>CM050165.1:373796399-374458899 GCA_027410445.1 Discoglossus pictus
AAGGGAAGTGGCCCATTGGTGATTGGTGTAGGACTGGCCTATGTAAATGTACTATTGTTCTATTGTATGGGAAAATGTATAAAAAGGAGACCCATGTAATAAAGATTGTGCTTTGTTAGGTCACATATGCATGATGTGTTTCATTTAGAGCAGGGGTCTCCAAACTCAGTCCTGGAGGGCCACACCCAGGCCTGGATATGAGGATTTCCTTTCTGTGCACAGGTGAGTCAATCAGGATGCCTGAAGAAGTAATAGTCTCACCTGCTTGCGGCAAGAATATTCACAAATCCAGGCCTGGGTGCGGCCCTCCAGGACTGAGTTTGGAGACCCCTGATTTAGAGGGAAGACTTTTACTATTTTTGCTGGGCAATAATCCCTTTCTATCCAAAATTCCCTTAGCTGACTTCCCTCTAACTCAATAAAGGTATCCCTATCCAACCACATAATCTCCTGAATACACCAGGCCTTTCTACTATTCCATCCCTGCTCAGGTGGTACCCTGAGCCCATTAAGCAACCCCTCTGCCACTCATTTAGTCCACCAGATAGTGGAGAGCCTGTCCCTGATAATCTAAAACTCTCCCAGGTTTATGGTTCCCCATGACAGTAGAGACCCAGACACCTCACACACACACTGTCTCCGGCAGTTACACTACCTAATCAACCCCTGCTGTACCCATATCCTGCCCGAGTTCACTGATAGCTGGGGCCATAGACTCCTCGGCACCTAGCTGGGGAAGGAGACAGACTAGCACTTGGAGACAGTCCTGGCCCATGTGGGGTAGTTCAAAGGGCACCTAAGGTGTGACATTTATGTTTACTAAAGGAACTGGTTCATTGGTGATTGGTGCACTGATTGTATAAAAATGTGACCTGAAAAATAAAGTTTATGCTCTATTTGGGCCCCATATGCATGCTGTATTTTATTTAGAGGAAAGGTATTTATCATTTGTATTTTAATCAGAAATTAAGTTCTGCAACTTGTCCTGGTACTCAGTAACTCTGCAACTTGGCCCTGCAACCGCAACTTGATCGGGAGAATCTACAACTTGTCCTAGCCTCCGTTTAAGCTATCCTGTGTGTGGGGATAAAGGAACCTATACAAGGTAGGATTAGACTTCTGAGTCTTTTGTAGCCCTGCGAAGAGTCGGTTGTGTCACTTGAACTCTTTCAATAATGCTTCAAACAATTAGATCATTATTATTTTTGCAAACATTAATTGATTGTGTCATCTATTGTTTGTTAAAATCTAAACTTATGTGAATTATGTGTTATTACAGATCAGGTGTGTTTAAGTATGTTGTTGATGTGCACAGTATATTGTTCACTTAGAATATAGTTACATAGTTACATAGTAATTAAGGTTGAAAAAAGACTTTCAGTCTATCAAGTTCAACCTTTTAGATCTCTTCTGATCTGCAATATGTGGATTAGTTATTAAATAATTTGTTGATTAAAAAATTATTATGATAGCATGCCTGTATGCAAACAGTTGTACCTGACTGAAAAATAAACAAAAACACACCTTTTGCAGCAATCACAGCTCCAAGTTGCTTTAGATAAGTCTCTATGAGCTTGCCACATCTTACCAGTGGGATGTTTGCCCATTCCTCCTTGCAAAACACCTCCTTAAAGATTGCTGTTCACAAGCGCAAACCATCCAACTTGAAGTCTGACCACAGATTTTCTTTTGGATTGAGGTCTGGGCTTTGACTAGGCCATTCCCACACATTTACATGTTTCCCCTTAAACCACTCAAGTGTTGCTTTAGCAGTGTGTTTGGGGTCATTGTCCTCCTGGAAGGAGAACCTCTGTTCTAGCCTCAAATCATGCACAGAGTGGTGCAGGTCTTGCCCAAGAATATCCCTGTATTTAGCACCATCCATCTTTCCCTCAACTCTGACCAGTTTCTCAGTCCCGGCTTCTGTTCTTTGAGTGATGTGATGTGTTGGGTTTGCGCCAGACATAGCGTTTTCTTTGGTGGCGTCTCCCACATGCCTTTTCATAAGCTCAAAACTTGCCATTTTTTTTTTGCTGAAAGTAATGGCTTTTTTCTGTCAACTCTGCTGTAAAGCCAAACTCTATGGAGTGTACAGCTTATTGTCATTCTATGTATACTGTAGATACTCCAGTCTCTGCTGTGGAACGCTGCAGCTCCTCCAGGGTTACCTTAGGTCTATGTGCTGCCTCTATTATTAATGCCCTCCATGCCCAGTCCGTGAGTTTTGGTTGGCCGGCCGGCAGGTTTGCTGTTGTGCCATGTTTTTTCCATTTGGTTATGATAGATTGATGGTGCTCCTGGGGATCCTCAAAGATTTGGATATTTTCTTATAACCTAACCCTGACTTGTACTTGCCAACAACATTGTCCCTTACTTGTTTGGAGAGTTCCTTGGTCTTCATGGCAGTGTTTGGTTAGTGTTACCTCTTGCTTAGGTGTTGCAGCCTCTGGGGCCTTTCAAAAAAAATGTGATCATGAAATGACAGATCATGTGACACTTAGATTGCACACAGGTGGACATTATTTCACTAATTATGTAACTTCTGGTTCACCAGAGCTTTTTATGGGCTTCATAACAAAGGGGGCGAATACATACTGTGACCTTTTTCTCCCTAGAGGAGGGTGCCAGGTACAGAAGGATGAAGAGTTCTTGACAGGAGTGACAGAGTTAAACTCCTGGAGAACTCCTAATTGGCCCCAGTTGAAGCTTCACTATAAAGCCTGGAAAGCAGACATGAGAAGGCCTGCTGATTAGGCTCTCTCCTAAGTGCAGTAAGGAGTCTTTGTGGAGCTGCAGTCTGTTTGAAGAAACTGTGATTGAGAACCTTTCACAGTGCTGCTGTTGGAGCCTGAGAGCTGGGATGAGCTATGAAATGAGGCAGTAAGTAAGACTTCTTGAAATACAGACTGCAAGACTGAAAGACACTGGCAAGTGAGTGAGGATTGCCTGTATTGTACAGATGGCATAATCACAAGAGACACAGAGTGTTCAGCGTGACCTGGGAGGAGAGCTCCTGGTCATGATTGCAGGAGCTGCAGAGGATTTGTCCCACAAAGAGCATTTCCAAGTGAGACTGTTTGCTGCAAGAGGAGAGGACCTGCAGAGGGTCCATTGCACCTGAGAAGCTGGGAGAGAGAGACAGGACTTAAGGGTATCACCCCTCCATGCAAGTTATACAAAGGACTGTTTTTCCTGAGAATCAAGAAGCGTTCTCAGGGCTAGTGAGGGTGTTCCTGCAACAAATAAGCCTGTATATTTCGATTTTTCTTTTCATGCTGAAATTAAGCTATTGTTTGTTTTGTATACTTTACTAAAGCAAAGGCCGGCCCTGTCACAATATGCACATGCCAATTTTCTGTTTTCTATTTCTAAAAAATAGTTTTATGTATATATTTTTCTCATTTCACGTCACCTACTTAGACTATTGTGTTCTGATCCATCACATAAAATTCAGATTAACAAAACATTGAACTTAAGGCTGTAATGTAATAAAATAGGTAAAAAGTCAAGGGGGTTAATACTTTTGCAAGGCACTGTATGTGATATCCTATCAAAGGCTTTTTCAAAGTCAAAATTAATTAATGCCAACGCTTGTCTTCTTTCTAAACGATAATAATAAATAATGCCTTTACTAGCACTCAAATTTTGGGTGATATTTCTACTAGGGATACCATATACCTGGGAAGGGTCTATGATTTTGGAAATTACAGATTTTAAACGACATACTAAACATTTAGTAAATATTTTATAATTAGAATTTATAAGAGTAATAGGTCTCCATTTTTGTATAATTCCCCTTCCCCCCACCTCCTTTTTTTTATAAATTAAAACTACCACCCCGTGCTTCCATGAAGCTGGGAAAATATTGGTACTGGAGACTTCCTCAATTAAATAAAAAATATTTTTTTTTAAAACATCCCAAAAGTAAAGAAAACTCAATAGGTATACCATCATTTACCAGCATTTTCCCTTTTAAAAAACGTTTAATTGTATTTAAAATCTCAGTACTATTAAAATTGTTTTCAAAAATGATTTTTTCGTCAATGTTAAAAGAAGATTCTATTTTATATAAAAAGTATTTCCTTTAAAGGAAATAAGTCAGAATAAAAATTAAAAACTACTTGTTAAATTTTTTTAAATTTCTTTTTCTTCTTCTATATTTTCAATAATGTCTTATTTCTTACTTTTTTTTTTAAATAACGGGAACAATTTTCATCTTCTTCTAAAACTTTTACTATAGAATTAATAATAATTTGTTTGCCTTTTTCGTTTAAATTTTTTTTTTCGAAACTGTAATATTCTATACTCTTCTCTTTTTTCTCTTGCTTTTTTTGTTCAATTTGTATACAATAGTGTTTTATTTTTTGTTTAATTTCATCCCACCATAAAATAATATCTTCTTCATCTCTAAAATGATTCCATTGTATATATTGTTTTTTTTTAATCCTCTCTTATTTCTTCTTTTAAAAATGTGGTATTTAGATTTCAATAAGTGTTTTTTTGATCTGATTTTTTATGACATTTCGCATTCACATGTTAATAAATTATGGTCTGAAAAAAACATTTTCACATAATTTACTATTTAACATTTTAAAATCCTTTGATAAAAACAAATAATCTATTCGAGATTTGAATAAAACATTGCTCCACGTAAAGCCTTCATTCATACCTTCTGACTCGATCCATCATGTAAGCTGTCATCCTCTACCATTCCTTTCAAAATACTCACAGATTTATCTGTTCTTGTTTCAGTACTTTCACTTCCTCTACATTCACCAGGTAAAATTATAAAATTGAACAAAAACAATTAAAAGACACCCAGTTATTACTTCCTCATAATTTTCAATTTTTAAATGATTACTTTTAAATAAAATACCAACTCCTATACATTTATTTTCATTACCTCTGGACCACACTGGTGATCCTTTTTCCCAGTCTTTTTCTATATCACTGTATTTAAAAAATGTTTCAATTCCACACTCCTGCAAAAATAATACATAATCTTCTCTTGTTTTTAAAAAAACGTACAGAGCTGCCCTACATACAGGGTTTTTTAGGCTCCATACATTTAATGTGCTAACTTGGAACATTGGTAAATGTTAAAAAAAATGTCTTATCTGGCACCTTTGGCACCAAAGTCCCCGCCCTGAGACTCAATTTTACTGGGCACTGGACTATTTTCCATTTCCGTTCCGACTGTTAATTTCTCAGTATCTGAGGATGATATATCCCCAATCAGCCCCTCAAAAAAAAAATCTGACTTGAAGGCTGTAAGAACAGAATTTTCATTATTATTGATATTATCCGGTGATAGTACAGGAAAAACAGTGGGGTCCCCCTGTATTTCTGTAGTGAGATCTGTTTCAGACCTCCATTTTGACATATTTTCTTTTTTTATGGAAAGTTCTATTGCTGAACCTCTCCTCTTTTTTGAGGAGGGTTTCCAGAAATGTCCATGCTTACCCCAGTTGATGGAACAATCGACTCCTGGGATGTTTTTATTTTTTTCCACAGTTGGGACAGAATGTGGGTAAGGGACTGCAACTATCCACTTACCGGATTTATCCTTTTTTTATCTCGTTTTTCTCAGGGCTTCTTCTTCCTCCTCACTTAGAGTAAACTTCAGTTTGTTACGCTTACAAGACTATTTTTTCTCGTTTTCAGGTTTATCCTTCTTCTCCCATCTTCTGGAAGAAGATTTTTCAGGAGAATCCTTATGCATATGGTCAGACTTTCCACAGAGATCAATTTTTTTTCTGTGCAGTTTTTAGCTTCATGTTCATCACTACCACAGACTCTGCACACTTGGGTTTTGGCACATACATCATGCCCATTCATTTGGCAGTTTTTACAATATTGGGGCATTTGGTTAAAAAAAAGGAAACCTCTATTTCTCACTATTGTGAAGACAGGAGGGGGTCACCTATATCCATTCCAACCCTTAGGGTCAGCAGTAAATGTCCCCCAAAACTTCCTCTTGCCTGTCCATACTCCAAGTCCATTCCTCACTACTCCTGAATATCTGATATTCCGACAATAGCTGCTCAGAAATGTCATAATTTCTCAGTTTGAAACATGAGGATTGTAGATATGCACTGTTAACATTTGTTCTGTATCACCGAACAATGATGTTACTTTTATTCCTTTCATAATCAGGGAATCCACTCAGCTTCTGCACGACTCTAAAATCCGGTTTGCCCAATACTCAGAAATCAGGTCATAAGTCCCCTTCCTCCAAAATTCCTGAAAACAAAAAAATTGTCAAAGGACAAACCAAGAGTCTCATGCAAACATTGTTTTTGTATGTAATAACCATTCTTTTCAGTTTGGAACGCAGATTGAACTTCAAAACGAAGGGTGTAATTCCACGAATGGTCCTTCCTGACACCAGCTCCACCTCCTCCTCCCTCGGATCCAGTTCCAGGTCCTGCTTGGCCTCCAACTCCTCCAGTAGTAGAATGCTCTGCCATAATAGCAGTGCTGATTGCAACATGTTTATCCAGCTAGGCACCACCCCAATAGAAGCATGCAACCTAAGGTGTAAACACCGATGTTGCAAGGCAGAGGTGATGCGTGCTCAGAATAGCCAAAAACAAGATCCACCAGTAATCTTGCCAATTGGCAGAGCATCGATCTGAAAACCTACTTGCGTGCTCAGAATAGCCAACCACAGGATCCACCAAAAATCTTGCCAATTGGGAACACAAGCAGTATCTCAGCTTGTGTTGTGGATCTTATGAGCAGGTAGTTTACCACAACAATCATTTAATATATGGTGGGCAAATGAGCGATAGAAGTCCTCCACTGTACAGTAGTACAGTAAATAAATAGTATATCTGTGTTCACATTTGAATGTCTAAAGCAAGCTAAAAACTGCTTCCAGCTCAGAATTAAGAGAAAAACAGTTATTAGACTGCATTCTGGGAAGCTGAGCTGGGACATGCAAATGTGCCCACAAATGCCTCGTTCTTCAATCCCTAGCCATTTTCAAACATGGCTTCCTTTAAGCTTATGCCTGCTGTATTACACAACTTTAATGCAAAGCCAAGGTTGGATTTTACACAAGCTGTGAATTCTATCCATGTACAGCTGTTTCAAGCTTACTGGCTATCATCAGCATGGAGCAGGATCTCAGCTTGTTACCACAACAATCACTTAATATATGGTGGGCAAAAGAGAGATATAATCACAGGCTCAGAAATCAACTGCGGTGTGCAAGGGAGAAGACAGAAAACGCTTATGAAGGCTGGACAAGGCCACTCCACAGGAAGAGCTGGAATGAGAGAGGGCCCTCCCATAAAACCAGGTATTAAGGTATTAACCTTGGAACATAATTATAAATATATATATATATATATATATATATATATATATATATACAGTGTCGGAGCCAGTGCATAAGGGGCCCCATTTCTTTTGCACTTCCCGAACCCCCTCCAACCTCAACGCAGTACATATATAAAATATATATTAAATACATAGAAAAAATAAATATATAAATATGTGGGTCTGTATTAATATATATATATATATATATATATATATATATATATATATATATATATATATATATAAATGTACATATATATCAGGTGCAGTTCTAGTGAAAGTGTAGGAGTTTAAATAGGGGTAGGGACTTCAAAGAAAAGGGAGGGGAGATTTATAGTGCAAAGGAGGAAAACTTTATACAAATATATTATTTTATATATATATTTTTTTCCCACTCAAATGTTGTAGACAATAATAATAATTATGAGTCAGTCCAGTGGCAACCTCACCCAGTGTACATCCTGTCATACGTATGCAATACTGGAACAGATGATCCAGGTTCCATACCTCTGTGAGAGGTGTGAGCATGTTGCCTCTCTGGAAGCTCAAATTGGAGATCTGGAATTGCAGCAATTAGTGATATTGCTCCACTGGAAAGGGGGTTGGTGCTCACTGAACACAGTTTAGCTGGGCCTAGCATGGAGGGTGGAGCTGGGGCTAGTGAGGATGTCCAGGGAGGTAGCTGGGTTACAGTTACAAGGGGAAGCAGGGGGAACAGGAGGAGGCAGGCCAGTTCTGAGTTGGCAAACACCAACAGATTTGCCAGATTGAGTGAAACTGTTCAGGAATGGCAAGGCCAGATAGAGCTGTTCCCTCTAACAGCCGGGAGAACAGCTCTACTGGAGGAGAGGGAGGGCAGAATAGGCAGAGCAACACACAGGTTTTGGTTGTAGGGGACTCTATTATTAGGAAGATAGACAGGGTGATTTGTCACCCAGATCCCAGCAATCGAACAGTTTGCTGTCTCCCGGGTGCTCGGGTTCGTCATGTTGTGGATAGGGTAGACAAATTATTGGGAGGGGCTGGAAATAAACCGGCGGTCTTGGTACATATTGGTACCAATGACAAAGTTAGTGGAAGATGGAGTGTCCTAAAGAATGATTTTAGAGAACTAGGTAATAAGCTGAAGGCAAGGACCTCCAAGGTAGTATTTTCTGAGATACTACCAGTGCCACGTGCTAGCCCAGGGAGGCAGAATGAGCTTAGGGAGGTTAATGCTTGGCTAAAGATGTGGTGCACTAAGGAGGGGTTTGGGTTTTTAGAGCACTGGGCTGACTTCTCACTTCGGTACAATCTCTACAGTAGGGATGGATTGCACCTTAATGATGAGGGAGCTTTTGTACTAGGGGATAGGATGGTAGAAAGGCTGGAGGAGTTTTTAAAATAGTAAGGGGAGGGACTAGATATAAGTAATGGGATAGGAAGTGTAGAGGGTATAAGGGATGAATTAACAACTCATAGGGGAGAAAATGGGGTGGGGTAGTATAGTTAATAGGGAGGTAGCACTAAGTAATTCAAGTACAGTGGCAGGCACTTCAGAACTACAGACTCATAACATAAGGTGTATGCTTGCTAATGCCAGAAGCTTGCAAGGAAAAATGGGAGAGTTAGAATGATTAGCAATTAATGAAAAATGGGATTTAATAGGCATTATTATTAGGCATTAATTTGAATTTCATGGCTGGACTTTTAATCTTGATGGTTATAACCTATTTAGGAAAGATAGAGGCAATAGTAAATGAGGAGGGATTTGTCTGTAGGTTAAGCCTGAATTTAAGCCTATAGTCAGAGAATATATTTATGGTGGACCTAGTGATAAAGCTGAATGTTTGTGGGAGGAGTTAAATAGCGGAGCAGCAAATTCCAAAAGAATATTAGTAGAAGTATGCTATAAACCCCCAAATCTTAGCTGAAAGTGAGGAAATACAATTATTGTTGGAGATTAAAAATGCAGCTAAGCATGGTCAAGTTCTGAAAATAAGAGATTTTAATTACCCTGAAATAAACTGGATAAATGAGACCAGCAGTTCATCTAAGGGGAGCAGGTTCTTGAGTACACTCAGGGATCATTATCTGGCCCAGGTTGTACAAGAGCCTACTAGAAATGAAGCTATCTTAGATTTACTCATCACAAATAATATTGATATAGTTGCAAATGTTGGATTAGGGCAACCTTTGGGAATCAGTGATCACAACACCGTCTCGTTTGAGATTGAATTAAAAAAAATGTAAGGGGCCAACGAAAACTCTTAATTTTAAAAGGGAAGATTTTAACGGTCTAAGGGCAGCAATACAAAGTATAGACTGGGACAGAGAACTGGCGGGTAAAAATACTGAACATAAATGGACAACATTTAAATCCTTACTAAATATACATACACATCGGCATATACCACGTGGGAATAAAAGTAAAAGGAGTAAATCCCATCCAATGTGGCTTAACAATGATTTAAAGACCAAGATACGGAGTAAAAAACAGGCATTTAAATTATACAAACAAGAGGGGACAGAGACTGCCTTACAGGAATACAAGGAAATCAACAAGGCTTGCAAAAGGGCGATTAGACTGGCTAAAATAGAAAATTTAAAATTAATTGCAAAAGAGAGTAAGACCAACCCTAAAATATTGTTTAAGTATATTAATAGGAAGAAGGCGAGGAAGGAAGCTATCGGAAAGTTACAATGTGACACAGGCCGTCTCATAATTAGTGACCAAGAAAAGGCAGATGAGCAAAATAGGTTATTTTCTTCGGTATACACAAGGGTGGTACCAGTGGTTGGGACCCAGCAACATAATGGGGCTACACTACATTTGCCAAATAATTGGTTAACCCAGGAAGTAATCCAAAAGAGGTTAGAAAAAATAAATGTTAATAAAGCCCCGGGTCCTGATGGAATACATCCAAGGGTACTAAGGGAACTGGGTTCTGTAATAGCCAAACCATTTTATTTAATTTTTCAAGATTTACTCAACACAGGGTCTCTACCAGATGACTGGAGAAAAGCTGATGTGATACCTATATTTAAAAAGGGAGCAAGAACAAATCCAGGGAATTATAGACCAGTGAGCCTCACTTCTGTAGTGGGGAAGTTTTTAGAAGGGTTAATAAGGGATAATATACAAGAATATGTCTATTTGAACAAGATTATAAGTAGTAGTCAACATGGATTTATGAGGGATAGGTCATGTCAAACAAATCTAATTAGCTTCTATGAGGAGGTTAGTAGGAACCTGGATCAAGGCAACTCAGTGGATGTAGTCTTTTTGGATTTTGCAAAGGCTTTTGATACAGTGCCACATGGGAGACTATTGTGCAAACTAAGAGATACAGGAGTTGCAATAAATATCTTCTCATGGATTGAGAGCTGGCTAAAAGACAGGAAGCAAAGGGTTGTTGTAAATGGAACATACTCCAATTGGACTAATGTGGTAAGTGGGGTTCCTCAGGGTTCAGTATTAGGTCCTTTCCTTTTTAACATATTTATTAATGACTTAGAGGTAGGATTGGAGTGTGGTGTCTCCATTTTTGCTGAAGACACAAAGTTGTGCAAGGTAATTAAATCAGATAGTGATGTGCTTTCCCTCCAATGGGATTTACATAAAATTGAGGAATGGGCATCTAAATGGCAGATGAGATTTAATACGAATAAATGTAAAGTTATGCATCTGGGAAGGAAAAATAGCCATGCAATTTATAATCTTAATGGAGCAAATCTAGGTGTATCAGATATTGAACGGGATTTGGAGGTGCTTGTGGACAACCACCTAGGTAACAGTGCTCAAAGCCAAGCAGCAGCTGCAAAGGCAAATAAAATATTAGCATGTATTAAGAAGGGTATAGAAGCCAGGGAAGCAAATATAATTCTGCCACTATACAAATCTCTAGTACGCCCTCATTTGGAATATGGAGTACAATTTTGGGCACCACATCATAAAAAATTTTTAGAGCTGGAAAAGATACAGAGGAGGGCAACAAAATTAATAAGGGGAATGGAGGGGCTAAGTTATGAAGAAAGACTAACCAAATGAAACGTATTTTCTCTAGAAAAAAGGTGTCTAAGAGGAAATATGATTACCTTACATAAATACATCCAGGGTCAGTATAAAGATTTGTCAAGGGAGCTTTTTGTCCCAAGAGGTTTTCAACTGACAAGAGGACATCCCTTGAGGTTAGAAGTAAAAAGATTCCACCTTAAAGAAAGAAAAGGGTTCTTCACAGTAAGGGTGGTTAATCTGTGGAACTCTCTACCAGAGGAGGGGACTGGATTTATTCTAATTAAAAAGGGAATACAGGGTTATCATGGATAATTAGAGAGGCAGTATGGATCCAGGGAGAAGTCCGGTCGCCTGTGTCTGGGATCAGATTTGATAAAAAAAATGTTTTAATACAACTAATTAATTAATAGTTAATCCGCATATTGCAGATCGGAGGAGATCTTGAAAGGTTGAACTTGATGGACTGAAGGTCTTTTTTCAACCTTAAATACTATGTAACTATGTAATATATATACATGATACGTTGGCATATGGATATATATATTATTAGGTGCTTGTGGCTTGTGCGTATTCCATCCTGGACTTTATTATACTGTAATACATTAGGCATATGCTTAAAAAAAAGCAAAGTTTTTGTAATGCCCCTGCCCAGGTTCCCAGAATGCAGTGGAATAACTGTATTTCTCAGGAAATACATTTTATTACTTGTTTTAGATATGCAAATGTGAACACAAATTTACTATTTATTTACTATATATATATATATATATATATATATATATATATATATATATATATATATATATATATATATAATGTTTAATTATATTGGGGTGACCAGGGCTATTGAGAATTTAAACATAGAAATACAAAAAAAGGGAATAGAGCTGAATTACCCCACCTACTGTATGTTTGTCACCCTGATCCCAGCAATCAAACAGTTTACTTTCTCCCAGGTTCTCTGGGATGGCATGCTTTGAATCAAGTAGAATTTTCTGTGATAATACCAGTGTCACGTGTTAGCCCATGGAGACAGATGGAGCATAGTGAGGATAATACATGGCTAAAAAAAGTGGTGCACTAAGGAGGGGTTTTGGTTTTTAGAGCATTGGGCTGACTTGGCCACTCGGGTACAATCTCTATAGCAGGGACGGATTGCACCCTAATGATGATGGAGCTTGTGTGCTAGGGGAAAGGATGGTAGAAAGGCTGGAGGAGTTTTTAAACTAGTTGGAGGGATGAGATAGAAATAATGGGATATAAATTGTAGAGGGCTAAAAATGAATGAACTAGTCATGGGGAGGAAAAGGTGGGAGGGTTAGTAGCGTCAATAGGGAAGAATTGCTAAGTGACTAAAGTACAGTGGCAAGCACTTCAATACCACAGACTCATAACAGCATAAAGTGTATACTGGCTAATAACAGAAGCTTGCCAGGAAAAATTATTATCAGTTAATGAGAAATGGGATTAAAAGGCATTACTGAAACATGGTCAGAATACTCTCATTACTGGACTATTAATCTGCATGGTTATAACCTATTTAGGAAATGTCACGATCTACTGCTTCTCAGTCGGCCTTGATAAGGCTGTTATTGCCAAACCTACTCAGCAGATCTACCAGATTCTTTTGATCTCTTCACTAAGACAGCTGATGTCTCTTAAATTAGATGTAGTCTTTAAGAATATGAATGCAGGCTCAGCATTATAAGAAATCAGAAATTGTTTTTATTTCTGTGGACAAGGGCTCATCTATAAGGCATCATAACAGCAACTTCATTCATACAGTCATTGCGGTTATCTTCTTACCTCCCTTTTTAGATACGAGCATATCTGTCTTCAATATATGTCTTCTTCCCTTGGCTTAGGAACATATATATATATACTTTAAGACATTCAACCCAGCATTATCTCAACTGCCCTCAGAGACACCAATACATCTCTCTCTCTGTCAGAAAAAACTCAACTGCCAACTGCTCTCTCCCCTCTCTGACCCCACCGACCACACAACATTCTAAACCATTTAACTCCTTAAACACTGGACACAATTAATCATATAGTCATCAACATAACATAACATAGCATAACATTTTACATATTAATTAACATGACATAACACATATAGGATAATCAAATTAACATAAAGGCATATTAAACAACTAAACTTTTACTGACCCCAAAGGGGGTTCAGAGGAATCATGACAACTACTTCCCCCTTTTATTAGTGTAGCCTAGAGGATCATCATGATGGATAATTCTCTAGCTACACTGTTTTTACTTGTCCTCCTGTCTAGAAAGTCCGTCCGCATTCTGATGGACTTTTCCTCGTCTATGTTGGATAATAAAATTATAAGTCTGTAAGGCCAAGCTCCACCACAGTAAACGGCCATTATCCCCAGCCACCTTAGATAACCAACATAGGGGATTATGGTCTGTAACCACAGTAAATTCCCTTCCATACAAGTAGTGTTGTAGCTTCTTAAGGGCCCATACCACAGCCAAACACTCCTTTTCAACTGCAGCATATGCCACCTCCCTGGGTAGCAGCTTTCGGCTGAGGTAGGCAATGGGGTGCTCACATCCCTGCTCATCCTTCTGACACAACACAGCCCCCAGTCCATATGTGGAAGCATCCGTTTGTACAATAAAGGGCTGTTGATAGTCTGGAGCAGCTAATACAGGGGAGCAGGTGAGAGCATCCTTCAAGGCCTGGAAGGCAACTTCACAAGCAGAGGTCCAGTCCACCAACTTGGGCTTCCTCTTCTTTGTCAAGTCGGTCAGAGGCTTGGTCATGGCACTGTACAAAGGAATACACTTTCAATAATATCCTGTGGTCCCCAGGAAAGCCATTACCTGCTTCTTAGTTGGAGGGGGGGGGGGGGGGCATGCAGCTATCCCCTCAACCTTGGCTGGTTCTGGCCTAATCTGCCCACTGCCCACCCAATGGCCTAAATACTGTACTTCAGCCCTGGCCCACTGACATTTGTCTGGGCGAATAGTCAATCTGGCCTCCTTTATAGTATCCAGTATACTTTTGATATGCTGAAGGTGATCCTCCCAAGTATTACTGAATATGGCGATGTCATCCAAGTAAGCTTGAGCATACCCTTGGTGCCCCTGTAATAATTGATCTATTAACCTCTGAAAAGTTGAAGAGGCATTCTTCATCCCAAATGGCATCACCTTGAATTGGTAAAGACCAAAGGGGGTGATGAAGGCCGAATTTGCCAGTACCCCTTGGAGAGATCCAGAGTGGTGAGGTACTTGGCAGTACCTAGACGGTCCAACAACTCGTCCATGCGTGGAATAGGGTAAGCATCAGTCTTGGTCCTGTCATTTAGCTTACGATAGTCCACACAGAAACGAGTGGTCCCATCTTTTTTAGGCACCAGTACTACTGGGGAAGCCCACAGGCTATTGGAATGTTCAATCACCCCTAATCTTAGCATCTCCCGCAGCTCATCAAAGATACTAGCCCTCACTGTCTCTGGTACCCGGTAGGAGGGCTGTTTTAATGGTGGGCAACCTTCTGTTATGACCTCATGCACTGCTAGAGGGGTACACCCCGGGCTAGTAGAGAATAGGGCATGGTAGGGGGCCAGGGTTTCAATCAGCTGCCTTTGGTAGTCTGCACTGATTGTTGAGCCCATCTGGGGCTAACAGGTCAGGTAGGACTCCTTCTTCTGGGTCACTGCCGGTAGGCAGACAAATAGCTAGCAAATGTTGGGGTCGCCTCTGGTATTCTTTCAGCCTGTTTATGTGGGCCACCCTTGTGACCTTTCTTTCAGGGTCTACAATTACCACATATGTATGAGGGTTAAATTTCTTAGTAATGAGGTAGGGCCCTTTCCAGATTGCTTTGAGCTTATCCTGTGGATGAGGGACTAACATCAAAATCTCTTGTCCTACCTCCAGTTCCCTCTCCTTGGTTCCCCTATCATAGTATTTCTTGGCTTTGGCTTGAGCCTCTTGCATGTGGTCTCTAACCAACCCAGTTAACATGGCTAGTTTCTCCCTGAAAGCCAGGACGTATGAGGCCACCGAAACCTGGTTTTGCCCATAGTCACCTTCCCATGCTTCTCTGATCATGTTCAAAGGTCCCCTTATCTGTCTACCATACAGGAGTTCAAAGGGAGAGAACCCCGTGGACTCCTGTGGTACTTCCCGGTAGGCAAAGAGAAGGTAGGGAAGTAGACGCTCCCAATCCTTCTCTTGTTCTGTGAAAGTACAGAGCATTTTCTTAAGGGTACCATTAAACCTCTCACAAAGACCGTTGGTCTGAGGATGATATGGGGAAGAACTCAGGTGTTTGATCCCACATAACTTCCATAACTGTTGGGTTACTTTAGCCATAAACTGGGTACCTCGGTCAGACAAGATCTCTTTAGGGAACCCCATTCATGAGAACACCCCCAATAAAGCCTCTGCTACCTTCGTAGCTGAAATCTTAGACAAGGGAACAGCTTCAGGATATCGGGTGGCATAGTGTACTATGGTCAGAATGAACTACTTCCCAGTCCTGCTGCTTCTAGCCAAGGGTCCTATCAGGTCAATAGCCGCTCTCTGAAATGGGGTATCCATTACTGGTAATGGTTGAAGAGGGACGCGGGTAGCCCCTCCTGGGCGGCCATATCGCTGGCAGGCATCACAGGAATTACAGTAATTAGATACAACCCCGGCCAGTAGAACACCCTAGTAAGGTGATGCTGTGTCTTCTTCACCCCCATGTGTCCAGCTAAGGGTACATCGTGGGCTATCTCTAGCAACCTCCCTCTAAACTTTTGGGGAACTACCATCTGCTTCCTGCTTCTTAACTTCTTTCTTCCCATTTCCCTCAGGTTCGGAGGTAATTCTGTACAGTAATCCTTCTTCCCACACATACTCATCTCCTTCAGGACCCTTCTCTCGCGTGTCAGCCCTTTGCCTAACCCCAGCCAAGGTCCCATCCTCCCATAATGCTACCTTCACTTCCCTTACAGTAGCCCAACCCAAACCGGGTTCCCCAGTAGGTAATGGACTTACCCCAGTTTCCAGGTGACCGGCCTTAACCTCGTCGCTTGGACCATCCCTGGTAACCTTGGCAGCTTGCGATCTGGTCACAGCAGTGACATATCGGCTCTCTAGATGCCCCAAATCATTGCCCAACAAAACCTCAGCTGGGAGCCAATGCATAACTCCGACTTCACAAACTCCTTTCCCAGTGCCCCAATCCAACTGCAAGCGGGCGACTGGGATGGATTTTTTTTGGCCTCCAGCCTCCATGGTCTAAGGAAGAATGGCTGTACGTGGTACAATTTCCGGATGGACCACGGTCACTGCAGCTCCTGTATCATGAAATCCCCTTGCCTCCTTTCCCTGGACCAAAACCTTTTGGAAATGCTAGTTCCTGTTGCCTCCTGAACCAGTCTGCACAGCATGGATGGGGTGATAGAAGCCCACCTCTCTGGGTCTGGTCTGTGTCACTCCAGACTCATCGATGTCCACATTCCACTCCCCCAAATAGTAGACTGGCTTAGTGGGGTGGCTGTCCACCCTGCAAGGCACATAGGGGCATTCTCTTTTCATATGCCCTGGTTGGTGACAACCATAGCACTCCAAACCCCTTGTGTTCCAAGTGACATGACGAGAGCTGGTAAGTACTGTGGGTCGAGGGGCCACTCCTGTGGTTCCCCCAGGGCGACTATCACTTTGTGGAGCTGCAGAGCTAGGTCGGGTGGCCATAGGGCAATACGTTACAGGTGCTGGAGTTGGAGGTCCCACTTTAGTAGCATTGCTGGGGCCCTTAACTCCTGTCTCACCTCTAGTAGCCTCAAAATGATCTGCTAGATGAGCAGCCTCCTCCCCTGTAGTGGGTTTTCGATCCTTTACCCAAACCTTTAACCTCTCAGGACAAATTGAGTAAAATTGCTCCAGCAGTATTAAGTCCATCGCTTTCTCCAGGGTAGTTACCTCCTTCCCCTTCCACCAACTGTGACAGGCATGCCTCATCCGAAAGATAACTTCAGTATAAGTGTCGCCAGCACCCCTGGTCAAGGTTCGAAATTTTTTCATATCGGTTTCTGGGGTCACTGCATATCTGGCCAACAGCACCTTTTTCACCTCCTCATACATCTGCTGACCCTTAGGGATAGCTCTGAATGCTTCACTTGCCCTTCCACTTAGTCGGCTGACCAGAAGCCTAATCCACTCGGCTTTGGGTATTTGGTATAGCTCACATTGCTGCTCAAAGTCCTGGAGGAACCCATCTATGTCCCCCTTTTCATCAAAGAAGTGTTTAAAGCTATTATACGCTGTCTTTATCCTGGTTGCTGTTGGATCCCTTACTTCAGTAGGACCGGATGTCAGACAGGTAACTCTCTGTGGTTTCTCTCGCTGGACCTCTTGGCTGATCTGGGTCCGAAGGGCCATTAGCTGATCACCGGACAGACTCGCCGGCATCATAGCCCTCCACTTTTTAAATCTCTTACAAATTTTTTCCTCTTCATTAGAGGGTATCTCCAGAGCAAGGGCTGGATCTGGTGTGACTATTGCACCTTCCTCCTCTGTCTCCTGTCTTTCCTCCACCTGATGGAGCTCATCATTCAGCAGGAGTTCCTGGATCATCTCTGCCTTTTTGGTGGTCGCTGTTCTGTGGAGCCCTCTCTCCTGGTACAGGTCCCTGAGTCCTTCAATGGACATGCTGTCATATCTGGACATGCTGCTTGTCTTAGCTTATTGATGAAGAGATCCCACCGCTGCCACCAGCTGTCACGATCTACTGCTTCTCAGTCGGGCTTGATAAGGCTGTTATTGCCAAACCTACCCAGCAGATCTACCAGATTCTTTTGATCTCTTCACTAAGACAGCTGATGTCTCTTAAATTAGATGTAGTCTTTAAGAATATGAATGCAGGCTCAGCATTATAAGAAATCAGAAACTGTTTTCTGTGGACAAGGGCTCATCTATAAGGCATCATAACAGCAACTTCATTCATACAGTCATTGCGGTTATCTTCTTACTTCCCTTTTTAGATAGGAGCATATCTGTCTTCAATATATGTCTTCTTCCCTTGGCTTAGGAACATATATATATATATACTTTAAGACATTCAACCCAGCATTATCTCAACTGCCCTCAGAGACACCAATACATCTCTCTCTCTGTCAGAAAAAACTCAACTGCCAACTGCTCTCTCCCCTCTCTGACAGTTACCACCGACCACACAACATTCTAAACCATTTAACGCCTTACACACTGGACACAATGAATCATATAGTTATCAACATAACATAGCATAACATTTTACATATTAATTAACATGACATAACACATATAGGATAATCAAATTAACATAAAAGCATATTAAACAACTAAACTTTTACTGACCCTAAAGGAGGTTCAGGGGAATCATGAAAGGAAAGATAGAGACAATGCTAAAAATGTAGGAGGGATTTGTTTGTATGTTAAGCCTGAATTCAAGTATATAGTCAGAGAAGATATTTATGGTGGAACTAATGTTGAATGATTATGGGTAGAGTTAAATAGCATTGTAGCAAATTAAAAATGAATATTAATAGGAGTATGCTATAAACCCCCAAATATAATTGAACGTAAGCAAATGCAGTTATTGTTTACAGATTGAAAATGTTGCTAAACATGGTCAAGTTTTATTAATGCGAGACTTTAACTACTCTGAAATAAACTGGATGAATGAGACCAGCAGTACGGGTAAAGGGAGCAGGTTCTTGAGTACACTCAGGGATCATTGTCTGGCCCAGGTTATACAAGAACCTACTAAAAATGAGGCTATCTTGGATTTAGTTATCACAAATAATATCAATATGGTATATAATGTTGAAATAGGGCAACCTTTGGGAAACAGTGATCACAACACAGTCTCCATGGAGACAGATGGAGCATAGCGAGGATAATACATGGCTAAAAAAAGTGCTGCACTAAGGAGGGGTTTGGGTTTTTAGAGCATTGGGCTGACTTGGCCACTCGGGTACAATCTCTATAGCAGGGACGGATTGCACCCTAATGATGATGGAGCTTGTGTGCTAGGGGAAAGGATGGTAGAAAGGCTGGAGGAGTTTTTAAACTAGTTGGAGGGGGAGGGATGAGATAGAAATAATGGGATAGAAATCGTAGAGGGCTAAAAATGAATGAACTAGTCATGGGGAGGAGAAGGTGGGAGGGTTAGTAGCGTCAATAGGGAAGAATTGCTAAGTGACGAAAGTACAGTGGCTAGCACTTCAATACCACGGACTCATAACAACATAAAGTGTATACTGGCTAATACCAGAAGCTTGCCAGGAAAAAATATTATCAGTTAATGAGAAATGGGATTAAAAGGCATTACTGAAACATGTTCAAAATACTCTCATTACTGGATTATTAATCTGCATGGTTATAACCTATTTAGGAAAGATAGGGACAATGGTAAAAATGTAGGAGGGATTTGTTTGTATGTTAAGCCTGAAATCAAGCATATAGTCAGAGAAGATATTTATGGTGGAACTAATGTTGAATGATTGTGGGTAGAGTCAAATAGCATTGTAGCAAATTCTAAATGAATATTAATAGGAGTATGCTATAAACCCCCAAATATAATTGAACGTAAGCAAATGTAGTTATTGTTACAGATTGAAAACTCAGCTAAACATGGTCAAGTTATATTAATGGGAGACTTTAATTACCCTGAAATAAACTGGATGAATGAGACCAGCAGTACGGGTAAAGGGAGCAGGTTCTTAAGTACACTCAGGGATCATTATCTGGCCCAGGTTATACAAGAACCTACTAAAAATGAGGCTATCTTGGATTTAGTTATCACAAATAATATCAATATGGTATCAAATGTTGAAATAGGGCAACCTTTAGGAAATAGTGATCACAACACAGTCTCAAATGAGATTCAATTAAAAAAACAAAACTGTAAGGGGCCAACAAAAACTCTCAATCTTAAAAGGGCAGATTTGAACAGTCTAAGGGCAGCAATACAAAGTATAGACTGGGGCAGAGAACTGACAGGTAATAATACTGAATATACAAACCCTTACTAAATGTACATACTTATCACCATATACCATGTGGAAATAAAAGTAAAAGGAGTAAATCACATCCGATGTGGCTTAACAATGATTTAATGATGAAGATACAGAGTGAAAATCAGCAGCCTTATTAAATTGTGATTCGGCCAATTCTAAAGGGCTCTATATAAGCACATAGCATATTTTTTTTACAGAAGTTTTTAGTTAGTGAACTTTTATCCAAATGCAAACTCTTCACTAACTAAAAACTTCTGTAAAAAATATGCTCTGTGCTTATATAGAGCCCTTTAGAATTGTCCGAATCGCAATTTAATAAGGCTGCAGATATTTAAATTAGTCATAAAGAAGGGACAGAGACTGCTTTAAGTGAGTACAAGGAAATCAACAAGGCTTGCAAAAGGGCTATTAGACTGGCTAAAATAGAAAATGAAAAGTTGGTTCCAAAGGAGATTGAGACTAACCTTAAAATATAGGAACATTACAATGTGACACAGGTTGTCTGATAATTAGTGACCAGGAAAAGGCAAATAAGCTAAATAGGTTATTTTCTTTGGAATATACAAGGGAGGTACCAGGGGTTAGGACACTGCAACAAAATGGGGCTACATTACATTCACCAAATAATTGGTTAACACAGGAAGAAATCCAAAAGAGGTTGGAAAAAATAAAGCCCCGGATCCGGATGGAATACATCCAAGGGTACTGAGAGAACTGGGAGTATGTATGTTAGCATGTATTAAGAAGGGTATAGAAGCAAGGGAAGTAAATATAATACTGCCACTATACAACTCCCATGTACACCCTTATTTTGAATATGGGGTACAATTTTTGGCACCACTTCAGAAAAGGACATTTTAGAGTTGGAAAAGGTACAGAGAATGGCAACAAAACTAATGAGGGGAATGGAGGAGCTAAGTTATAAAGAAAGACTAACCAAATTAAACTTATTTTCTCTAGAAAAGGGTGTCTAAGAGGGGATATGATTACCTTAATACATCCAGGGTCAATATAAAGCTTTGTTTTCAACTGATAAGAAGACATCCGTTGAGGTTAGAAGTAAAAAGATTTCACCTTCAAGAAAGAAAAGAATTCTTCACAGTAAGGATGGTTAAATTGTGGAATTCTCTACAAAGGAGGTGGTGGCAGCCGATTCGATAGATAACTTTAAAAAGGGATTAGATATACTTTTAATTAAATAGGGCATTTAGGGTTTCCTTTATTATTAGATACTGTAGGGAGTATTGATCCAGGGAGGAATCTGATTGCCAGTGTCTTGCAACAGTAGTTGATACATAGAAATTGAGTTCCAGCAGAGGTGGTAGAGAAAGTGCAGAGAATAAGCAAGGCTTCACCCACACTGCATGCAGTGTTTGGTACTTTAGATGTATATAGAGGGAATCTGCAGAACTGAGAGCTTACACAAAATTATGCTCAGCTGGTGGTTTGTTAGCTCTGCCATATACCATCAGCCACTCCCACCATCAGCAATCCAAATGAAAACACTGCAGCAGTAGTTGATATATAGAATGAAGTTGCAGCAGAGGTGGTAGAGAAGGCACAGAGAATAACAAGGCTGAATCAACATTGCAGGCAGTGTTTGTTATAGCAGTATGATTATATGTTATAACTAAACTCTATGGGCCTCATTTGAATTGCAGTTTGGCCAATTGAATAAGGCTCTAAATAAGCACATAGCATATTTTTTTGAAATAAGTTTTTAGTTAGTGAACATCTATCCAAAAGCAAGGTCTTCACTTACTAAAAACTTCTGTAAAAAAAATATGCTATGTGCTTATTTAGAGCCCTATTCAATTGGCCAAATCGCAATTGAATGAGGCCCTATGTTATTATTTGCTGCAGGGACAGGGTGGAATGAGCTACAGATACTGTGAGAATCTGCTGCTAATATTGAAGTGGATACAACTCTAGAGTGAACACATGAGTTGCAATTAGCTGCAGCGACTCATATGAAAATACATAGCTCCTTCTTACATGGATATATATCAGACTACAAATCACATGATGCTTTGCTGCAGAGGAAGGATCCCCAGACTTTTGTCACTATGTTGCAGCTGCCTCTCATTGGCCAAAATGAATTATGAATTTTCTGCTAAGTTCGCTTATATTTGTAGGGGTTGTCCACTTGCAAATTCAACTGCCAAAACATAAATGGAAGTTGTTAACATCAGGCTCAGTTTATTAATGTTTATTTCCAGACTTTTTAATGTAACATTTTTTTTCATAACTATCAGATGCATTCATAATCTATGAAACTTAAATATGCCTTTAATCGTCATACTATATTTGAGAATTAAAGAGGTCAGTCTTGTGGTTAAAATGATCCCTAAGAGCATTTCTATATAAATAAATATATTCGTAAAAAAAATGATTATGGCGAGATAAAAACATTAATATCAGGTGATTTACACCCAAAAGTTCAAAACCTAAAAGAATATATATATACATAAATAATAGCACAAGTGAGCTAAAAGAGGTTGCTTTCTGAGTAGGTAACCAGACCTATAGAGCAAACCTCCTAAGGTATTGTAGAGACGAACACTTCTACTCTCTTTGTTTAAACTTATAGGCTGTAACATACAGGGGAGACATATCTGTCTTCCCCATATGCCTTGATTAGGAACCTCACAAGTGTTTTTGCTTATTAAGTTGAATCAAAGGAGGGAGTATGTAGCCTGAAAAAAATAGTGGCCATTTCGTCACTGATGTGGCTTTGTCAAAGGCTATGGCTATATAGACCCAGTATTATTGTTTTTATCTTTTCAAGTGGCTACTTTTGCATTCCAAGTATCAGAGTTCTCTGTTTCTCTCTATTGCCTTCCAGGAAGGAGGATCCACCGAGGTCACAGCCTGTTCTTTCTTGCTATCCCTATTTGAGAAAGTTTTGCATATAAGGGAAAAAAATGTTTGGGGAAATTTAGGATTATTTCGAAAACTTAGAAAAGCATATTTGAAGTTCAAATTTTAATATGGTATATTGAGTTTTTAGTACTGAAGTGGTTTTTCTTATCAGCTGTTGTATATATAAATAAAAGTATATGAACAGTACAGAAAACAAGTACATTTGTTGTTAATGTTGTAAAAAATAGGATTCCTTGGAAGACTGGATTGTTGTACTTTTATTTCTATGCCAATTCTATAAAAAAAAGTTTTGCCATACCCTCATCTGGACACCAGATGGCAGAGCTGCTTGTGGAATTATCATGGTCATATTGATAAAAGAAGCAGTTTGTTATTTGAAGCTAAAGTAGAAATTAACTCTGTGGGGAGCAATACAGAAATAATTAAAACAAATTAATGTAAAAGTCAAACCAATATCAAGATACCTCCTACCAGTCTTCAACCTTATGTATGCAAAGCAAGTTGCTATCTAACATGTTAACTCACCTATTATCCATAAACTCACTGAAAAAAATAAGTTATTCCAACTTTAACAACCATGTTCTTCCACATCTAATAAAATAATAACAGCTTTTTGAGACAGGAGAATGAGATTTTCAAGATGCTAGTGATAATTTACAGCAAGGGGTTATAAACTCTGAATTTTGGGAATAACAATATTGTTTCTTGTTCATGGCACTTACCCTTCATTTAACTCAACTCATAGCATTCAAAAGCATTCATATCTGCACTGAGGAGATTTCAATCTAATAGCACCAAATAATCACTGACAGTTTTACTTAGCAAAGCCCCAATCTCTTGATTGTATGGTAAACATGAAGTATTTTCATATTTAGTTTGGTGAAGCCATCACCATTATTGTCTATGGAGCTTCTTGTAGGAGATCTTCAAAGTCTATGGGCCTCAATTAACGGCCGTAAAATGTCTGCAGTGCTGCAATTCCTTGCGGCCATTTTACGGCCCTGTGTAGCGCTACTGCTACCCTGCTATTCAAATGTACGGCGCCGCAAGGAGGTCCCCCTTACGGCCGGCCGCAAATCATGCAATAGGCCTCAATTGTTTCCTGCGCACCCGTAAATTGTGTTTTAAGGCCGCAAAGTCGGAAAACTGTAAATGCAAATATAAATTCAAGATAGCACTGTAAAGCTCTGTAAATGCTAGGCAACATAATGGGGGACATGAGGATTAATAGCAACACCCTCTCATTCTTGCACATTGCCCAAATCCAATATTTCATTTCCGGTTTATTTTCTGTCCCAAGTCCTGCGGGCTCGTCCTTGTTAAAACCTGTACGGGTTCGGAGGTTAAGGGCCGCAAACAAAGCATTGTAGAAGCCAATATATATTCAATCCAGCACTGCAAAGCACTGTAAATGATGGGGAACATAATGGGGGGGCATGAGGATTAATAGCAAAACATTCTCAAGCTTGCACATCGCCAAATTATAATCTTTGATTTTAGGTTTAAAATCCGTCCAAGTTCCAAGGACTTCAATGACCAAGCCCATAGCTCGTTATTCAAGCTTGTGCGGCCTTGGAGGGTGATTGACCACCAAGCCCGTAGCTCGTTATTCAAACCCTTGCGGGCTTGCATGATAGGTAGAACACGAAGATTGAACATGAAATTACATTTCTTTATTTGCAGATTTGAGAGTAGGGGAATGTTGAGCTATTAATTCTAAGACCAAACATCACTTTCACTTTTAATAAAAGTACAGGATGGCTTTTCTATGCTTAATGTGCTACGATTTGTAAGTAAGCCCTTTACGACCTGTGGGTCTATTTTACCCATTTACGGACTTGACGGAGGCTAATCCCGCAGACTTTGCGGGTCTGAGGTGCTCCAAGCTCGTGGGACTCTGGACACGGAAATTGAACATGAATTACAATAAAAATGATTTTCAGATTTGAGTGTAGGGGAATGTTGTGCTATGAATTCTAACACCTCCAATCACTGTCATTTCTCATCAAAGTACAAGATGGCTTTTTTTGTGCTTAATTGGTGCTCTGATTTGTAAGTAAGAGCCTTGCGGGACCTTTTTGGTGTAAGTAAGCTGCGCCTCGGTTTTAGCTAATTACGGCCTTGACGAAAGGGTTCACGTAGCATTTGAATAGAGACCTTGGTTTTTTGCAGCCGTGTAAGATCAAAGGCTTTCCTGCTGCGCGGGCAGCCACAAGGGATAAGAGGGCGCTGGCCGCAAGCCTGCTGGAGAACCTCGTCCGCAAGGGAATATAATACGCAAGTAGCCTGCGGCCGGTCCTTGCGGCCACGCATCTCCTACTGCCGTTAATTGAATGAGGCCCTATGTAAAGAAAAACTAAAATATCTACAACAAATGTTTGAATCAGATTTGTTAAAGGATATATTTTTTCTTCTTCTTTTGATCACTATACAAAAGCGCCGGGGCCAGCAGAGCACTGGTCTGCATTATTCATATTCTAGAGAGGCAAGATAGCAAAAAAATGATTTTTGTGCCATAAGAAATTACAAAAATTACAAGGTCTGTTCCCTTCAAACAGGACATATAAGCAGTTTTACTATAGACTTGAATGGGAGAAACACCCCTGCAACCTGATTGGCTGTGGTAATGCAAAAGCAAGTGGGCAGTCTATTACACATTTAAATACAAATATTTTTTTATTTGATTTCTCAGTGAAAATTGCACATATTTCAAAAACTCTATTTCAACATGCTTTTTAACAGATCTTTACTGGGATTTTGTCAAATTGTGCTGAATTACCGTGAAGTAGTTCTTTAATGCAAGTTTGCCAATATTAATTAAATAAAAGTATATGAACAGTGTTATATATTTTACAGAAAACTAAACACGTACCTTCCTGGCAAGCAATCAGAACCTAATTAATTATTTAGCAGCTGATTTTGTAAAAATAAGATTCTCTTGAAGACCTTAGCCCTCATTCAATTGCAAGCCTGTAATTAATTACCTTACATTGCTTTCCTAGGCCCTCATTCAATTGCAATTTTGCCAATTGAATAGGGCTCTAAATGAGCACATAACATATATTTTTTAAAGAAGTTTTTAGTTAGTGAAAACCTTGCTTTTGGATAGAAGCTTACTAACTGAAAACTTCTTTAAAAAAATATGTTATGTGCTTACTTAGAGCCCTATTCAATTGGCCAAATTGCAATTGAATGAGGGCCCTAGTATTTTAAAGTACAGAAGTGTGATTATATTTGCTTTTACCGTGTTATAGTGTTTAAAACACTTGCGAGTCCGATCTAGTACTCGTAGAAAATGTTGATAAATTTGCCACTTAAGGATTTGAAGGAAATTGCGGGCTTGTTAAATTGTTGTAATTGAATATGGATTAGCACTGGTATCATTTGCGGGCTTGAATCATATAGAAGTTATGTTTTAGACAACCGCAGTGTTTTTGAGCCTGTAACTTGCAAATGGATTGCGAGTAGCAAAATGAAGCCAATTGAATATCAGTAACTTTTACACGCTACATTACGGGCAACAGTAATTACAATTTGCTCAACTGAATGGGGCCCTTGTCATGACTTGCTTGCACTTTTTTTTCTATGCCAATAGTATAAAAGGTTTGCTATACCCTCATCTGCACACTAGATGGCAGAGCTGCATGTGGAATTCACATGGTCAAATTTGTAAAATAAGGCGTTTGTGTTATTTGAAGATGAAGTAGAAATTAACTCTGCGGGGAGCAATTCTGAAATAATTAAGACAAATTAATGTAAAAGTCAAAACAATTTCAGGATACCTCCTACCAGTTTGAACCTAATGTATGCAAAGCAAGGTGCTGTCCAACATGTTAAGTCACCTATTATCCATAAACTCACTGAATAAATTCACTTATGCTTCTCTTGTAGTTAAGATAGTACACACACAGAAACGGGTAAACTCTTGTAATCATCAGCATCAACACTGACACTAGCAGAACAAGGATCAACACAAGCACAAGGACTACAATTTGTAGCTGGAGGTGAAGGTTTGAGGAGTAATGTGCTTCTTTCCAGAAAAAGTAGATAGGTGGAATAGCCTTTCAAGTACTGCAATTTTTTGGGATAAGCCTGAGGCCGTTTTTGGATAAATAAACAGGGTAGATCAGTAGGGCCCTTCATTTTCTTTGCAGTCAAGTCTGTTTTTCTATAAGAACCCAGAGACAGCACCTGAGGGGGAAGAGAGCAACAGTAATTCCCACTTTAACAACCTTGTTCTTCCACATTTAATGCCATAATAACAGCCTTTTGCCACAGGAGAATGAAATCTTCATGATGCTCAGACAGGTCATTGCTAGTTAAAATTTACAGCAAGGGTTCATAAGTTCTGCATCTTGGGAATAACAGTATTGTTTCTTTTTCTGGCACTTACCCTTTGTTCAGCTCAACACTGAGAATTATAAAGCTTTCAAGTACCTCTGCACTAAAGAGCTTTCAATCCAATGGCTGCAAAGAATTACTGACAGTTCTACTCCGCTAGGTGATAAACTCTGAGGATAATTATCATTATTCAGTATATTGATTAAAATATTATTGTTCTGTTGTCATAATGACCTGTCATGTATAATGACAGACAGGGCCAATCCTGATTGTGCGTCCCCACATTTGCTGTTCCTCCTATTCCTACTTTTCACTTGCTATATCCCCAATCATAGGTTTATGTATTTTCACAGTGTTTGTAAGTGTCAGGTATACCTACAAACAGAAATGTCACTGTATACATACATTTATGTCCATATACTTGTATTATTTAAATTCACTGCACCTGCGTCTTCATGAAACCTTCTTCACTTGGCATGGACCTCATGGACCTACGCAGAAAAACACCACTGCAGACAGTACTATGATCCCTGATAATAATATATGTAGTTATCCTGGTTACATTAATATGCCTATTATAAATATATTACAACCTCAACCTCAATTAATTTCATATGATTTTTCAAACATTGTTAATTAAAAGAACTTCTGCATGATAAAAAAAACAAGCATAAAAAGGAGGACAAATGTCATAAAGATAGCATTTACTTAAAAAAACAAAGTTTTTGCAAGAGACGTGCAAGCTATCTTTGTGATTGCCTGCTTGTGAGAGTGTGCATGCAAAAAAGCTCTACTGATCTAACTAATCCACCCATCTCCATGTCCCCTCTTCTCAGTCCCTTCCTCCACTGATAGATAAGATAAGCACATACCCTCAGGATCCATGCTATCAAGAAGTACTGAAACCAGATAAGATGGAAACAAAGAATGTGGCAAACATGAGTAAAACATCTAAGCACTGGTGGGCAATTAGGGGCCTAGACAGGTTGGGTCCCTGGTTTATAGGGAGTCATTTGATGAATTTAGAGCAATTTAGAGAAAAATATACCCTTCCCCCAGAGGAGAAATACAACTACCTAAAAATATGGAGCTGGGCCGGCGAAATGTTTAAAAAATGTGGTTCTCGTGACCTGCAAGAACCTCCCACTTGCAAAAGGGATAATAGGCTCATTATATGACACATTTATTCACTCAAAGAATTTAGATAAGCCACCATATATATGTAAATGGGAAAGAGAACTGGGGGAGGAATGGGAGTGGAAGAAGTGGCAGAAATCCTTCCTTAACTTGAACAAAGCAACGTGTAATTCCACATACATAGAGACCTCTATTAAAGTACTTCAGCGAACATATTGCACCCCGGATAAACTCAATAGATATGATCCTAGGGTAAGTAGTAATTGTTTTAGAGGCTGTCAAAAAATAGGAGACCATACACATACCTAGTGGCTATGTCAGGCAGTACATGGGCTATGGGAAGGGTTAGCACGGATAGCGTCGTCACTGTTCGATACTACGGTGGTGGCAACCATGGAGTCATGTTTATTGGGGATTAAACTTCCTAATTTAACAAAGCATCAGAATAAGCAATTTCAGGTAATGGCTGCTGCGGCCAAGGTGCATATCGCTAGTCAATGGAAATCAGACAAATTAGACATCCGGGAAATTATAAGGAGAATTAATTACATAGCAATAAACGAGAAGACAACATCGGCCATATTAGACACTATACCACAGTTTTATAAAATATGGAATCCCTAGTTAAAGTCAACGTTGGGTACTCCATTAAATTGAAGGATCCAACAGTAAGAGGAGGTCAACAATAACATTTTAGGTGTAGGCCGGAGGGGGACATCGACCGGCGGAGACTTGAGAGCTGGTGCCGGAGATTCTGGAATAGTGGGAATAGGACACAAGAGGTGAATATATAAATAATACATGTATAAAGTGTAAGAATGCATTGCTCAGGACTGCGGCTTGCTGAATTAATATAGTAACTAAGCAAACTAAACTGTATAGTTTGGAATAACTCTGAAGCTATTATTTAAAAGATGGAAAATAGCTATACATTGACTTATTATAGGGACAGGATCCCTTAGGATACAAACTTATAGTCTAGAATAGATTAAATGTACCTCTCCATATCTACATAGTTATATCTAATTTATTTATTTAAAGTTTTAGTTTAATATGTATATAATTAAGTTATGTTTGATCAAGACTCCCTTATTTCAGTTAAAGAAAAGATAGAGTAATAGAGATGTCGCGAATAGTTCGCCGGCGGACTGTTCCTGGCGAACATAGCATGTTCGCGTTCGCGGCGAACTGCGAACATATGCGATATTCGACCCACCCCCTATACTTTATCATTGAGCAAACTTTGACCCTGCAACTCACAGTCAGCAGACACATTCCAGCCAATCAGCATCATACCCTGCCTTCAACACCCTTCTACCTCATGGACAGCAGCCATTTTGGAATCATAACTAACTTGCAGTCTTACTGAGAGGAGGCTGAGTGTAGGTGATACTGCATCAATAGGGAAAACCATAGCTAGGCTACTGTACACAGTGTGCAATACAGTCCTGACGGACTCTTTTGATCTCTGCTGCAAGGACACCCCTGTGTCTCTTCCCCCCCTTATCATCATCCTCCCCTCACCTTAGCACTCAACCCTAACACCCTTCACACTTATCCCTAACACCTAACCCTAACATCCCTCACCCTAACACCTAACCCTAACACCCCTTACACTTATCCCTAACACCCCTCACCCTAACACCTAACCCTAACACCCCTCACACTTATCCCTAACACCCCTTACCCTAACCCTAACACCCCTCACACTTATCCCTAACACCTAACCCTAACATCCCTCACCCTAACACCTAACCCTAACACCCCTTACACTTATCCCTAACACCCCTCACCCTAACACCTAACTCTAACACCCCTCACACTTATCCCTAACACCCCTCACCCTAACCCTACACCCCTCACACTTATCCCTAACACCTAACCCTAACATCCCTCACCTTAACACCTAACCCTAACACCCCTTACACTTATCCCTAACACCCCTCACCCTAACAGCCCTCACACTTATCCCTAACACCCCTCACCCTAACACCTAACCCTAACACCCCTCACACTTATCCCTAACACCCCTCACCCTAACTCTAACACCCCTCACACTTATCCCTAACACCTAACCCTAACATCCCTCACCCTAACACCTAACCCTAACACCCCTTACACTTATCCCTAACACCCCTCACCCTAACAGCCCTCACACTTATCCCTAACACCCCTCACCCTAACACCTAACCCTAACACCCCTCACACTTATCCCTAACACCCCTCACCCTAACTCTAACACCCCTCACACTTATCCCTAACACCTAACCCTAACATCCCTCACCCTAACACCTAACCCTAACACCCCTTACACTTATCCCAAACTCCCCTCACCCTAACACCTAACCCTAACACCCCCCACACTTATCCCTAACACCTAACCATAACATCCCTCACCCTAACACCTAACCCTAACACCCCTTACACTTATCCCTAACAACCCTCACCCTAACCCTAACACCCCTCACACTTATCCCTAACACCCCTCACCCTAACACCTAATCCTAACACCCCTCACACTTATCCCTAACACCCCTCACCCTAACCCTAACATCCCTCACACTTATCCCTAACACCTAACCCTAACATCCCTCACCCTAACACCTAACCCTAACACCCCTTACACTTATCCCTAACACCCCTCACCCTAACACCTAACCCTAACACCCCTCACACTTATCCCTAACACCCCTCACCCTAACCCTAACACCCCTCACACTTATCCCTAACACCCCTCACCCTAACACCTAACCCCCTCACCCTTATCCCTAACACCCCTTACCCTAAAACCCCTCACACTTATCCCTGTGTCTCTTCCCCCCCTTATCATCAAGGGAGGGGGGAGGATGATGAGGGAGGGGAGAAGAGACACAGGGGAGGATGATGAGGGAGGGGGGAAACAGACACAGGGGAGGATGATGAGGGAGGGGTAAAGAGATACAGGGGAGGGTAATGAGGAAGGGGGGAAAGAGACACAGGGGAGGATGATGAGGGAGGGGGGAAGAGACACAGGGGAAGATGATGAGGGAGGGGAAAAGAGACACAAGGGAGGATGATGAGGGAGGGGGGAAAGAGACACATGGGAGGATGATGATGGAGGGGGTAAGAGACACAGGGGAGGATGATGAGGGAGGGTGTAAAGAGATACAGGGGAGGATGATGAGGGAGGTGGGAGGATGATGAGGGAGGGGGGATGAGACACAGGGGAGGGGGATGAGGAAGGGGGAAAGAGACACAGGGGAGGATGATGAGGGAGGGGGTAAAGAGATACAGGGGAGGATGATGATGGAGGGGGATGTTAGGTTATTTATGCCCTTTATGGATTAAAACCAGACTCTGCATCAACTATGTAATTTTACGTGGGAGTTTTGACATGGATCCCCCTCCGGCATGCCACACTCCAGGTGTTAGTCCCCTTAAAACAACTTTTCCATCACTATTGTGGCCAGAAAGAGTCCCTGTGGGTTTTAAAATCCGCCTGCCCATTGAAGTCTATGGCGGGTTCGCCGGATTCGCGGTTCGCGAACCGAAAATTTTATGTTCGAGACATCAATTTAGAGTAATTATAGAATCACAGAAAGAGGAAAATAGAAAGGAGATACTATGGTTTGATTTATAAAAGCTTATGTATTAATGTTCAAAGATTATATGCAAAAATTCTTGTTACCTGTTATGTATGAAACCTGTTATTCTTTTGAATAAAAACTATTTAAAAAAAAAAAAAGAAATTAAGATTTTCTCTGAAAAAGTGTTATGGACATGGCATACATAGCTGCTAATCTTTGTAGTTTGTTAAATAATTCACAAATACGTTTTCCCAAAACTGCAGATGTTTCTTCATTAGTTTGGGTGTACTATATACAGTACATCACAAAGAAATGCATTAGCAAATGGTAAATGGAACATATTCATGTGGTATGTGGGGTTCCTCAGGGTTCAGTAATAGGTCCTCTCCTGTTTAACATATTTATTAATGACTTAGAAGTGGGACTGGAAAGTAGTGTCTCAATTTTTGCTGATGAAGTTGTGCAAGGTAATTAAATCAGATAATAATGTACTTTCCCTCCAAAGGGATACATAAATTAGAGGAATGGGCATCTAAATGGCAGATGAGATTTAATACAAATAAATGTATAGTATTGCATTTTGGAAGGAAAAATAGCAATGCAATTTATAATCATAAAAGAGCAAATCTTGGGGTATCAGATATTGAAAGGGATTTGGGAATACTTGTGGACAACCACCTAGGTAGCAGTTCTCAATGCATGTATTAAGAAGAGTATATAAGCAAGGGAAGCAAATATACTGTAATTCTGCCACTATACAAATCCCTAGTACGCCCTTGTTTGGAATATGGAGTACAATTTTGGGCACCACTCAATAAAATTGACATTTTAGAGCTGGAAAAGGTAAAGAGAATGGCAAAAAAAACTGATGGGAATGGAGGGGCTAAGTTATGAAGAAAGATTAACCAAATTAAACTTATTTTCTCTAGAAAAAAAGGCATCTAAGAGGGGATATGTTTACCTTATATAAATACATCCAGGGTCAGTATAAAGATTTGTCAAGGGAGCTTTTTGTACCAAGAGGTTTTCAACTGACAAGAGGACATCCCTTGAGGTTAAAGGTAAAGTAAGGTAAAGTAAAAAGATTCTACCTTAAAGAAAGAAAAGGGTTCTTCACAGTAAGTGTTTAATTTGTGGAATTCTCTACCAAAGGAGGTGGTGACAGCAGATTCAATATATAACTTTAAAAAGGGACTGAATATATTTTCAATTAAAAAGGGCATTCAGGGTTATCCTGGATATCTAGAGAGAGAGTATTGATACAGGGAGCAATCTGATTGCCAGTATCTGGGGTCAGGAAGGAATTCATTTTTTTCTCTTTTGAGATGATTGGCTGAATTTCATTAACAACAGCATATTGCAGATCAGAGGAGATCTTAAAAGATTGAACTTGATGTCCTAAAAGTATTTTTCAACCTCAATTACTATGAGCCTCATTCAATTGCGAGTTGGCCAATTGAATAGGGCTCTATATAAGCACATAACATATTTTTTAGACAGAACTTTTTAGTTACTGAACTTCTATACAAAATTAAGCTCTTCACTAACTAAAAACTTCTGTCAAAAAATATGTTATGTGCTTATATAGAGCCCTATTCAATTGGCAAAATTGCAATTGAATGAGGACCTATGTAACTATGTAACCATAAATAATTACCTAACACACTTTTGTCCCAGGAAGCTGTGAAACAAACCAGGGCTTGGATCTTGACAATAAATACATGGGGCCTCATTGAATTGCGATATGGACAATTGAATAGGACTCTATATAAGCACAGAGCATATTTTATTTACAGAAGTTTTTAGTTAGTGCGCTCATGTCGATGGCCGCGATCAACGCCGAAAAATGGAGCACTTTATGATCTCCGCTGAAAATCAGAGCACTTTGCAGAAGGCACTTATTGCAGGGCTTGCGCTGAGTGCCGCAGGCGCTAATCGCGAGGCCCGCGGGAGTTAGGCTGCAATGAGCACCAACGGCGCTTATTGCAGGGCTTGCAATGAAGGCACTCATGTTAATGGCCGTGATTACCGCTAAAAAACGGAGCACTTTGCAATCACCGCTGAAAATCAGAGCACTTTTCAGAAGGAGCTCATTGCAGGGCTCGCGATGAGCGCCGCAGGCGCTCATAGTGAGGCCCGCGGGAGTTAGGCTGTAATGAGGGCCTTTGGCATTCATTGCATGGCTCACACTGAGCCCTGCAGGTGCTCTTCGCGAGGCCCGTGGGAGTTAGGCTGCAATGAGTGCCTTTGGCACTCATTGCAGGGCTCACGATGAGCGCCACAGGCGCTCATCTCTAGGCCCACGGGAGTTAGGCCCATGGGAGTTAGGCTGCAATGAGTGCCTTTGGTGCTCATTGCAGGGCTCGCGCTGAGCGCCAAAGGCTCTCAATGCTAGGCCCACGGGAGTTAGTCCTGCTGTAGTTTGGTTGCAATGAGAGCTGAAGGCGCTCATTGCAGGGCTCACAATGAAGGCGCTCATGACGATGGCCACGATCACTGCCAAAAAACTAAGCACTTTGCGATCACCAGTGACAGCAAGGCACACAGTTTACTAATTTAACGGCCGAAATTTTGACAAAGCGAAAGACCACTAAAAAAAGTTAAATAACTACAAAAAAAAAAAGACACATTCATACACAGCCCAGGGGGAAGCCATGAAGCCTGTGAGTGAGTTTTCAAGTTAATTTGAGGCATATTTGGCGTTTTTCGGCGATTGAAAATTGGCTAAGCGAGAAAAAAGCCCCATAAGGGGATAAAAACAAGGCTGAAGGCAGTAAAAACAACCTTAAAGTCAGTAACATTTAGCACAACACAGTAAACACGATCATGAAGCCAGTAACACTTAGCTGAACAATGCAAGCAACTGCACTCATCACGAGCCACGCAAAACTGCAGCACAGACGCAGAGGAGAAAAACACAGGGAAGGGAGAGGGTGGTAAGAGACACAGGGCTGAGAGATGGATGAAAAGAGACATGGGGGGATAAGAAAAACAAAAGACACAGGGCAGGGAGAGAAGGGTAAACAGACGCAGGGGTCAGAGACTGGGGCGAGGCTCATAATGAGTGCAGAAGTTGATCATTGAGAACCACGAAAGTTGCGGGTTGCCAAGACCTGCAATGAGCGGCAAACCTTCAACGCTCATAGCAAGACCCACAATGAGCGGCTTTGCAACTCGAAACTGTCATAAGGTAAAGTAAACAGGGGGAGAGGATCGCGATAACCGCCAAAGGTGCTCACATTGTGTGGCAAACAGCATTGACAGTCCTAACATTTTAATGCCGTCATTTTTGACAGGCAGGTAGCTAGTAATTAAACAATATTCATAAGTAAATGTTAAGCATGTTTATTTACAAGCACATCTACATGATTATTTGCAAGTATATCCACAGCAAATTTAGAAAGACTACTCTGATGCTCAGAGATCCGATCTTACCTTCAGTCTAGAATATTATTACATGACAGCAGTTACAATAACTGTTCTCACTAATGCTTTGCATAACACAATTACTTGGCCAAGTCTGGAACATACATATCACTGTACCTACAGAAATGTTACCGAACGTATTGGATATAATTATAAAAAAGCATTTGTCTAATCCAACATTATTGTCATCAATCAGAGGGCAGACTGATTGGCTATACAAAAACATTGCAGATTTTTGTGGTTGACTGAACAAAATTACACCAAAATTCTATTACCTTTTGTGCGTATATGACCTCTGTATTGAATGCGCTGATGTTCCTGGGAAGTCTCTCACACGTGCTTGCATGGGCTTCCCAAGTGTATAGATGAGATTCTGTGAAAAGCCCTGAAGTCCTGAGAGGAATCATTGTCGGTTCCATAATATTCTTAGTTACACAGTTTAAGAATTTAAAGCACCACTGTGTTCATATTTTACAATGTATTCTTTGAAAAACTTGACTTGAACATGTGTGATGTGTTTTTAGAATGTAAATAAAAATACAATTGCTAATTTATTACTTTTTATATGCATTTTCTGCTATTGTAATAAAGGATTTATACTGTTTACATTGTTTTAAATATTCTTACAAAAATTAAACAGCAGTGGAGCAAAATTAGCAACCAGGCCTTTTGAATCCAGCCCTAAAAGGGCAGACCAGAGACCAGGAGCAAGCAATGTTAATTGCCATCTGTACTAGCTCTGTAAAAAGTTGATTCATTCATATTCACTCATCATGACTGATTGGCCATAAGACGTACACCAGACAATTTTGTTATAGATGCTCAGCTTCCAGAGATGAGAGAGACTCGTAAAAGTGGAAAATGTATAACCAGAATGTGACCATTGTCCACATTTTTTTTCAATTCTTTTTGTATTTTAACTATTTTAATTTATTACAGTGGTTCCCAAACTTTTTCGGTCCAAGGTGCACTTGATATTTAATTTTTTTTCCAAGGCTCCCCAAGTCAAACCATAGTTCTATATACATATACAGATGGTATACTTGAATGATTACTAATGTTTAGAATAGTATTTAAACTGTTCCTACCTGGGAATAATTAGTGAGACAGATGAGCCTATTGTTCTTACACATATTTTCAAATCTCAGAATCAAACTAGCTACAGCCACCCTCATTTCTTGTTCCACGTTGATTTTTAGTTTGATGGTTTTTAGTATAGCGACCGCTGAAAACCCAGCTTCACATAAATATGATGTCACAAAAGGAATTAAGATTCACTGAGCTTTACCACTTAGCAGCGGATATTCATATTTTACTGATAGCCAAAATTCAATAAGATCCATGCTGACAAATTTAATCTTGACTGCAGTGTCGCCTGACCGCTCTATAAGATTTTCTTCATCTGCAGAAGTAAATTCAGATGGAACTTTGGCTCTGAATGGGTCTTAAATCAATGCATATTTGTCAATATCATCTTCTTGAAAGTATTTTTCAAAACACCTGATAATCTGTGATAGGTGATCTTCAAAAGCAGATTTTATATTTTAAGAGAAATCAACTTCATTGGAGACCACAAACTACTGCAACAAGGGGAAACAATCTTTGCCACCGTCTTCATTCATTTTTCTTCTCCATAGTTGTAATTTTTTCCTGAAAGCTGAAATCTTTTCGGTTAATTTCAAAATGTACATGTTGCCTCCCTGCAGGGAGAGATTCAATGCATTAAAATTTTCAAAAATATTACACAAGTATGCTAGTTTCACCAAAAAATCTGTATAAACAAAGTGTTTGGCATACTCGTGTTTTTGTTCTTTAAGAAATATGTAATTGAAATGTACGGGATAATACATTGCCACAAGAGAGCCATCTTGAGTGGCAGTAGTACAGCAAAGATGTGTATTTGGCTCCCATATCCTCACAGTTTTAAAAAAAACCTTGCTTTCACTGGCCGAGTTTTTATAAAGTTTACCACATTTACCACATGTTCTATAACTAGAGATTCAATGGAGGACTCAAATGCTTTGTTGCAAGTGCTTCTATATGAATGAGGCAATGGGCCCACAGTGCATCTGGAGCTTTGTTTCAAATAAGCGCCTGCAATCCTCAATAATAGCCAGACATAATACGTCCGTTGTCAGTACAGACCCCAACGCACTTTGTGCATTCCAAATTATTTTCAATCATAAATGTATCCAGGATCACAAACAAGTATTGATCCTTTGTACTTGCAGTGATACTTTTACAAAAGAGGTCTTCCACAATGCCATTAACATCTACAAACTGTACATAGCAAATCAAATGTGCATCCTTGTTACTGTCCATGGCATCATCCAGCTTCAAGCCAAATTCCTTTCAGTTTTTCAATGAATTGATCATTGGGATCCTCTGCCATGCGCTGAATTCTGTGACTGATAGTATTGTTAGACAAAGGCACCTTTGAAAGCAGTTGCCCTGCAGATTTCTCGGTCATAGTGTGCACCAAATCTATAGCAGCAGGTAGAATTAGTTGTTCTGCAATGGTATGGGGCTTTTTACACTTCACAACTCTACATGCAACCTTGTATGAGGCTAGCAGAGCATTGTTTGGTATTGACATATGCCGACAAAAAGTACCTTGTTGTTCTTTTAATTCTTTTAACTTTCTGGTAAAGAAGTCGCAAGATTTGCCAACCATGTTTCAATGTTTGGTTTCTAAATGGCGTGTAAGCTTACTTGGAAGCATGCACTCTGGAGCCAAAATCTTCAAACAAACTACACGCTGCGGTCTCTCTTCACCATTGACATGGGTTGATGTAAAGCCAAAATCAATATAATTGTCATCATATTTATGATTTTTTCTCTTCTTCACACACCCACCACTAGATTGTGGTACGTCCTCTTCATATTCAGTTCTATTGTGCTTCTTGTTCAATAAAAAATTGTCCATTTTGATCAAAATACTACTTGGAGGGTCCAAATTTCAAAAAATAAGGACACAGAGACAACAATTAATAAACCCCCACAAACATGTAGCAGTTTTTTATATTAATAAAGTTTCCATTTATTGATGTCCAGTATTCCTAGATGAACATCACAGTATTGCAGCATATAGCTCTACAAAGTATCCTTAAATCTTCTACCTCTTGTTCTTTTATTACGTTTTCCTCTAATACATCTTTGTGGCAAGTAAAAATTGTTAACAGAAATAGCAATAAGGCAGTCAGTTTACCATTTTTATCATCGTAGCTAGAAAGGCAAATCTTCTTTGGGGTAAACGATGTATGGGTTGTTAGAAGGAGGTTATTAAGACTGTCAAAAGTTGTTTTTGCTCAAATAATAAAGATAGGGTTTTCAAGGACACCTCCCCATCTCAAAACAATTTTATGTAAGATTTAATACATGTTCTTTAATTAAATGATAGCACATTTGTGACTTCTTTATCCTTGTATGCACTCCCCTTTGAATCTCTGCACACACAAGCATGCTCTATGGATCCATGTACATGAATGCCTTTTCGATCCCTTAATATAAATACCCTTCCCTAGTTCCATACATGCACATTATGCCCCCTGGTTCCATGTGCATGCAACCACATCCTCTGATTCCATGTGCTCACACTCTCCATAGTCATATAAGACTTCATGTTGTGCAAAACTAAATTTCAGTAATTTGGTAATAATACAGTAATTTCCCCTAAATAATGTTGGACTTCAAGATAGCATTTGTACATACCAATTAGATAACAGTTATAAAATTGGTATGTGCAAAAGATATCTTGAAGTCCCAAATAAATGATTTATATCTGAATGAGCTCCAATATTTAACAAGTGCACTTCACATTTATTCAGACACACTATAATAAACATATAGGAATATTACGGAACATTACTTAGGGAAGAGTATTGTATTATTACCAATTATTGAAATTTAGAATCACTCTTAGTGGCAACCAGACATTTTTCACAACCAATCAAACAGCTTTTATGGATCTTTACAGTATCTGGATATTAATATGTAAGTAACTCAAATAAAGAAATGTCACAGTTGGCTTTGCTTAGTTCTCTACAGATATGCATTCTCTTGATTTTCAACCCACTATTACTATGACTCACCAGCAGGCTGACTCTCTGGAGGGATGAGAGGTTCTTTATACCAAATTAGTTGTTTTTTATGTGTGTCTGCTCACAAGCAAACAACTCTGCCTGAGCTGCACTATTGTTTGCAGATGTCCAAGTAATCTCTGCAAACAACTCTGAGGAGATCCTGGTGCAGCCTGCCATTAAGATGTCCGCATAGGCGGACCGCGACTTCCTTTACTCAAGGCACTCGGCAGCCGTCTTGCTAAAGCAGATAATACAATTACACATCATAACTTTGACCTTTTTACACAATTCCTCTTCTCCCAATCCAATTACTTTCTATGTTCCCTTCTCTGTTCCTTTTCCCTTTTTAAATTATGTTTATCTATTTCTTGCTCCCTTCTAACTTCTTTGTTCCACTTCTAACCTCACTCCACCTCTTTTCCTTCTCTCTCTATCTCTTTATCTCTTTCTCTCCTTCTCTCTCATTACAGTACTTGGCATTATTGCTGAATTATGAGAAGTGGCCTAAGCCCTAAAAGGAGCCATGTATATAGTATTTTTTGGGCCGAAGAGTGAAAATGCATTGAAGACTCACCTACCCAGTTTCCCAGAAAGCAGTTTAATAACTGTATGTCTGGAAAAGTTTTTAACTTATTTTTAGACATTCAAATGTGAACACAGTGTAAGATTGGTTTACTGTATTCTGAACAGTGGATGTCTTCAGTCTTTTGGCCACCATATACTAAATGATATTGTGTCAAATTGCCTTCCCACACAATCTAAAACATTAAGAACCAGCCAGACAAATGTACTGTCTGTGGGTAAGTTTCTTAATGTATGCATAATCCATTTTATGTTACTCTTAAAGCTTAAAGCTGTGTAACACAGAGAGTATATGCCTAAAAGGAGCCATATATAGTGGTTTTGGACTGAAGAGTGAAAATGCAATGTAGAGTCATTTACATGTCCCTGGCCAGTTTCCAAGAATGTGGTGCAATAACTGTATTTATGGGATATCTGACATAAAATAAATTATTTTAATACTAAGTTATTTTTATAGGAAGTTATTTTTATAGTAACAATATACTACTTGCTTACTAGATATATACTAGCGACTTGCCCGTCAAAAATGACGGGGCAATAAAATTTAAAGCCATGGGAATGCTGTTTGAGACATAATTGAAACCGTTTTGTACTGTGAGGACCTTCAGCGCTCATTTGCGAGCCTCTCCTGTTGCGTACTTTTGGTCCTCTGAGAGAGATATATATTTCTATGTATATGTAGTTAAGTAATAATGAATGATTTCTTAAATCAATTAATATACTTTAATGATTTATAATTGATATATACAGCGAGCAATAGTCTGAAGAGCTAACAATCTGTTTGTATTTTGCGTCTGCATAGAATATACATTGTGAGTGTTAGTGCCCTGCTTATAAAGTGTGATGAATGTTTGAAGTGTGCATTCTAAACAGGCTGAGTGCGCAAGGTAAAGCCGTTGGTTTATTGCGTAAAGTGGCATTGTATAGTCATAATGATATTAATGTGGTACGTGTCTCGTGATAGTGTATCTTGTAGGTTGTAGTGTGATGTGTAAAGTGCTACACGTTTTGCGCAGTCCGGGGTCGTGTAGCCTCGTTTTAATTTTTTTCAGCGGCCATTTTTTTTCTCGAGCGGTGAAAATTGTCTAAATGGAGTTAAATTTGCATTCCACCTCACTCACAGACATCCTGGCTGTTGCCCCATGCTGTCTGTGATGTTTTTGTAATTTTTGGGGCCTCATTTAATTCCACAAATTGTAGTTACTGAAGCCTGTAAAGGAGACAGCAAAACGTACAGCTATTAAATTAGCCCCTTTTAGCTACCCGCAAAATATTTGCTGGTTACAGGCTGAAAAGCAACTATGGTTGCCAAAATCGTAACTCTGACTCAGCTAAGCCTTTGATCATTCAAGCTAACAAATGTTACAATTGCTATTAAATTGCTACAATTTCCCAAAGCCGCACTTGCTTTCAAACCCGCAAATGGAGCCAAAAATATTACGGGCTGCAAATAGGACTCGCGAAGGGTTTGTACAAAGACGTAAGAGTGCCCTAGTATTAAAAAGACAGTAAACTACTTTTAAACAATGCAAAAGCGACCTGTCTGGCTAGCCTTGAGGATTAGTTTGTGAAACACTGCTATAGACTTTGTCAAAAACAGTTGACACAACATTTAAATAGATAGCACACTTAGATAAAATGATGTATAATCCAGGGGCGGCTGGTGCATAGGGGCAAATGGGCAGGCGCCCCCCAAAAAATTATCAATCACTTTAATATTGTATTTTAAATTTATATAGATAGTACAATGTAATTATATCTGTATATCAGCTGTCATGTCTTCTTTCATATGTTTTTGTAAAAAATATGCATCTATCACTTTAAATTAACCCTTTGTGTGCCTTCCCCGTTGCCTGGTCTCTCTCTAGTTAGGGCTGCACTGCTGTAACACTACAAACTGAGTTAATTTTAATTGAATCTGCTACAATTGTATCATGACAGCTTGCAGCATCAACCAAACAGTGCTGCAGGCTGTCTGCTTGCTTTGAACCTACCCTCTAAATGCCCCCAAGCCTATAGAGGTTATTGTTATGATATGACATCAGGAAGGCTTTATATAAAGCCAATTATCTCAAACACTCCCCACTCTGTTCCCGCTGATCTCATCAACCAAGTAAGTTTGCACAGGCAGTGATACTGGAGTGGGTTGTCATTTCCTTCTCCAAGGGAACTGACTCCTGATTAGAACCCAGGTCAATAGCTGTGGTCCACAAATGCGGAATCTCACGAAGCGAGGGGCCAAAGGCTCATTGCAGGCCACAAATGCAAACCCTCGCAAAGCGAGGAGCTGCATTTGCGGAGGTGAAGGCTCTACGGTGCCTCACAAGCGGTTACAAACACACACACAAGCGCCTCTTTAACAAAATAGATCTAACACGCAATCAATACATACAAACTTACAGAAAAATATACTAACCGCGGGTCTTAGAACGCAAAATTTACGGACTTAGCCGGGACGCGGGACTTAGATAAAAAAAATACGAACTCGCAAAATTACGGCCGAACCACGCACACCTGAAAACATTAAAAACACAATAAATACACACAAAAAAGACATAAAAATTTAAATCAATTCAATTTAAGTCCAAATTCCTGAGTTTAGACAAACGAAAATAAGCAAGAGAAAAAATGGCCGCGAAAAAAACGACCCTAAAGCCACAAAACAACACCAAGCACATACGGCTTTTCAAAAAAGCCATACGAGGTACAAGATACACTTTTAGCAAGGACGCTAAATCATCCACACCTGCGTACCACATACACATTCGCCGCCATTTTACAACACTAAATGACATAAGCGGAAGTATACAGCTACACTAACGGCTTTCCCTCGCGCACTACACACTGCACACATTGCTGACACTTACACCTTAGCTCCACAACAGTGCAAACCTACATTGTATGCTGCAGGAACATCGAAACAGATTGTCAGCTCTTCAGCACAATGCTTCCTACATGTATTACTTCAAAATAGGTAAAGTATATTCATTTATGCATTTTTGTATCATTTAATTAGCATTCAAAAACATATACACAAAAAACTAAAATACACTAGCGCCAAGGCTGCTCATAGCGCACAAAGCCTTGCAATAAGCGCCGACCAAACAATAACAGCAAAAGCGCCTCTCAGAAAACAAAATACAACAACCAACAGCCTCGCAATGAGAGCCAAAGGCACTCAGTGCGAGGCTCGCAATGATCGTCGAAGGATCTCAGACCACCCAAAAAAATAATGTCTGTGGCAAACAGCGAACGCGAACCGCCGCAAATGTTCGCGAACCGGCGAACATCGGCGAACCGCCATAGACTTCAATGGGCAGGCGAATTTTAAAACCCACAGGGACTCTTTCTGGCCACAATAGTGATGGGAAAGTAGTTTCAAGGGGTCTAACAACTGGACTGTGGCATGCAGGAGGGGGATCCATGGCAAAACTCCCACGGAAAATTACATAGTTGATACAGAGTCTGGTTTTAAGCCATAAAGGGCATAAATTACCTAACATTCCTAAATTGTTTGGAATAACGTGCTTTAAAACATCAGGTATGATGTTGTATTGATCAGCTAGTGTAAGGGTTACACCCGCTTCACAGTGACAGACCAAACTCCCCGTTTAACGCACCGCAAACAACCGCAAACAGTCCATTTGCACAACCGCAAACTCCCCATTTGCACAAGGTTGGATACCAAGCTAGCCATGTCCCGTTCCATGTCCTCACTGATGTCATTGAAGGTCTCTTCCTCCACCCAGCCACGTACAACACCAAGGGTCCCCGAAAGGTGACAACAAGCCCCCTGGGACGCCTGCTGTGTTTGGTCTTCCACCTACTCAAAGCCACCTTCCTCCTCTGACTCCTTCTTCAGACTCCTCTCACTGCATTGCCTCTCTCTGCATTATTATAAGGTGTGTTAAGTAGTACTACTCTTATCAGTTTAAAACCTGTTACAGCACATATCAGGGGGCGTGTATAATGCCTGGATTTTTAGAACCGGGAGATGGAAAAAGATGCTTTGTTGGTCGTATCACTTCAATTTTGGGGCACTTTGAGACATTAGCTTCTTACGCTCAAACATGTCCTTTACAGGCACCTGACTATGGGCAAATGAGCAGGAACTGCTCAAGGCGAGAGACGCAGTGGCGGATGGTTGAGAGGGGGCAAGGAGGACAGCAGTGGTTGATGTGGCTGATGATGCTGGACCAGGAGGAGGATGGCGGCTTTGAGTTTGTGTGCTGCTTGTACTCATGTGTTGGTCTGGAGTCACCCAAACATTAGGTCTCAACCTGTAGAGGATAAGGGAACCAGGCTACTCTAGACCTCATTCATCATTACCGGTTTTGACAGATTGGTACTATGCATCCAAGCTACTGTGACAACAGATATGAGTGGCACTGTGCACTTGCAGAAATTGGCAGAGTAGACGCTGTAGGTCTGACACACACGCTTGCAGACAACTAACTGCTATGCAATCTATTACAGTAGAAAAAATGTTTTTTGTTTTAAATGTACACTACTGTTACACCAGATATGAGTGGTGGGTTAAGTAGTACTACTCCTATCAGTTTAATCCCTGTTATGTGCCTTTTTGGGGGGTTTGGTTGTTGAAGGCACAGTGCAGCACCAGAGGCCAGAAAAATTAGGCATGTACACATGCCTGAAAAATTAGGTATTGTTGATCTTGCAGCGAGCAGAGAAGAAGGTAGGCCTGATTCAACGCCCCAGCCCGCATACCCACACTCAGAGATTGAGGGGGGGACCTGAGAAGGCCACGGGTCGGAGATATAAAGGGGGGCCATCCCAAATAAGCACACAAGCGGGAACAAAGGTAGTGAAGGGGACATAGAGGCCCATGGACTGACGGTCGCCATCTTGGCAGGAAAAAGGCCCAGCAATTAAGCCAAACTGACCCAGCACAGGCAGCTACTTGAGTCAAACACTGTACAATTACACCTTAATAAAGCTGAAACATGCAGCAGCAGGGATTCTAAACGGCCACACGGGGACAAGGAGGCTAACAGCCCCCACAGTCTCTGCACCACTCTTTTTAACAGATAACCCAATGGGCTAACCAGGGACCTTGCCCACATAAAAAACAGAATTTTGTTGGAGGAATTATTAGTGTCTTTACCCCCCAAGAGAGGACATAATATAGGGTATCTTTAGACTACCTGATGGCCAAACCTCCTTTAGCCCCAATTCTATCCAAGAAACATTTCAAAACTTTATCTGACTGGGAGTATAGGTGACATTAGTACTGACCTTTATCTGACTGAGTGTCTAAAGAGGGACATTAGTAATGACCTTTATCTGACTGGGTGTCTATAGAGGGACATTAGTACTGACCTTTATCTGACTGGGTGTCTATAGAGTGACATTAGTACTGACCTTTATATGACTGGGGGTCTATAGGTGACATTAGTACTGACCTTTATCTGACTGGGTGTCTATAGAGGGACATTAGTACTGACCTTTACATGACTGGGGGTCTATAGAGGGACATTAGTACTGACCTTTATCTATCTGGGGTCTATAGAGGGACATTAGTACTGACCTTTATATGACTGGGGGTCTATAGAGGGACATTAGTACTGACCTTTATCTGACTGGGGTCTATAGAGGGACATTAGTACTGACCTTTATATGACTGGGGGTCTATAGAGGGACATAAGTACTGACCTTTATCTGACTGGGGGGTCTATAGAAGGACATTAGTACTGACCTTTATCTGTCTGGGGGTCTATAGGTGACATTAGTCCTGACCTCCTGCTGCAGTATTATTACTCCCAGTACTCCCAGGCTTGCTACTATTAGATATAATAACCTCAGTTTCGTTCCCTTATCTGTTGGTAAGATCAAAATATGATTATTAAATATTTCATATTTGTTTTTTTTTTTCTCCCAAAGTGAACCCCTTTGTGTGTCCCACAGATGTGGCGTTTCCGCTCTGCGTATGTTGGATTTGCACCGCTCAAAAAGTATGAAAAGAGATCCTCCCCTTGAAGCCCATTAATGACATCAACAGTAAATTGTATGTAACAGATTCCAGTGTTTAGGGTTTATGACCCAATACTGAGATCATATAATTTATGACAAAAATCCGTATTTGTCGTATTATTCAGACGCGCGTGCATCTTTGTGTTACATTTCCTGATACTTTTATTATCTTGATCTTTATATATTTACTAGCGACTTGCCCGTCAAAAAATGGCGGCAATAAGATTGTGAGGCAGGTAATGGTTTGGACGAGACATTCATTTTGTTAGCGGTCGGATATCCTTCGGCGCTCATTGCGAGGCTGTTAGTTGTATTTTATTTCTGATAGGCACTTTTGCTGTTATTCTTGGTCGGCGGTGATGTGTTTTTTGCGCCTATTGCAAGGCTTTGTGTGCTATGAGCAGCGTTGGCGCTCGTTGTGAGGCGCGCAGTGAATGGCTTTTATGTTTAATGTGATAATGTTTTTTTTGTGTATATGTATTTTTGTATGCTAATGAAATAATTACTAAATGAATATACTTTACCTATTTGTAAGTAATATATGCAGGAAGCATTGTGCTGAAGAGCTGACAATCTGTTTTCATGTTCCTGCAGCATACAATGTAGGTTTTCAGTGCTGTGGAGCTGCTGTGTAAGTGTCAGCAATGTGTGCAGTGTGTAGTGTAAATAGGCTGCGTGCGCGAGGGGAAGCCGTTAGGGTAGCTGGGTACTTCCGCATTGTGTAAGTTAGTGTTGTAAAATGGCGGGGAATGTGTATGTGGTAAGCGGGTGTGGATGATTTAGCGTCCTTGTTAATAGTGTATCTTTACCTCGTACGGCTTTTTAGGAAAATCTTTTTTAGTTAGCTCTTCAGGTTATTGATCACTGGATATATTAATTACAAATAGGTAAAGTATTTTAGTAATTAATTAATTCATTATTATTAAAAAAAATATATATAAAAAAAATACGCTTAATAGCATATTTTACACTGCGGTTACTTTACATACATTAACGCTTCGCACTTCCTAATACATTTGTTCATTCACAATAGTTATTATCGTGCATTCATTTAATAAGTATTAATTAGTAATGGAAAATAAAAATGTAGACTTTACACTACACTAAAATGTTTTACTTTTTACTCTGCAGTTATATATCTGGATTACTGCTCATTGGCTGCCAGCGATAGCACTCTCAAAGCAGTTACAAATCTAAATCACTTTATTATGCTCTGAGACCTGAATACATTTTTTAATTTACACTGCACAAAAAAAATTATATATTTAACACTGTACTTATATATCTGTCTTTGCGATGAGCGCCGAAGATTGATCGTTGCAAAGCACGAAACATGAAGGACACGAGGGAAGAGGCTCACAATGAGCGCCGAAGGTCCTCAGAGTACAAAAAGCATCACATTGTGTGGCAAACAGCATTGCCATGGCTTCAAACTTTTTTATTTATCTTTATTGCCCCGTCATTTGTGCCAGGCAAGTCGCTAGTGATATAATATAACATAATGCAATACAATATTATACAGTACACATGGGTGTTGGAACTGGGGGGGGGGGGGGGTTAAGGGGTAACCCCCCCCCCCCCCCCAGATTTCTTATAGTATGTATGTATGCGTATAGAAGCTAACAGGGGAGGGGAGAGCGGGAGGAAACACAGGGGAGAGGGAGAGGAAGACACAGGAGAGGGGAGAGGGGGAGGAAGACACAGTGGAGAGGGGGGGGGAAGACACAGGGCAGAGGGGGGAAGAGAAACAGGGTAAGGCAGAGGTGAGGGGAAGAGATACATGCGAGGGGGGAGAGACACAGGAGAGAGTGGGGGGTAGAGACACAGGTGAGAGGGAGGAAGAGACTAATGGGAGGGAGTGGTGAGGAGACACCGGGGAGAGGAAAGGGGGTAAAGACACAGAGGAGGGGGAAGAAACACAGGGGAAGGGAGAGGGGGTAGAGACACAGGGGAGAGGGGGTAGAGACACAGGGGAGAAGGGGGAAGAGACACAGATGAGGGGGGAGAGACACAGGGGAGAGGGAAGGGGGGAAAGACACAGGGGAGGGGGGAAAGAAACACAGGAAGGGAGAGGGGGGTCGAGACACAGGGGAGGGGGGAGTGACACAGGGAAGAGGGAAGTGGGAAAAGACACAGGAGAGGGGGGAAAGAAACACTGGGGAAGGGAGAGGGGGTAGAGACACAGGCAAGGGTGGGAGAGACACAGGGGAGAGGGGGGGAGAGAGACACATGGGAGGGAGTGGGGGGGAGACACAGGGGAGAGGGGGGAGAGAGACACATGGGAGGGAGTGGGGGGGAGACACAGGGGAGGTCTTCTGCTTTATTATTATTCTTATTATTATTACTATATAATGTGTAGATGTACCGGCTGGGCATGCTCTTGTGCATTATTATTATTATTATTATTATTATTATTATTATTATTACTATATAATGTGTAGATGTACCGGCTGGGCATGCTCTTCTATATTATTATTATTATTATTATTATTATTATTATTACTATATAATGTGTAGATGTACCGGCTGGGCATGCTCTTGAGCATTATTATTATTATTGTTATTATTATTATTATTAGTAGTATATAATGTGTAGATGTACCGGCTGGGCATGCTCTTCTACATTATTATTATTATTATTATTATTATTATTATTATTATTATTATTATTATTATTATTACTATATAATGTGTAGATGTACCGGCTGGGCATGCTCTTGTGTATTATTATTATTATTATTATTACTGTATAATGTGTAGATGTACCGGCTGGGCATGCTCTTGTGCATTATTATTATTATTAGTAGTAGTATTTTACTAATAATAATAATAATAATGCACAAGAGCATGCCCAGCTGGTACATCTACACATTATATTATAATAATAATAATAATAATAATAATAATAATAATAATAATACATGCCCAGCTGGTACATCTACACATTATATAGTAGTAATAATAATAATAATAATAATAATAATAATGCACAAGAGTCCTTCAGCACTGCACTGGACACTGAATAAACTTGCCTAGCTATGGTTTTTCCTATTGATGCAGTATCACCTACACTCTCCCTCCTCTCAGTAAGACTGCAAGTTAGTTATGATTCCAAAATGGCTGCTGTCCATGAGGTAGAAGGGTGTGGAAGGGAGTGTATGCTGCTGATTGGCTGGACTGTGTCTGCTGACTGTGACATGCAGGGTCAAAGTTTGCTCAATGATAAAGTATTGGGGGCGGGTCGAATATCGCATATGTTCGCAGTTCGCCGCGAACGCGAACATGCTATGTTCGCCGGGAACAGTCCGCCGGCGAACTATTCGTGACATCTCTAGAAAAACAGCATTACCTGCCTTACAATTTTATTGCCCCGTCATTTAAGGACGGGCAAGTCGCTAGTATATATATATCTGTGTATGTATTATGTGTCTCTGTACTCTGTATGGTGAGGGCTTCTCTTGTTCACTAAATGGTATTCCTATAGACACAGAGGGGGGAGAGGAGGGGGGGGGGAGACACAGGGGAGGGAGATGGGGGAGATACACTGAGGGGGGTAAGAGACACAGTGGAGGGATATGGGTGGAGATACACAGGGTGGAAGACACACAGGGGAGGGAGATGGGGGAGAGACACAAGGGGAGGGAGATGGGGTTTAGACACGTGGTGGGGAAGAGACACAGGGGAGGGATATGGGGAGAGACACAGAGGGGGGAAGAGACACAGGGGAGAGATATGGGGGGAGAGACACACAGGGGAGGGATATGGGGGAGAGACACAGAGGGGGGGAAGAGACACAGGGGAGAGATATGGGGGGAGAGACACAGAGGGGGATAGACACAGGGGAGGGGGAGAGGGGGAAAGGGACACAGAGGAGGGGGGATGAGACCCAGAGGAAGGGGGGAGTGGCTCGCAATGAGAGAGGCGTGTGATGAGTGCCAAAGGTGCTCATCGCAAGGCCAGTAAAGTAGAGGGGGTGTCCAGCTTAGAGTAATGTGGGGCTTTAAGGTCCGGTTTGGGCCTATATGATCCCGATTGGTGTAATGTGGATATTAAAGGTACGGTTGGGGCCTATATAGTCCTATTTAGTGTAATGTGGTTTTTTAAGGTCTGGTGTGTGCCCATATGGTTTCGCTTGGTGTAGTGTGAGTTTTTAAGGTCCAGTTTGGGCCTATATGGCCCCTCTTAGTGTAATGTGGGTTTTTAAGGTTCGGTGGGGCCTATATGGTCCCGCTTGGTGTAATGTGGGTTTTTAAGGTCCGGTTGGGGCCTATATGGTCTCGTTTGGTGTAATGTGGGTTTTAAAGGTCCGGTTGGGGCCTATATAGTCCTGTTTAGTGTAATGTGGGTATTTAAGGTCTGGTTTGGGCCCATATGGTTTCGCTTGGTGTAGTGTGAGTTTTTAAGGTCCGGTTGGGGCCTATATGGTCCCGCTTAGTGTAATGTGGGTTTTTAAGGTTCGGTTGGGGCCTATATGGTCCCGCTTGGTGTAATGTGGGTTTTTAAGGTCCGGTTGGGGCCTATATGGTCCCGTTTGGGATTTTAAGGTTTTAATGGTCTGATTGGGGTTTATATAGCCCCGCTTGGTATTTTAAGGTTTTAAAGGTCCGGTTGGGGCCTATCTAGCCCCGCTTGGTAATTTTAAGGTTTTAATGGTACAATTGGTGCCTATATGGTCCCGCTTGGTGTAATGTGGGTTTTTAAGGTCAGGTTGGGGCCTATATGGTCCTGCTTGGTATTTTAAGGTTTTAAAGGTCCACTTGGTGTAATGTGGGTTTTTAAGGTTCGGTTTGGGCCTATATAGTCCCTCTTGGTGTAATGTGGGTTTTTAAGGTCCGGTTGGGGCCTATATGGTCTCGTTTGGTGTAATGTGGGTTTTAAAGGTCCGGATGGGGCCTATATAGTCCTGTTTAGTGTAATGTGGGTATTTAAGGTCTGGTTTGGGCCCATATGGTTTCGCTTGGTGTAGTGTGAGTTTTTAAGGTCCGGTTGGGGCCTATATGGTCCCGCTTAGTGTAATGTGGGTTTTTAAGGTTCGGTTGGGGCCTATATGGTCCCGCTTGGTGTAATGTGGGTTTTTAAGGTTCGGTTGGGGCCTATATGGTCCCGTTTGGGATTTTAAGGTTTAAATGGTCTGATTGGGGTTTAAATAGCCCCGCTTGGTATTTTAAGGTTTTAAAGGTCCGGTTGGGGCCTATCTAGCCCCGCTTGGTAATTTTAAGGTTTTAATGGTACAATTGGGGCCTATATGGTCCCGCTTGGTGTAATGTGGGTTTTTAAGGTCAGGTTGGGGCCTATATGGTCCTGCTTGGTATTTTAAGGTTTTAAAGGTCCACTTGGTGTAATGTGGGTTTTTAAGGTTCGGTTTGGGCCTATATAGTCCCTCTTGGTGTAATGTGGGTTTTTAAGGTCCGGTTGGGGCCTATATGGTCCCGCTTGGTGTAATGTGGGTTTTTAAGGTCTGGTTGGGGCCTATATGGTCCCACTTGGTATTTTAAGGTTTTAAAGGTACGATTAAGGCCTGTATGGCCCTGCTTGGTGTAATGTGGGTTTTTAAGGTCTGGTTGAGACCTATATGGTCCCGCTTGGTGTAATGTGGGTTTTTTAACGTCCGGTTGGGTCCTATATGGTCCCGCTTGGAGTAGTGTGGGTTTTTAAGGTCCGGTTTGGGCCTATATAGTCCCGCTTGGTATTTTAAGATTTTAAAGGTCCGGTTGGAGCCTATATGGTCCCGCTTTGGTATTTTAAGGTTTTAAAGGTCTGGTTTGGGCCTATGGAGTGCAGTTTGGTGTAATGGGGTTTTTAAGGTACGGTTGGGAACTATATGGTCCCACTTGGTGTAATGTGGGTTTTTAAGGTCCGGTTGGGGCCTATATGGTCCAGCTTGGTATTTTTAAGGTTTTTAAAGTCCGATTGGGGCCTATATGGTCCCGCTTGGTGTAATGTGAGTTTTTAAGGTTCGGTTGGGGCCTATATGGTCCCGCTTTGATATTTTAAGGTTTTAAAGGTCTGGTTGGAACCTATATGGTCCCACTTGATGTAATGTGTGTTTTTAAGGTCCGGTTGGGGTCTTTATGGTCTCGCTTGGTGTAATGTGGGTTTTTAAGGTCCACTTGGGCCTATATGGTCCTGCTTGGTGTAATGTGGGTTTTTAAGGTCAGGTTTGGGCCTATTTGGTCCCGCTTGGTATTTTAAGGTTTTAAAGGTTCGCGTGGTGTAATGTGGGTTTTTAAGGTTCGGTTTGGGCCTATATAGTCCCTCTTGGTGTAATGTGGGTTTTTAAGGTCCTGTTGGGGCCTATATGGTCCGGCTTGGTGTAATGTGGGTTTTTAAGGTCCGGTTAGGGCCTATATGGTCCCGCTTGGTGTAATGTTGGTTTTTAATGTCCGGTTGGGGCCTATATGGTCCCGCTTGGAGTAATGTGGATTTTTAAGGTCCGGTTTGGGCCTATATAGTCCAGCTTGGTATTTTAAGGTTTTAAAGGTCCGGTTGGAGCCTATATGGTCCCGCTTTGGTATTTTAAGGTTTTAAAGGTCTGGTTTGGGCCTATGGAGTGCAGTTTGGTGTAATGTGGGTTTTAAGGTACGGTTGGGGCCTATATGGTCTTACTTAGTGTAATGTGGGTTTTTAATGTCAGGTTGTGGCCTATATGGTCCCACTTGGTGTAATGTGGGTTTTTAAGGTCCGGTTGGGGCCTATATGGTCCTACTTGGTGTAATGTGGGTTTTTAAGGTCCGGTTGGTGCCTATATAGTCCCTCTTGGTGTAATGTGGGTTTTTAAGGTCCGGTTGGGGCCTATATGGTCCCGCTTGGTGTAATGTGGGTTTTTAAGGTCCGGTTGGGGCCCATTCAGTCCCGCTTGGTGTAATGTGGGTTTTTAAGGTCCGGTGGGGCCTATATAGTCCTGTTTTTTTTAGGTATGATTGGGGCCTAGTATCACTTGGTTTCATAAGTGTTTTTAAATATGGTTGTGTCTTGCACTCTCTGATTTGTTTGCTTGTTTTATATCACCCCCAGGTCCAAACACTCTTTTGGACTACTACACTTGAAGACACCCGAGAAGGAGAGTCAACTGTTGGTGAGTGTCATTACATTCATGCAGAAGAGAAATGTTGTTATTTGCCTCAATCCCAAGATTCAAGAATTTTTAAACAGTCTTAAAAAATCAGTAGGTGGAGTCTATTTCAATGGGCAGGACAAGTATAAGGTCGTTGGGCGGGGCATATAAAGGTCAATATGACAGCAGGGGAGGAGTTTAAAAATGGGTGGGGTCTGTGTAAGGGGAGGAGCCAAGTCTTGCTCTGGCACCCCTCCAACTTGAAAGTTCACCAGCCGCCACTAGTATAATCTTTTAACAATGGGAGATATTATCACTTAGCAAACACTGAAGCACAAAAGAGCAATGAAATATATACTGACAAATAAATGATCAGTCTATCATTTTAATGGTAGGTGTATTTTAACAGTGAGAGACGGAATAACAAAAAAAACAAGAAAAACTCATGTAAAAAAAGTTCTAAATTGATTTGCATGTCAATGAGAGAAATAAGTATTTGACCCCTTCAACTTAGTACTTGGTGGCAAAACCCTTGTTGGCAATCACAGAGGTGAGATGTTTCTTGTAGTTGGCCACCAGGTTTGCACACATCTCAGGAGGTATTTTGTCCCACTCATCTTTGCAGATTATTTACAAGTCATTAAGGTTTTGAGGCTGATGTTTGGCATCTCACACCTTCAGCTCCCTCCACAGATTTTCTATGGGATTAAGGTCTGCAAACTGGCTAGGCCACTCCAGGACCTTAATGTGCTTCTCCTTGAGCCACTCCTTTGTTGCCTTGGCTGTGTGTTTTAGGTCATTGTCATGCTGGATTACCCATCCACAACCCATTTTCATTGTCCTGGCTGAGGGAAGGAGGTTCTCACCCAAGATTTGACGGTACATGGCCCTGTCCATCGTCCCTTCAATGCAGTGCCCTTAGCAGAAATACACCCCAAAGCATAATGTTTCCACCTCCATGTTTGATGGTGGGGATGGTGTTCTTGGGGTTATATGCAGCATTTTTCCTCCTCAAAACTCAGCAAGTTGAGTTGATGCCAAAGAGCTCGATTTTGGTTTCATCTGACCACAACACTTTCACCAGGTTCTCCTTTGAATCATTTAGATGTTCAATGGCAAACTTCAGATGGGTCTGTACATGTGCTTTCTTAAGCAGGGGGCCTTGCAGATGCGGAAGGATTTCAGTCCTTCATGGCGTAGCGTGTTATCAATTGTTTTCTTGGTGACTATAGTCCCAGCTGCCTTGAGATCATTAACAAGATCCTCCCATGTAGTTCTGGGCTGATTCCTCTCCATTCTCATGATCACTGAAACTCCACAAGGTGAGATCTTACATTTAGCACCAGACCGAGGGAGGCTGGCAGTTGTTTTGTGTTTCTTCCATTTGCGAATAATCGTACCAACTGTTGTTACCTTCTCACCAAGCTGCTTGGCGAAGGTCTTGTAGCACATTCCAGCCTTGTGTAGGTGTACAATCTTGTCCCTGACATCCTTGCACAGCTGTTTGGTCTTTGCCATGGTGGAGAGTTTGGAATCTAATTGATTGCTTTTGTGGACAGGTGTCTTTTATACAGGTAAAAAGCTGAGTTTAGGAGCACCCCCTGTAAGAGAGAGCTCCTAATCTCAGCTCATTAACTGTATAAGACACCTGGGAGCCAGAATTCTTTCTGATTGATAGGGGATCAAATACTTATTTCCCTCACTGACCTGCAAATCAATAAAAAAAAAAAATTTCATGCGTTTTTTTGTTCTTTTTTTGTTTGTTATTCTGTCTCTCACTGTTAAAATACACTTACCATTAAAATTATAGACTGGTCATTTTTTTCGTCAGTGGAAAAACATTCAAAACCAGCAGGGGATCAAATACTTTTTCCCCCACTCTATATCCCACAATTTCAATGTATATAGGCCCCACATTCGTATATGAAAACCTCAACACACTATAGACCAGTAAAGTTCACATCATCTGATCAAGAAAATCCACATCCAATAGGAATCAATGCAATTCATATAAATCTGTAAATATGAACATACCAGCAGATATTAACAAGAATATATGTTCAGCATGAGATACAAAGATGTGATCACTAATTATAGTTTAAAATCATGTTGAAAGCAAAATGATTACAGTGGATAATATATGACCCCAATATTCACATCATATTGCCATTACAGAACTGCTGCCTTGTGTCCACTCCTCTCTTAACAACACAGACAAAAAGAAAAATAACATGTACTGCAACAGAACAACAGCTACATTAACGTGAACTACATTGTAAGTATGTGCTGAATAACATGTGCATGTATGCTGAAGAAAAACTAAAAAACAACTCCATTAATGGATGCCTACCTTTCAATCTCCAGAAGAAATACCATACGTAATGAGCGATGAGCACCAAATAGGCTCAGAGGGGCCATATTCTTGCATCTTTTAGCAAAGAGTACTATCACTATCTACATGGAATAGTTGTGCCATGCTGATATCACATCTCACTGTGATACGGTGGTACCAAGGCCAGACAGGTTACAATGATCACATTACCCCTAAACATATACCAATGATCCTGATGTCATAATGTTAATTGGATGACATGCAACTAAAACGCATGTATAATTGCTAGTTTGGGTTAACAGATCCAAATTGGCTTTATAGCCTGGACTCTTAATTAATTAGTTGTAATTGAAACTCACACCAGTCATGTTCATTAGTGAAGAGATATGTGGTCATATATTGCATTTTAGATCTATCTCCTGGGATGAATGTTACTCGAAGCTTGATAGACACTGGGTTGAGGGTTTACTTTCGTGATAATATTGCACTGCTCGAAGATGAAGAACATGCCTTCATGGTTGTGAGATTGGGCTATTAACACCTACAGAGACAGGAACAAGAACAAGATCAATCAGTCACAACACTATTAAGATTGACTACAACCCCTCATCTCAATTGCAATCGACATTGAACATCAATCAGTGAAATGTTAAACATAACCCGCCAATTGTAGTCACCACCTGTCCCTTTTTGCCTGTTCCTCATATCTCTCCATCCTTCAGTTGTGCCTCCTCACCTCAGAATGGAGCAATCTGTTGCTGACAAGGATGGAGTTGGTGAGCTGAACCTGCCTTCGGAGTAATCGTAGCATCTGAATCCTTTGGGTGCTACGTCTCCTGTGATGATGATTTCCCACACAGTCAGAGGTGGTGACAGCAGAGGGTCCGGTGTTGACGGCAGAGGGGCTAGTGTTGATGGCAGAGGGGCTGGTGTTGATGGCAGAGGAGCCAGTGTGGGAGGCATGTTGGGGGACCCCATGGTGTGAGAGGCCAAGTTGTGGGACCCCATGGTGTGGGAGCCCATATTGGGGGTGCAAGAGTGGTTTTGCCCTGCCACGGCTGTGATGGTGGCAGTGGTGGGCATGATAATGGCTGGGGCCAGGACCATGGCATCAGTGAAGGTGTTGTTGCTTGCTGGCTCCATAACATGCCCGGTGTGCCATTTGGCTGTTGTCGTACCTGTGTTTCAAAGACTTGACATCCCTGTTGTCATTCCCCACTACTGCGGACATCTAATGCTACCTCACCCCAAGCATGTGCCTTCTGGCTTGGCCTCACCTCCCTCCCACTATGTATGATCCTATAGCGGGCACGTATTTGCCTGTGGAGGACACTCATCTCCTCTGGGCTATCATTGGGATCCTGTACTTTGGCACAGCCTCTTGCCCTCCCAACTGTGCCTCCCTGTTCTTTCCATGGAGCAGTTCCCTCATCTCCACTATGTCCCCCCTGGGATCAGGCCCCTGAACCTTCTGCCCCTACTCCTTGTGTGCCTACATCTGGGGGCACATCCCTCCACCTCTCCAACAGTCCTACACCTCTAACTCTCCTCCATGACCTGCCTCCTCCTCTCCCTCTCTCCATACCTCTCCTCACTCTCCTCTCTCTCTTCACTCTCCAACTCTCCTCTCTGTCCTCCAGTGTTTTTCTCTCTCTCTCTCTCCTCCTCTCCTCTCCCTCCTCACTCTCCTCCTCTCCCTCCTCCTCCCCTCCTCCTCCAATGTTTCCCTCTCTCTCATTGTCTCCTCTCTATCCTCACTCTCCTCCTCTTCTCTTTTGGAAATAATAAAATAAATAAAGCATTTGCTTACTAGTTGAGCTCAAGAGAGATGGAATTGGTGGTGACGTGCATTAGGACTTTTTGGCGAATGCTAGAAAAACAGTTTAGATGGGATATTTTATTTGGTAATTGTTATGAACAGTTGAAATACGTTCCATGCTTTTTCATAGGTTTGTCAGGAATTGAGTGCTAAGCCAGCGTGCATCATTTGGTGTACTTGGCAGAGAAATGGATCTAGTCTTGCACTTGAGGTATGTATATTTTTGGATCAAGGGTATTGAAGCCTGGTGGAGTTGATAGAAAGTTCTGTGGATGAAATTTTGATGAATGTGGAATCAGAGAAAGCACATAGGGGTGAAGGTGGTAATCATGTGTAAGGGATAGGAAGGCTAATTCCCTGGGAGGGACATCAATGTGGGATCAGATATTTTTAGGAGCTTGATTATGTCATAGGTGACTTTGTTAGATGGTACATATCTAATGGCATAATTACTCCATTTTGTCCTCCAAGCATTTGCTGTGATCACTGCTTGGATCACGTGATGTAGAATTAGTTTATACATTGACCGGCCAATATGATGGTAGGATTTCACTGATAAAAAGGACTTCGGAGTGAGTAGCCAACACTAGTAGCTCAGGAGATGAGTGTTGGATGATGTAAAAACATTACCATTCCCAGAGTTTAGGAAATTCTTCCAGAGAATGAGATCTTAGATAGATTCATCGCTTAAGGTAATGGTAAAAAGTTAGTTTTCAGGCTTGGTTAGATTTGTGGGCAGATTGCTAACAAAGGATCAAGGGCATTCCTTGCAGGAGTAGTTTGGAGGTGTAGTTTAAGTGATCTAATAGGCATTGAAGGTCTTTGATCATTTTGGTATTGGCTATTGTAATGTTTTGCAAGTACTTTTGAAGCCTCTCTACTTTATTTGACAGTAATCTGGACTCCATTCATACTGTGTCAAGGATGATCTCTAGAAATTTTAATTTGTATGTAGGTCCTTCAATTCTGTCTTCAGCGTATGGGAAGTTTAGTGCATCAAAGAGTTTTGTTGTCTATTGAAGAAGTCATCTAAATAATGTATACCCCTGGAACATTGCTGTACGTTGAGTATTATCCAACAGAGAACTTCTTTGGACTACTTTCAGACTTGAATGTAAGTCTGCAAGCGAAGTAGAAGGTGTTGTCCCATTTGACGCCATGAAGGTGCAATTAGAATGGATGGATCCGAAGCTGCTTGAATGCATCTTAGTTAGCTAACTTGGACAGCCAACTTCTGGTACCCAGTCTAAGGATGGTGGCGATGATATTACTAATATCATCACCACCACTAATCAAAGGGATTAAGGAATTGTTGCTTTGAATGAATTGACCATGAAGAGCTGAGAGTCCCATGACCATGCACTTCTTGAATGAATATTTCCATGTTTCGATTCCTAAGGGGTTGATCCTGCAGATTGGAAAATGAGGAAATGAGAATGGTCCTAGTAATCATCCTTTGCTGATTTTGGTTGATAGGAGCTGTTTCAACACCTCAGGCACCTTTGTAGCGGTAAGTAGGTTTATTGCAAGCGAACAAGGGCTGAGGTAATGTCAACATCCCTGTGTGGATGAACCTTCAGTGAAGCCCATAGTGAGGTAGGATATTAACTGACATGAAGGATGGTTTGTTCCCAGGTATAGGTGTGTGGCTGAGGTGAAAACCACTGTGAGAGAGTGCTGGAGGGGAGGCGGTGTCTGAGGATGAGAGCCAGGTTTCAGTGAGAGCCAGTAGATTGAGGGAGTTGGTAGTGAATAGGTCATGAGTGAATGTGAGTTTATTGCAGATAGATTGTGCGTTCCAGAGGGAGCAGGAGAAAAGTAGAGTTGAAGGTTTGTTATGCTCCATTTTTCAAACGATTGCAATCACACTCTTATACTATACTACTACTATATATGTAAATCTGGGTCTATAGAAATTGCATTAATAATAATCTGTATTTAAATTTCATCTACTAAGGTATGATTTTACTAAAACATAATAGTTGAATACATATAGAAAATGTGGGCCCCTATTAGAGAGTTAGATTGGATCAGAATAATTATATAAATATTGCAGTTTATTTATATAGATAGATATATATATATATATATATATATATATATATATATATATATATATATATATAGACATTAGCACAGTTCAGTATAAGGGGTAAGTGATAGGCCCCCATTACCACCACATAACATAGTAATTTGAACAGTTTCATGTAGTTAACAGCACTTTCAGTTACGGGTTTAGAGGAGGGTCCCCAGTCCTATTACCAAAGATAGCTCAGGTACTGACCCTCATCATAGTCTAGTTAGTCAAATTTAACAAAAAGGTATTATATTTAATGTATTTATTTTATGTATTGCTAAAAGTAAGGCATCACATATAATATTTGTCAAACTACGAATCGTCGTCACGCTTGCAAGCTTAGCGTAGCTAGGCGAGCCGCTGAAGCAGAAAAGTCTTCCGAACTCGGAGTATTTAGCCGATGAGTGAAGAGGGCACTCACCGGCTGCGAGCCTTGCATAGTTGAGGCATTGAAACACGCGTGACTTAGGCACAAATGAGCGCCGAAGGTGCTCCTGCGAGCCTCACAAAGTGAGGTGAGCCGTTGAGGCATTGAAAAACGTGGGTCTTCAAGCTGTTAGATCGCGAGATTGCCTTAGACTGCAAGCAGTTGAGGAACGCGGGACTTAGAACAAAAAAAATTGGAACGTCGAAAAATACAAAATTAACGGCCGAACAGCGTAAATCGAAAAACACAAAAAATAAAAGAAAGAATACAAAAAAAAGTATAGATAGGGGGTAATCTATAGATAGGGGGTTATGTATAAATAGGGGGTAACGTATTGTAGTTAGGTGTATATTTATAATATATTTTTTCTTGTAATGTTATGTATATTTGTGTATGCCTTTTCTTGGTAGGTTTTTATTTTTTTATTTTTTTGTAGTGGGGGGTTGTGATGTCTTTTTTTATTTTTTGTATTGGGGTGGGGTTTGTAATGTCTTTTTTTGTATTGGGGTGCGGTTTGTAATGTCCTTTTTTTATTTTGCAGTGGGGTTGTAATGTACTTTTTAATTTTTTTTGTAGTGAGGGGGTTGTAATGTACTCTATTTTATTTTTGGTGACATAGGTTTTTTATTTTTGGTCATAGTTTTTTTTATTTTTGTAATTGGTTCAATAGGGGGTAGGTAGTATTAGGCAGGTTGGGGTTAATATGTTAGGGTAGAGAAGGGTTAGTTTACACTACACTATTCACCCCCAATGAACCACTAAACCTAGTTTTTGTACTTAGTGTCATGAGGGTTCTGGAGGACCCTCATTCCACTTATGGGGTTAATTATAGAGTTCTCATTGTCCTATGAGGGTCTTCATAGACCCATAGACTTATGGGACTAATTGGGTTAAATAGAGGCTTATGGGGGTCTGTATGGACCCCCATAAGTGATGGGGTTAAATGGAGGCTTATGGGGGTCTGTATAGACCCCCACAAGTGGGTTAGATGAAGGCTTATGAGGGCCTGTATGGACCCCCATATGTTATGGGGTCAGATGGAGGCTTATGGGGGGTAGCATGTAAATATTGCCATTCAATTGAATCAAATGAGTTTTCTAAATCCAAGGCAATAGTACAGTTAGGCATATTATTTATCTTAGCTATATGATGGAGGTTGAGAATCCTTCTGATGTTGTCTCCTGTTGGTCGTAGTGGTACAAATCCTACCTGGTCTTTATATATTTATCTTGGCAAGAAGTTTGAAAGCCTAATTGACATTATTATAGCTAAAATGTTATATCCCCATTTCACAATGATATGGGTCGGTAATTATTGACCTTTAGAGGATCTTTGTTGGGTTTTGGGAGTAGCGTAAATAAATAGTACATCTGGGTTCACATTTGAATATCTAAAACAAGTTAAAAAAAACTGCTTCCAGCTCAGAATTCCAAGAAAAATAGTTATTACACTGCATTCTGGGAAGCTGAGCTGGGCCATGCAAATGTGTCCACAAATGCCTCGCTTTTCAATCCATAGCCATTTTCAAACATTAAGCTTATCCCTGCTATATTACACAGCTTAAATGCAAAGCCAAGGCTGGATTTTACACAAGCTGAGAATCCTATCCATGTACAGCTGTTTTTTGGGTTTTTGTGAAGAAGATCATATCGGCTTGGTTTAATTCGGGGGCATTGTTTTGCCCTGGAGAATAGCATTATACCGTTTACATAGATATGGAGCTAAAGAGTTGGCAACATTCTGTAATAAATATTAGAATAACAATCTGGGCCTGGAGCTTTTCTTATTTTTAAATTAGTTATGGTCTTGATTATCTCTTCTATTGTGATTTCTGCATTGAGTTTTTCTATTTCTGAGGCAGTAACAGTAGGTAAATCAATTTTTTTAGAAATTCATGTATGGTATAATTACTGGTTTTGGAATCTGATGAGTATATATTTTGGAAGTAATTATAAAATGTTTCTTTCATTTTAGGTTGATTTATAGTTATATTTTCTGAAGAGTCTTTTATTTGGTAAATTTGTGAGTAGTTCTATTTAAACCTTTTAAAAGTTTTTTGCTAGCATTGATGTTAGGTTATTAACTTAAGTGTAGTATTTATGTCTTGTTCTCCTAATTGCTCTTTCAGTTTTATCAGATAGAACTGCATCTAGTTCCAATCTGGTTTTATTTATTAGTAATTGTATATTGTTAGACTGATTATTTTGATTAATTGTTTCTAGTGTTTGTAATTTTTTAAATAGAGCTGATTCTTTTAGATGATGTTGTTTTTTATAGGCGGAGGCTAATTTAATAAAAAAAAAGCCCCCAATGAATGCTTTGTGTGCTACCCATGTCCAGGCAATGTTAGTTTCTGGAATATGATTTGTTGAAAAGTATAAATTGATGTCTGTCTCAATCTGAGTTTGTATTTCAGGATTTGAAAGTAGTTTTTCATTAAGTCTCCAGTTTAATTTAGATTTAATATTTTGTCCCATATCTACTTTAATGGAAATAGCTGAATGATCTGTCCAAGTACAAGGTATTATCTGGGCTTCTTTTGAGTGTTCAAATAAGATTGAGTGCAATAATCCATGGTGACAAGTAGTGTGTTAGCAGGTAGGTCTTTAATCTAAGTTTTTTAAGAAAATCAATGGTGTCTTGTAGATAGCCACTGGTGTTACTAACTAATGGTTTAAGGACAACAACACATCTAAAAACAAATAAAACTAAATTGAAAAATATACAGAAAACACAGGAATTATAAAACTCTCAAACCATCAGCTATCACAAGCAGAGACTTCTGTTCTCTCCAAATGATTGTCTCTCTGTCCAGACATATAACTATGTAAAATACAACTATACTCGAACATAGAAGAATTCTTCAGGAGATTGAGACTGGCAGAATTTTTCTACAAGGGAAATGACACAACATTATTAGATCATAACAAGAAAAGAAAACACATATTTCAACCCACCACCTGGTCAAAACACCAAACTGGACAGTTATATAGAAAGCTTTCACCTGAACTGTATCGGTTATAACCACACAATATAAAAGAGAGTTACACAATCTTACTCCATCCGAAAGAACTGCCATAAAGATTTTAAAAAACAACCCTGACATCACCATCAAACTGGCAGACAAAGGAAGTGCAGTTGTTATCATGAATAGTCAGGACTACATAAATGAAGTCAACAAACAACTTTTAGACAACACCTACTACAAGAAACTGAAACAGGACCCTGCAGAAAAATATGCTCTGCAACTTAAGAAACTCACCAAAACATTCCCTAAAAATATACTTCAAGAATTAGAAAAACTCATCCCCACAAATCCTACAACTGGGACTTTCTACCTGCTGCCAAAAATCCAGGGTGACCAATTGTTACAGGTATGGACACACTGACTGAACATATATCTGGCTTTGTTTTAAACATCCCTTAAATCATTAGTTAGTAACACCAGTGGCTATATACGAGACACCACTGACTTTCTTAACAAACTCAGTCAGATTAAAGACCTACCTGCTAACACACTACTTGTCACCATGGATGTAGAATCGATTTACAGCAGCATTCCACACAAAGATGGCACTGAGGCATGCTTTACATTTCTTTCAACGCACATGCAAACCAATAAATATGGCATTGATATTATTGTTAAACTAATATAATACATCCTTACCCACAACTATTTTACTTTTAACAAAGTTACCTGCCTACAGATGATAGGGACTGCCATGGGTACCAAAATGGCTCTACAATACACAAATCTAGAATCTAGAAGAAACGTTCTTATCTGTATCTATTTACAAACCATACAGATACTACCTTTACATAGATGATCTGCTCATCATATGGACAGAAGGAGAAAGAAAACTCAGAGACTTTCACAGTTCATTCAACCCCTTCCATTCATCTATAAAGCATAAAATGGATTTCTCTACAGAACTGGTAAACTTTCTAGACACTACTATATCCATCACCAATGACACGCTCCACTCATCTATATATAGGAAACCCACAGACAGATGTAATTACCTACACAGCTCCAGTTTCCATCCCTCCCACACCAAACAAGCCATCATTCATAGTCAAGCTATTAGATACCATCGTATATGCTCAAACACTGGAGACTGTGATAACATTTAAAAATACTGTCTGGATCTGTCAAACAAAAGGGTTACAAACCAAGTAGTATTACCCAGAAAATAACCACTGCCATCAAAATACCCTGTGAACACCTGATAAAATACAAAACAAAAGAAACGACTTCACAGATACCTCTAGTGACCACATACCATTACATTTTAGACAAAATATGGAAAATAATCAAAGATTTGCAACCATTATTAACCAAAGATACTGAATTAAAATATACTGTATATTCCCAAAACCTCCCATCCTTGCATTTAAACAACCACTAAACCTGAAACAAAACATTTTCAGCAGAAAAATGGTGAATGAACAACTGAATATAATAAATGGAACTAAACCTTGTAACAAAAATGCTTGTAAGTTAGCGGCCACACATAACAACAAGACCTATAACATCAAAGGATTGTATACATGCACATAGTCAAATGTGGTTTATATAATACAATGTACTTTATGTGACACAGGCTGTTTCATTGGAGAAACCAGCCAAAACCTGCACCTAAGGATGAATTTACACTGACATTCAATAAAAAGCATAATGAAGTTATTGTAGCCCAGTGGGACACCATTTTAGCCAGAATAATCACTTCATCCAAAACTTAGAGAAATACAACATCCATACTCAGAGGAAAATTTAAAAACATATGAGAGAGAAAAGCATTTGAAATAAAGATGATCACATTTTTCAACACTAAAAATACAGGACTTCATATGGACTTGGGCATTCTAACACATTATCACAATTTCATGTGAATTTTTCTTATTTTACCATAACAGGCTTAGCTACAGTGCTCTGTTTTTCATGTATATATTGATGTATATGTGTAAATAGTATGTGTATTATTGTTTATTTATAACTTGCCAACATATTGTGTGGCGCTGTACATAAGTTAAGTTCCAGACAACGATTAATACAAATTAACACATAGCAAAGCAAGGAGGGCCCTGTCTTTGAGCTTGCAATCCAGTGTCCATGGTGCTTTCCCCAAAGCACATTGCAGGATTGAAACTCGCAGACTTACAACCTAAAGGTATTGTGAGTGGTAAAGGAGGGAGAGAGAGGTGATGAGCATGTTAGAGTGGAAGGTGATACGCTTCTTTAAAGAAATACTTTATAGTGAGGTTTTGAATGTTTTGAGGCAGGAGGATAATCTCGTGGAGAGAGGTAAGAAGTTCCACAGAATAGTTTCAGTATGAGCAAAGTCCTGAAGGCGAGAGTGATAGGAGGTGACAAGAGTTGTAGAAATAAGTAGGGCATTATTAGAATGAAGCGGGCGGGTGGGTGAGTATTTGGAGATGAGAGCACTATTGTTGAGTGCTTTGTAAGTTAGGGTCATGACTTTACATTTTATTCTAGAAGCTTAGGGATGCCAGTGGAGTGATTGACAGAGAGGTGATGCCGAGACTGAATATTGTGTACGGAAGATGAGTCTAGCAGAGGCATTCATAATGGATTGAAGTGGAGATAGTCAGGTAGTGGGTAAGCCAATAAGAAGCGAGTTGCAGTAGTAGAGAGAGGATGAGAGAGTGTATTAAGATTTTAGTTGTGTCTTGTGTAAGATAGTGGCGAATTCTGGAGATGTTTTTTAGATGGAGAAGTGATGATTTAGTTATGAGGGATGAACGACAGGGTGGAGTCCAGTAGAACCCCAAGACAATGGGCTTGGGAGGTGAGAGTGATGATGTCGTTGTTGACAGTGAGAGAGGCGCTCAGCGCGAGGCTCGCAATGAGTGCTGAAGGATCTCGGACCACCAACAAAATTAATGTCTGGCCCAAACAGCATTACCTGCCTTACACTTTTATTGACCCAGCATTTTTGACGGGCAAGTCGCTAGTAAATTAATAATTACTAAATTACTCGATTACTGGACATTTACGGCTGCTTCACACTTCAATTATTTGAATAGAACATGCCCACAACTTTGAAGATGTTTTTTGTTTTTTAGGACAAATCAACAGAAAAAGTAAATGTGCATAACTATTTACCCCCCTAAAGTCAATACTTTGTAGAGCCACCTTTTGCGGCAATCACAGCTTCAAGTCACTTTGGATAAGTCTTTATGAGCTTGCCACATCTTACCACTGGGATTTTTGCCCTTTCCTCCTTGAAAAACTGCTCCAGTTCCTTCAAGTTGGATGGTTTCCGCTTGTGAACAGCAATCTTTTAGTCTGACCACAGATTTTCTATTGGATTGAGGTCTGGGCTTTGATTGGCCATTCCAACACATTTACATGTTTCCCCTTAAACCACTCAAGTGTTGCTTTAGCAGTGTGTTTGGGGTCATTGTCTAGCTGGAAGGTGAACCTCTATCCTAGCCTCAAATCACACACAGAGTGGTACAAGTTTTGCTCAAGAATATCCCTGAATTTAGCACCATCCCTCTTTCCCTCAACGCTGACCAGTTTCCCAGTCCTGGCTGCTGAAATGCATCCCCACAGCATGATGCTGCCACCACCATGTTTTACAGTGGGGATGGAGTTCTTTGGGTGATGTGATAGCTTTTTCTTTGATGGCTGAAAAGTTAAATTTTAGTCTCACCAGACCAGAGCGCCTTCCTCCATACATTTTGGGAGTCTCCCACATGCCTTTTCGCAAACTCAAAACGTGCCATTTTGTTTTTTTGCTGAAAGTAATGGCTTTCTTCTGGCCACTCTGCCGTAAAGCCCAACTTTATGGAGCGTATGGCTTATTGTCGTCCTATGTACAGATACTTCAGTCTCTGCTGTGGAACTGTGCAGCTCCTCCAGGGTTACCTTAGGTCTCTGTGCTGCCTCTCTGATTAATGCCCTCCTGTGAGTTTTGGTGGGTAGCCGGCTCTTGGCAGGTTTACTGTTGTGCCATGTTCTTTCTATTTGGTTATAATAGATTTGATGGTGCTCCTGGGGATCATCAAATATTTGGATATTTTTTTATAACCTAACCCTGACTTGTACTTCTCAACAACATTGTCCATTACTTGTTTGGAGAGTTCCTTGGTCTTCATGGCAGTTTTTGGTAACCGGTGCCTCTTGCTTAGGGGTTGCAGCCTCTGGGGCCTTCCAAACAAGGTGTGTATATGTAATGACAGTTCATGTGACACTTAGATTGCACACAGGTGGACATCATTTCACTAATTATGTGACTTTTAAAGGTAATTGGTTGCACCGGAGCTTTTTATGGGCTTCATAACAAAGGGGTGAATACTTACACACATGCCAATTTTCTGTTTTTTATTTCTAAAAAATAGTTTTATGTATATATGTTTCTCATTTCACTTCACCAACTTAGACTATTGTGTTCTGATCCATCACATAAAATTCAGATTAACAAAACATTGAATTTAAGACTGTAATGTAACAAAATAAGTAAAAGGTCAAGGGGGGTGAATACTTTTGCAAAGCAGCCTTATTAAGTTATTTTGCTGTTTCTCGCAACCTGTTTGTATTGTGTATGTATGATGGAAGAGAGTTAGTTATAATTGTAAAATGATTAGTCACGTCAGGGAATGAAACTCATCTATTGGCATATGAGGAGCTATTATCGTTTGGCAAATTATGGAAAAAGTAACGATTATTTAAAATGTCTAAGGTATTTATAAATTGATTTAAGAACAGATGGAAATTCTGTCCACAATGCTTAAGATCAATATTTATTTCAATGAAGATGGAATGTCACCTATTGACATGACAGTGGAACAGTTAAATTATGCAAATTGTATAGATAAACAAGCAATTGATTCCTATTCATGGCAGGTACATTACAATTATTGCAACATAGTACACTATACAAATAATAGTATTCATTGTTTTTCATTCCAAATGCAGACTATATAGAGAGACATCTTAAACTGCACATCAATCCTAGCCTTAATTGAATAAGGGTTAGGATTAATTCAGGCAGGTATTGGTCAGTTTAGGACACCTTGTGAGTCAAGCATTAGGAAGAGTTCAGAATAATTTTGCTCCTTACTAAAGATTGTACTTGTCTTATAGAGTCTTAAAATGCATTCTGTATTTAAAGACTACCTGGCTCCCTAACAGAAACATTAAAGTGAGCAAATCATTTTAATATTTAACTAAATGTGTTGCTGCTGTCCTCTACCTGGTGTCACACAGAATTAAGTTACATAGTTACATAGTTACATAGGGCCTCATTCAATTGCAATTTGGCCCATTGAATAGGGCTCTAAATAAGCACATAACATATTTTTTTTAAAGAAGTTTTTAGTTGGTGATTGACTTACTTTTGGATAGATGTTTACTAACTAAAAACTTCTTGAAAAAATATATGTTATGTGCTTATTTAGAGCCCTATTCAATTGGCAAAACTGCAATTGAATGAGGGCCATAGTATTTAAGGTTGAAAAAAGACTTTCAGTCAATCAAGTTCAAACTTTTAAGATCTCCTCTGATCAGCAATATGCGAATTAACTATTAATTAATTAGTTGTATAAAAAAAAAAAAATACCTCCTGATCCCAGACACCAGCGACAGGACTTCACCCTGGATCAATACTGCCTCTCTAATTATCCATGATAACCCTGAATTCCCTTTTAAATTAGAAATAAATCCAGTCCCCTTTTAAAGTTATCTATCGAATCTGCTGTCACCACCTCCTCAGGTAGATCATTTCACAGATTAACCACCCTTACTGTGAAGAACCCTTTTCTTTCTTTAAGGTGGAATCTTTTTACTTCTAACCTCAAGGGATGTCCTCTTGTCAGTTGAAAACCTCTTGGCACAAAATGCTCCCTTGACAAATCTTTATACTGACCCTGGATGTATTTATATAAGGTAATCATATATCCTCTTAGACTCCTTTTTTCTAGAGAAAATAAGTTTAATTTTGTTAGTCTTTCTTCCTAACTTAGCCCCTCCATTCCCCTTATTAGTTTTGTTGCCCTCTTCTGTACCTTTTCCAGCTCTAAAATGTCCTTTATATGAGGTTGTGCCCAAAATTGTACTCCATATTCCAAATGAGGGCATACTAGAGATTTGTATAGTGGCAGAATTATATTTGCTTCCCTGGCTTCTATATCCTTCTTAATACATGCTAATATTTTATTTGCCTTTGCAGCTGCTGCTTGGCTTTGAGCACTGTTATCTAGGTGGTTGTCCACAAGCACTCCCAAATCCCTTTCAATATCCGATACACCTTGATTTGCTCCATTAAGATTATAAATTGCATGGTTATTTTTCCTTTCCAGATGCATAACTTTACATTTATTTGTATTATATCTCATCTGCCATTTAGATGCCCATTCCTCAATTTTATGTAAATCCCTTTGGAGGGAAAGCACTATCTGATTTAATTGCACAACTTTAATTACCTTGCACAACTTTGTGTCATCAGCGAAAATGTAGACACCACACTCCAATCCTACCTCTAAGTCATTAATAAATATGTTAAAATGGAGAGGACCTAATACTGAACCCTGAGGAACCCCACTTACCACATTAGTCCATCGGAGTATGTTCCATTTACAACAACCATTTATTTGCTTCTTGTCTTTTAGCCAGCTCTCAATCCATGAGCAGCTATTTACTGCAACTCCTGTATCTCTTAGTTTGCACAATAGTCTCCCATGTGGCACTGTATCAAAAGCCTTTGCAAAATCCAAAAAGACTACATCCACTGAGTTGCCTTGATCCAGGTTCCTACTAACCTCCTCATAGAAACAAATTAGATTTGTTTGACATGACCTATCCCTCATAAATCCATGTTGACTCCTACTTATAATAGTGTTCAAATAGACATATTCTTGTATATTATCCCTTATTAACCCTTCTAAAAGCTTCCCCACTACAGAAGTGAGGCTCACTGGTCTATAATTCCCCGGATTTGCTCTTGCTCCCTTTTTAAATATAAGTATCACATCAGCTATTCTCCAGTCATCTGGTAGAGACCCTGTGTTGAGTGAATCTTGAAAAATTTAATATAATGGTTTGGCTATTACAGAACCCAGTTCCCTTAGTACCCTTGGATGTATTCCATCAGGACCCGGGGCTTTATTAACATTTATTTTTTTCAACCTCTTTTGAATTACTCCCTCTGTTAACCAATTATTTGGGAAAGGTAGTGTAGCCCCATTATGTTGCTGTGTCCCAACCACTGGTACCTCCCTTGGGTATACTGAAGAAAATAACCTATTTAGCTCACCTGCCTTTTCCTAGTCACTAATTATCAGACAGCCTGTGTCACATTGTAATGTTCCTATAGCTTCCTTCCTCGCCTTCTTCCCATTAATATACTTAAAAAATATTTTAGGGTTAGTCTTACTCTCTTTTGCAATTAATTTTTCATTAATTGCCTTTTTTTTACTCTGTATCTTGATCTTTAAATCATTGTTAATCCACATTGGATGGGATTTACTCCTTTTACTTTTATTCCCACACAGTATATGCCGATGTGTATGTATATTTAGTAAGGATTTAAATGTTGTCCATTTATGTTCCGTATTTTTACCTGCCAGTTCTCTGTCCCAGTCTATACTTTGTATTGCTGCCCTTAGACCGTTAAAATCTGCCCTTTTAAAATTAAGAGTTTTCGTTGGCCCCTTAAAATTTAGTTTTTTTAATTCAATCTCAAATGAGACTGTTTTGTGATCACTGTTTCCCAAAGGTTGCACTATTCCAACATTTTATACTATATCAATATTATTTGTGATGAGTAAATCTAAGATAGCTTCATTTCTAGTAGGCTCTTGTACAACCTGGCCCAGATAATGATCCCTGAGTGTGCTCAAGAACCTGCTCCCCTTAGATGAACTGCTGGTCTCATTTATCCAGTTTATTTCACGGTAATTAAAATCTCCCATTATTAGAACTTGACCATGCTTAGCTGCATTTTCAATCTGTAACAATAATTGTATTTCTCCACTTTTAGCTATATTTGGTGGTTTATAGCATATTCCTACTAATATTCTTTTGGAATTTGCTGCTCCGCTATTTAACTCTACCCAGAAACATTCAGCTTTATCACTAGGTCCACCATAAATATCTTCTCTGACTATAGGCTTAAATTCAGGCTTAACATACAGACAAATCCCTCCCCCTCGTTTACCATTGCCTCTATCTTTCTTAAATAGGTTATAACCATCCAGATTAACAGTCCATTCATTATTATTATTATTATTATCTTTATTTATATCGCGCCAACATATTCCGTAGCGCTGTACAGGGGTTGAGTACATAGCAGAAAACAAATTAAACACCTTGTAAATTCATGAGATTCATCCCACCACGTATCGGTAATGCCTATTAAATCCCATTTTTCATTAATTGCTAATAATTCTAAATCTCCTATTTTTTCTGGAAAGCTTCTGTCATTAGCAAGCATACGCCTTATATTATGAGTCTGTAGTTCTGAAGTGCCACTGTACTTGAATTACTTACCACTACCTCCCTATTGACTATACTACCCCTCCCCCATCTCCTCCCCTATGAGTTGTTAATTCATCACCTTTTCTTATTCTTTGCAGAACATTTCTGAGAAATTAAAAGCTGTGAATCTTTATTAAAGAATGGGAGCTGCAAACATTATAAAATGCTCTTTTAATCTTTGTACAAACTGTTTTTGTAGCATATTCCAGACCTCTTCCTGACCAGCTCTAATTAAGTGTCAAGGCACTGTACTAGTCAAGTTGTGGAACTTTATAAAAAAAACAGCTACTTCTACTTTGTGCAAAGAAAACAACTTTTTTAAGGTTTAAAAGATATCCTTCTAAATGTCTAAGAGGTAAGTTTTGAGAGAGAGCATTTATTATCACTCTACATAATGCAAAACTTATAACTGCCATTAAAAATAGCTTACTGAAGTTCTGTGACTCCCATCTACACCAGCAATCGATTTATCTGCATTATGTCCACCAAAAACAATCAGCCCTCATGCGTGACTGCATTGCTTAAATGTCTCCCTCTTCTAGCCTTTTCTCTTCTCTTTTACCACTACTGATATTTCTTTAATTGATTTATTCTACACCTGCTACTGCTCATCTGCCATCTTCTATGATGTATATCTAAATGGTTAGATCTAGATCTTAGTTCCTTCCTTAAATATTTTTTAGCAAAGGCACACAACTGAGATTACATCATATATTTCATATTCGAGATAATAATGTGAGAGACAATATTAAACTCCTTTGCTTAACCTCAACAATGTCAATAGTTATTCTGTTTTCTAATAAATCCTCTCATCACTTTAAGATTATAGTTTTCCACATGCCTTCTTTGGCTTTTCTCCTTTAAAGGGACACTCTAATCGCTAATTCAAGTTGTTGTTTTAAAGTTATTCTGTTGTTATATATGTTATTCACTGATATGCTGATTGTCTGAAATGTGTCACAGAAGGATACTGCCCCATATCTGATTAGTAAAAATGTAACCAATTAGAATGTAGGCATTGAAATCAGTGCATTCTGATTGGTTAGATTTCAAGCCAGTCACAGTTCTCTACTTTTGGAATAATAGTAGATATACCTAATCTGATTGGTTGTTCAAAAGAGACAGTCAGGGAAGAGAATGAAAAGCTTATATTCCTTAGAATATAAAGCATAGAAAGCCTGTATGGCCCAAAACTGGCATTTGGCATCGAAGCTACTTACAACATGAGCTCAGTTAGTAAAGTATATTTATTTTTAATACTAGTGACTTGCCTGTCAAAAATTATGGCAATAAAATTTTAAGCCTGGCAATGCTGTTTGCCACACAATGCGAGGTTCTTCGCCCATCTTACTTGTGGGCCTTGCGATGAGCCTCCGGCGCTCATTGCTTCACCGCTCATTGCAGGCCTTGGCCAACCCACAACTTTTGTACCCCGCATTGAGCGCCTTTGAGCCTCCCCCCCCCGCACACACTTTACCGGCATCGGCCAACCCGCAACTTTCGGGCTTCAGCACTCACTACGAGTCTTTCCCCACTCCCTCCTGTATCTCTTTGCCCCCTCTCCCCCCCTTGGTTCCCCCCATTATATCCCTCCCCTGTGTCTCTTTCCCCCTCTCTCATCCCTGTGTCTCTTTCCACCTCACTCCCTCCCCTGTGTCTCTTTCCACCATCTCACCCCTTTCCCTCTGCTGTGTCTTTGTCTTCCCTCTCCCTCCTATGTGCTCCTGTTTGAATTTACGGGTGTCAAACTATTTGCGGGCTTGGGAAATTGTTCATTTCTCCCAAGCCTGAAATGTTTTTCCAATTTACGGGCTTGAAAACATGTAAGTCTTTGCAGCTGCCATTTTTTTCCTCGCTTAGCCATTTTCAGACCTCCCAAAACCGCCAATTAAATATCAAATTAGCTTGCAACCCCACTTATAGGCTCCCTGCATCTCCCCCTGTGTTGTGTGAGAGGTTGTAAGTTATTTCTTCATTATTCATTATTTGTGTTTAGTTTAGTTTAAAGGGGAAAAGGTGTGAGGGAATATAGATTCCTTAAGTACCCTCACTGGGCAAAAAGTATACATAAGAGCTCAAATGGACCCCTATGGTAGGGATTAGGATGCCTGGTGGTCCATAGAAACCCCCATGGTAATGAGTAAATGTCAGGTGGCATCGGGATTCACAGGGACCATCATAGAGATAGGTAGTGGCACCATGTGTGTCCTTAGAGCCCCCCTTGAGGTAGATTAAGGGGCAAGGGGATTTGTAGAGACCCCCATATAAGATAGGGACTATGGTGTCCATTGCCACTTCCATGGGGCACTTAGCATTTATTCAGGGCAGGTAAGAGGCATTTAGGGGATAATGGTCCCCATTTACAAAGAACAAGGAGGTGGGTGGATAGGGGGCCCAATAGCCCTGTATTGAGGGGGACCTGAGGGACAGTGCTTCTTATTGTAAATATATGGTGGTAGCAGGGATTGATTGAGCCCCAGTATTCATTTTGTAAATATTTGACTCCTTCTCTGCCTTTAAAGGAAGACATAGATAGATAGAAAGAAAGAGAAAGAAAGAAAGAAAGAAATTGATAGATGGAGATATGGTTGGGAATAGCTATGGAGTTTCAAGTTGCAAGCACACACTAGAGATCCAGAGAGCTATGGGTAACACCAACTGGGTGTGAGAGATGAGAAACTCAAGAATGAAATCCCTCAATTGACATTATAGGAAGACAGTTGAGGGATTTATTTTACAACAAATTAGTTGCAAAGGGCGGTAAGACTACCCTTAAAATATGTTTTATGTATAATAATGTGCAGAAGACCAGTAAGGAAGCTATAGGAACACTACAATGTGAAACAGGCCATCTGACAGTTAGTGACCAGGAAAATTCAGAGGAGCTACATAAGGTTCATTTCTTCGGTATAAACAAGAGAGGTACCAGTGGTTGGGACATTACAACATAATGGGGCTACACTACCTTTAGCAAATAATTGGTAACGCAGGAAGAAATCCAAATGATAAAATAAATGTTAATAAATCCCCAGGTCCTGATAGAATACATCCACGGGCACTGAGAGAACTATATCTTATTTATATCTAATTTTTCAAGATTCACTCAACATTGGGTCGCTACCAGATGACTGGAGAAAAGAGGAGGTGATACCTATATTTAAGAAGGGAGCAAGAGCAAATCCAGGGAATTATAGACATGTAAGCCTCACTTCTGTAGTGGGAAAGCTTTTAGAAGGGTTAATAAGGGATTGTATACAAGACTATGTCTATTCAAAACAGGGTTATAAGTAGAAGCCAACATGGATTTATGAGGGATAGGTCATGTTAAACAAATCTAATTAGTTTCTATGAGGAGGTTAGTATGAACTTGGATCAAAGCAACTCAGTGGATGTAGTGTTTTTAGATGTTGCAAAGGCTTTTAAAACAGTGCCACATGGGAGACTATTGTGCAAACTAAGGGATACAGGAATTGCAGTAAATACAGTATGTGCACATGGCTTGAGAGTTGGCTAAAAGACAGGAAGCAAACGGTTGTTGTAACTGGAACATACTCAGATTGGACTAATGTGGCAAGTGGGGTTCCTCAGGGCTCAATAATAGGTCCTCTCCTTTTTAACATATTTATTAACGACTTAGAAGTAGGACTAGAAATTATTGTCTCAATTTTTGCGAAGTTGTGCAAGGTAATTAAATCATAAAATTATGTACTTTTCCTCCAATTTAGAGAAATGGGCAATTAAATGGCAGATGAGATTTAATATGAATAAATGTAAGGTTATGCATCTGGGAAGGAAAAGTAACCATGCAATTTATAAACTTAATGAAGCAAATCTAGGGGTATCAGATATTGAAAGGGATTTGGGAGTGCTTGTGGACAACCACCTACGTAACAGTTCTCAATGGCAAGCAGCAGCTGCCAAGGCAAAGAAACTATTAGCATGTATTAAGAAGGGTATAGTAGCAAGGGTACCAAATATAATTCTACCACTATATAAATCACTAGTACACCGTCATTTGGAATATGGAGTACAGTTTTTGGCACCACTTCAGAAAAAGGACATTTTAGAACTGGAAAAAGTACAGAGAAGGACAGCAAAACTAGTAAGGGGAATAGAGGGGATAAGTTATGAAGAAAGACCAACCAAATCAAACTTATTTTCTCTAGAAAAAAGGCATCTAAGAAGGGATATGATTACCCTATATAAATATATCCAGGGTCAGTATAAAGATTTGTCAAGAGAGCTTTTTTTGCCAAGGTGTTTTCAACTGACAAGAGGACATCCTTTGAGGATAGAAGTAAAAAGATTCCATCTTAAAGAAAGAAAATGGTTCTTCACAGTAAGGGTAGTTAATCTGTGGAATTCTCTACCAAAAGAGGTGCTGACAGCGGATTAGATAGATAACTCCAAAAATAGGGATTGGATATATTTGTAAATAAAAAGGGCTTTCAGAGTAACCCTGTTTAATTAGAGAGTGAGTATTGATCCAGGGAGGAATCCAATCACCAGTATCTGCGGTCAGGAAGGATTTTTTTTTCTTTTGAAACAACTGGCAAAGTTTCACTTGGGTTTTTTTCTGTTTGCCTTCCTCTGGATAAATTAACAATTAAGCTGCATATTGCATATCAGAGGAGATCTTAAAAGGTTGAACTTGATGGGCTAAAATAATTTTTTCAACCTCAATTACTATGTAACTATGTAACTATGTAACATCAAATATATTTTAGAGCCCTAAACCATATCAATAACATAATGAAAGGTGGAGGCATTTTCTGCCAGGACATGACATTTAACATATTTCTGCTACACAGTAAAAGGGAGCAATAACAATTGATGACACAACTGATTAATCACAGGAGGCTTGATTAGCTCTTTTATCAAACCAAGCTCTAAAATAGTGGAGGTACCAAACTGAATACTAAAACACACTGGCTACACACTGCAGCCAAACGTTTTTATTGTGTAAATCTCTTTTCTATGTACCCAGCATCTAAACATTTACAGCCTTTTTAAATTATGATTTGGCCAATTGAATAGGGCTCTATATAAGCACATAGCATATTTCTTTTACAGAAGTTTTTAGTTAGTAAACTTCTATCCAAAAGCAAGGTCTTCACTAACTAAAAACTTCTGTAAAAAAAGTATGCTCTGTGCTTAAATAGAGCCCTATTCAATTAGCCAAATAACAACTTAATAAGGCTGTTAGATTGTAAGTCTTAAATCTTGCACAGTGCTTTGGGAAAGCAGTATGGACACTGGATTCTAAGCTCAAAGACAGGGCCCTCCATCTTTGTAATGTGTTAATATTGTTTTGCCTTGATTACAACTTATGTATAGCGCTAAGGAATATGTTCGCGTGTTACAAATTAACTATAATAATAATAATAATAATTGCTTATTGTATTTATTGTATTTTGTATTGTATGTTTGCATGTTTAAAATCTTCTTTAATCTCTGAACTTTTTGTAAATTTGGCATAAATTTGATTAAATCTGTGAGTGTCTTGCCTTGTAGAAATGAGCCAAGGGTTGTCTGAACACATCATGTATTCAATGAATATGTTGAATACAAAATATGTGCTGTTGGCCAATCTGTGCATTACTGAGTATTTACTAATTCTAGCTCTGTCAAGTGGTATAATAGAACTACACCATCAAAAGAAACAAAACAAGAAAGAGCACCTTTTACACCTAAGGAGTATAGCCCACAAATTATAAAAAACAATTGTATTTATTATTTTAAAATCAATCTTAATAAATTGCCGATTAAGGACATTTGATCATATTATTGCTCTTAATAACATAGGACGTCAACTTATATAGAACGTGTCATTTATTAGTTTATTCTCATATTAAAACTTGTAACCCATTTCTATAATGCATTCCCCCCAAAATTTGCAGCACTACAATTTCTTTAAGCAACACACTGTGCCTTTTATCAACTGACTTAATAAGCCTTTTTCAGTTCCTCAAAAGTGGAGAAACCAAACGGAATACCAAAACACACTGAGTGCACACTAAAAAGTGACTTTTCTCATGTTACCCCTATTCTTTGGGACTCCTTACCTCGCTGCACAAGACTCCTGTTTTAAGTCCTTCAAAACCTCATTAAAAACACATTTTTTTAATGAGGCTTATCACCTTCAAACTTAATATGCCCAATTTGTCATTCACCTTCCAAATCCAGATTGTAAGCGCCTTATATACAGTAAATCAGGTGCTCTAAGTTAGGACACTACTGTAAATCGCTTCTTTCCCCTAACTTCTACACTAATGAAAAATATTTAATTTACCCAGATGAGTGCACAGCCGTAAATCTTGCCTTAGCCACAACAGATTTCTGTTCTGCAAGAAGTAGCCAAAATAAAGTTTACGGCTGAGACAGGGCCCTAGTAGCTAGTAGGAAATGTGAATGTCATAAATCTTATAAAGAGTGGGAAATGCCATAAAAACTGTTCGTAACTTCAACTGCAAGGAAACAGAGATATATATATATAGAAAGTAATAGTTTTTTTAATTAAAAATATATTTTAATATTAACAAGATGTAACAATTGTATTTATAGCTTCAATCAGTAAAAATGTGTTTATTTTGTGTTAAAATATGATATATTTATAGACAAGGTATCAGAGCATTTGTTCCTAGGCAACGTGGTTGTGTGACATGTATTAACCTCTTGAGTACTGGGTTCCAGGTTACCCTGGATTTTGTATCATAAAACGGGCTTAAAACATATCATATTTGTTAATTACACATATACTAATGTCAGACTGTTAAGTGTCAACTAATGTTGAAATGTCATACATTTTGTAGCGCTTTTGCTGCTATACTGTCACTTTAAATACTTCCGAGGGACTCAGCAAAGGTTTGAAATCTTTCTTCTGCCTTTTGCAGTTACAGCAGTGGTCTTATTTGCGAGTGATCTGTAAAATCTTATTAACATAGGGTTTGGGTGTCAAAGTCTAACAGAGTAACTTATAATTTATATTCAGTGCAAATATCAAAGGAGATTTATGCCTTGCTTTTCAGCTTTGTCGTGAAGTTTACTCTGAGCAGTGACCTGTAGCAGTTCTCTCTCAATGTTTGAGGTGTGCAGGATTAGGATAGCTAGATAGAATTTTTTTGTGCCACTACGGCACTCGCTATTTTTTTTTTCAGGGTCTAGAATAATGCCCTTAGGGCCTCATTCAAATGCGATTTGGCCAATTGAATAGGGCTCTATATAAGCACATAGCAAAATGTTTTTTTACCGATGTTTTTAGTTAGTAAACTTCTATCTAAAAGCAAAGTCTTCACTAACTAAAACGTCTGGAAAAAAAATATGCTATGTGCTTATAAAGAGCCCTGTTCAATTGGCCAAATCACATTTGAATGATGCCCTTCGTTTGCATGTTTTTAATTGTTTAGGATGCTCGAAAAAGTACTCTATATGTAAGATAATAAGCTCAAAAACAGGGCTCTCTTTACATTTAATCAGTATTGATATTGTATTTATGTTCTGTTTCATACCATGTGTGGCACTGCGGAATATGTTGGGACATTAGAAATACTAGATAATAATAATATTAATAATGCACACTGCAGCCAAAAGTTTTTATTGTGTCAGTCTTGTTTCTATGAACCTAGCATTTGCTTATTGTATATAAAATTTGCATGTTTTAAAATCTTCTTTATTCTCTGATCTGAACTTTCTGTATAGTTGATGTAAACCTGATTAAATCTGTGACTGTCTTGCCTCGTAGAAATGAGCAAAGGGTTGTCTGAACACAGCATGTATTCAATGAATATGTTGAATACTAAATATAAGCTTTAGGCCAAACTGTGCATTACTGAATGTAGGGCAAATATCAACTATTTGTTTCCAAATCAACTTTTGATGACATATGATTGCTTTTTAAAGTAAAAGTGTTTCTGGTTAATAAATTACAATGAATTTTTTTTTTTATACAACATCAGAAAAAATGCAGAAGTTAATAGTTATCATTAAAAATCTTAAAAACAAAATAAGGATGACTGTCCCCAAAATTAAGTTTATTATTATTATCTAGTATTTATAATGCCCCATGAATTGCTCCCAACAAAGAGTATATATCATATAAACAATGATAATTAATTATGTTCAATATGGATTGTACAGTTAGATTGCAAATATACAAGCAATTTATTAATAATCATTCAACATAATTTATGAAATAACAAGAGATAAATCTTATATATAATCACTGGTTAGAATTCCATATATTAAGGTTTACAGTAGCTGAGAAAGAACCATATAATAAAGTGCAAATTATATTGGTAGTCAAGGTGTTCAGTACTATGCCCTATTATATACAGAACAGTATGTTAGTATATTTTTACTTGAGTGTTGCTGAACATAATGTTTGCCAGGATTCACAGAGCTATAGTCCAAACACTCAAGACATCAGTAACAAACATTTTTACCTGTACTTAGAAAATATTGAATATTTTTGGTCTGCGTCACACTATTATATATGACCAGGTTGGTTACCTGTGTATTGTGGGAGGGGCCCTCTCCTGCCCCCACCTTTTCCTTGCACACTTCAGTTCACTTGTGGGTCTGTACCTGGATGGTGTTTCTCAGTGATTACTTGTCTTTTGGCTTCACCAAGCCTTGCTTTACTGAATTTTTAGAACTTATTTACTAAGCAACAAATTTGCTTAAGTCCAAGGTTAGTCTCTTTCATCAAGATGCACATTTTTGGCCCTTTTACATTCAACTAGACAGCAACTTTGTCCATGCCCAAGGTAAGTCTTTCATCACCAAGTACAATCCATATTGAACATGGTTAATTACAGTTTTTGCATCCGATTTACTCAGACAAGTAAAGTGTGTTTATTTTCTGTGTGCAGTGAATTGGTACAGGTGACTTTTAATAAAATGAGATCTACAGATAACATTGTGGTTTCAAAGTCAAGTGGAGGCATGAATCCAAATTGCTTCCTAAAGAAGATGACCTCTCAGGGTGATGTAGAAACATATCTCTTGAATCTTGAGAAGATTGCCACTAGGGAAGGTTGGCCTAAAATGCACTGGGCCACAGTCCTGGGTCCCTATCTGTGTGGATAAGCTAAGAAAGCATATGTGGTTTTGCCGGAAGGAAACACAATAAATTATTTAGGAAGTTAAAAATATTTTATTAGGGTTCCAAGTGAGGATGTATAGATGGAGAATAAGAGTGGGCCTATGGTGATGAGAAGAAGAGGTGCCAGAGAAGGAGACACTAAATGTTTGATCTTGTAGGTATGATGTGAACCATGAGAGAGTAGCATCTCTGATTTCAAGGGAGTGGAGAATTTAGATTAATAGAGGGTGATCAACTGTATCAAGTGACCCTTTGACTTGTCAGTGAGCAAGTCATTAGTGACTTTTGTGAGAGCTGTCTCGGGGGAGTGTTGGAAGCCAGATTGGAAGGTGTCAAGAAAGGAGTTGCAGGAGATAAATTGGGTAAGGCGATTTTAGACAAGCCGCTCAAGCTGTTTGGAAGAGAGATAGGGCAGTATTTAGTTGCGGAATCAGTGTCAGATGGTTTTTTTAAGAATGGGTGTAATTATGGCATGTTTTAGAGATAATGGGAATGTGCCAGTATTTAAGGAAAGGTTAAAAAGATATGTGAGAGCAGGGGTAAGTGTGGTAGAGAGGGGAGGGATAAGCCGTGATGGAATAGGATCTAGAGGACAGTTAGTCAGGCGAGAGGTTGATAGTAGGCTGGATACTTCATCCTCTGTTACAAGGTCAAAGGAATGCATTATGGTTGTGGTTTTAGGGAAGGGAAAAGATTGGGTGTTATCATTAAGTTGAGAAGAGGTAGTGTGTGGTCCATGTTGAGAGGAGAGCTTGTTACAAATGTTTTCAATTTTATGCTTAAAATGTCTGGCAAAGTCTTCAGCTGTGAGACAGGAAGGGACAGGAGGTGGTGGTGGATGGAGGAGAGTGTTGAATGTAGCAAATAAACCATTTGGGTTAGAGGACGGTGTAGATATTAAAGGTGTAAAATAGTCCTGTTTGGCAAGGTTGAGGGCAGAGAAGTTGGAGCGCAACATCAACTTGTAGTGGAGGAAATCTGCTGAAGTGTGTGACATAAAACAGTGCGGGAGCACCTCTGGATGTATAGTGTTTGTGTGGTGTGCCATGGTTGTGGATGAGAGCGAGGGCGTCTGTGTGTGGTTATGGGGGCCAGAGTATCAATGGTGGAAGTAAGGGTAATGTTGTACTGTGAGGTGGCAGTTTAAGGACAATTGAGATCAGTAAGGGGACTGAGAAGGGGTTGTGACACAGTGGAAAGGTGTTGTGACCGGGATAGAAGAAGGGCAGTGAGAGAAAGATGTAGTGAGGCTGCAGGATAGAAGGTGGTGGTCAGATAGGGGTAGTGGGCAGATATCGAAGTTAGAGGTTGCCTGGTCAAGGTGTGTGACTGAATTGAAAACCACCATGGGAGAGTGTAGCAGGAGAGGCAGTGTCTGAAAAAGAGAGCCAGGTTTCTGTGAGAGCCAGTAGATTGAGGGAGTTTGAAGTGAATAGGTTATGGATGAAAGGGAGTATATTGCAGATAGATTGTCTATTCCAAAGTGCACACGAGAAGGGCAAAGAGGATGGTTTGTGGCAGGAGATATGTATTGTGCTTTTTTTTGGTATTTGCATTCCTGGGGCATTGCGTGGCTGAGCGTTGGTTGAAATGAGCGAGGGGGCCTGTATTAGGAGAAATATCTCCAGCTGCCCGCAGGAGGAGGAGTGAAAGGGATAGGAGGTGGGAGTGGGTCTTGCATTAGCGTTTTTACTTGTGAGCTGTAGGAGATGGAGGAGATTGTGACTGGAGGAAGGAGAGGGGCTCGTGGGAGCAAAGAGAAAGGGGAGGAGATGAGAGAAGGTGAAGTTTTTATTTAATTACATATATGATGTGGGTAAAATGGGGAAGAGAATCTGAGAGACAGACAGGAGTTTATAAAGAAGAAGAAGGTGAGAGGAAACATGTGACATAGTGTGTCTTTTAGAAGAGTAATCAGGAGTATTTAGCAGGTGTTGCTGATTTGAATGAGTCTGTAAATTAAGAGAAAGAATGGATGGGTGGAAGAGGGGCAGGGAGGGGAGGAAGGGGATTTGGTCCAGGTAAAAGCAGGAGAGGTACAGGGCTTTCAGAATGTGAGAGCTTTGAAAATAGTGCTGTAAAAAATAAGTATATAAGAATTAGTGGGGGAGTAGAGAGGGGCAATGTGTTCTTAGAGGTTGTAGGGGCAATAAAAACCAGTGGTAGGCGTATGTTATAAACCCACAAATATAACTGAAAGTGAGGAAATGCAGTTATTATTACAGATTGGAAATGCTGCTAAGCATGGGCAAGGTCTAATAATGGGATATTTTAACTACCCTGAAATAAACTTGCTGAGTGAAACCAGAAGTACGGGTAGAGGTAAAGGTTCTTGAGCAGGGGCGGCTGGTGCATAGGGGCAAATGGGCAACCTCCCTCCCAGAATGAATGAACTGAATTAATCCCCCATCACTGACTTGCTTCATTTAAATAATCTAAATATAAAAATTAATTATATTATGTTCAATATTTATTTTATTTTTATATCTGCTGCTGTCACTTTAAATGATGAATCATTTGGCAAGCAGTTAAACACACTGACTTATCCCCTTATCACATCACCCCCTGATGGTGACCTGTTTTGTACTACAGATCAGGGCACAATGCTGCCTGTGCTTGATTTGAAGCAATGAGCCTGTCTGTCAAACACAGCATCACCCAATCAGTATGACTGGGAGGGAGCTGAAGCTGTGGTATCTTTCTGGGATTACCCATTCAGAATGACTGTGAGGAGCTGAAGCTGTGGACACCCATTGGGGCAACCCCCAGCTAATCACTGACAATGCCCCAGCCAATTAAGACCGCTAAATTGTAGTATGCAGGGCATACTGGGAGATGTAGTTAAGTGATAGTTGACATGCTGATAGAGCTGTTCAGGACTGGGTGAGTAGTCTCTGTCTGCCTGTTCTCTCTCTCTCTCTCTCTGTTTCTTGTTCTCTGTGACTCTCTTATTCTCTCTGTGTGACTTGTGCTCTCTCTCATATTGTCTCTCTCTTCCCCCAGGCACCATGCATCTAGATAGATAGATATAGACAGCTTCATAATGAAGACTAGTAGTTTTGTCATGGAAGTTTGCTTTTAATTTGATACTGAAAAAATGATTTCTATATAGTGCAAAAAAACATTTGTGAGTATATAATTTATTGAAGCAGTCTGTGTGCTGAAGGACAATCTCCCCCCCCCCCCCCCACACACACACACACTTTTTTGTTTCCTGTATAATCTCTCTTTCTCTCTCCTCTTTCTGAATAAAGTTTATTGGAAAAAAATAACAACACCTGGGTGGGTGTAGAGCCTTAGCCATCTCAGTACTCTGTATGTTGCTGACTACCCTGTATATCCAGAAGATCCACCTTCCACCAGACAAGCCTAGAAGGAAGGTTCCTAGAATACAGCTTGTATTCTATATTTACATAGAATAAGGCATATGCATCCCTATGAAGGACCTCCTTCCAGGCTTCTAGAAAGCAGTCTGTTGTGCTCCTACAAATGTTTCCCAGGTTCCCATGTTTTAGATATTTTAATATTCTTCTCCACCCCTTTGTATGTGTATATATGTGTGTGTAAGTATGTCCACAAGCACATACACAGTATAATGTATATGACATGTGTGTTTATATATATATATATATATATATATATATAAACACACATATATCACATAGAATTTACATTATATATGTACTTGTGGAGCTTGCAATCAACAGTTTAAGTACAGTTTAGTATAACAGGTAACTTCTGATTTTATTTCATTCAAATGATACACAGGGCTTGTAGCCAGTTTAAGACGATGGAGTATGGTACAAGAGGATGGGTGTATTTTACTTTAGTTTTAGTTCTTGTATTGGCAAGTAAAATAACTTAATGTCTGCGTTTTAGGTTTTACTTCAATCAGTCGACCCGTAGGAGCATTTAGCCCATGTAGTGTTGTAAAAATGTATTCAAATATATTGTTTCCCCCATTACTTTTGTTTTTGTTCAGCCATGTCCGTCTCTCTGTCACCCTATGGACCACAGCACATCAGGCACATCTGTCTGCCTCTACCCTCTGAGCTTCCTCAAGTTCATGTTCATTCCTTCAATAACATCATCTATGATTCTCATCCTCTGCCGTCCCCTTATTCGTATGCCTTACATTTTTTCCACCATCTGGGTCTTCTCTTGGAAATCCTGTCTTCTAAGCTGAATTGTTCTTTACTGCTTGCTTATCTATCCCTCTCTCTATCCCTCTCTCTTTCTCAATCCCTCTCTCTCTATCCCTGTCTCTCTCGATGGGATAATTTTTGTCTATTTCTATGAGCTGCCAAGGCTATATGTCCTGATCTAACATGTTTTATATGTATTCTATTTAATTATTGCATGTCATCAATTAAATGCAAGCACTTCCCATCATAAAAATAGTGCGCAGAACCAGCACCAACTCACCCTCATCAAGATAATACATACGAAAAGTGACAGGGAAAAAAATAATCAAGTAACTGGGTGGAGTATGTGTCAGTGGGCAAGGCCAACAGAGGTAACATGTTGTCAAGCGGAGGAGTTTCTACTTTTGGTCGGAGTCAATTTAAGGGGAGGAGCCAGGTTTCTGCCTTCCGCCTCACCAACATGGAAAATCACAAGCCGCCACTGTTCTTGAGTACACTCAGTGATCATGATCTGGCCCAGGTTATACAAGAGCCTACTAGAAATGAGGCTATCTTAGATTTAGTCATCATAAATAATATTGATATGGTATCAAATATGGCAATCTTTGGGAAACAGTGATCACAACAGTCTCATTTGAGATTGAATTAAAAAAACTAAACTATATAGGGCCAACAAAAACTCTTAATTTTTAAAGGACAAATTATAATGGTCTAACGTAAAGACTAGGACAAAGAACTTGCAGGTAAAAATATTGAACCTAAATAGACAACATTTAAATCCTTACTAAATATACATACACATCGGCATATACCATGTGGAAATAAAAGTAAAAGGGGTAAATTACATCCAATGTTGCTTAACAATGATTTAAAGACCAAGATACAGAGTAAAAAACATGCATTTAAATTACACAAACAATAGGGGACAGAAATTGCTTTACATGAGTACAGGAAACTAACAAGGCTTGCAAAAGGGGTATTAGACTGGCTAAAATAGAAAAATAAAAATTAGTTGCAAAGGAGAGTAAGACTAACCCTAAAATATTTTGTAAATATATTAATGGGAATAAAGCCGGGAAGGAAGACCAGGACAACATAGATGAGCTAAATAGGATTTTTTGTTCTGTATACACAAGAGAGGTATCAGGTGTTGGGTCACTGTAACATAATGGGGCTACACTACCTACACCAAATAAAAGTTAACTCAGGAAGAAATACAAAAGAGGTTGGAATTTTTTTTTTTAATAAAGCCCCAGGTCCTGATGGAATACATCCAATGGTACTAAGGGAACTGAGCTCTATAATAGCTAAACCATTATATCTAATTTTTCAAGATTCACTCAACACTGGGTCGCTACCAGATGACTGTAGAGAAGCAGGGGTGATATCTATATTTAAGAAGGGAGCAAATCAGTGGATGTAGCCTTTTAGATTTTCCAAAGGCTCTTGATACAGTGCCACATGGGAGACTATTGTGCAAACTAAGGGATACAGGAATTAAAGTAAATATATGCACATGGATTGAGAGCTGGATAAAAGAATAACAGGAAGCAAAGGATTGTTGTAAATGGAACAAACTCAAATTGGACTAATGTGGTGAGTGGGGTTCCTCAGGGTTCAGTATTAGTTCTTCTCCTTTTTAAATAGAGAAAAAGAAAAAAGACACTTACATATCTAATTAAACCCCTAAATAATATCACACAAGAAAAATATATTAAAATAGATACATTTATTATCACATTTAAAATATTACATAAGAGTGAAAACGACGGCGATAAAAAAAAAAAACGGACCATTGGCTTCCAGGAATAGTAACAATAGAGATCATTTTCAATAACACTTTATATTGTCAATTAGTATAATTACAGTCTGCTAAGGATCATCAGATTGTTAATGAAGATTATAAATTCATTACCTATCATATTATTCCAAATTATATTGCACCAATCCCAGACAGGCATAACCCATAACCTTCAGAAAAAAGTTTAAAGTCCTAGTGTAGTGTTCATTTTAAATACAAACTAATAATAAAGTGCCATGTGCTAAATAAAGGAATTACTGTATATACTCGAGCATAAGCCAACCCGAGTATAAGCTGAGGCACCTATTTTACCAAAAAATACTGGGAAAACTTAGTGACTCGAGTATAAGCAGAGGGTAGGAAATGTGCTTCCCCCTGTGTCCCTCTTGTGCCCTCTGTGTCCCCCTTTTGTGTGCCCTCTGTGCCTCTTTATTGTGTCCCCCTCTCTCTCCCGTGTGTCAATCCCCCCTCTCCCTCCCATGTGGGTCTCCCCCTCTCCCTCCCCTGTGTCTCTTCCCCTCCTCTCCCTCCCCTGTGTCTCTTCCTCCCCTCTCCCTCCCATGTGTCTCTTCCCCCTCTCCCTTCCCTGTGTCTCTTCCCCTCTCCGTTCTCTGTGTCTCTTTCCCTCCCCCTCCCTTCCATGTGTCTCTTTCCCTTCCCCTCTCTTATCACCCTCCTCAACCTGCCGCCTCATCCTCCCTCCTTATCCCCCTCCTCATCCTCCCTCCTCATCCTCCCTCCTCAACCTCCCTCCTCAACCCGCCTCCTCAACCCCCCTCCTCAACCTCACTCCTCAACCCCCTCCTCATCCTCAACCCCCCTCTTCATCCTAAACCTCCCTCCTCAACCTCCCTCCTCAACCTTCCTCCTCAACCTCCCTCCTCAACCCCCCTCCTCATCCTCCCTCCTTAACCCCCCTCCTCAACCCCCCTCCTCAACCTCCCTCCTCAACCCCCCTCCTCAACCCCCCTCCTCATCCTCAACCTCCCTCCTCAACCTCCCACCTCAACCTCTCTCCTCAACCCCCCTGCTCATCTTCAACCCCCATCCTCATCCTCAACCCCCATCCTCAACCCCCTCCTCAACCTCCCTCCTCAACCCTCCTCCTTAACCTCTCTCCTCAACCCCCCCTTATCTTCACCCCCCATCCTCAACCCCCCATCTTCATCCTCAAGCCCCCTCCTCATCCTCAACCACCCCATCCTCATCCTCAACCCCCCATCCTCAACCCCCCTCCTCATCCTCAACCTTCCTCCTCAACTCCCCTCCTCAACCATCCTCCTTAACCTCCCTCCTCAACCCCCCTCCTCAACCTCAATCCCCCTCCTCAACCTCAACTCCCCTCCTCAACCTCAATCCCCCCATCCTCAACCTCAACCCCCCCATCCTAAACCCCCCTCCTCATCCTCAACCCCACCTCCTCATCCTATACCCCCCTCATCCTAAACCCCCCTCCTCACTTTACCCATCTAAATAACTCCCCCTCTCCCTTTACCCTCAATTACCTTCCATCTCCATCTGCAGCTGCTCCTTCGCTCCTCCGCGTTCCTTCCTGCTGCGTCTTGACCCGGCCAATGCTAATGACGTGACGCGCATGTGACGTCACGTCATTAGCATATGCCTGGTCCCAACGCAGCCTGAAGGAGTGCAGAGGATGATAAGGGAGGGGGAGGGAAAGAGCCACAGGGGGAACGAGAGCCACGGGGGGGTAAGAGAAACACCGGGGGGTAAGAGAGACACTGGGGGGTAAAAGAGACACGGGAGGGAATAGAGACACGGGGGAAAGAGAGACATGGGGGTAGTGACTCGAGTATAAGCCGAAGGGGACCCTTTTCAGCCTTAAAAAAAGGGCTGAAAAACTCGGCTTGTACTCAAGTATATACAGTATGTATTAATTAGTGATTATGTATGGTAACAACAATTGCATATCTGGGTAGTGCAATAAATTCGAAATATATTGGAGACATAGGGCCTCATTCTATTATCGGCCGTAGGAGCTGCGGGGCCGCAAGGACCGGCCGCAAGCTATTCTGCTATTCTATTCCCCTCCGGCCGGGGGTTCCGGCAGGCTTGCGGCCGGCGCCTTGCTATCTCTTGCGGCCGCTCTCGCCGGAGGAAAGCCTTTGATCTAAAACGGCCGCAAGAGTTTCGGCCGCAAGAAAAGCCTGGTTGCTATTCTATTGCTCCGGGAAGCCTCTCTGCAAGGCTAAAAGCGAGCCGCAGCTTACTTGCAGCAAACAGGTCCCGCTAGCACCAATTAACAATATAAAGCCATCCTGCACTTTGAGGAGACTATAAAGAGATTGTAGGTGTTAGCAAAAATAGCACAACATTCCCCTATACTCAAATCCGTAAAAACAAATTTTTATTAAATATGTCAAATATCCATGTAAAAAGTCCAGAGTGCTTGGAGCACCTCAGACCTGGCCACGCTGCGGCCGGAAAATAAACAGTTAATGTAAACTCGGATTTGGGCTGATGTGTAAGCTTGAGAGGGGGTTGCTATTAATCCTCATGTCCCCCAATATGATCCCTAGCATTTACAAAGATTTATAGTGCAGTCTTCAATTTATATTTGACTTTAAAAATTTTGGAGCTTACGGTCGGTTCCAAGATATGCGGCCGGCCGTAAGGGGAGATCCTTGCGGGGCCGTATAATAGAATTGCGAGGTAACAGAACCCCCGCAAGGAATCGCAGCCTTGCGGCCGATTTACGGCCGATAATAGAATGAGGCCCATAGAATATATTTAAATATACAGAATTATAATGGCATTCAATAGCAATGCTATTGTAAGGCTGGGAAGATTGAATTGTTCTGTCTATAAGAATAGAAAGCATACTAACACCATAATGGGGAGCCTACAGATAATGACCTGTTCCAGGATGCTCCCAGATGACGTCAGACGCTACAGGTCCATCCTGACTGCAAGCTGGTCTCGTCGTAGCAACCTGTTTCTAACATAAACTGATCAAAGGACTATCGTATTGTGATGGGCATCAGAATGAATCTTACTAAAAGATAAATGTTACTTGATCTATTGAAGTTGGAGACAATTACTTTATTATTAAAATTGAATTATATTGCTGATGAGCGATTTCGCTCTGTTGGTGGATTTGTATACTCTGCCAAGCTCAGAGAAAGAGTCTTATTGAAAGAGTCTATAGTATCACAGAAATGATCAAATTGTCTGTTATATCATACTGTATTGATATCTGTTGTAGGTTGGAGTTAGCCATTATCTTTAGTGCTTTCCTAGCTTTACAATAGGATTGCTATTGAATGTCATTATAATTCACTATGTTTTCCCTGTTTTCCTTCCTCTGGATCAATTAACAATTAATCTGCATATTGCAGATCAGAGGAGATCTTAAAAGGTTGAACTTGATGGGCTAAAAAAAAAAATCAACCTCAATTACTCTGTAACTATGTAACTATGTAAGTGGCTTTCAACAAGCTCTGTATTTGCAAATATACAGCCTTATTAAATTGTGATTCGGTAAATTTAAAAGGGCTCTATATAAGCACAGAGCATATTTTATTTACAGAAGTTTTTAGTTAGTGAAGACCTTGCTTTTGGAAAGAAGTTCACTAACTAAAAACTTCGGTAAAAAAAAAATGCTGTGCGCTTAAATAGAGCCCTTTTAAATTTACTGAATCGCAATTTAATAAGGCTGTTAACCCCTTTTTCTTTCAGATTTCGAGCCATATCTACTAAGTAGCAACCTCACTTAAGTCAAGGTAACTCAGTTTCCACTGCCATTCAGCTTAATCAAGCCCTACAGCACAGATTTAGGCCCGTATCTCCTAAAGCAGCTTTCATCTCCATGTGGCTTCAACAAGCCCTACTGTGCCGATCTGACCATATCTAATGTCCATAAGGGCGTTTTCATTGCTGGAGAGCAGTGGCTTTAAATAAGTCCTAACCACCTTTCGCTAAGGACTACATAACCAATTTCAACCCCCATTATTGTGCTCGCCCACTTTTAGGACACACTTCCTTATCATCATGTGGCTTTTACCAAGCCTTATGGTAGATTTCAGCCTAGATCTACTAAAGCAGCTTCCTGGCCCATGTTCAAGGTTATGCTTTTCGGCTTTAGCTAAGCACTCCATTGCTGATTTCGGCCACCATCCTTACCAAGAAAATGCTAAATTTCATACCTTTGGCTACACTACTACATCTAGGAGAGGGAACTGGCCACACATATATATATATATATATATATATATATATACTAGTAACTTGCCAGTGGTAAATGATGGTATGCTCAATTATTTGTCTCTCTGTGAGCCCTCTATCTCTGCACCCTCTTTCTGTCTATGCACCCTCTCTTTGTGTGTGCACTCCCTCTCTCTTTTCCGTCTGTCTCTCTCTGTGCCCTCTCTCTCTCTCTGTGCCCTCTGTCTCACTCTGCGCTCTCTCTGTACGCTATCTCTCTCTCTCTCTGTGCCCTCTCTCTCTCTGTGCCCTCTTTCTGTCTGTGCTCCCTCTTCTTGTGTGTGTGTGTGTAATCTCTCTCATCCCTCTGTCTCTCTCTGTGCCCCGCTTCTCTCTATGCGCTTTGTGTGCAATAATGAGTACTGCAGTATATTGTGATACCTTTTGTATTGGACAAATGCATCACATATATAGTTGTGAGCGTACGGGTCGTTGCTCACGCTTGCGGGCTCGCGCAGCGAAGTGAGGGACGCAGTTCCCCGCAAATGCGGGTCCTCGCGAAGCGAGGGCCCGCATTTGCGGTGATGGAGCATCCCAACGTCCCCGCAAATGCGGATCCTCGCGAAGCGAGGGTCCGCATTTGCGGAGGTGGAGGCTCAACGTCGGCTGTGTTAACACACACATACACACACACGACTTTTTAACAAAATAAACCCAACCTCTCAGCCAACAAAAACCCAATAACGTCCCCGCAAATGCGGATCCTCGCGAAGCGAGGGTCCGCATTTGCGGTGGTGGGAGCATCCCAACATCGGCTGTGTTCACACACATACACACACACTCAACTTTTTAACAAAAAAAAACTATACTACACTTACTCGCAATAATGAAACACATACTATGCGGAACGTATCACAATCATATTAAACACCATTTTGACCACTACTACGCACAAAATGGCGGATGGAGCGCAAATTGTAAGCTGGAACGCAAATAGTGCATGCGTATTGCGTTCTAACGGTCTAACTTTCCAGAATTTTCTACAAGTTTATAAATACTGCGTATTTTACACAAAAAAATACATTTCTCCTCAGGTGATGAACGGAGTTACTTCATAGATAACTGCTGCTTTTACTTGAGAAGACAATTCTTTCATAATTTACTACTTTACATTGTGCAAATTACAACTGAATGAGGACCTATATATATATTACATTTTATTATCAAGACAGCACAAAAAAAAAAAATGTGATTTCTGTATAGTCACATGTCACACGCACATTTATGTGTGTAGGCCCACAAAAAAAATAAGGTTCATTTAACAAAAAACAAACAAAACAAGTATTTTTATATAAAAAAAAAGCCATTTATCTATAGTGACATGTCACACGCACATTTTTGTGTGTTGGCCAAAACAAAAAATAAGGTTCATTTAACAATTAAAATATGATTCATGTATACTGATATGTAACACGCATACAAAAAAATTACATTGAACTCTGCAAATGTGCTTCATGTATGTGACATATGTGTTTAGCCACACCAAAAAAAAAATGTTAATTGAAAATAATTACAGAAGTATATTTAAATGACATTAATTTACTGCAATTCAATAGATCATGTAAAACTCAATCTTTCTGCATCAACAGCGATACTCAACAATTTACACCTTGCATTGTGAAGCACAATCCCTTTTAAAGAACACCAACAAAGAAGAACAGGTAAGATAGAACAAGACATTATATGCTGAAAAGGCCATGGTTTGCTAAATAAAAAATAAAAAATATACAATTAACTATTTCACTTTCCTTTTCAAACAGACACTACAAGAAGACCGGCGGATTAAGATTGGCAGGAGGGGACCCTCTGTCATTCGACACTTCAATCAAGGTAAAGTATTAAGTATAAAAAAGAAACGAACCATGAGCCTCATTCAATTGCGAGTTGGCCAATTGAATAGGGCTCTATATAAGCACATAACATATTTTTTATACAGAACTTTTTAGTTACTGAACTTCTATCCACAATCAAGGTCTTCAATAACTAAAAACTACCGTCAAAAAATATGTTATGTGCTTATATAGAGCCCTCTTCAATTGGCAAAATTGCAATTGAATGAGGACCTATATATCTTTAATGGCCGAGGGCCTCATTTAAATGTGATTGGCCCATTTCAATAGTGCTCTATATAAGCACAGAGCATATTTTTTAAATGAAGTTTTTAGTTAGTGAACACCTTGCTTTTGGATACAAGTTCACTAACTAAAAACTTCTGTAAAAAATATGCTCTGTGCTCATATTGAGCTCTATTCCATTGCCCAAAATGCAATTAAATGAGGCCCCCACAATATAACAAATGCAGCAACCAAAGGCCCTCATTCAATTGATATTTTGGACAAATCAATAGAGCTATAAATAAGCACTTTTAGAGCCCTATTGAATTGGCCAAACTGCAATTGAATGAGGGCCAAAGTATGCAACATATGGTACACACAAAGTGGTACACACCAAACAGGATTGTATGAAAACTCACACAAACACATAGCAAACTAAATTAATATTCTTCTTTAATGTTTAACAACCTATAAGCCTTAGAAAAAAGCATAAATAAGTATACCAAAAGTGGTGCCCATCAATCAGGATTGTACAAAAACTCACACAAACACATAGCAAACTACATTTATATTCTTATTTAATGTTTAACAACCTATAAGCCTTAGAAAAAAGCCTAAATAAGCATAACAAAAGTGGTGCGCACCAAACAGGATTGTACGAAAACTCACAGAAACACATAGCAAACTACATTTAGATTCTTATTTAATGTTTAACAACCTATAAGCCTTAGAAAAAAAGCCTAAATAAGCATAACTAAATTGGTGCGCACCAAACAGGATTGTACGCAAACACACACAAACACATAGGAAACTAAATTAATATTCTTCTTTAATGTTTAACAACCTATAAGCCTTAGAAAAAAGCCGAAATAAGCATAACTAAATTGGTGCGCACCATACAGGATTGTACGTAAACTCACACAAACACATAGGAAACTAAATTAATATTCTTCTTTAATGTTTAACAACCTATAAGCCTTAGAAAAAAGCCAAAATAAGCATACCAAGAGTGGTGCGCAAAAACTGGATTGTACAAAAACTCACACAAACACATAGAAAAGTTAATTAATATTCTTTTTCAATGTTTAACAACCTATAAGACGTACAAAAAAGCCTACATAAGCATACCAAAAGTGGTGCGCATCAAACAGGATTGTACAAAAACTCACACAAACACATAGCAAACTACATTTACATTCTTAGTTAATGTTTACCAACCTATAACCATTAGAAAAAAGCATAAATAAGCATAAACTAAATTGGTGCGCACCAAAGAGGATTGTAGGAAAACTCACACAAACACATAGCTAACTAAATTAATATTCTTCTTTAATGTTTAACAACCTATAAGCCTTAGAAAAAAGCTTAAATAAGTATACCAAAAGTGGTGCGCACCAAACAGGATTGTACAAAAACTCACACAAACACATACCAAACTACATTTATATTCTTATTTAATGTTTAACAACATATAAGCCTTAGAAAAAAGCCTAAATAAGCATACCAAAAGTTGGGCGCACCAAAGAGGATTGTAGAAAAACACAGAAATAATGTCATTTTTTCCTTAATACAAATACATACAAATAAAATAACATTTTCATTTTTATTTTATAACAGATACTGCGTCAACAACATCGGACCAGGAGTTTGAACTGAGGACCAGACCAGCGGACGATGACTTTCAACAGAGGACTACACCATAGGACGAGGACTTTCCACAGAGGACCAGACCATCGGACAAGGACTTTCAACACAGGACCAGACCATCGGACGAAGGCTTTCAACACAGGACCAACAAAGATTCTGCTTGAAATCAAACTTCAACCAAGGTACAGTATAACAAGTAAAAAAAGAGAAAAATAAATAAATATTCTTCTTTAATGTTTAACATCCTATAAGCCTTAGAAAAAAGCCTAAATAAGCATAACAAAAGTGGGACGAACCAAACAGGATTGTACGAAAACTCACACAAACACATAGCAAACTACATTTATATTCTTATTTAATGTTTAACAACATATAAGCCTTAGAAAAAACCCTAAATAAGCATACCAAAAATGGGGCGCACCAATAGGATTGTAGAAAAACACAGAAATATTGTAATTTTTTCCTTAATACAAAGACATTCAAATATAATAACATTTTCATTTTTATTTTATAACAGATACTGCATCAAGAACATCGGACCAGGAGTTTCAACTGAGGACCAGACCAGCGGACGAGGACTTTCAACAGAGGACTACACCATCGGACGAGGACTTTCCACAGAGGACCAGACCATTGGACGAGGACTTTCAACAGAGGACTACACCATCGGACGAGGACTTTCAACACAGGACCAGACCATCAGACGAAGGCTTTCAACACAGGACCAACAAAGATTCTGCTTGAAATCAAACTTCAACCAAGGTACAGTATACCAAGTAAAAAAAGAGAAAAATAAATAAATATCTTAGCTTTGCATCGATGTCAACAGAAAATAAAATTTAAAATAAAGCACCAGTAACTATAACTGTTAAAAAAATATAACTAACACATTTTTCATCTATCTCTTGTTTCTCTTTTAGGGCCAATAATCTTTAACAGTAAATAAAAACTTCAATGTAGCCTGAAAAAAAAAATTGCATAGTCCAAAAAAGGCTCAAAACAGAGACTCTATACAATTTGTCATTCTAAAATTCCAGTCATAGACCCTCATTTAATTGCCATTTGACAAATTGAATAGTGCTGTACATAAGGACATAATATATTTTTTAAAATACCTTTTTACTTAGTGAAACACTTGCTTTTGGATACATGTTTACTAAATAAAAACTTCTTTAAATAATTCTCTGATGGCCTTATTTAGACCTCTATTCAATTGACCGCATTGAAATTAAGTATTATTATTATTATTATTATCTTTATTTATATCGCGCCAACATATTCCGTAGCGCTGTACAGGGGTTGAGTACATAGCAGAAAACAAATGAAACACCTTGTAAAGAATGGAGGGCCCTGTTTTTGAGCATAAAATCAAATGTACATAGAGCTTGTTTCCAAGGCCTGACACAAGATTGAAAACTCACAAACTTACAATCTAAGGGTTTAGGTGTGATACAAGAGGGTGACAAATACAATTGAAAGCAATTGGTTCAGTAAAGTGGAGGGGTCTGTGTGTTGTACTGTAGATTGTGGGTGTGAGTGTTATTAAGCTGTGGAATGTTCAGTTGTACATGTTAAGGCTGAAGATGATAAGAAGTATAAAATGTAAACACACTGTTGATAACAATTTTTCATCAAAACAAACTTAACATCTCAAAATAAACTAATGATACATTATTTTATTTTTACAGATTAACATGGCTGATAATGAGAGTAAACAAGAAAAGAAAAGACGCCAAGCTAGAAAATGACGACAGAGAGCAGACAGCCACAGACACCGGAGAAGAAGGAAATTCGACGAGAAAAAGAACGCAAAAGAATTGCAAGCAAAAGACTGTCACCTGCAGAAATTAAAGATATGTCAAAAAAAGCAACAAAGCAAATAAAACATTTACAACCTGTTGCTCAAACATCAGATGACATTTTACCAGAAAAAATACAACAGATACCAAAAAAAGCAACAACAAACAAAAAAGCATTTGGAAAAGGTTCATGAAACATTACATGACATTTTACCTCAAACAATACAACATATACCAAGAAAAGCCACGAAAAAAACAAAGCATTTAGAACCTGTTGTAGAAACATTATATGACATTTCACCTGATGAATATGAAAGTCAAAATCCAATATGCTTTGCAAATTGTCCTTTACTCAAGTCTTTAGCAGTAGAGGTTCATAGTTGTGGGGACATGACTACTCAATGTCAGTTTTGTGAGGCTTAATATTTTAAACAGGAGAGACCCAGAGATGGCCAATTTATTAGTTGCTGTCAAAAAGGCAAGTTCAAACTTCCAGAAAGGAAATAATTTCCTATCTATTTACAAAATATTATGACTCAACCTACTTTTCCAAACTACAAAAATTTTAAAACAAACATAAGATCCTACAATAGTGCCATATCCTTTGCATCCATGGGGGCAACATTAGCTGCTAATGTACCAGGACATGGTCCTTACTATTTTAAAGTCCAAGGACAAATTTATCATCGCACTTCCCATTTACATCCAGAGGAAGGAGATCAAAGAAAATTCGCTCAACTATATGTCCTAGATACAATGGAAGCTGTTGACCAACGTATGCAGATGGAAGAAAATAAAAAATGCTTACACAGTGTTTTTATAGAGCTAAATAACATTATGGACAATAATCCCTACAGTAAAGCTTATAAAAAATTGTCAGAAGTAGAAAATGAACAACTACTTCATGCACAAAGACATCAATTACCAATGCCCAAGGTTAATATGGTGCTTAAAAGAGACAGACATACTGATAAACGTCGTTATAACTTGCCAACATCAAATGAGGTTGCAATGGTGTTTCAGAATGATGAAGGAGAACCACCATTTAAAAGAGATATTAGAATATATCCCAGAAATGAGAAGCAACCGTTCATTAATATGAGTATCTTAAGTCCAAATTTAGATCCAATGACATATCCCATCTTTTTCCCACACGGAGAAGCAGGTTGGCAACCAAAATTAACTCTTCACAGTTACCCAAATGCTAAAGCCAGAATCCGAAATAATGTTTCTATGCTTGAATTTAAAGTAGCTCAAATTGCCATTCGCAATGTATTTAATCCAATTTTATGTGGTGGAAAACTAACACAACAATGGATTATTGATTCTTATTTGCAAGTTGAGGCAAATAATTTAAACTTTATCAAATATCAACAAGATAAACTCCGTGTAGAACAATATTCTGGATTAATGGACTATGTTGCTGACGTGGCTACAAGCAGAGACATGACAGCTGGCAAAGCCATCATTTTACCATCTTCCTTTCAAGGATCTCCTCGAAATATGAGAGAAAAATACAATGATGCTATGGCTATTGTCACTAAATTTTGCAAACCCGATTTATTTCTGACATTTACATGTAATCCACAATGGCCAGAACAAAATCTACTTCTTGGACAAACTGCTTCAGATCGACCAGATTTAGTAGCCAGAGTTTTTAAGATTAAATGAAATGAATTAATACGTGACTTCACTATAAATCAGTTATTTGGCAAATGTCTTGCTTATGTATATACCATTGAATTTCAAAAAAGAGGCCTTCCACATGCACATCTTCTAATAATACTTCAAGAAAAAGATAAATTAGATACTTCGGACAAAGTGGATGCAGTCATTGTTGCTGAACTACCAGATCCAGAACTATATGGTAGACTATATGAGATTGTTACTCATCGCATGATTCATGGACCCTGTGGTGACCTTAATCCACAATCACCATGTATGGAAAATAATAAATGTTCAAAAGAATTTCCAAAAGATTATAGAGACAAAACCTATGCCAATTGTGATGGATATCCACTTTATAAAAGAAGAGAAGGAGATAGTGCCATTATTCATGGAAAAAAAGTGGACAATAGATATGTAGTACCCTACAATCCACATTTACTCATGAAGTACAACGCCCACATCAACGTAGAAGCCTGCACTTCCATCAAATCCATTAAATATGTCTCCAAATATATTTACAAAGGTTACGATGCAGCTACTGTAGTCGTCAAAAGTGCAGACAACCCTGAAAGTAGTGAGTTAGTACATGATGAACTTGCATCTCATGTAGATGCTCGCTATGTCAGTGCGCCAGAAGCTATGTGGCGGCTTCTAAAATTTGAAATGCATGATAGATCACATGCAGTATATAGGTTAGCAGTACATTTGCCACAACGACATTTAGTCTATTTCCATGCTGGAAATGAAATAAATGCATTGGCCCAAAGTGAAGATCGTCATACTACACTAACTGCATGGTTTGAATTAAATGCCATGGATTCTGAAGCAACTGAATACTTATATATTGAAATTCCATATCACTATGTTTTTGTGAATGGATTATGGAGACCAAGAAAAAGCAGAGGCAATAAAATAATTCCAAGAATTTACACAGTCAGTCCAAGAGATGTTGAACGTTTTTGCTTACGGATATTACTTTTAAATGTTCCTGGAGCACAAAGTTTTGAACACTTAAGAACTGTTAATGACATTGTATATGAATCCTTCCATTTAGCTGCAAGACATAGAAACTTACTAGCGGATGATGCTTTTATTTGTATCTTCTCAAATGCTCCAAATGCATTAGCTTTGTGGGCGACTTTTAAAAGTAATATGGCTGAAGACTTTATGCGACGATACAATGAACCCATTGCACACTTAAAAGCGTTAATGGAAATCCAAGAAGTCTTTTTAACTCATGGATTAAGTTGTGCAAGTTTTAATTTGCCTGATTCAGGTCTTATAGATGACATAAACTTTGAAGACTATGACATTCAACTACAAGCAGAAAGAACACAAGAAAGACTTGCAACTTTAAATACATTACAATTGCAAGCATTTAATGCCATTAAAAATGCAATAGATGATGACATGGTGACAGAGCGTTATTTCTATCTTGATGGACCTGGCGGATCAGGAAAAACCTATCTGTATAATTTATTAATGAGTTCAGTACGAGCACAAGGTCAAATAGCAATGGCGTTTGCCACTACTGGAATTGCTGCACTTTTGTTAGAAGGTGGAAGAACTGTTCATAGTGGATTTAAACTGCCAGTGCCTATTTTAGAAACTTCTGTGTCAGATATTCGCATGACATCATTACAAGCAAAGAAATTCAACAAATGTAAATTAATTATAATAGATGAGGCCACAATAATGTCATGCTATGCCCTCCAATGTATTGACCGTTTGCTTCGTGAAGTCATGGATAATACTTTTCCATTTGGTGGAAAGGTAATGTTGTTAGGTGGCGATTTCAGACAAACATTACCTGTCGTTGCACATGGAAATCGAACTGACATTATTGAAACATGTATAAAGTCAAACACACTACGGAAACATTTTACCCATCTTGAACTGAAACAAAATATGAGATCAGAAGGCCAAACTGATTTCAATGATTGGCTTATTAAAATTGGAGAAGGCAGAACAGAAAAAAATACCACATTTACCTGACGACACTGTAGAGATCCCACCTCATATGATTTGTCAACAAGATATTATATCCGCTATATTTGAAGGGAGTATAAATAACGAGGAATATTCCTAGCTTGCCAACCAAGTCATACTAACGTGTAAAAATAAGGATGCATTAATACTCAATAATGAAATCTTTAAAAAAATTAATGCACCACAAAGAAATTATCACAGTGCTGATTCTGTACTTGCTGATGACAATGAAAGTCAGTCCAACTTTTCGACTGAATTCATAAACTCACTAACTCCTTCTGGAATGCCACCACATATTTTGCAGCTAAAGAAAGGTGCAATTATTATGTTACTGCGAAATATGAACCCCAAAAAAGGACTATGCAATGGGACAAGATTAATTGTTCAACAATTAAAGGACCATTTTATAGATGCGGAAATTTTAACTGGGACCCATAAAGGAGAGAGAGTTTTCATACCAAGAATAGATTTAGCACCAAGTGAAAGTAGTCTCCCTTTTATACTTCAAAGAAGACAATTTCCCATTATTATGGCATTTGCCTTGACCATCAATAAATCATAAGGTCAAACATTCAAATCTGTGGGTATTTTCCTGGAAGAAACAGTATTTGCACATGGTCAATTGTACGTTGCGTTGTCACGGTGCAAAAATCCACAGGCTATTAAACTTTACATTGAAAAGAATGAAAGTCAAGGTGATTTATTAGAAGATGGACGTATTTTTACTAAAAACATTGTCTACTATGAAGTACTATAACTTTGCAGTAAAGAAACAAAACACAAGCAAAACACATTTAAAAACATTCAAAAATAATAAACAAGAAACAATTTCAGTCATAATTGATGGAACGACTCTTGGATGATGGATCAACTCACAAAACACTTGCCTTAAAACTATATATATGTGATACTTATGTTAAAATGTTAATTAACTATGTTACTGTTTGTAATGTTACAAGTTGGAAAACAAGATTTTAACTTTCTTTACTTCAACATATTACAAAGTTCATGTTAACAGCTCCACCAATGTAAATATTGTATGTTATGTTAATATTACTCCCTGTATTAAAGTTTATCGACAGTTCATGTGGTCATGAAGGAATTTATTTCATTGAGTACATTTTACAGAGAGTTTTTACTGTTTGCCTTCCTTTGCATTCAATGTATATTGAAGTTAAGAATTATTCGGATACAAATTGCATGTTAAAAAACCATTGCCTTAAGTTTTAAATATTGAGTACTTTGAAGTTAAACTGTTTTTACATTCAAATGTTAATACTTTCAATACAAAATTATGTTACAATCTTTATTCACTATGTTACTGTTTATACTGTTTCAATTTGTACAAATCTTTTTTACTGTTGGAAATGTACATATATAAGAAACTTGAAGTTTAAAAATATATTATGTCAAGTTTCTTACTTAAATATATTACAAAATTCATGTTACAATTGGGTACCTTTCAAGCTGGGTTTCTACTGTTTGTTTTCATCGGGATTAAATGTAAAATATTGAAGTTAATAATTCTTCTGATACAAATTGATTAGTTTAAATACTGATGAGTTTAAAGTTAAACTGTTTTTAAATTCAAATGTTATAAATTTTTATACCAAATTATGTTACAAAATGTGTTCACTATCTGTTTGTTTATAATGTTCAAAGTTATATAAATGTTTTGTCAAGTTCCAAAGTTACACAAATAATAAAGTTAAACTTTCACAAAATACAATTTCAAGTTTATTATTTACATATATTTACACATATTACAAAGTTATATTTGCTTTTATTGGGATTTCATGTATATTAAAATTAACAATCCTTCACATACAAATTGAATCTTAACAAACCATTGCCTAAAGTTTACAATAATGATTAATTTCATTTTCAACTGTTCTTACATTAAAAGGTTAATACTTTTAATAGAAAATGTTTCAACACTTATTGTTCACTAAGAGAACATTTTACTAAACTAAACATGTTTTAATATCACAATACTTACAACTGTCACATAGATATATTTATAACTAAACAACTTTCCAAACATACACATCTCATTGCCGTCATTTTTTGACGGGCAAGTTGCTAGTTATTTATATTGACAAGCTTTTGAGGGGTCTAACCTCTATGTCTCTCTCCCTCCCCCATCCCTCTCTCTCCCTCTCTTCTCTCTCTCACTTCCTGTCTCTCCATCTCTGTCCCTCTGCCTCCCTCTCTCTCCCTCCCTCTCTGCCTCCCTCCTTCTCTCTCCCCTTACTCTCTCTCTCTCTTCCTCCCTCCCACTCTCTCCCTCCCTCCCTCTCTGCCTCCTCTTTCCAGCTCTCCCTTTCTCTCCTTCCCTCTCTCTCCCCCTCCCTTTCTCTTTGCCTCCCTCTCTATCTCTGTCTCTCACTCACTCTACCTTCATCTCTCTCCCTCCCTCCCTCCCTCTCCTCCTCACTCCCTCCCTCTCTCCATCCCTCTCTACCTCCCTCCCCCTCTCTTTACCTCTCTCCTCTGCGGTACATATATATATATATATATATATATATATATATATATATATTAGTATTTCAGTAATTATTAACATATATATAAGTAATGAGTATTGCAGCATAGTTTGACACCTTTTCTATTGGACAAACATCTTATTTATAGTGACAAGCTTTCGAGAGGTACAACTTCTGTTTATCAAGTCTGAAGCAATAGTAACATGAGATGAAACCCTCAGTTTGAATAAAAACAGTAATGCAGAGGGAGTGGAGACAGCATCTGACATCATCAGGTAAATACAGATAGTGAGAATAAACAAAACATAGTAAAGGAAACTATACTATATATACTATATACTCATATACATCAATAGATACATAAAAAAACAGAGCGCTGTAGGCCACAGTGATATATTTCTTGTTGGACAAACATGTCACTAAGAGTGCTAAGTCTGTTATAATATAAGAAAAAAATCCCATGAAATTGTGATAATGTGTTAGAAAACCCAAGTCTGCATTAAGTCCTGTATTTTTGGTGTTGAAGAATATGATTACCGTATATACTCGAGTATAAGCCAAGTTTTTCAGCCTTTTTTTTAAGGCTAAAAAGGGCCCCCCTCGGCTTATACACGAGTCACTCCCCCTAGTGTCTCTCTACCCCCCCCCCGTGTCTCTCTACCCCCTGTGTCTCTCTAACCCCCTGTGTCTCTCTAACCCCCCCGTGTCTCTCTAACCCCCCCGTGTCTCTCTACCCCCCTGTGTCTCTTTCCCTCCCCCCTCCTCATCAACCGCCTCCGGTATATGCTAATAACGCGTCGCGCATGTGACGTCACATGCGCGCCGGGGTCAAGACAGAGCAGAGGCTGGAGAAGAAGCAGGTAAGTGAGGGTGAGGTATTTAGAGGGGAGAAAGTGAGGAGGGCGTTGAAGAGGAGGAGGGGGTCGAGGTTGAGGGGGTGAGGAGGGGGTTGATGAGAAGGAGGGAGGTTGAGGAGGGGGGTTGAGGTTGAGGGGGGGTGAGGAGGGGGATGAGGATGGGGGGATGAGGATGGGGGGGTTAAGGGTGGGGGTTGAGGATGGGGGGTTGAGGAGGGGGTTGATGAGGAAGAGGGAGGTTAAGGTTGAGGAGGGGGGTTGAGGTTGAGGGGGGGTGAGGAGGGGTTTGATGAGGAGGAGGGAGGTTGAGGTTGAGAAGGGGGGTTGAGGTTGAGAGGGGGTGAGGAGGGGGTTGAGGTTGAGGGGGTTGAGGAGGGGGATGGGGGTTGAGGATGAGGATTTGGGGTTGAGGAGGGGGTTGATGAGGAGGAGGGGGGTTGAAGTTGAGGGGGGGTGAGGAGGGGGTTGATGAGGAGGAGGGAGGTTGAGGTAGAGGAGGGGGGTTGAGGTTGAGATGGGGTGAGGAGGGGATGAGGATGGGGGGGTGAGGATGAGGATGGGGGTTGAGGATGGGGGGTTGAGGAGGGGGGTTGAGGAGGGGGTTGATGTTGAGGTTGAGGGGGGGTGAGGAGGGGGTTGAGGATGAGGATGGGGGGTTGAGGGGGGAGGATGAGGAGGCGGTTGAGGATGAGGAGGGAGGTTGAGGATGAGGAGGGAGGTTGAGGAGGGGGTTGAGGAAGATGAGGGAGGTTGAGGATTAGGAGGGAGGTTGAGGTTATGGAGGGGGGTTGAGGTTAAGGAGGGGGTTGAGGATGGGGGGGTTGAGGATGAGGAGGGAGGTTGAGGATGAGGAGGGAGGTTGAGGATGAGGAGTGGGGTTGAGGAGGGAGGTTGAGAATGAGGAGGGGGGTTTAGGAGGGTAATAAGGGAGGGGGGGAGAGACACAGGGAAGGGAGAGGGGAGAAGAGACACGGGAGAGAGAGGGGAGACACAGGGGGCAGCACATTTCCCACCCTCGGCTTATAAACGAGTCACTCATTTTACCCAGTATTTTGTGGTAAAATAGGTGCCTCGGCTTATACTCGGGTCAGCTTATACTCGAGTATATACGGTATCTTTATTTCAAATTCTTTTCTCTCTTGGATGTTTTTAAATTCATCATGCTTTCTTATTAAATGTCTGTGTAAAAACATCCATAAGTGAAATTTTTTGGCTGGTTTCTCCAATGTAACAGCCTGTGTCACATAAAGTACATTGTATTATATAAAGCACATTGGATGATGTACATTAATTTGATGTTATAGGTCTTGTTGTTATGTGTGTCTGTGTCATCATTACAAATTTGTTGACATCATTTACAGGCACGTTTGTTACAAGGTTTAGTTTCATTTTTTATATTCAGTTATTTATTGGCCAATCTTCTGCTGCCAAGTTTTTGTTTCAGGTTCAGTGGTTGTTTAAAAGCAAGGATGGGAGGTTTGGGAATATATCTTTTAATTCAGTATCTTCACTATATATATATATATATATATATATATATATATATATATATATACATACATACACAGTATATAGGTGTGGCAATCTTAGGATGGTGGCATAGCAAGGAGAAAAGAGGAGGAGTAAAAATAGACAAGTTTGAATGAGCTTAGTGCAACACTAAATATGCCCCTAGAATGAGAATTAACAAATTGACTTTGGATATTGTATTTTTAAGCTATAGCAAAATTTACTGAAATAATAAGAACATATTTATAACTTTTTAGTGACAAGAATCAGCTCTGTGCAGACTACACACTATACAGGATGGTCATTTAGATATACAGTATGTTTATTACCTGAAAGATGAATATCAGAGTGTTACAAATACAAGGGCAATTCAATGTCACATTCAATGTCACAATGTTAACATTTCACACCAACCTTTAATATTGTGTCCATCAAGTCATACTTGACACAGCTTAGCTTTTAGCACTAATGACAGTGAGTGGCAGGGGATCTCTCTGCTCTCAACCCACAGGACTAAAGCCATAATGCAGCCCATAAAAAATATCATATTGGAGATTTTTAGCTCAGGCACTTTTACTGTTATTGATGGCATTAGAGGGAGCAGGAATTTCCTTTCATTTTGGCACTGGATGTATCTCTGGAGCGTTGCAGTTCTTGGCAGTTAAGAAAACTGGCTGTAAGTGTCAATAACATTTTCTTTTTGTACTTTTCTGTAGTCTGTGATACTTTTATTAGTTCTTGCCCAGAGGAATCCACAGACAAGGTCACAGAAAGAGAGCATGAAATATTACATAAAAACAAGAGGCTAAGAAATGTATAAGGCATTTGTATCAATCTGCTCTTCTTGTGGGACTTCAGAAGGCCTAGTAGAGCCAACCCTAGCCCACAGTATTATTTTTGGTCCATTTGTAATCCCCTCTGTAAGTCAGAAGGATCTTAGCCAGGCACTCTGACCGTTTCGGCAGCAGAAATACATCTGGGCTGGAGATAGGTGGTTAGTTGACCAAAGTAACAATCAGGATACAGTTAGAAAATAACTCAAGGATCCACACCATTATCAATGTGTTCCAGAAGTAACTGATTTATTTTGAAAATGCCCACAATTTTTAAATGGTGTAGGACACAATAAAACAATGAGAGGGAGGTGACAGATAATTACAGGAAATTTAGCCCACAGGGAGTCTTGCACTTTTAATACACATAATGCTGTCTATACAGTGAATAGAGCACATGGGAGATGGGACTAACTTAAATGGATAAAACAGATAACAATACAATTGAAGTTTTAGTCCTTCCTGCTTAGTCTGAAATGCAAGAGTGCATAGTAAGTCACGGTAAGCCCAAAACAGTCCAGCAAATAGTCCAAAGTCCAGGGCTACCATGACAGCATTAATAAGAGAACATGGGTTAGCATTTATTTTGCAACCTACGTACTACTGTACACTTAAACATATTACCAAAATCACAGTTCAAATGACTGCAATGACTAATCAATAGTCATATTAATCAATAACTGGATTTTTTTTTATATACTACTGTGTCAGTGACATATCACTCCTCATTATTAGATGTTCTCATCCTGTGAATGCCTCTTTTTCACCCCATCCCTCGTTTAGAGGATAGGATATAAAGTTTTATGGATCTGAACTGATCCCCATGGCTGTTGAGAAGCATGATGTGAAAGAAAGGGAAAGTATGAAATGAAAATGTAATAATGTGATGTGTAAATTGTAGAATGGATGCAGTCTGTAAAAGTCCCTGCGATGTAGAGACACTGAGAATTACATAGACAGTGCAAAATGGGAAGGTGCAACAGACTGTTAACCTATGTATGTGAATAAAAAAGTGGCACAAATCAGAAAGGCAAACTTAAAATGACATTTAATGAGATACTTGCATATCTTATTGTTTCTGAATATTCTTCATAAATAAGTGAAGTTTCTGAAAAAAAAAGAATGGTCCTTTGATATTTTATAAAATTAACCTTCAGTTATGAAGTTGTATTATGCATATGTCTTTTATACATCAGGTAACTGTCCTATTGTGTTCAGTGTTTTAACTCCGTGAGCAACGGTTTGATTTTGCATTGTTTAATTATTATATTATTTTCTATGCAAACCAGAATTTACCATTGTGAATGCATCAATGATTGATGGAGGTCAAGAAGTCTTCTCTGTAATTGTGCCCTCTATTACTAAAAGCTAGTAGAAGAGAGACCACTGCCCACATTCCCTGCTGCTTTTCATCCGAAAATTACATATGTATAACTAAGAGCTTGAGAATATCTGTAAAGAATGAATGATCTGCATGTAGGCCATGTGTGAGTAATCAGCAGCAAGCACAAGCCAGCAACAGCAAGAGTCCTATTCTATGAGAAGACTGCAAATGCCTCTAGGTGTAGGTCTCTAGCTGCAGGTGTTTTTGTCTCAAAATGGTTAGATGTATTCTATTGCCGCAAGCTTGCAAATTCCATCCTTGAGCCAAAACTCGTAAACCCTGCACGTACTCAAAAGCTTTTAGGATAGTGATTATATGACGCTCTCAATTTACGTGTGCTCCACAGCCCTAGGAGCCAATAGAAAACTGATCAGTAACTGACTGGGAGAGATAAAGAAGCTGCGAGCTTCAAGCCCATGCATGACTGTGTTGTAGATTTTGACAAACTAGTACGGAGGTCCCGGAGCTAGTGGTTTTTGGTCTTGGAGAGTGAGAGTGGGAGATTTAGGAGAGCAGGTTGTTGGGGTTTTATCCATATGTATTTCTAAAATACTTATTTTACACTTAATACATCAAAATGCATATTAACTGGTAACACATAATGTACATACACATATAATACACATAGGAACACATATAGATAGGTCACTAAATCCACTCACACCCCACACCCCACCCTATCCCTGAACATATAATAAATACACATAAAACATAATTTTTTTACAGCATAAATATATGCAAATAAACTTATTTTCATTCATCCTTATTTTATTTTTGGATTGTTATGGAAGGTGGAGAGAGGAGGGGAGAAGTGGTAAGCAGAAGAGGATGAAAGGATGAGCAATTGGTGGCCCTGGGGAGTGGGGTTGAGGACGGAGAGAGAGGGAGTGGAGGTAAGGTAGAGGGAGGAAGGGATTTGCCCATAGTCATAGTCACATCAAGCACAGGGTGAGAGGGGGAGGGGGGCAATGAGGAGGGAGGACAGGATCCCCATCCACACTTGGGAGGGCAAGAGGCTGGGGGTAAGCATAGGGTCCCAAACTACAGTCACAAGAAGATGGTGATCCTTCTCAGTGCCATCCATAACAGCTCCACTATCCTTGCAGGGAGGAGGGAAGTTAGGCCCGGGCCCAAAGCCAAGGCCTAAAAGTAGGTAGCATCTGCAGTTACAGCAATTAGCTTGGCAGAAAGGTTAAGCATCGTTTGGATGACTGCCGGGTCAAGGTGAGGAGGATGATGGCAGAGGAAGAGGGAGCAGCAAGAGCTACAAGTTGTGACCACCAAGTGACTGTCATGTACAATGAGTGCTCAAGGAGATGCTGAACCAGGTGCCCGTTGCTGGAGCTCCTGGACTGGTGGCCCAACAGGAACCAGCCTCCTTGTCAGGTGAAAATCAGATATAGCAACATGCCACCACATGAACACACAAATAGAAAACACAAAACACATGTCAATGCTAACCACCAAAGACAATGATATGTCAGCCCCCTTGATTTACCAAGGGATAGATGGATCATTCATTTGTCATTAAATCCATGAAACTGATAAATCACTTTCATTAGTTGGCACAACACAAGTAATTATCCAATAGAGAGTCCATTTATGGGTATGCCCACTGCAGCGTATGTAGATACAGACTCTGTAGGGATTGATGTGCAGTGTGCACATCTCTCAGCAGCATGTTAACAACTATTGCTGAGATATGGTCACACACTGCCCAGCGAGTTGTAAAGACAACTATAATAGTTGTCAATCTATGAGTTGTCATCGTGCTTGCGGGTCTCGCAAAGCGAGGGACACAATTGTGGGGGTGGAGGCTCGCGGGACTTAACTGCAATGACTGCCGAAGGCTCTCATTGCAGGCTGCCGCTGCAGCCCTCTGCGCTCATTGCAGGGTTGGAGATGAGCATCACAGGCACTCATCGCAAGGCCCGTAGGACTTGCAGGGGGTGGAGATGAGCACCGCAGGCACTCACCGTGAGGCACAGGAACTTAGCTGAAATGAGCGCTGAAGGCACTCATTGTATAGATCGATAGCGCGACTCAGTGAGAGGCACGCAATACTTAACTGCATGCAAAACTTTATGACTTTAACAACCTGAACTCGAAAGACCATCAAAAAACACCAAATACTTAAAAAAATAGCTAACACACTCACACACAGCATAGAGGGAGAACCCAAGGCAGTAACACTTAACCCAAGGCAGTAACACGCATCGCGAGGCACCTAAACTACACGGAGTGAGAGGCTCGCAATGAGCGCTAAAGCTGATCATTGCAAAGCACCAAAGTAGATGGGGAAAATGCTTGCAAAAGGCGCTTATTGCAGGGCTCTCGATTAGCGCCAAATGTGCTCAGAGAGGGCAGAGCATCGCATTGTGTGGCAAACAGCATTCCCAGCCTTCTAATTTTCTTGCCGTCATTTTTGATGGGCAAGTCGCTAGTCAAGATATAGTTATGAGCTCATGTTGCAAAGAATTGATCACATCGAGAAAATGATAGCTCCACATAGTAGAAATTAATTGAACCATCCAGGTTCAAGACAACAAGATGTCAGATAGATAGGAACGAACAGCAACCAAAGGATCATTCAATATGATTAACACATATACAATTCTTCTCTCATTTTAAGCTGGCAGGAGATCTGGGTCCACACGTGAGCCGGAGGCAGGGGAGACGGTTCCATCGGAGCTGGATGTCCAGTACAATGACCTAGCCCAACAGAAACCGTCACAGGTGGAGGAGGCAAGGAGACTCCCACTTTATGTGGTCAGTGGGGGCACCTGCTGGACCTTCTGTCATACCCGTGGCATTAGACCCCACTGGTCCCCTCCTCCAATGTTTTAAGTCGCCACCCGGGTCATCCTACTGGATTCTACCACCACCAGGCCCACTACCATCACAAACACAGATTCCAGCTGGGCCCCAGCGCCACCCCACTGGGCAACCACCACCACATTTCCTCAACCAGCCATGGCAAGCTTCAGCAGACCTCCATCCCCAGGTCCTCCATTGGAGACTGCCATCGGGGAGATGGTAGTCAGGATGCAGGAGCAAGAGAACACTACATTCCAGCCCAGTGTTTCCTCTAACTATGCCTCCATTGAACAGCAGCCTGTGGAGGGTCTATAGGGAGGTGAGGAGGCACAGATGGAGTACCACATGCTCCAGTTGTCAGAGTACTGCCTCCTCTACCACACAGGCCTCCCCTGCACACCTGCAGCCTGTCTACTCCTCACCTCCCTCAATTCCACAGTGACAATATATTGGTCTAAATGTTAACATAATCTAGCCTGGCTACAGTGTAGAGGATCATGGCCAATGTGATGGTGATATTTTGTAAGCAGATGGCTACTCCCCAACACATGGTCCATGATCCTCTTCTCTGTGGACATGTAGGATTATGTTTAACATTTCCCCAAATGATTGTCATTGAGGAATGCCGTTGTTACAGTTATGGTATTTAGCATAGCACTGTACATGAGGGTCTCTTTATAGATTTCAATCCTTCTCTACCTTTGTTAGGTTTGGACCAACTTTTTTTAATATTTTGAACACACACATACATGTGTAACTGAATTTGATTACATACTCCAGAAGTTTATGCATCAGTTTAATTGAGCAGATGAAGACCAGATGAAGTGCTATGTGCATTACTGGTTACTTCTATTAAATGGAGTGATGTATGATGAGAATTGTATTCATCAGATTCTGGTTACTGTGGTGTAGTGACCTATGCATCAATATTATTATACAATATTATCTTTAACCCCTTATGTTTCACCTTTTTCCCAAACAGCCTCTTGTCCTTCCAGAATCTACCCACACCACACCCATGATATTAATGCACAGTCGTATACATGCATATAACAAAAATAAAGTTTTGTTATACCATTATCACTTTTTCCGTGTGTTTTCAATGGTTAATCTTTAGGGACATCAACATAAATTAAACTTATGTAAGAATCAAATATTTGTATGTATATCATCTTCCTGTATAGCCATTATTTCCTGTATTTGAGTACTGTATTCATATGTTTGCATGTCACTTATCTTCAGTTAATTGGGATGTCTTGGCTAAATGTTTACACTTTTAATGTTAAAAGTGATGTTTATATCATAATTTTTAACATTATTTCACATACTGGTGCACATGATACCTACAATCTGCATCAAGTGTGCTATCCTTCGGAAATAATTATCACTATTTACTGTCCATAACATTATGATGTGAACAATACAGCCCATTACAGTATACAGACATGGGGCCCGATTCAATTGCCTTCAATACAGTTGACCACCCTCTTCTAATCCAAACTCTCCGTTCTTTTGGCATCCAGGACACAGCTCTTTCATGGTTCATATCCTATCTAGAAGATCGTACATTTACCTGTTTAGACTCTTGCACATCTTCTTCACCTCTTCCTCTGTCTGTTGGCTTTCCCCAAGTTTCTGTCCTAGGCCCCCTCCTCTTCTCCATCTACATCATTTGGATTTCAGTATCATCTCTATGCAGATGACACTCAAATCTACCTCTCTGCAGCAGATCTACCCCCTTTCTTTTAGCTCAAGTTTCCAACTGCCTCTCTACCGTATCCTACTGGATGTCTGCCCATCAACTGAAACTCAACATGTCTAAGACTGAACTTCTTATCTTTCCACCCTCTATTACAGCTTCCACTCCTCTAATATCTCTCACTGTTGGCAATGTCATCATCACTCCCACCTCCCAGGCCCGTTGTCTTGGGGTTCTACTGGATCCTGTCCTCTCTATTATTCCTCACATTCAATCATTAACAAAATATTGTTAGTTTCACCTAAAAAACATCTCCACAAGTTTTCACTATCTTACAGAAGACACAGCTAAAATTCTAATACACTCTCTCATCATATCTCAAATCGACTACTGCAATTCACTCCTTGCTGGCCTACACATCTCTCGTCTGTCTCCCCTCCAATCCATAATGAACGCCTCCGCTAGACTCATCTCAAATGATCAGTGTCTGCTGCTCCTCTCTGTCAATCGCTCCACTGGCTTCCCATTGCTTCCAGAATCAAATTTAAAATCATGACCCTAACACATAAAGCCATCAAGAAAAGTGCACCCCCTTATATCTCTGCTCTTGTTTCAAAATACTGTCCCAACCGCCCCTTCGTTCTTCTAACAACCTTCTTCTTTCCTCATCTCATATCACCTACTCTCAATTCCATCTTCAAGACTTTTCTCGTGCTGCCCCTACTATCTGGAACTCCTTGCCCGCTCCATTAGATTATCTTCCTGCCTCAAAACCTTTAAAACATTAATAAAAACAAACCTGTTTAAATAATCTTATCACCGCCAGCCTTATCATGTCCAACTGCACACTCCACAGCATAACATTTACACAATCTACAGTACAACACACAGACACCTCCACTTGACTAATCACATTGATTTCACATTGCCATCTTGCATTTGTCACCCTCTTGTATCACACCTAAACCTTAGATTGTAAGTTTACGTATTTTCAATATTGTGTCAGTGCCTTGGAAACGAGCCCTATGTACATTTGATTTTAAGCTAAAAAACAGGGCCCTCCATTCTTTATAAGGTGTTCATTTTGTTTTGCCATGTACTCCACCCCTGTACAGCGCTACAGAATATGTTGGCGCATTATAAATAAAGATAGCAATAATAATAATAATAATAATAATAATTTATAATATATAATAATAATTAAGGGTTAATACACATGCCAAGTGCAATTAGTGATACTGTGGATTATGAACATTCCACTGAGGGCCTGATAACAATATGACAGGTGATACTGGAGTGGGTTGCCAGTTCCTTTTCTAGTGGACAGGGATTTGTCTGACATCTCTGCTATGACCTGCCAGCCTAGAGTGACCCAACATGGTATAGCTCACAGCTTCATTGCAGTACACAAGCCCGTTCACCACCACCACCACATAGCAATGCTGAACGGGACCAGGGGAACATACACCACACTAATCTACTGTAACCCATCAGGAGGGGCCATAAAAACACATGGAGGCTGTTCAGAGGCACGGGATCAACAGTCAGCTCACCTCTACCATGGGTAATCTCCACTACGCCCATCCAGGAAGTTCCCACGCCATTGCTGGTGGCCATGTGCCAAGATGTTTATTAAAATGTTCCCCGGGTGCTTGATATATGTGATGTGACGGTGAAATATGGTCACTATTTGTTTTCCCAAATGTAGATGTGATGAGCAGGATATATATGCAATTATATTTATATTTCAGAGTCCATATTAGGGTCTCTGTGAGTGAGAAGGGGTTAATATGGCATGGGTTTCATGTTTTTGTGTTGCAATTTATTCAGGTCGTGTGTCTTTAATTGCTTTCTGCATGTTGCAGCATGGCTTTTCATATTGGCATGTGCATGACCATTCCAACATATGATAAAATAAAATATTTTTTTAATGCTTTTTTATTTGGGATTATCTTGCAAGTAATTGTAATGTCCATTTGTGTTTTTCTATTGTCTTTTATAGTGTTTAAAAGTTGTCTGTAAACCCTTTGCGGGTCCTATCTGGAGGCCGTAATATTTTTGCCTCCAATTGTGGGTCACAGGCTTGAACGCCATGGCGTCTTTGGAAATTCATTGCAATCTAATAGCGAAATTGGAACATAGCAGTTATGGGCATAGGATTTGCGGGCACGTGGTTCAAATTTCCACGTCTACAAGTCTTGAGGGTTACCTTACGGCTAAGGTTTTACAGGTTCAGGGAAGTAAATATTGCTGATAGACTTGTATCCGCCCTCATAAGTGTCACCAACTGCAATTTTACATTTTTCAACAACAAAAATAATGATACGCAATATCAAGTTTTCAGTAGCTTTTAGTAACCTTTTTCTTTCTATGTTCTTGATATTTATCACTCTCAGGTAAATATTGTTTCATTATGGGATGGTCATCTCATTAGGAAATTATCTTATCACTCTAACTCTAGATTGTGAAAACTAATTATTTGTCATTTTCTTCATGGGAAATTGGAAGAGTATGTTAAGTTTTTAATCATTTAATCACTCTTAGACAAGAGATAAATTAAAAAGTGTACAACATATTTCCCATAAATTGTCTTTTGCGTGTTGAATGATCTGTAATATGTCTTTTAAAATGTTCTCTAAAAACGTATCTTGTAGCCTAAGTGTACCCATCACTGTTTTTTCTTTCTTTAGTGGAGATGTGTTATCAGTGTCACAATCTGACCTGTCAAGCACATTAAATTAACATAGTGGTCAGACTAGGCTTCCAGGGTTTAACTTGTTTGGCTTTGATGGCCGAACACTGAGGGAAGTAAAGAGAATGCATGGGGTGTTAGGGAGTTGTGTACCCAATGGAATGTGACCCAAAGCTGCACATGCTGCTCTATTTCAATTACTTAAATGGCATAGTCTTTCATCATTTTATTGGACCAGCTGTAAAACCGTAACCCTTAAGATAGCCCACAAGCCTTACGGCTATTAAATTGGCCCCATAAAGTAACCCGCTAAGGACTTGGGGGTAAGGAAGAAAAAACCCTCCAGGATCTCGAAATCTTAACTGTGAGGCTGTTACGTTCCAATCACGCTATTAAATTGAAACAAATTCCCTGGCGTTCAAGCCCGTAACCTGCAAATGGAGCCAAAAAGCCAACGGGTAATAGAGAGGACCCTCTAGGAGGTTAAAGTCCTTATACTTGAGTCACTCTCCCCCCCCATGTCTCTCTAACCCCCCCGTGTCTCTCTAACCCCCCCATGTTTCTCTACCCCCCATGTCTCTCTACCCCCCTGTGTCTCTTTCCCTCCCCCTCCTCATCCTCAACCCCCTCCTCATTATAAACCCCCCTCCTCATTCTCCCTCCTCGACCTAAACCCCCCTCCTCATTCTAACCCCCCTAAATACCTCCCCCTGGCACCCGGTATATGCTAATGGCGTGGCGAGCATGTGACGTAACGTCATTAGCATATACCGGGTGCCGGCACCAGGAGGTTGAGGAGGGGGTTGAGGATGGGGGGTTGAGGAGGGAGGTTGAGGAGGAGGATGAGGAGGGGGTTGAGGAGGCTTGAGGTTGAGTAGGGTTGAGGTTGAGGAGGGGGGTTGAGGAGGGGGTTGAGGATGGGGGGTTGAGGATGAGGATGGGGGTTGAGGAGGGAGGATGAGGATGGGGGTTGAGTAGGGAGGTTGAGGAGGGGGTGGAGGATGGGGGGTTGAGGAGGGAGGATGAGGAGGGAGGTTGAGGATGAGGAGGGAGGTTGAGGAGGAGGTTGGGCGGTGTTGAGGTTGAGGAGGGGGTTGAGGATGGGGTTGAGGATGGGGGGTTGAGGAGAGAGGATGAGGATGGGAGGGTTGAGGAGGGGGGTTGAGGAGGGGTGTTGAGTAGGGAGGATGAGGATGAGGAAGGAGGTTGAGGAGGGGGTTGGGGATGAGGAGGGAGGTTGAGGAGGGAGGTTGAGGATGAGGAGGGAGGTTGAGGAGGGGGTTGAGGATGAGGAGGGGGTTGAGGATGAGGAGGGAGGCTGAGGATGAGGAGGGAGGTTGAGGAGGGGGTTGAGGATGAGGAGGGAGGTTGAGGATGAGGAGGGAGGTTGAGGATGAGGAGGGAGGATTAGGAGTGGGGTTGAGGAGGGTGATAAGGGAGGGGGAAGAGACACAGGGAAGGGAGAGGTTGGAAGAGACACAGGGAAGGGAGAGGTTGGTAGAGAACAGGGAAGGGAGAGGGGAGAAGAGACACAGGGAAGGGAGAGGGGAGAAGAGACACGGGAGAGAGAGGGGGCACAGAGGGCACAAGAGGGACACATGGGGCAGCACATTTCCCACCCTCGGCTTATACTCGAGTCGCTTATTTTACCCAGTATTTTGTGGTAGAATAGGTGGCTAGGCTTATACTCGGGTCGGCTTATACTTGAGTATATATGGTAAAGGGAAAGTGATGTTAGGTATTACAATTAATAGCACAACATTCTCAAGCTCACAAATCGGCAATATAAAATACTTTTTTAGTGTTTAATTTTGATTCCGGCAATCAATGTGTTAATACATATAATGGAACTTGCATGGACTAGAATATCATATTTACTGCTTTATCAATATCGCATTATTTCTGGAATGCGGTTCCGATCGAAACTCATAATTGAAACCTGTAAGCCTTTAAAATCTACCCTCCATTTTTCAGTCTAAACCTGTAATTACGGGTTTGACAAATTGATCATGTTCACGGCCACACATTCAAAGTGCGAAAAATGGTTTACAGGTTTGTGTTTCTGGCCCGTAACTCGTGGCCTGGTTTAATTGAATAGCTCTGTAACAGCCAAATTTCAGGCCTGCAGCCTCTGCAGGCTTGCCCAAGCTGCTACGGGCTTTGGGCCTCATTCTATTATCGGCCGTAAATCGGCCGTAAGGCTGCGATTCCTTGCGAGGGTTCAGTTAACTCGCGATTCTATTATACGGCCCCGCAAGGATCTCCTTTTACGGCCGGCCGCATATCTTGGAACCGGCCGTAATCTGTGAAATATAAAAACTGAAAAATAAATTCAAGCCTGCACTGTACAGCTCTGTAAATGCTAGGGATCATATTGGGGGACATGAGGATTAAAAGGAACCCACTCTCAAGCTTGCACATCTGCCCAAACCCGAGTTCAAATTAACTGTTTATTTGCCAGCTGCGGCGGGGGTGTGTCTGAGGTGCTCCAAGCACTCTGGACTTTTTACATGTATATTTTACGGATATTAAAAATAAAATATTTTACGGATTTGAGTACAGGATAATTATGTGCTATTTTTTCTAACACCTAAAATCCCTTTATAGTCTTCTCAAAGTGCAGGATGGCTTTATTTGAGCTATTTTATGTGCTTAATTGGTGCTAGCGAGACCTTTTTCCTGCAAGTAACTGCGGCTCGTTTTTAGCCTTGCAGAGAGGTTTCCCGGAGCAATTGAATTGCAAATCTCTTGCGGCCGTTTAAGATCAAAGGCTTTCCTCCGGCGCGAGCGGCCGCAAGAGATAGCAAGGCACCGGCCGCAAGCCTGCCGGAATCCCCGTCCGTAAGGGAATAGAATAGCCGAATAGCTTGCGGCCGGTCCTTGCGGCCCCGCAACGGCTGCGGCCGATAATAGAATGAGGCCCTTTGAATTTAATGGGGCTGTAGGCTGCTTAGCAACCCTATGTAAACAATCTCTCTAAAAAATCTCTTTGAGAAACATCGATGCCACTGATCCCCATTATAAATATGCATATACAAAGGTTGAGACTATTAGATATTACATACAATATAGTCCAATCATTATTGATTTTTCACATATATATATGTGTTCTTACTTTAATCACTACACAAAACAGCAGTTAGACTGGCTAATTTTTAACATGTAGAACCCTTTTTTGCAAACTATACTAGAGACTTATACATTGATCTACTGGAAATGTAAAATAGGGTCCATTTTTGTTTTTGATTTTTTTAGACAGGGGTCTCATTTTTCACATTCATTACTAGGGTTTAGAGCTGAAATTCCGCTATATTGTTTAGGAAGATTACTCTATTTCTTCTTTCTATTGAAGGTCTTTTAGCAATATTTGGGGCATCGCTTAGAGAGCCTTCCAGGAAGGAGGACCCACCAAAGTCATAGGCCTATCCTTTCATACAATTAACACTATTAAATTCCGGCCTAATACATAAAATGGTTGCACTTAAGCCCTAAATGCTTCAAATTTGACAAAGTTACATCGCAATTAAGTTAGAAGGGCTGCGAGCAACGAGTGAGACAAACCAACTCGTAGTCCAGTCTCTCCTATGTTGCATGCATGGCCCTGCTAAGTTCAATTAGACAAACACGCAGCTATGGCTGAACAGATCAAGTAAAAGCCTGCGAGATGATCTTGCATCACTTGCCGCGGGGGGATACAAGCCTTGCCGTGAGGGGTACTCCAAGTACCAGCGCAGCACCTAAAATGAACTCCTCCTATGCTGGGAGTCCCCATCGGGACCCCAGCATTGTCCCCATATTACCCCCCACTGCATTTAAATATTTCAAATATCCTGCCACGGGTCCTTAAAGGGCCTGCGGCACCTAACATTAACCCCCCTCTATGCTGGGGCCCCGCAGTGCAGCCACCTTAACCCTTGCAACGGGGGTCCCGATCGGTCTCAATACAGAGCCCCATATGCCCCTAATTAACCCTTTCTCTCATGGGGCTCAATACTGAGCCCCATGAGCCCTTAATTAACCCTATCACTCATGGGGCTCAATACAGAGCCCCATGAGCCCTTAATTAACCCTATCACTCATGGGGCTCAATACAGAGCCCCATGAGCCCCTAATTAACCCCATTAGTCTCATAAGGCTATATACAGATCCTTATGGGACACTAATTAACCCCATTAGGCCAATAAGGGTCTATATAGACCCATACAGGACACTAATTAACCCCTATAATACAACATAAGTGCCATGAGGGTCCTCCAAAACCCTCAGGACACAAAGTCTAAGCACTACACTACACTATTAACCCTAACTATACCTCATTAACCCTAATTATACCCCATTAACATATACTAAATCCTGTTAACCCTATTTGGACCCAAGAGCCCTATCTAGGCCTATTTAACCCTAACCTGGCCTATGTAACCCCATCTAGACCCAATAACCTATCTAGGCCTATTTAATCCTAACTGGGCCTATCTAACCCCAACTGCGCTTATTAACCCCATCTAGACCAATTTAACCCTGTCATGTCCTATGTAATCCTATCTAGTCCTATTTAACATTAACTGGGCCTATTTAACCCCAAATGTACCCAGTAAACCCCACCCTACCCTACCCTATTAACCCTTAAACTACTTACCCAACTCCTAGCCTACACTATTAACGACCCTTTACCCTGTTAAACCCTACACTACCGACCTACCACCCAAATAAAATCCCTATTATCCAACTATTATCCCACTAATTCCGCAAGGCAGGTAAATGGATTTTTTGAATATCGGGACCCTTGCTGCAAGGGTTAATGTGCCGGGATTGGCCAATAGTGTGCTTTGGGCCCTTTAAGGACCCACGGTGGGTAATTTAAATTTTTAAATGCTGCAAGGGTCCCAAACGAGACCCCTGCAGCAAGGGGTTAATGTGGGTACACTGCTGGGGTCCCGATGGGGACCCCCAGCATAGAGGAGGGTTATGTTATGTGCCATAGGGGTGCTTACAGTACTCCCCGCAGCCAGGATTTGCCAATAGTGTGCCGCGGGCCCCTTAACAACTTGCGGCGTGAAATTTACTTTTTACATAGTAATCACATAGGGCCTCATTCTATTATCGGCCGCAGCCGCTGCGGGGCCGCAAGGACCGGCCGCAAGCTATTCTGCTATTCTATTCCCTTACGGCCGTAGGCTCCGGCAGGCTTGCGGCCGGTGCCTTGCTATCTCTTGCGGCCGATCGCGCCGGAGGAAAGCCTTTGATCTAAAACGGCCGCAAGAGATTTGCAATTCAATTGCTCCGGGAAACCTCTCTGCAAGGCTAAAAACGAGCCGCAGTTACTTGCAGGAAAAAGGTCTCGCTAGCACCAATTAAGCACATAAAATAGCTCAAATAAAGCCATCCTGCACTTTGAGAAGACTATAAAGGGATTTTAGGTGTTAGAAAAAATAGCACATAATTATCCTGTACTCAAATCCGTATAATATTTCATTTTTAATATCCGTAAAATATCCATGTAAAAAGTCCAGAGTGCTTGGAGCACCTCAGACACGCCCACGCCGCAGCCGGAAAATAAACAGTTAATTTGAACTCGGGTTTGGGCAGATGTGCAAGCTTGAGAGTGGGTTCCTTTTATTCCTCATGTCCCCCAATATGATCCCTAGCATTTACAGAGCTGTACAGTGCAGGCTTGAATTTATTTTTGAGTTTTTATATTTCACAGTTTACGGCCGGTTCCAAGATATGCGGCCGGCCGTAAAAGGAGATCCTTGCGGGGCCGTATAATAGAATTAACTGAACCCTCGCAAGGAATCGCAGCCTTACGGCCGATTTACGGCCGATAATAGAATGAGGCCCATAGTAATTTAGGTTGAAAAAAGACTTTAGTCCATCAAGATCTCCTCTGATCTGCAATACGTGGATTTATTGTTAATTGATCCAGAGAAAGTCAAACAGAAAAAAAAACACAGTGAAACGTTGCCAATTGTCTCAACAGGGAAAAAAATATAAAATTCCTTCCGGAGCCCAGATACTGACGATCAGATTCATCCCTGGATCAATACTTATAAATACTTAAAAATATATCCAATACCTTTTTAAAGTTATCTATCGAATCCGCTGTCACCCCCTCCTTTGGTAGAAAATTCCCTTAATGTGAAGAACCCTTTTCTTTCTTTAAGGTGAAGTCTTTTTACTTCTAATCTCAAAGGATGTCCCCTTGTCAGTTGAAAACCTCTTGGCACAAAAAGTTCCCTTGACAATACCTTGTATTGACCCTGAATATATTTATATATGGTAATCTTATCCCCTCTTAGATGCCTTTTTTCTATAGTAAATAAGTTTAATTTGATTAGTCTTTCTTCATAACTTAGCCACTCTATTCCCTTTATTAGCTTTGTTGCCCTTCTCTGTACTTTTTCCAGCTCTAAAATGTCCTTTTTATGTAGTGTTGCCCAAAATTGTACTCTATATTCCATATGAGGGCGTACTAGGGATTTGTATAGTGGGAGAATTATATTTGCTTCCTGTTACTAAAAACGGTTAATTAATTAATTGCAATATTATTATTCCTAATCATATTAATTATGATTATAATAATTATCCTAATCTCATCCTATGAGATTCTTGCTTTCTACGGAAAACAGACTTATATATATTCAAGAGGCGTTGCAGATTAATGGTTACAAAATATGTATTTATTAGAATACAATAATAAATACAAATACATTAATAATACATGATAATACTATGGAAACAACATCTCTTAACTTAGCAGAAAGGCATTCTAAAGCTACCAATTATGTCCATGTGTGTGTATGAGAGATACTTTACCAGACCGTCAGAGAGTAGCAAACAAAGAATAGAAGCAAAACAAAGAATAGAAGAGAGAGAGAGAAACAGCCTGGTATGCTACTTTTCTTCCTGTATTTGAATCCCACCCCCATACTCATGTTCTTTACTTCTTACTGGTCAGTTAGGTCACATCTCGTTCACAAAGTTCCCTCACTGGTCAGCTGTCCACACAAAGGATTCCTTCGGCCACATGGAAAACTGGAGAACACACACCCATGCGTACAAGAATTCCATATATGGTCTTCTGCTAATTCTCTGGATTAGACTGTGCTAGTCAACTCCATCGCCATCATGTGGTCATTCGGCAAATTCATCCACTATTCAGAGCACTATATCTCCAAATGAGTGAGAAAAAGAACGAATATAGATAGCCTTTCAGCTATATATTAAAGCTGGTAATTATTCTCTAATCTAGGCGTGTTTAAAACTTCCCTTGCTTCTATACTCTTCTTAATACATGCTAATATTTTACTTGCCTTTGCAGATGCTGCTTGGCATTGAGCACTGTTACCTAGGCGGTTGTCCACAAGTACTCCCAAATCCCTTTCAATATCTGACACCCCTAGATTTGCTCCATTAAGATTATAAATTGCACAGCTATTTTTTCTTCCCAGATGCATAACTTTACATTCCTCTAACTTATGCAAATCCCTTTGGAGGGAAAGTACATAATTTTCTGATTTAATTACCTTGCACAACTTTGTGTCATCAGCAAAAATGGAGACACTACACTCCAATCCCACTCCCAAGTCATTTAAAAATATGCTAAAAAGGAGGGGACCTAATACTGAACCCTGAGGGACCCCACTTACCTCATTAGTCCAATCCGAGTATGTTCCATTTACCATAACACTTTGCTTCTTGTCTTTTAGCCAGCTCTCAGTCCATAAGCAAATATTTAATGCAATTCCTGTATCCCTTATGTTGCTCAATAGTCTCCCATGTGGCACTGTATCAAAAGCCTTTGCAAAATCCAAATAGACTACATCCACTGAGTTGCCTTGATTCAAGTTCCTACTAACCTCCTCATAGAAACTAATTAGGTTTGTTGGACATGACCTATCCTTCATAAATCCATGTTGGCTCCTACTTATAATCCTGTCTGGATAGACATGTTCTTGTATATTATTCCTTATTAACCCTTCTAAAAGCTTTCCCATCGAAGTGAGACTCACTGGTCTATAATTCCCCAGATTCGCTTTGGCTCCCTGATTAAATATAGGTATCACCTCTGCCTTTCTCCAGTCATCTGGTAGAGACCCTGTGTTGAGTGAATTTTGAAAAATTAGATATAATGGTTTTGCTATTACGGAGCCCAGTTCCCTCAGTACCCTTGGATGTCTTCCATCAGGACCCAGGGCTTTATTAACATTTATTTTTTCCAACCTCTTTTGGATTTCTTCCTGCGTTAACTAGTTATTTGGTGAAGTGTAGCCCCAGTGACCCAACCACTGGTACCTCCCTTGTGTATACTCAGAAACCTGCTCCCCTTAGCTGAACTACTGGTCTCATTTGTCCAGTTTATTTCAGGGTAATTAAAATCTACCATTATTAGAACTTGACAATGCATAGCTGCATTTCCAATCTGAAACAATAATTGCATTTCCTCACTTTCAATTATATTTGGGGGTTTATAGCATACTCCTACTAATATTCTTTTAGAATTTGCTTCTCCGTTATTTAACTCTATTTTGAAATGCTCCAGGGTTCCCGAGACCCCTGCAGCAAGGGGTTAATGTGGGTAAAAAATGCTGGGGTCCTGATGGTGACCCCCAGCATAGAGGTGGGTCAATGTTAGATGCCGCGAGAGTACTTACAGTACCCCCGCGCCGGTATTGGGCAATAGTATGCCGCAGGCCCTTTAAAAATCTGTGGCAGGAAATTTAATTTTTTTAATGCTGCAGGGGTCCTGATCGAGACCCCTGCAGCGAGGGGTTAATGTGGGTACACTGCGGGCGTCCCGATGGGGACCCCAGCATAGAGGGGGTTAATGTTAGGTGCCTCGGGGTACTTACAGTACTCCATGGCCGGGATTGGACAATAGTGTGCCCGGGGCCCGAACGGGACCCCAGCTGCAAGGGTTAATATGGGGAGGCTGCGGGGGTCCAGATCGTGAACCCCTGCAGCATGGGGATGTGTTTAGGGAGCAGGGGGAAGCCTTAGAACCAGGAATCGGGCTGCTCCGAGGCAGCACGTATGGGCTTTAGTAGCCCTTGCTGGCACTTTTTTGTGCCCATAGGGATTCTTGCGATGTACGAGCTTCTCGCCATGGGTTTATAGGTGCGTGTTACTACATTGCTCTCCTCTGAGCTATTCTCGGCCATTTTTGGGCTGCAAGGAACATATTAAGGAATAGATCCTCGCAAACAGCACTAAGATGACTTTTGAGAGTAGTGAGTTAACTACGTTTTCTAATTTAATGAGACCCTGTATACTAGTTTGTACAGTTTGGCAATGGTGTGAATTGGATGATGTGGACTCACTTTTTCTAGATAACGTATATTGTTCTAATAAAGTTGACTATTCTAGGTACTCCCTTTACTGTATTGAAGTTAATAAATAAAGGAATCAGTATGAAATTCTGTCTACATATGCTTGCTAACTACAGGCTGTAACCATTAAAATAGTCTTAGACTTTTATTCTAATGGCTCTAACTGGGAACCTCCTACTTGTGCATTTGGCAATATAAACTGGACTCCCTAGAAAAGAGATAAATGGCTGTAATAATGCTTATGCTCTATATATATTTATATATATATATATATATATATATATATATATATATATTATTAGTATTATTATTATTATTATTATTATTATTATCCTTTATTTGTAAAGTACCAAAATATTCCATAGAGCTATACAGGGGTTATGTGCATAGCAAAGCACAATATTACACAAATGGCAAAAGAGTGGAGAGCTCTGATTTCAAGCTCAAGGCCCGCTACTATTTTTCCATGTTTCTAATGTACTTTGCTATGCTCATAACCGACAATATGCTCATAACTACAGAATATGTTGATGTGTTACAAAACAAGGATAATAATAATAATATATATGTGTGTGTGTATGTGCGTGTTTGTCTATATATATATATATATATATATATATATATATATATATATATATATATACATAGTATTTCACAAAAGTGAGTACACCCCTCACATTTTTATAAATATGTTTGTGACGATGCGAGTGATAGGGGCTATACAAGCCTAGAGCCACCTGCTATAAACTACAGGTTACTACCAACTAGGACCGTTTGGGTTCTCGGAAATCTCGGGACCAGCACCCTGATATCTGGCTTCTGCATCAGTCAGAGTCTAACCTTCCTGTGGTAGTGATCAGGACAGGTAAATTGCAGGGTAGAGATAGGATAAGTATCTCAGCTACCAGTAGCAAAATAAATAGACATACCATTTTCTATATGCCTCAGAGTGAACTTTGTTTATTTACCTCCAAACACCAACTACCCATTTATCCTCTCTCTGCACAGAAAAACACACCAAAAAAATACCACCAACCCCCTTTTGTCACTAAGACTCCCAACCCCCATCTGTACAGTATGCATGCATGCATGGTCACCCCCAGTAGTCGTAAACTCACATTCCCTCCTCCCCCCCTCATTGATCTGGTATATATTGTCTGTCAATGGGAGGGGGAGGTAGATTTTTCTTACTATAGTTTACCACCCGGAGGGGCCATAAACCAGCTTCAAACATGATGGCTGTTCCTTTGATCAGGCCTGAGGGACTTATATGGCTGGGGATGGAAGTTATATCTAGGTATTGCATCAGGCTATCAATAACATCATATACATTGTAATCAAGAAACCATGGCAGTAACTATATTTACACATATTACATATTTTAAAGATGACACAGAACATAAATCATGGTGGCAATATAATTCCACTAGCCATTTTCCAATGGGGCGGCATGTCCTCTATGGTGGCTCAATACACCAGGATCCAGGCCCTGGAAAGGGGGTACATGACATTACTCCCCCCTTCCTGACGGATGATAGTCTTGAACTGCAGCCCACAGCCCAAGTCCAAGTCCCCATCCAAATAAGAAAAAATGCTGGCCCAAGTGGCCATGGCATAAGTCCCAGGGCATGTCCTGCATCTAGAGGGTGTAGTAGGCTGGCTCGGTCTGTGGTTTGTTGCCCACCTGTCAGGAAAAAGTCCACAGTCTCCAACCCCACCTCCATTTCTTTCAATAACCCATGCCGAATTGCAGGCATCAATCTTGGGGACACATCCAGGGTCTCAGGACCTAGGATCTCATCCAGAGGCGTCCTGCTACCCCATTAACCAAAGGCAGTAGGGGCTCAGGGGTATCACACCTAGGGAGCAGCTCAGGAGGGGGTAAAAAACACTTCTGGGCTGGCACAATCTCCTTGGGTTTAGTGGTCAAAGCAGGGTTGGGGAAAAACAGAGCAGTACTCAGGACTAGGGTCTCTGGATGGAGACCCTTTCCTGACTGGGGTTCACCTGGGGTATCAGACTTTGCTTGGGTCGGTAGCTCCTTAGGGTGAGTATCCTCCAGGGCTGTTAAGGTTGGGATCACCTCTGCAGCTAGGGCATGCTGGGTTGCAAGACAGTAACAGTCCATCGGTAGCTGGGCAGACTCTCAGGGCTAGCACCCTCCTCTGCCAAGTGTTCAGTCTCCAGCTCCTCGCCCTTGGTTAGTGGCTGGAACCTCTCAGGTTGTTGCCCATCTCACCGTGGCTGGTGCTACTTACCAGGGTCTGAACTGTTCTCCCAGTCTCCCTATCCTGGCGAGTTCCCAGAAGTCCCTCTGATCTCGCCTGTTCTGTAGCGGTCAGATTTCCAGGTACCTTCTGGTTTCCTTCCTCCACCTGATAGGGATGTAGCCAGCAGTCCATTTTCTCTGCTAGCTTAGCTGGGGAAGCATGGGGTAACTCTAAGTACTTGAGCCAGGACCCGCCTGGGCCCACCTCCTCGTCTTTGGCAATCTGTTGCCTTCGCCACTCTAGCATACTGGTGATGAGGCTCCTTTTCTTCCTGATCACCTCTGCTCTGCAGGCCTCCATGTGGTCCATGATCCCCTCAGGGATGCCTTCCTTGAACTTGGGCCTGGATTTGAAGGTTTGGCAAAATCGATGAGGGATTTCTGCTTCCCCGCCAAGCCACTGAAAGTACTGGACTTCCAAACTGCTTAGATCACCATATCCCATCATTGCTGCTGGTTCTTGCATCAAGATCTCACCACTGCTGACCTATGACGATCCGAGTGGTAGGGGCTATGCAAGCCCAGAGCCACCTGCTATAAACTACAGGTTACTACTAACAAGGACCGTTTGGGTTCTTTGAAATCTATGCACCAGCAGATGTTAACATGGGCTTTGTTTTTTTATATCTTGTGATTCTCCCAAATTCGCAGGTTTTATTGTTGGTTTTCAACTTATTAATATGTGTGGGTATTTAAGGCCAATGGATTTACAACGCAACCGATACATAAAGAGATAACACTGTCTTTCCACTTATCTCTTGTCCCTGACCTTGTTTATAGATCCACTCACACACTTGATCGACCAAATACTTTATTTATGATACCTATCTTCTGTCCCACATAGACATGTTATTACTTAGAATCAAGGCTCTTTATTCCAAAGCTCATATTAAGCCTTAATCAGTATTTGATAAAGAGAAGAGCAATTCTTTAATGGTTTTCACTCTAATTAAAATGTTTGTCTGGTAAAAAACGTATTATTATATATACTGCAATGGTCTGATCATTCATCATTTTCTAAAGTAATCTGATTGCCCTGATGGTATCAAATCCCCCAGGGGAAATCAAATTACATATATAGGTCAGCTGCAGGTGGGTCTTTTATGAAAAGTAGATATCTATTTAATAAGTAGATATGGGGCATATCATATTTAGTATGCACCCTCTTTTTTATTATGAGCTTGGTGAGATTTTTTGCAAGAAAATAAAACATATTTAAAGCAAAAATATAAAGAAAACCTGATTTTCGCAAAATGTGTGTGTACTTTTTCAAATTCTCCAGGGTCTACACTTGCAGAGAATATATATAGGCTTTTCTAACTTTATTGGATCATTTAACCTAGTTAACTAAATAAATATCTTTACACATTTACTATCAGCTTAATCAGCAGATCCAGGACTTTCATTATTAGTTTAATTTTCAAAGATATAAATTATTCAGAGCAGTAATTGAAAAAGTAATGTAAATATTCTTACTTTTCACTAGACAGATTTTCATCTGGAGTAGGTCACCCACTCCAGATGAAGCACAAGTGTGAAACAGGTTGAGTGATTAAACAGTTCCACCTGTGACAACCATAGCAGGAAACAGCATGTGGAGTGCTGCTGCTGACTTGTGGAGATACAGACATAGAGGACTGAAGGAAGTTATATTCCATTTGTAAGCATTACTAAGCCTAATGTAAGCTTTTTATATCATTGTTTTACTATGTATTAACACTTTATTGACCATACCTTTCTCTCCCTGATGACTGCATGCATAAAGCTGACTGCACACATAACCCTGCACAAGGAGAGAAGTGAAAGAATCTGAGGGCCTGAATAACCAGTCATAAATGTAAGGAGATTGCCTACTTTTTAAATAATTGTCCTCATTTGCAAAACCTGCTACTTTGTCAATTTTTCAGAACTAAGGAAAAAGAAACTGAAGATAAGCGCCAAGGACCTAAAGACACAATATAAAAACATAGAAAAAGATTTCAAATGTATCTGAAAAATTAGATCAGGCTGCTTGTCTTAAGAATATTGTATTTGATATATAACACAATTGTTTTTTATAATTTCTTATTTTTTATTTAATTGTATAAAAGTTAGATTTGCAAACCTTTGTACTAATAATAATGCAAGGAAAACATTTTTTGGTATAACCTATTACATTCAAAAGCATTTATATTTTGTCTTAATCTCATCAGGATGGCCTCTAGATGGTGACAAGTAACTGTTCTAAATAATGTAAAGTATCACATTCCAGGCTCATATGCTTAAAAATTAGTGAGCTGCATATAAAAATGTGCCTGAAATTTAATTTGCATTAGAATGGATTTCACAGCAAATGTTTATGAATCCTCTAGATTGAATTTCTTGCTCTAATAATAGAAATGTAAAACAATGTAGAAAATAAATGACAAAATATTCAAGTCAATACAACCCATATTAAAATGTGTGAGTGTAAGCAAAAACATAAGAAAGGGAGCTTAACAATGTTATAACAAAGTGTAAAGGTCTCTCAAAAAGGTCTTGAATTGGAAACCAAATATAAATTGTTATTGATTGTACATTAACTTTCTGTATAAAAGATATGAAACTTGCCTATTTTGCCTGTTTCTCCGCCATGTTTATGGAGAGCAGAGTCAGGCAATTTAGATTTTTGTTACTGATACTGAGTTCTGCGAGTTAATTTGGTCAAAAGTCAGTTCAAAACCTGGTCAAAACGATACTGAATTATAAACTGTGATAGTTACATACATTTCCAATGTTCCTCAGCAGCTCACATCACCGATAATGCAAAATTGCCAAAACTTTTACACATATATTTGTATGTCTTTGTCTTTGCCTGGAAAGAGAAAGACTTAGCTTCCCTCTCCTATAGCTATATTTGAGGGTGTCATCTAAGCTATTCTCTTCATGATTTTTTGACTTCCCTCTGTTGTTTCTACTTTAGTCTTTGGAGTGCCTGTCCCCATGAATGTGTGGCTCGCCATCTATTCTTGTCCATTTGTGGAAGTTTACTAGGATGGTCATCATCGTTCCTTCTGCTGCTATTGTTAGGTGTAGGGGAATATGATACAAGTATTCTCCTTTATCAATTAAACCCATTTGTTCAAGAAGGGCCCATGCCCCTGTGTTACAGAAAACGTGTCCCAGTCAGGTGATACTGAAAATGATGGTCTACAAATTAATGATGATGACACATGACCCGCTTGAACACTGAAATGTTAAGGCAATGATTAAACTGCAACATCTTGCCTTGTATAGTTGTATAGACCTTAAAAGAGTATCACAAGCCTAGAAGAAAAGTAGAGAGATGGATTCCTGGTAAACACACACAAACAAAAACCAAGGCTTCTGTTTGCTTTTCTCGCCCCAAAGGTCCATTGTGGTAATGGATTCCTGTGCATTTGTAACTGTGTAACTTGGAACTTTCCCAATACATTAACTTCCATTCAGTGTTTAATGTATTTAGTGGTCTACTTTTCATATCTCTGCATCATTTGCTGTGAATGTCTGTAGTAAGGAAACCAGATGTGCTCCATATCAAATTAGCATGCATTTGTTATTTTTATAGAATTTATATTTCAGCACATACTTCATTATACAAGCGTAGCTATGTGGTAGATTGAGTTCATTTCTACAATAGTTTGGTTATTTTATGATTAGACTATTTAGTGATTAGTGGATCTTTTGACAGAACCTTATTTTATTGAAAAAAATATTCTTTCTACTGTCACATAAAATAAAGATGATACAATTCTAATTATTATTACCTGGTTACTATAAACTTAGTCCTTAGGTTTTATAGCTCTATCACATAGAATCATTGGCATTTGGGTGATTTTCTCTGATTATAGGTTACCTTGCCAGGTCTGTGTTGGCCTTAACATGGATTTGGAGCTTGAAACCTGCCTGGTTCATATTCTTATTTATTCTGACAGAAGCTGATTACATCCGAAGAAAACATTAGGAGAAAACATTCCTGTAAACCAAAGAACAGAAACAGAATTCTAGAAAGGCTTCTGATTAATCCTCACATTAAATAAATGATCAAATGATTCCCCCTGTCTTGGGAGACAGATAATAACAGTTGAGTTAACAGAAGTCCAGGTTCTAAATTCTGTGAGGAATGGAAAACACTTAATATTTTAAAGAACTATTGATTTTTTGATTTTTTGATTTCCAGTTGCTGTTCTGAATGGGATTAAACTGTGAAAGACAACAGGCGATGATAGTGAGTGAATAGTGCAAAACAGAATGCAGAATGTATGCCTAGTCAAGGAAAAGAATATAACGTAAGCAAGGAAATACAAGGTGATGAAGGACTTTCAAGGCAGAAGACAGACAGGATGAGAGTAAGCTGGCAGCTGGGGTCAAACACATTACTTCTGCTTGCTTGCAGGAAAAAAAATTCATAGCAGAGGGTAGAACATGTAGGTCAATGAGAGGTGTTGAGTGGATCAGTTACTGTTTACTTGGCAACTATCAGGTTTTGCTTCTGTTTGTTTTCCACACTTTTAAGAAGGAAGCAATAAAGTTTAATATATTTGGGTATTCTACGAAAGACTTTAAAACATGCTGATAAAAGGAGTTAATCTACTTTTATATATTATGTGGATCTTCAAGAGACACTGAAAACACACATTTTGTTATCATGCATATTGTAAACATTACAAACATATTTACTTGCCTGAAAAATGATGGCCGCAGGACCTAAAAATGTTCTTTTAATTTCTCTCCAAACTGCTTTTGGACTAACTTGGCCAATTCTAAATAGGTGGTCGAGGTACTGCACTAGTTAAAAAAAAAAATCATTAAGAGGTGCTCCTGACTGTTCCAAATACACAGAAAATAGATGTGTCTATAGATAGGAATACAAAGACTTGTGTATTATGTCCATTATAGCTACCTAAAGGTTTGGATTAATTAGTCTTTATGATTACCTTATATCTAGCCTAGGCATTTTTAAATGCCTTAAATGTGTTTGAACCTACCACTTCCAATAGAATTCTGTTCCACTTACTACAACCCCCTCTGCAAAATGCAGTTTTTGCCAAAGATTAAAAGAATAATTTTAACAACTAGATGCAAAATCTGTAGTGTGTAAAACCTGCAATATTTACTGATTGATATCAAATTTGTAACTTCAGTGTGCCTTTATAAAGCAGTATCCCCTTCCCCTGTGTCTCTTCCCCTCTTCTCCCTCCCCTATGTCTCTCCCCTCCCCTGTGTCTCTTACCCCATGTCTCTTCCCCCCCTATCCTGTATCTCTACCCCCTCCCCTGTGTCTTTTTCACCCCTCCTCCCTCCCCTGGGTCTTCCCCCCTCCCCTGTGGTTTCCCCACTCCCCTGTATCTCTCCTCCCCCTCTTCTCCCTTACCATTAACCCTCCTAAAGGCACATAGTGCACATATGTGGCCGGTGCCACTCACTGCGCAAGTGTGCAAGGGCTTATACTGTGTAATCACGTCCGGCCCTGCACATGCACATTGTGGCTTGTACGGAATTCCGTACAATAGGTTCCTTAGCGCACATACGCTCCCACTGGATCGTTACACACTATGGAAACTATTATATGTGATTGTGGCAAAAAGTTTGGTTAACAAACCTATATAAAGTATCTCACAAAAGTGAGTACACCACTTACGTTTTTGTAAATATCTTATATATTTTCATGTGACAACACTGAAGAAATGACACTCTGCTACAATGTAAAGTAGTAAGAGTACAGCCTGTATAACAGTGTAGATTTGCTGTCCCCTCAAAATAACTCAACACACAGCCATTAATGTCTAAATCGTTGGCAACAAAAGTGAGTGTCAATATTTTGTGTGGCCACCATTCTTTTGCAGCACTGCCTTAACCCTCATGGACATCCAGAGCTTCACAGGTTGCCACTGGAGTCCTCTTCCACTCCTCTATAATGACATCACAGAGCTGGTGGATGTTAGAGACCTTGCACTCCGCCCTGCGGCCCAGTCTCCGAAGGGAGGGGATCATGCTCTGCTTCAGTATGTCACAGTACATGTTAGCATTCATGGTTCCCTCAATGAACTGTAACTCCCCAGTGCCGGCAGCACTCATGCAGGCCCAGACCATGACACTCCCACCACCAAAAGTATACATCTTTCCAGAGGAAAGGTAGTTGAAGTTATCCCTAAATGACAGATAAACAGATAGGGCACATAAAGCACAAAAACACTGATATGAGATGAAATCCTTAATTTGAATATAAACAGCGGTGTAGAAAGAGTGGAGACGGCATCTGACATCATCAGGTAAATGCATATAGGGGGAACCAACACAACATATTATAGAAAACATATATACACATATAGATATATGTGTATATATGTTTGGTCTGGGCCTGCATAAGTGCTGCCGGCACTGGGGAGCTACAGTTCATTGAGGGTACCATGAATGCCAACGTACTGTGACATACTGAGGCAAAGCATGATCCCCTTCCTTCAGAGACTGGGCCGCAGGGCTGTATTCCAACATGATAACGACCCAAAACACACCTCCAAGACGACCAATGCCTTGATAAAGAAGCTGAAGGTGAAGGCGATGCACTGGCCAAGCATGTCACCAGTCCTGAACCCTATTGAGCATCTGTGGGGCATCCTCAAATGGAAGGTGGGGGAGTGCAAGGTCTCTAAGATCCTCCAGCTCCGTGATGCCATCATGGAGGAGTGGAAGAGGACTCCAGTGGCAACCTGTGAAGCTCTGGTGAACTCCATGCCCATGAGGGTTAAGGCAGTGCTGGAAAATAATGGTGGCCACACAAAATATTGACACTTTGGGCCCAAGACTTTAATGGCTGTGTGTTGAGTTATATTGAGGGGACAGCAAATTTACACTGTTATACAGGCTGTACACTTACTACTTTACATTGTAACAGAGTGTAATTTCTTCATTGTTGTCACATGGAAAGATATAATAAAATATTTACAATAATGTGAGAGGTGTACTCACTTTTGTGAGATACTGTATACAATGGAGTAAACATTAAGTTAATGTTATAAGTTCTACAGAATATACGGTAAGTATTCTACTTTTTACTATTTTACACATTTAACGAATATGTATTTTGATCAATTCACTCCATACTTTAATGCAGAAAGGGAAATTTGATTTCTATTTTTTAAACAGACATCATGAGAAAAAAGTAATTCTGAGTTGTTTAATTTGCATAGCAAAAGAAGACTCATTCCATTAAAATACAGGAATGGATCCAATATACCGACAACCATTTATATCAGGGTTGTCCAACCTGAGGCTGGGGCCATCCATGTGTTAAATGTGGTCTAGGCTGGCAAGGATGAAAATATATACAGTAGCGTAGATATTAGAGAAATTTGCTATTAAATTAGACCCGTAACGGAGCCCGCAGACGGGCACGAGAAAAAGCATATGTTTCGAGTAACGCTTAACATAGCGCCCATAGATCCTTTGATCTGTCACCGCTACTTGTTCAATATATCTATTAAATTGCAAAGAAGTCACACGCAAGCAAGCCCGCAACACGCAAATGGAGACCAAAGCCCACGAGTGCTTGAGAGGACCCGCAAAGGGGGTAAAGTACAATACGTAGCACTTGGAATTCAAATAAAACACACTACTGTACTTTTATTAAAAGTGAAAGTTATGTTAGGACTTAGAATTAATAGCACAACATTCTCAAGCTCGCAAATGATCTCAGAAAAATACTTCATCTTATGCATACATTTTGTGTTATATCGATCCTGGCAATCAATGTGTTAAAACATATACTGTAATTCACATGAGATAGAATATCATATTTGCGGCTTTATTTATATTGCATTGTGACTGAAATGTGGGTTTTCTCGGTGATGACGATCTCTGTTTCCATTGGCTCCATCTAAACCAGGCTTGCTTAATTGATTACATTCTAGCCCGCAAAGCTGCCGGCCGACAGATGGTTTATGGTTTTGCTTCTCAAGCCTGTAGCTCGCAGCCCCTTCTAATTTTATAAACCTGTAACACAGAGGATTTTCAAACCTGCAGCCATTTCAGGGCTCACGTTGCAGTTACGGGGCTGCAATTTAATAGGGCTAATTGAGGGCATCTGGATTACCTCAATGCTGCATTTTACTTTTTTATTGTTAATTCACTGGCACTTTAAGTGATTGCCTTTTGTATAGTTACTTCTTGAAAATGTGCTCTGTGTCACATGGCATTAGAGATCAGGTTCCTCCATGCTGTGATGTTGCATTATAGACACCAAGCAAGAAGAAGAATTCAGATTCAGATTGTACCACCATGTGGTAATTCCTCCCCAAAGGTAAAACAAACAGATAAATAAATAAATTTGAACAGAAATAGAAGAATGTTTAAATATGGTTTAAACTACCTTAGTACATATGTGTAGAGGAAGAAAATAATTTTGTAAGAGAAAAAGCTGATACCATTTTTGCATTTGTCAATACAGGATTGGTTGAGGGCCTGAGTAATATTAGCAACTGATTTAACATGAGAGCAGGATGTAAGAGGGGAATTTAGAGGGACACACAATCAACATGCTTGTTGTACTGAATACATTATTGTGTCACTGACTTTAACATAGATGGGTTTAATAGGGTCATCTTTAGGAGGAAATATGAGGGTTCTGTCTAAGACATGTTACATATTAGACATCAGATGGCCATCCTAGATTTTTTTTTTTGATCAGTTAAATTTTTTCTAGAATATGTGCTATTGCTTAGTACTGCTGCTTAATCAAGTAAGATTGTTATTTCAGAAAGCAACTAGTTGGAAACTAACCGTCAGGAACCCATTCCATCTACAGACAGTCAGTCTGCCCCTTTACAAACATACAAACTTCAAAAAGACAGAAAAAAAAAAAAACACAAAACAGTGCAAGAGATGAAAATGAATATGAATATCATAAATGATAGTTCTGTACATATGTTTAGAAAATGATTGTACATATATAAGAATAGACTTCTATTTTAAAAGTTTTCAAGATTGTTTACACAATTGATATAATTGGAAGTAAGTAAAACCGAGTCGCACTGATAACTGATTAAATATTTGAACCTACAGATTAATTAACAGTGGCAAACTTAATTTTGATATAAAGGGAAAATGAAGTGCTACATTTTCTACAATTCAGTTAAAGAGTGTGTATTGAAAAACTACAAGTGTTTATGAATAAATTATTAGAAGTTCATAAAATGTACATTAAAACCACACATAATAGATCTGTTAACTGAAAGTCTTGTTAAAGCACCACTTTTCCAAATTGTCTTTTGATAACTAAAAAAATAAATAATGGATGAAGCTAAGGTTACCTGTTATCTGTGTTCTGGCATGTCTATATATACATACCAGTGCAATAGATGCATTACTTTATAATGAATATCAAAGAAGAAAAATAGAGCATCCTTCAATTTATTCACTCATGAACACAAGAAATAAAATGCTGTCCCTATTAGATTGAAAATTAACATTTATTAGATTAAATTCCACATATAAAAAACTAAAACAGTCCAGAGCTCTATGATGTGCATTATTGGTCTATAGTTGCATTTAACATTTGTTCCATACACTGAAGATTAATGATAGTAATAAATCCACTCCTCAAAAAGGTTGTTTGTCCATAAATTGAAATTGATGTATTGAATTGTATCAATAAATGTTGACAGTGTATCAGTGAAACAAAAAAAAAATGCTAAAATCTCATGTATATATATATGAATCTCTATGAGTATTCTGTTGTAATATATTGATACATTATAGACATCACAGATGAAGCAGTAATGGGCCTCTGTTGTTATGCTCATTGAATACACGTATCAGCTAGTCTCACAATATTATGATACAGTCTAGCCAATGAATTCATACTTCAGGCCTCCTAGTTACATTCACTGGATACATTAATAAGCTACTGTTCAACATCATAAACAGGAGAAACAGTCTCTTGATATCCCAGTGGTAAGTGTAATACACAACACATGCAGTTTCACAGCCAACAAAATTACTAATTTGCCAAGTACTCATTCCATACAGTAGCAGGCATCTAAATACACATACCTGCTGATGCTGCAGCTGGAGGTGAAACCGCCGCGGTGAGTCATTTTTGCACAAATAGAATGCACCCAGGATGCTGTATAACAGGACACAGGGGAAGGTAAACTGTGCCGCTCTCCAAGAGGTTTAGAAAGTATCCATGACATACATATAGTAAATCGTGAGAGTAACATAGCTCCTGGATGGAATAACAGAACGCCACAAAGGCGCGTTTCGCTGTTTAAGCTTTCTCATTCAGTTGGCATATTGTTTTGAATAACTAAACCATTTTTTAAGAAAGCAAATTAATAAAAATAAATTAATTAATAAATAAACTCAACCAAGAGAAAAATAAAAATAGCTCCGGCACTCACCATAATACAATTTGAAAAAAAAATATAGTGTGCATCAGTGGTTCACAACCATTCTGATCTGTTAGCTGACTAGTTAAAATTTAATGTGCATGGGGTCTGGCTTTGAGATCCAGGGTAATACTACATATGTCACACTCAATTTTCAGTTCTTTTGCACTGATTTGAATAGAGTGCATTATAACTGCAGGTACATTAATCAAAAATCTGAAGCTATCATTAAATGTAGTAGTATTTTTAAAATGTTAGACTCTCCTCATCCCCCTTTGTTCATGAGGATCAACAGATAAGGAGTCATGGACCAGCAAAAGCCCAGGATCAGCAATTGAGAAACACTGATGTAGCTCACCCAAAAAAAGTTTTAATGTTTATAATAATACTAGCAACTTGCCCATCAAAAATGACGGCAATAAAATGTGAATCCTGGCAATGCTGTTTGCCACACAATGGGAGCCTCCCCCCTCTACTTTACTGGCCTCGTGATGAGCACCTTCGGCACTCATTGAGAATCTCTCCCTCTGTCTACTTCCTCCCTTGTGTCTCATTTCCCCCCTCCTCTCCCTCCCTTGTGTCTCCTTACCCCCTGTGTTTTTACCCCCTCTCCCCCCTGTGTTTTTCCCCACCTCTCCCTCCCCTGTGTCTCTTGCCCCCCTCTTCCTACCCTGTGTCTCTTGCCCCCTCTCCCTGCCCTGTGTCTCTTTTTTTCCCCCTGTGTCTCTTTCCCCCATGTCTCTTCCCCCCTACCTTGTGTCAGCTACCCCCCCCATTTCCCTCTGGTGTGTCTCTTCCCCCTCCTCTCCCTCCCCTGTGTCTCTCCCCCCTCTTCTCCCTCCCTGTGTGTCTGCCCCCCTCCTCTCCCACCCCTGTGTGTCTCACCCCTCCCCTTTGTCTTTCCCCCCTCCTCTCCCTCCCCCATCACTCCCCTGTGTCTCTCCTCTCACATCCCTTTGTCTCCCCCTCTCCTCTGTGTCCCCTTCCCCTCTCATTCCCCTGTGTCTCTCCCCCTCCTCTACCTCCCCTATGTGTCTACCCCCCTCCTCTGACTCCTTTGTGTCTCTCCCCCCTCCTCTCACTCCCCTATGTGTCTCCCCCCTCCTCTCACTCCCCTGTGTCTCTTCCCCCTCCTCTCACTCCCCTTTGTCTCCCCCCCTCCTCTGGGTTCCCCCCTGTGCCTCTCCCCCCGCTCATTCCTCTGTGTCTCTCCCCCCTCTCATTCCCCTGTGTCTCTCCCCCTCCTCTGTGTCTCCTACCCCCCTCCCCTGTGTCTGCCCCCATCCTTTCCCACCCCTGTGTGTCTCCCCCTTCCCTGTGTCTCTCCCCCGCATCCCTTTGTGTCTCTCCCCCCTCTCACTCCCGTGTTTTTCCCCCTCCTCTCACTCTCCTGTGTCTCTCCCCCCTCTCATTCCCCTGTGACTCTCCCACCGTGTGTCTACCCCCCACCTCTCCCACCTTTTGTGTATCTCCCCCCTCCCCTGTGTCTCTTCCCCCCTCCTCTCCCTGCCCTGTGTTTGTCTCCACTCATATCCCTGTCTTGTGTCTCTCCCCCCTCTCCACTGTGTTCCCCCTCCTTCCCTGTGAGTCTTCCCTCCTCTTCGGCACGCAATGACAACTATTATATGTGATTCCTAATGCAGGATAAAAAATATGGGACATACAAGGGGAAATGTATTAGTAGGAGTTTTCTCTCATAAGTCAAAATTGTGTTATGTTATGTAAATATGAGAATACGGTAAATGTATATTATTTACATCTTCACACACATAAAACAAAAACATGTTCAATATATTACAAACAGTATAAGCTTGCCCTGACTTACCTCCATTTTCCCGACAAAAGGCTTTTTATAATTATTTTATTTTATGACATTTATAATTATTTGATAGTGCCTTTAAAAAATAAGCACCACGGGTGAATTAATATGATGCACCACAGATGTTAACAGGATTGCAGGAAGAGGTTGAGCTACTGTTGGTGTAGCAGGTGCAAGGAGCCACAACAGAGTATGTGCAGCAGTGACCTCGAGTAAAGAGGTAATCTACTTTACGGAATATGTTGGCACATTACAAATAAAGGTTAATAATAATAAAAATAATAACAATAATAATGATTTCTTTGGGCGGGAGTGGGAAAGGTTGAACCGCCAGCCGTATAAGGCCAGCAAAATCATTCTGACTGACCCTTACACCCCTGCACAGGTGTCAGACATTGTTAAGGGATGCGCACAAATGCCCTCCGCAGCTGGCCCCCAGGAGGAGGGCATGCACGACTTTGAGATATAGAGTGTCGGGAGAGAGAGGGAGAAATAGAAGAGAGAGACACAGGAGAGAGAGGGAGAGAGGGGGGGGGGAGATCGAGAGACAAATAGGAGAGAGACAGGACAGACAGAGAGAGAAGCAGAGAGTGAGAGAGAGGAGAGAGAGAGAGATACAAGCGAGAGAGAAGGGGAGGCAAGAGAGAGAGATAGGAGAGAGAGAAGGAGAGACACACACAAAGAGAGAGGGAGAGAGAGAGAGGCAGAAGAGAATCAGGAGAGAGAGAAAGACAGGAGTGAGAAGGAAAGAGAGACAGGAGAAAGTCATAAATCTTAAATAGTGTGACATCCTGCAAATGGCGACTACAAAGAAAAGTTGATGCAGAGTGTCAATCTTTCCAAGAGAGATGGACAAATGATTCTTTATTTGTTGAAGTCAAAGGAAAAACTGTGTGCCTAGTTTGTGGCGATGCGTTAGCAGTAATGAAAAAAGCCAATATGGATCATCATTAGAGCTCAAAACATGCTAAACGCAATGAGTTGAGAGGCCAAATGCGTCTGATTTAAAATAAATGCTCTTCAGCGGAGTTTGGAATCACAACAAGCCGCTTTCACTAGGCCTCTTTGTGACAGAGACAACATCATTCAGACGAGTGAACTAATCGCTCACTCATGTAGAGGGAGAGTTTGTGAAAGTGTGCATAGTGACAGCTGCAGGGTTGTGAGCACAAGACAATGTAAAATTGTTTGAAAGTCTGCAAATACTGCCTAACTTGCCGTTTTCGTTTATGGGATAACTGCAGAGTTTGGCATGTGACAGGAACTGGTCTCACTGGAAGTTGTGCATGGCAGTAGAAGAGGTTAGGACTTGTTTGAGAGACTTGTTTTACCAATAATAAAACTTGAGCTAACATTTGAAAAGTTAAGTGGCCTTACTACTGATGGAGCTGCAGCCATGGTTGGCTCGAAAAAGGGTTAATTGCATTTGTCAAGCAGTCTTGATCCAAGTGATTTAATTATATGCATGCCCGGATCTATGATTAGGCAACTTAGGCAGTCGCCTACAGGCGCTCCACGGTGAGGAGCGCCACATTTTAATAAAAAAAAAAAAAAAAACGCTAGGCAAGAAACTAAAGTGCCATATTCCCAAGAGTAGCTCCGCCCCTTCCTTCCTTCCTACTTCCTGGAGCAGGAACAAGAGCAGAGCGTTAGCATGTGGGAGCCCCTACCATGAGGAGCTGTTCATCAAGGCAGGTATAAAGATTGAAGAAAGCCCCCTTTCATCTGCCAAGTAATGGAAATAATATATTTGAATTGTATGTCTGTGTGTGTGTCTGTGTATGTCAGTGTGAGTGTTAGTGTGTATGTCAGTTAGTGGGTTTGTGTCTGTGTGTGTCAGTATGTGTTGTGTTGTGTGTGTGTCTGTGTATGTCAGTCACTGTGTTTGTGTATGTCAGTGTGAGTGTTAGTGTGTGTGTATGTCAGTCACAGTGTGTGTGCGTGTCTGTGTGAGTGTGTGTGTGTCTGTGTCAGTGTGTGTCATTGTGTGGGTCAGTGTGCGTGAGTGTGTGAGTGTCAGTGTGTGTGTCATTGTGTGTGTCTGTGTGATTGTGAGGGTCAGTGTGCGTGTGTGTCAATGTGTGTGTCAGTGTGTGTGTGTGAGTGTCAGTGTGTGTGTGTGTGTGTGTCATTGTGTGGGTCAGTGTGTGTGTGAGTGTCAGTGTGTCTGTATCAGTGTGTGTGTGAGTGTCAGTGTGACTGTCAGTGTGTGTGTCAGTGTGTGCATGTGTCAGTGTGTGTGTGTCAGTGTGTTTAAGTTTGTGTGTCAGTGAGTGTGTCAATGTGCCCATGTCAGTGTGTGTATCATTGTGTGGGTCAGTGTGTATGTGTGTGTCAGTGTGTGAGTGCCAGTGTGTGTGTATGTGTCAGTGTGTTTGAGTGTGTGTGTCAGTGAGTGGGTCAATGTGTGTGTAAATGTGTCCATGTCAGCGTGTATCAGTGTGTGTGTGTCAGTGTGTGCCTGTGTGTATGTCTGTGTGTGTGTGTGTGTGTGTCTGTTTCTGCATGTCAGTGTGTGTGTGTCAGCGTGTGTGTTTGTGTGTGTATGTGAATGTCAGTGTATGTGTGTTAGTGTGTGTGTCAATGTGTGTGTCAATGTGCCTGTGTGTATCGGTTCGTGCATCAGTATATGTGTGTGTAGGTGTCAGTGTGTGTATATCTGTGTGTCAGTTTGTCTGTTTCTTTATGTCAGTGTATCTGTGTTTGTGTATATCTATGTCTGTGTGTGTCTGTATGTACTAAGTGACATGTCTATGTATGTCAGTCAGTGTGTTTGTGTCTGTGTATGTCAGTGTGAGTGTGTATGTCGGTCAGTGTGTTTGTGTCTGTGTATGTGTGTGTCTGCGTGTCAGTGTGTGTGTCAGTGTGTGTTGTGTATGTGTCTGTGTATGTCAGTCAGTGTGTTTGTGTATGTCGGTTAGTGTGTTTGTGTCTGTGTATGTAAGTGTGTGTCTGCGTGTCAGTGTGTGTGTCAATGTGTGTTGTGTATGTGTCTGTGTATGTCAGTCAGTGTGTTTGTGTATGTCAGTCTGTGTGTTTGTTTCTGTGTATCTAAGTGTGTGTGTGTCAATGTGTGTGTCAGTGTGTGTTGTGTGTTTGTCTGTGTATGTCAGTCAGTGTGTTTGTGTATGTCAGTGTGAGTGTTAGTGTGTGTGTATGTCTGTATGTGTTTGTGTGTGTGTCAGTGTGTGTGTCTGTGTGTGTGAGTGTGTCAGTGTGCGTGCGTGTCTGTGTGAATGTGTGTGTCTGTGTCAGTGTGTATGTGAGTGTCATTGTGTGGGTCAGTGTTATATGTATTAAAGTTGATATTTACACTAAATATAACTAGTGCCCCTCATATATTTTACAAACAGCTTAGCACTGGGTATACTTAGCACTTCCTGCAGTTATTTTATTACAATCTGCAAACAAAGCTGAGGATTTTGTAAGAGAAGGCAGGAACTGCAGGTTATAGTTTACCCAACAATACAAATATATTTCCATTTAATATGCACTAAGGACTTCATGTGAGACAGCCTTTTATGTTTCAGATCCAAAAAAAGAAAATGTTAATGCATGCTCTTGTGAAAGAATTTACATTGAAAGTGACCAGTTACATTCATATTTTAGCAACAGTCTAAAAAAGTGCACTTTAATACATTTGATTTTTTATAATAATTATTTTAATTTCATAAAAGCTTTTTTTTTTTTTTCTTTAGAAATGGGCATTGAAGAGATGCGAGACTCAGCATTTGAGATGTAGGAGGTCACTGGCATACTCTTCATGGCAGCTAAATTAGAGAAGTATAAGGGAATGCGGCTTCAAATTAAAGGTGGGGTCACAGGCATAGGTCACACAGAGGAACAGAATGCAGATAAAAGGATCACTCTCAGAATCTAATAGGAACTTTGTCCTGACAAGACTTTAAAAGCAAACACTGGCAACCATAATCCTTAAAGTGACTAAGATAACAATAATAAGATCATATTCTAGAGTCCAATTTTAATTTCAGTCTGGTCTTTAGGACACACACATTTTCTCCTCCTCCATCACCTTGAGCAATATCTCCTTAGTACTTGTAGGCCACCCACTTCTGGATTAAAGGGGAAAGCTCAGCCCCATATATCTGTATTATATGTGTTAAAATAAAATGTGTTAAAAAGTAAGGATGACAAAAACACTCATCACACATATTCCCTATAGGATATGAGGCAGTCTTCATTTGTTCTTCCACTAACCCTCTCTGAAGCACCCTATCCTTAAGCCAAGGTGTACTAAGCTAAAGTGACACAGCTGAGGTTTGAGCTATGATATAATTTAAAATGATAATTAATATAATATGATTTAAAATTAGAATGAATAAATTAATATGAATAAAGATTCAATATATGATATGATTTAACATTATGATTAATATAATATGACTAGCGACTTGCCCGTCAAAAATGACGGCAATAAAAACTGAAGCCTGGCAATGCTGTTTGCCACACAATGTAAGCCTCTCCCCCTCTACTTTACTGGCCCTGTGTCTCTTCCCCCTCTCCCTCTGTGCCTCTTCCCCCCTCTCCCTCTGTGCCTGTTCTCCCCTGGCCTGTGTCTCTTTCCCCCTTCCCCTGTGTCTGTTCCCCTCTTCCCCCCCATTTCCCTCCCATGTGTATCTTACCCCGTTCTCCCTCCCCTGTGTTTCTTCCCCCTTCTCTCACTCCCGTGTGTCTTTTCCCCCTCCTCTACCTCCCCTGTGTCTCTTTCCCACCTATCCCTCTGTGTCTCTCCCCCCTCCCTCTGTGTCTCTTCCCCACTCTCCCTCTGTGCCTCTTCCCCACTCTCCCTCTGTGCCTCTCCCCCCCTCTTCCCCACTCTCACTCTGTGCCTCTCCCCCCCCCCCTCTTCCCCACTCTCCCATCTGCTCGCGGCTCTGCCGCGCTGCGCGCATGCGCGGCTTGCGCCGCACTCTGCGCATGCGCGGCTCGCGCCGCACTGCGAGCATGCGCGGCTTATGCAATGCTCTGCGAGCATGCGCGGCTTGCGCCGCGCTCTACGCATGCGCAGCTACTGCTGCGCAATGCGCAGTTTATCATTGTCAAACTGCGATTCGTCGCAAGCGTGACGACGAATCGCAGTTTGACAATTATATTGTGTGATTACAATTATAATTATAAACATTTACTTAATCAATTGAATATTATTCGAAAAGATGCGTTTCTAGTAAAGTTAACAAACATCAACCGTTTGCATCTTTTAGCTGTTATTACACCTGAGCATTTGAGCATTGCAAGTCTTTTGATACCTAAAATCAAGCTGTTTCTTTAGGTTATTCTTAAAGCGCATGAAAAACTGGATTTATGTTGCGTTATTTTTTTTTCTAAAGTGAATTAATTTTGTGAAATTATATGTAGTTTTTACTGTATTTATATGTAAATGAGTGCTTCATGCATATTATTAGCTGTTTTAATGTGCTAATTAGGATTGACGTCTGCTTGTCTGTCTCTTTAGTAGCCAAAATAAGGGGCTGTAATGTTATATGGTAGTTAGACCCTTTTCCCATCATTATCAAGCACTCTTTATATACAGGGCCAGCAAAATCAATTCTAAATAGAGTATTTCAGAAATCGATTGCAGTGAAAAAACTGCTAGTAAAATGCATAACCAATGCTCTCTACATTTAAATCAACTTGGGGTGACAGTGACCCTTTAATGATTTAGAGACATGGGTAAATCAGAAATGCTGACTAATAGTTAAATATTAAATTGCAAACGTCATTGTTTGCTTAAATAACACTCAATTAATAAAATGCTTGTCATTACCTATAGTTTAAATGTATTCCATATTTCTTACCTTAATTGTGTCACTATAAGGTATAATATTAAGAGGATTATAATTGTTTCCTTGTTTAATGTTAATCTTAAAGTACTACTCCTGGGCCTCCATTCCATGACTCCAGTTAGAAAAGAACTGAGTGAAGTTCACTTGAAAATCCCATTACACACATAAATGTAATCTACGAGAAATGCCACTGAGTGTTTAAAATGTCCTTTATATTGTAAGCCCCAAGTATCTGTCCCATAAATGTTTTAGAAATATGTATCACATGCCTCCTGTAATGATATCAGATTTTGCTGAAGTTTACTTGGAAGCCTTTCCAAGTGCCAACATTTAAAAAAAGCCTAAGGATGCCTTCAACCACATGTAAAGGCAGAAAAAATGACTCCAAGAAGCCTTAATGCATGAAACCTGTCTTTATGTATGAGCTAACACTTTAATAGTGTCAGATTTGACTTTTGATTGTTCAAATCCGATTTAATTAATGGCTTAATTCCGCTACCTCTCATAAGCCACGGAATTTCCCCTCAGTACCCACTTCTCCTATGAGCCTGGGTATCCCAGGATTTCCATCAATACCCGCTACCCTTTATGAGCCTGAGCATCCCCCAACTAAACACCAACAGCCTTATTAAATTGCGATTCAGTAAATTTAAGAGTGCTCTATATAAGCACAGAGCATATTTTTTTGCAGACGTTTTTAGTTAGTGAAGACATTGCTTTTGGATAGGAAACTAAAAACTTCTGTAAAAAAAATGCTCTGTGCTTATCTAGAGCCCTTTTCAATTTGCTGAATAGCAATTTAATAAGGGTGCAAATGTTAACCCGTTACCAGGGGAGCCCCGAAGGACTAACATATAACCATGGGGGTCTAATATGGACCCCTGTTTGGTAGGAAGGGAGCCATTCGAGATCCTTGAGGACCCCATGGTATATGGGTTAACTTTAGGTGCCACGGAAGTCCATAAGGACTCTCAAGGTTAGTGCTTAGTATACCATCGAGGTCAGTTGAGACCCTTATAGTTTAGGGGTTCATTTTATGTGCCATGGAGGTCAATGAGGAACCTATCATAATAGTTTAATATACCATGTTATAGAGGTTAATGTTAGGTACCATGGGGTCTATAGGGACATCTATAGTAATAATTTACATTTAAGTGACATGGGAGTCCTTTGATGAGGACCAAAAAAAGGAAAGCTTCTTCAATCAAGATGAAAGTGTTAGATTATCCAGGGCTGAAGAGTGAGGGCCAGGGCATTGAGGATCACCATTATAGTTCAGAATGGTTATAATTTATAACATGCAATGTTGTAATTATTACTTTAGATCAGTGGGGGCAACTCAGTCCTATGAGAGCAAGGATTTCATTATCTTTCTTCTTTTATATTGAGGGTCTCTTGGCTGAGTTACTCAGTCTCCTTCATTTTAGTAGATTTTTATGGCCCCTAGTAGAGAGTTATTGAAATCCTGAACTGTTGGTGGTCTTGGAAAAACTGAGTTGGATGTTAGATGAGGTCCAGATATTAAGCACATCAGTGCATAAATGTTTGATGGTACTCCAGTTCTGAAAGCCCTCTAGTAACAGCACTATGCAACAAAAGTAGCAAAGGTACCAATATAGGGCCTCATTACAATCCTATACATATCTGCGCAAAAAGGTTCAGTTGTACCTGTAGGAGCTTTTTTTTGTGCAATTTACATTTCCCTCAAAGCTGTTAATAAGTTAGGGAACACATGCACAGCTAGTTCTCCCATTGTTCCTAAGCCCTACAGTCTCCACGCAGCCTGCTGCAAGAGTCACTGAACCATCAGCTACGTAGTCTCAGCAGCAGTGCTACACAGCCTTACAGTAATTGCCTCCCCGAATCTATCTATATAAACCTCTTCCCATAGACCCTACTGCCGATCACTGCTACCAACCCAGGGAACCCTGGGGATTACCTCCTCCCAATCACTAAAGAGAAGCCCTGGGGATTCCCTTCCCATTTTCACCCAATCCTCACTTAACTATATAACCATGAGGTTCTAAATGGCACCTTAATTCAACAACATTAATGCTACATAAAAAAAAACACTATATATAAAAAAAAAAAATACTTACAATTAATCTAACTAAATTACAAAAAAAAGACAATACAAATAAACAGAAAACAGATTTTACATTAAAAAGAAAAAGAAATACAATAAAAAATAAAATAAAATTATGAAATTGAACCTTTATGGAAGAATACATACTTACCTACACTTAATGCCCATTCGGCAATGTCTGCAGTGCCATGACCCTCAATCTTCTGCTCTGGAGTAAACGGGTTATCCCATTTTATAGATGAATAGTGTCCTCTTTTTTTTTTTTTGATTGAAGCCAGCGATCTTCAATATTCTGTGCAATCAAAATGAGCCTAAAGCTAAAAAAACAGATGTTTTAGAAGAAGAATCAATTACAATTGTGCGGCTTAAATACAATTGTTTGCGGATTTGTCAATCATATTTCAAGTATCATCTCTGTAAATGTTAGCCAATTTCATGGAATTTAATCCAAAGGTATCATAAATTATCAATAACTAGTTTGACTGAAAAAGTATAATAAACACAAAATACTTTTAATAGATGACTCAAAAATGCATTTAAACTAACTTTTATTGATTGTTAAAAAAGAAAAATGTTTATCCTTAATATATTGCAATACAAATGGTTAAAAGTTCAAAATAAAAGATAAAAATATAATATACCTGATCACTAGTAAGTAACACCATTTCATTTGTTCACCATTTTTGTTTAATTTGACATAAATTGTCATTCTTGTAATTATTCAGTGTCTGGTGTCTTAATAATTCCCCATGTTTTCTTTATTTTGCTATCTGTTTATTGTTGTACAACTTTAAGTGAAATAGATTTTCTAATGTTTCCCTTTGTTTATTGGCTAGTACTGTTTGCTTGAGCAACTGAGTTAAATAAAAACCTTATTATTTTATCCAGCTTTTTTTGTTGATACCAAGTATTAATTGTTACCTTTAAAGTATTACTTATGCATTACAATGACCCTGTATCACTTGTATAATGTATCTCACTTGGAAGGTGCTTTTATTTCTAAATTGATAAGATGTGTCCAATTATGTTAGGACCATTACTTAACAGCTTTATTCACTCTACTTTATTTACCCCATGACCCAAAATGATCTTATATATACCTACAAGACTACTATGATGCAATGAGACTCTAGCAGAATTTGTTCTGGCCATTTATGGTTCATCAAGCTAAATGGTGGTTTATTGAAACATTTATGGAAACTAATATAAAACTTGAATTTTTACCTTGATACATAAAAAGATTTAGGGGCCCAAAACCTCTTTAAGTGATTACATCTGGAACTAAACTTGGCATAGGATAAATACAAAATTAAATTTGGTTAGAGCACCTTCCCCAGTTACTCCTATCACCTTTATATATAGGAAGTTTTTAATGAACGGTTACAAGAAGGTAGGAGGTGGAACAAGACCTATTTAATGATGAAGGGATAAAAAACTATAGGGAACTACAAGAACAATTTCAAATTAGGAATATAAATTGGTTGGAATATAAAAGCATAGTAAGTAATTTAAAGCAATCTGAATATCTTACTGAGGAAATGAGAACCTTGTCTACATTTGAAACTTGGCTTATCCAAGAAAAAAAAAAATCAATAACCCAATGTTATAAAATTCTAAGAGATACATTTCAAATAGGTAAAACACCAAGGATGATGTAGAATTTGAAGAAAACTTACTCAAAAAATCTATAAAATGTTAAATTTAAAGGTGGTATAGAGTTCCATCGATATTGTCAAAAATCTTCCAAGGAAAATAGTCTAATAGATGTTGGAGGAACTGTGGAGAGGAAGGGACCCATATCCATATTTGGTGGAAATGTTCTAAAATACAAACTCTTTGGACGTCGTGTATAAAATATGTGTGCGATCATGATATAGACATGTAGTTTTTTATTTTCTGTACTGTAGTTTATTTTTATTTTTGGTGACTTAGTTTTTTTTATTTTATGTAAGGTAGTTTTTTTATTTTTGTAAGGTAGGTTTTTTATTTTTTGTAATTAGAGTGCTGGGGAGGTTTATTAGGGGGTAGATAGTGTAGGTAGGTAGTGTAAGTGTTAATAGATTAGTGTAGAGGGGTGTTAGTTTATATTTAATGCTTTATTGGCATGTATAGTGCAGCGTAGTGTTTGTAGTTAGTGTCATGATGGTCCCTGAGGACCGTCATAGCACTTGTGTGGTTAATGTTAGGGTTTTAACAGCCCCATAAGGGTCATAATATACCCTTATGAGTCTGATGGGGTTAAATAGAGGCTTATAGGGGTCTGTATTGACCCCCATGAGTGACGGGGTTAATTAAGTGCTTATGGGGGCCTGTATTGACCCCCATGAGTTACAGGGTTAATTTAGTGCTTATGGGGGTCTGTATTGACCCCCATGAGTTATGGGGTTAATTAAGTGCTTATGGGGGTCTGTATTGACCCCCATGAGTTACAGGGTTAATTTAGTGCTTATGGGGGTCTGTATTGACCCCCATGAATTATAGGGAGTAATTATTGGCTTATGGGGGTCTGTATTGACCCCCATGAGTGACAGGGTTAATTAAGGCCTTATGGGGGTCTGTATTGACCCCCAATGAGTGACATTGTTAATTAAGGCCTTATGGAGGTCTGTATTGACCCCATGAATTATAGGGTTAATTAAGTGCTTATGGGGGTCTGTATTGACCCCCTTGAGTGATGGGGTTAATTATTGGGTTATGGGGATCTGTATTGACCCCCATGAGTTATGGGGGTTCATTTTAGTTGCCTGGGGTAATATTTTTTAGTGCGAGTCCTTTCAGAACCTTTTCTGGTCCTTTAAGGACACTCGAGGCAGGAAATTTAAAGTTTTAAATGCAGCGGGGGCCTGATTGGTGCTGATCGGGGACCCCAGCTGCAAGGGGTTAATGTGTGGGGGCTGCTGGGGTCCCTATGGACCCCTACAGCAAGGTGTTAATGCAGGCACACTTCGGGGGTCCCAATGGGGAACCCCGCAAAGAGGGGGGGGTTAATTTTAGGTTCCGGGGGGTTAGTTGGAGTACCCCCCCATGGCAGGGCTTATGTGTGGGACTGCGTTTAGGACCCCCGCAGCAGTTGATGAGGTGTGGCAGCCTGCGAGATCATCTCACAGGCTGTCACTCCTCAAGTACATTATCGCAGTGTTGAGATGGACGGCCCTGCTGCGTAGCTCACACGTTGCAGCAGGGCTAATATAATAGCGTCGTAATTTTGCAGTAAATAGGGTTTAAGTAGAAGCCTCTTATTAACGAGGCTGGAATTTAATAAGGCTGCTAATTTACAAAAGAATATTATTATTATTATTATTATATATTAAAATGGAGGACCCTGAATTAATAGAGAATTAATGTTACTTGTAATATTTTTGTATAAGATATTGATATTTATTGATTGTATTTGTAATAAAACTGTGAAATAAAAAATAAAAAAACAATGTACTTTGAAAACCTCTGTGGGCTATTTTTCCATCAGAGGAATCTCCTATAGACCTCAGTTTGATATAGTCAATAGAGATGTCGCGGACAGTTCGCCCGCGGACTATTCGTGGCGATTTTGGCTCTTTCGCGCTCGCATCGGACGGCGGACACATGCGCTTTTCGGTCCGCCCCCTATTCTTTATCATTGAGGAAACTTTGACCCTGCACCTCACAGTCAGCAGACAGATTGCAGCCAATCAGCAGCATACACTCCCTTCCAGAGCCTTTCATCTGAAGCTGCATTAGTTGTGAGAGGACAGATAGTGTAGCTGCTGGAGATTTAATAGGGAAATAGATAGCCAGGCTGTGTATTTAGCTTCCACTACAGACCTGAAGGACTCATCTGATATCTGCTGCAAGGACAGCAACCCAAAAAGCCCTTTTTAGGGCAAGAACATCATTTATTTTATTTTATAATTTTCTTCTGTGTAATCTAATTGTATATGCCTGCCTGCCAGCGTGTGTGTGTGACAGGCTAACACCTAACAGCTTATATTGTGCTTATTTTCACTACTCATACCTGGTAGTGTACCATACATTGAAAACAACCATTTTTTTCCTGTAATCTAATTTCAGTTGCCTGCCTGTGTCAGGCTTACAGCTTATATTGTGCTCAGTGAAATAAAACAACACTTTTTTGACTGTAATAGATTGAATAGCAATTGCCTGCTTACAGGCGTGTTAGTGAAGCCTGTTGCATCTACTCTGCCAAATTTTGCCAGTGCACAGTGATACGTCATATCTGGTGCAACCGTAGTGTACAGTGACATAAAACAACACTTTTTTGGCTGTAATCGATTGAATATCAGTTGCCTGCCTACAGGCGTGTGTGTGAGGCCTACAGCGCCTACTCTGCCAACTTTTGCCAGTGCACAGTGACACTCATATCTGGTGCAACCTAGTGTACAGTGAAATAAAAGAACCCTTTTTTTACTGTAATTGATTGAATGTCAGTTGCCTGCCTACAGGCGTGTGTGTGAGGCCTAATGCATCAAATCTGCCAACTTTTGCCAGTGCACAGTGATACGTCATATCTGGTGCAACCGTAGTGTACAGTGACATAAAACAACACTTTTTTGACTGTAATCGATTGAATATCAGTTGCCTGCCTACAGGCGTGTGTGTGAGGCCTACAGCGCCTACTCTGCCAACTTTTGTCAGTGCACAGTGACACTCATATCTGGTGTCACAGTAGCTTGCACGCATAGTACCACTAATCGAAAAAAAAATGAAAGGCAGAGAGAGGCAGGCCACCCCGCAGGGGCCGTCGTGGTCGTGGTGCTGTGATTCCCTTTGGCCCTAGAATAATGCCCAGTTTTCAGAGGCAACGGACCCTGAACTTGAAAAGTTCTGAGGACATGGTTGACTGGCTACCACAGGGCACCCAATCTTCTACAGCTTCCGCTCGGAACCTAGACGCACCATCCTCCTCCAGCTTAGCTTCGGGCACCTCTCCAGTTACCACTCGCCCGCCTGTTGCCACCACCAACACTAGCACCACAGCCGCTTCACTTGATCCGTCAGCAGAGTTATTTACACATCCATTGGAAGAAATGAGTGATGCGCAAACATTAGTGCCAGAGGATGTAGATAAAAGGGATATGTCCCAGTCAGGCAGCATTACACACATGGACGTATGGTCTGATGATGATGATGTTGTACCCGGTGCTGCTTCCTTTGTTGAGTTGTCAGATACAGGTGTAGCGGTTGATGATGACGATGCGTCCGTGGATGTCACATGGGTGCCCGCAATAAGAGAAGAAGAGCAGGAGGAAAGTTCAGATGGGGAGACAGAGAGGAGGAGGAGACGAGTTGGAAGCAGGGGGAGGTTGTCGCAAGTAGCTAGTGGCACAGTCAGACAGCATGCATCGGCACCCGGGGTCAGCCAGACAGCACGCCAGTCAACGCATGCTGTTGCCACCACCAGAATGCCGTCATTGCAGAGCTCAGCAGTGTGGCAATTTTTTGGTGTGTCTGCCTGTGACAACAGCGATGCCATTTGCAACCTGTGCGAAAAGAAACTGAGTCGTGGGAAGTCCAACACCCACCTAGGTACAACTTCTTTGCGAAGGCACATGATGTCACATCACAAACGCCTATGGCATCAACACATGAGTACAAGCAGCACACAAAGTCAAAGCCACCATCCTCCTCATGGTCCAGCATCTTCAGCCACGTCAACCACTGCTGCCCTGCTTGCCCCCTCTCAACCATCCGCCACTCCGTGTCTCGCCCTGAGCTGTCCCTGCTCATCTGCCTACAGTCAGGTGTCTGTCAAGGACATGTTTGAGCGTGAGAAGCCAATGTCACAAAGTCACCCCCTTGCCCGGCAACTGACAGCTGGCTTGTCTGAACTCATAGCCCACCAGCTTGTACCATACAAGCTGGTGGAGTCTGAGGCGTTCAAAAAAATTGTAGCTATTGGGACACCGCAGTGGAAGGTACCCGGCCGAAATTTCTTTGCACAAAAGGCAATCCCCAACCTGTACTCGAATGTGCAAAAGGAAGTAATGGCATCATTGGCACACAGTGTTGGGGCAAGGGTCCATCTGACCACTGATACCTGGTCTGCAAAGCATGGTCAGGGCAGGTATATCATCTACACTGCGCATTGGGTAAACCTGGTGACGGCTGCCAAGCATGGAATACGTGGCTCTGGAGAGGAGTTGGTGACACCACCACGACTTGCAGGCAGGCCTGCTGCCACCTCCTCTACTCCTCCTACTCCATCCTCTTCCATAACCTCCTCGGCTGAGTCCTCTTCTGCTGCTGCTATGTCTTGCTCCACATCAATGGCACCCCCCCAGCTCCACAGGTACTATTCCACATCCCGGATATGGCAGTTTCACGCTGTCTTCGGGTTGACTTCCCTAAAAAACAGAGAGTCACACCGGACCAGCACTCCTGTCCGCCCTTAACGCACAGTTGAACAGTGGCTGACTCCGCACCAACTGGAGATTGGCAAAGTGGTTTGTGACAACGGAAGAAATTTGGTGGCGGCATTGAATTTGGGCAAGTTGACACATGTGCCGTGCATGGCACATGTGTGTAATCTGATTGTACAACGCTTTGTGCATAAGCACCCAGGCTTACAGGACGTCCTGAAGCAGGCCAGGAAGGTGTGTGGCTATTTCAGGCGTTCCTACACGGCCATGGCGCAGTGAGGCGCTTGATTTTGGATAGCCCGACACATTGGAATTCAACACTCCTAATGTTCGACCGCCTGCTCCAACAAGAAAAGGCCGTTAACGAGTATTTGTATGACCGGGGTGCTAAAACAGCCTCTGCGGAGCTGGGGATTTTTTTGCCACATTACTGGATGCTCATGCGCAATGCCTGTAGGCTTATGCGTCCTTTTGAGGAGGTGACAAACCTGTCAGTCGCACCCAGGGCACCATCAGGAACATCATACCATTTGTTTTCTTCCTGGAGCGTGCCCGGCGAAGAGTGCTGGATCAGGCGTAGATAAGCGTGAAGAGGAAGAGTTGTGGTCACCATCACCACCAGAAACAGCCTTATCAGCATCGCTTGCTGGACCTGCGGCAACGCTGGAAGAGGATTGTGAGGAAGAGGAGTCAGAGGAGGAATGTGGCTTTGAGGAGGAGGAGGAACACCAACCACAACAGGCATCCCAGGGTGCATATTGTCACCTATCTGGTACCCGTGGTGTTGTACGTGGCTGGGGGGAAGAACATACCTTCAGTGAGATCACTGAGGACGAGGAACGGGACATGACTAGCTCGGCATCAAACCTTGTGCAAATGGGGTCTTTCATGCTGTCGTGCCTGTTGAGGGACCCTCGTATAAAAAGGATGAAGGAGAACGACCTGTACTGGGTGTCCACACTACTAGACCCCCGGTATAAGCAGAAAGTGCCTGAAGTGTTACCAAATTACCACAAGTCGGAAAGGATGCAGCACTTCCAAAATAAATTTAAAAGTATGCTTTACACAGCGATTAAGGGTGATGTCACAGCACAACGCAATCTAACAGCGGAGGAGGTGAACATAATGCTCCTCCTCCCACGACCACGCTGGCAAGGAGAGGAAGCTTTACAAACGTGTTGTTGATGGAGGACATGCGGAGCTTTTTAAGTCCTATGCATCGCCACAGCCCTTCGGGGTCCACCCTCAGAGAACGACTCAACCGTCAAGTAACTGACTACCTCGCCTTAACTGCAGATATCGACACTATGAGGAGCGATGAACCCCTTGACTACTGGGTGTGCACGCTTGCCCTTTGGCCTGAGCTATCCCAATTTGCCATAGAACTTCTTTCCTGCCCCGCTTCAAGTGTCAGAAAGGACCTTCAGTGCAGCAGGAGGTTTTGTCACTGAGAAGAGTAGTCGCCTAGGTCAAAAAAGTCTAGATTACCTCACCTTTATTAAGATGAATGAGGGATGGATGCCGAAGGGACTGACAGTGGGCGATACATTCGATTAAAAAAGGCCTGATAGGTGAGCTGCCTTGAGCTAATAATGGTCCACACGCTGCTGTATTTTATCCCTGAATGCCGGATGACTTGCGTGACTTATCCGCCACCAACTAGGGTTCAAGACGCAATGTATTAGGGCACTTTCTGCCTGGCAAACTAACATCAATTTTTTCTGGTCGTTGCAACAATACCTAATGTTTGCATTTAAATTCTTTTATTGTCAGAAGGCGTACAGCATGTGATGAAAAATAAAGCATTTTTGAACAGTCTTGCATAACAGTTGTGCAAAAATACATATTTACAATAAAGACATTTTGTGAAAGTTAGCTGGCTAGTCCTTCTTATTTTTACTTTTTAGGTTAATATTTTTTCTTATTTTTTACTGTGATGGCAATTTAAGAGATACCTAAAACATGGTAAAACAGACAATAGTAAAGAGTATACTGTATCTGCAGGAAACACCAAAGTCCTATTAGCTATCATCCCTTCAGCAGTATTAGCTTATTATTTACAATATCTAACCTGGGCAATCACCCTTGGGTTACCCTAGGGCAGGCTTCAGTAAGCGACCTCTCCTTTCCTGGGATGATTTTGCCGCTGGTTGCTTCTGAAGGGTCTCCAGGGCTCCCGCACTCCGGTCCTTCCCCCAGTGTAGCTTCAACCAGTAACAAATGTTTTATATTTGTAAAGCAACCCAATGATCCCCCTTGATAGAGGTTTATCTTTACAAATTTTGGAGAACCAATTTAAGACCGGTGTCCCCTGTTTCTGGGTCAGGGAGTGTGTGAAATGCGTCAGCCTACAGTAATTGTAATGTTCTGACAGCGGTATCTCATGCTTGTCCCTCAGTTCCTCATAGGTGAGCATCTGGCCCTTTACTAACCAGTCTCCCAGTCTATCTAGTTTCCTTGACCTCCACCAGTGTTGTGATGTTGTGCTCATGTGTTTCGGGGCCTGAGGGTGGTCAAGAATTGGGGTCATTTGGGTGGATCCAGGGAACAAACCCGTGTGTTTCTTGGCCCATTTCCTTTATGATAGTGAGTGTCTGATTAGGGGGTTTGGCGAGTTTTTAAGGCTCTGAGGCAATTCTGATAGCCAAGCCACATTGTCCCAGGTTAAGGGCCTTAAAGTGTGGTTCTCTAAATACACCCAGGCCGGTTGATGACATATAGAATGTGCTATTGGGAGGAAAGATAACTGAGCTGCCTTGTGGTAATATTTTAAGTTTGGACACGATAGTCTCCCCTCTGACTTATGAAGGTACATCATTTTCTTTGTGATGCGTGAGGGAGAGTGGTTCCAGATAAACTGAAATATTTTCCTTTGAATATTTTCTAATTCTTTTTATTTAATCGGTATCGGGAGTGTTCAAAATATGTAGAGCAACCTAGGAATTTATTCTCCCTAGCCATGATAACCTATACTTTGTCCATTTACTCAGGTCATTAATTATTGTTTTATAAAGTTTGGAGTGGTTGGCTTTGTACAAGTCCTCTAGCTTAGGGGTTAGTCGGATTCCCAGGTAGTTTATGTGGTTCTTATCCCACTTAATATTAAACTTCTCTTGGAGACCCTGCTTCTCTACTGTTGTTAAGTCAATCGCTAGTGCTTCTGTCTTCTCTATGTTCAGTTTAAGGCCAGAAAACTGACCAAACTCCTCCATTGTTTCGAATCAACTCTGGGACCGATTGGGTAGGGTTTGAGAGCATACACAGCAGGTCGTCTGCAAATAGACAAGTTTTGAAATGGTGATGGCCTATTTTTATGCCTGCGATCCCAGCGTTGACCATAATTGTCTGAGCCAGGGGTTCTATTGCTATTGCGAATAGAAGGGGAGAAAGGGGGCACCCATGTCTTGTTCCTCTTTCTATTTTAATTAAGGATCTCTCATCTCCCGGAATCTGTAACCTTGCCCTGGATGATTTGTATAATGAGTGTATGAGATTTATGAAATGGCCTTTAATAACACATTTTCAAGCGTGGCGTATAGGTAAGTCCACTCCAGGGAATCAAAAGCCTTTTCAATGTCAAAGGCCATAAGACAGGCTTGAATTTTAGAGGCTTTGGTGTGGTACAGTAGGTTCATGACTTTTCTAATGTTGTCTCCCGCTTGCCTGTGGGAGACAAAGCCTACTTGGTCATTATGTATTAACTTAGGCAGGAAGGATGACATTCTATCCGCTATTATTTTTGACAGGATCTTTGTATCACAGTTTAGTAATGATATTGGCCTGTAGTTTTTTGGTTCTTTGGCATCTCGACCCTCCTTAGGGAATAGAGCAATATCTGCCCTGTTCAGCTCTGCTGGTGTTTGCTTGCCTTCTAGAACTCTGTTAGAGTGACCAAGTGCGGGCCTAATATGTCTATATATTTTTTATAATATAAATTGGTGTACCCGTCTGGGCCTGGTGACTTACCAGGTTTGAGGTTCTGGATTGCTTTTCTCGCTTCCTCTAGGGTCACTTTGGCATTTAAAGTCTCTAAGTCATTTTCTTCTATTAAGGGGAGATCACAGGAATTAAGAAATCCCCTCATTTTGAGTAGATCTATGTGTTTTGTTGCCGTTTAAAGGATATTGTAAAATTTTGTAAAAATCTTCTAGATCTTATTTGGGTTCGTTGTTTTTTCTCCCTTCGAGGTCTTAGTTTGAAGTATCCTATTTTGTGTTGTTTTGGTTTGTAGTTTCCTGGCTAGTAACGGGCCAGGTTTATTGGCTTTATTGAATCCGATAGGAATAAATAGTACAACTGAACACATCACTCCTATCTGGTGGCACCTTAGATTGCACGCGCAGTGCCCCAAATTTGAAGTGGGAGGACCGACCAAGCATCTTTTTCCATCTCCTGCTTCCAAAAATCCATGCCATATACAGCGAAGAGTGCTGGATCAGGCGTAGATAAGCGTGAAGAGGAAGAGTTGTGGTCACCATCACCACCAGAAACAGCCTTATCAGCATCGCTTGCTGGACCTGCGGCAACGCTGGAAGAGGATTGTGAGGAAGAGGAGTCAGAGGAGGAATGTGGCTTTGAGGAGGAGGAGGAACACCAACCACAACAGGCATCCCAGGGTGCTCATTGTCACCTATCTGGTACCCGTGGTGTTGTACGTGGCTGGGGGGAAGAACATACCTTCAGTGAGATCACTGAGGACGAGGAACGGGACATGACTAGCTCGGCATCAAACCTTGTGCAAATGGGGTCTTTCATGCTGTCGTGCCTGTTGAGGGACCCTCGTATAAAAAGGATGAAGGAGAACGACCTGTACTGGGTGTCCACACTACTAGACCCCCGGTATAAGCAGAAAGTGCCTGAAGTGTTACCAAATTACCACAAGTCGGAAAGGATGCAGCACTTCCAAAATAAATTTAAAAGTATGCTTTACACAGCGATTAAGGGTGATGTCACAGCACAACGCAATCTAACAGCGGAGGAGGTGAACATAATGCTCCTCCTCCCACGACCACGCTGGCAAGGAGAGGAAGCTTTACAAACGTGTTGTTGATGGAGGACATGCGGAGCTTTTTAAGTCCTATGCATCGCCACAGCCCTTCGGGGTCCACCCTCAGAGAACGACTCAACCGTCAAGTAACTGACTACCTCGCCTTAACTGCAGATATCGACACTATGAGGAGCGATGAACCCCTTGACTACTGGGTGTGCACGCTTGCCCTTTGGCCTGAGCTATCCCAATTTGCCATAGAACTTCTTTCCTGCCCCGCTTCAAGTGTCAGAAAGGACCTTCAGTGCAGCAGGAGGTTTTGTCACTGAGAAGAGTAGTCGCCTAGGTCAAAAAAGTCTAGATTACCTCACCTTTATTAAGATGAATGAGGGATGGATGCCGAAGGGACTGACAGTGGGCGATACATTCGATTAAAAAAGGCCTGATAGGTGAGCTGCCTTGAGCTAATAATGGTCCACACGCTGCTGTATTTTATCCCTGAATGCCGGATGACTTGCGTGACTTATCCGCCACCAACTAGGGTTCAAGACGCAATGTATTAGGGCACTTTCTGCCTGGCAAACTAACATCAATTTTTTCTGGTCGTTGCAACAATACCTAATGTTTGCATTTAAATTCTTTTATTGTCAGAAGGCGTACAGCATGTGATGAAAAATAAAGCATTTTTGAACAGTCTTGCATAACAGTTGTGCAAAAATACATATTTACAATAAAGACATTTTGTGAAAGTTAGCTGGCTAGTCCTTCTTATTTTTACTTTTTAGGTTAATATTTTTTCTTATTTTTTACTGTGATGGCAATTTAAGAGATACCTAAAACATGGTAAAACAGACAATAGTAAAGAGTATACTGTATCTGCAGGAAACACCAAAGTCCTATTAGCTATCATCCCTTCAGCAGTATTAGCTTATTATTTACAATATCTAACCTGGGCAATCACCCTTGGGTTACCCTAGGGCAGGCTTCAGTAAGCGACCTCTCCTTTCCTGGGATGATTTTGCCGCTGGTTGCTTCTGAAGGGTCTCCAGGGCTCCCGCACTCCGGTCCTTCCCCCAGTGTAGCTTCAACCAGTAACAAATGTTTTATATTTGTAAAGCAACCCAATGATCCCCCTTGATAGAGGTTTATCTTTACAAATTTTGGAGAACCAATTTAAGACCGGTGTCCCCTGTTTCTGGGTCAGGGAGAGTGTGAAATGCGTCAGCCTACAGTAATTGTAATGTTCTGACAGCGGTATCTCATGCTTGTCCCTCAGTTCCTCATAGGTGAGCATCTGGCCCTTTACTAACCAGTCTCCCAGTCTATCTAGTTTCCTTGACCTCCACCAGTGTTGTGATGTTGTGCTCATGTGTTTCGGGGCCTGAGGGTGGTCAAGAATTGGGGTCATTTGGGTGGATCCAGGGAACAAACCCGTGTGTTTCTTGGCCCATTTCCTTTATGATAGTGAGTGTCTGATTAGGGGGTTTGGCGAGTTTTTAAGGCTCTGAGGCAATTCTGATAGCCAAGCCACATTGTCCCAGGTTAAGGGCCTTAAAGTGTGGTTCTCTAAATACACCCAGGCCGGTTGATGACATATAGAATGTGCTATTGGGAGGAAAGATAACTGAGCTGCCTTGTGGTAATATTTTAAGTTTGGACACGATAGTCTCCCCTCTGACTTATGAAGGTACATCATTTTCTTTGTGATGCGTGAGGGAGAGTGGTTCCAGATAAACTGAAATATTTTCCTTTGAATATTTTCTAATTCTTTTTATTTAATCGGTATCGGGAGTGTTCAAAATATGTAGAGCAACCTAGGAATTTATTCTCCCTAGCCATGATAACCTATACTTTGTCCATTTACTCAGGTCATTAATTATTGTTTTATAAAGTTTGGAGTGGTTGGCTTTGTACAAGTCCTCTAGCTTAGGGGTTAGTCGGATTCCCAGGTAGTTTATGTGGTTCTTATCCCACTTAATATTAAACTTCTCTTGGAGACCCTGCTTCTCTACTGTTGTTAAGTCAATCGCTAGTGCTTCTGTCTTCTCTATGTTCAGTTTAAGGCCAGAAAACTGACCAAACTCCTCCATTGTTTCGAATCAACTCTGGGACCGATTGGGTAGGGTTTGAGAGCATACACAGCAGGTCGTCTGCAAATAGACAAGTTTTGAAATGGTGATGGCCTATTTTTATGCCTGCGATCCCAGCGTTGACCATAATTGTCTGAGCCAGGGGTTCTATTGCTATTGCGAATAGAAGGGGAGAAAGGGGGCACCCATGTCTTGTTCCTCTTTCTATTTTAATTAAGGATCTCTCATCTCCCGGAATCTGTAACCTTGCCCTGGATGATTTGTATAATGAGTGTATGAGATTTATGAAATGGCCTTTAATAACACATTTTCAAGCGTGGCGTATAGGTAAGTCCACTCCAGGGAATCAAAAGCCTTTTCAATGTCAAAGGCCATAAGACAGGCTTGAATTTTAGAGGCTTTGGTGTGGTACAGTAGGTTCATGACTTTTCTAATGTTGTCTCCCGCTTGCCTGTGGGAGACAAAGCCTACTTGGTCATTATGTATTAACTTAGGCAGGAAGGATGACATTCTATCCGCTATTATTTTTGACAGGATCTTTGTATCACAGTTTAGTAATGATATTGGCCTGTAGTTTTTTGGTTCTTTGGCATCTCGACCCTCCTTAGGGAATAGAGCAATATCTGCCCTGTTCAGCTCTGCTGGTGTTTGCTTGCCTTCTAGAACTCTGTTAGAGTGACCAAGTGCGGGCCTAATATGTCTATATATTTTTTATAATATAAATTGGTGTACCCGTCTGGGCCTGGTGACTTACCAGGTTTGAGGTTCTGGATTGCTTTTCTCGCTTCCTCTAGGGTCACTTTGGCATTTAAAGTCTCTAAGTCATTTTCTTCTATTAAGGGGAGATTACAGGAATTAAGAAATCCCCTCATTTTGAGTAGATCTATGTGTTTTGTTGCCGTTTAAAGGATATTGTAAAATTTTGTAAAAATCTTCTAGATCTTATTTGGGTTCGTTGTTTTTTCTCCCTTCGAGGTCTTAATTTGAAGTATCCTATTTTGTGTTGTTTTGGTTTGTAGTTTCCTGGCTAGTAACGGGCCAGGTTTATTGGCTTTATTGAATCCGATAGGAATAAATAGTACAACTGAACACATCACTCCTATCTGGTGGCACCTTAGATTGCACGCGCAGTGCCCCAAATTTGAAGTGGGAGGACCGACCAAGCATCTTTTTCCATCTCCTGCTTCCAAAAATCCATGCCATATACACGTCCCCTGATAGGTGACGTAACAGGTATCAAACTGATAGGAATAAATAGTGCAACTGAACACACCACTCCTATCTGGTAGCACATTACATTGCACGTGCAGTGCCCCAAATTCGAAGTAGGAGGTCCGACCAAGCATCTTTTTCCATCTCCCTGTTCCAAAAATCAATGCCATATACACGTCCCCTAATAGTGGACGTAACAGGGATTAAACCGATAGGAATAGTACTACTTAACAGTACACACCTTATAATTACGCAGACAGAGGCAACGCAGAGAGAGGAGTCTGAAGAAAAGGAGTCAGAGGAGGAAGGTGGCTTTGAGGAGGTGGAAGACCAAACACAGCAGGCGTCCCAGGGGGCTTGTTGTCACCTTTCGGGGACCCTTGGTGGCTGGGTGGAGGAAGAGACCTTCAATGACATCAGTGAGGACACAGGGGAGGGAGAGGGGGGAAACAGACACAGTAGAGGGAGGGGGAAAAGAGACCCAGGGGAGGGAGAGGGGGGAAGAGACACAGGAGACAGAGAAGAGACACAGGGGAGGGAGAGGGGGGAAGATACACAGGGGGAGGGAAAGTGGGGTAAGAGACACAGGGAAGGAAGGAGTTAAGGGAGAGGGGGAAGGAGACACAGGAGAGGGAGAGGGGGATATGAGGCATGGGGGAAGGAGACACAGGGAAAAGAGAGGGGGAAATGGAGAGGGGGAAAGGAGACACAGGAGAGGGGCAAAGGAGAATCGGGGGGAAAGGAGGGAGAGAGGGGGAAAGTAGGCACGAGAGAGGTGGAAAGGAGACACTGGGGGGAGAAACACAGGGATGGGAGTGGGGGCAGGAATAGACACAGGGGAGGGGGGAACAAACACAGGGGAGGTAGAAGAGTGGGAAGAGACACAGGGATGGGAGTGGGGCAGGAATAGACACAGGGGAGAGGGGAAAAGATACACGGGGAGGGAAAAGGGAAAGGAAGTACAGGAGAGGGGGAAGGATACGCAGGGGAGGGAGGGGATGAAGAGACACAGGGGAGGGAAAGGGGAAAGAGACACAGGGGAGGGAGAGGGGGAAGCATATACAGGGGAGGGAGGGGGAAGAGACACTGGGGAGGGAGAGGGAAAGAGACACAGGGGAGGGAGAGGGGGGAGAGACACAGGGGAGGGAGAGTGTGAAACAGACACAGGGAAGGAAGAGGGTAAAACAGACACAGGGAAGGAAGAGGGGGGAACAGACACAGGTGAGGGAGTGGGTAGAAAACGATACAGGGGAGGGAAAGGGGGAAAGAGACACAGGCAAGAGAGAGGGGGAAATAGACACAGAGGGTGGGAGATGGGGAATAAACACGAGGGTGAGGGTGGAAGAGAAACAAGTGAGTGAGAGGCGGGGAATGAGAGGGAGAGGGGGAAAAGGGGCACAAGAGAGAGAGAGTGGGAAAGGAAACACAGAGGAGAGGGGGAAAGAGTGGGATGGAGAGGGGAACAAGAGAGGGAGAGGGGGGGAAGGAGTCACAAGAGAGGGAGAGGGGGGAAGCGGACACAGGAGAGGGTCAGGGGGAGGAAGACACAGAGGGGGAGAGGGAGAAGAGACACAGGGGGGCAGAAACGGGAGGGAGAGGGTGGGAAAGAGACACAGGGGTGTGAGAGGGGGAAAGAGACACAGGCACTGCGCAATGCATGCCATGAGCTGTGCATGCGCATTGCGTGTCTTGTGCCGCGCATGGGAAATGCGCAGCTGGTGACTTGCATGCACGAGTGAGAGAAGGAATGAGACACTGGGGAGGAAGAGGGAGAAAAGGAGAGGGAAAGGGGGAAAGAAGGTACATCAGAGCGGGAAGGAAATGCAGGGAAGTGAGATGGGGTTAGAGACACAGGGGAGGGAGAGGGGGAAGAGACACAGGGGAGGGAGAGGGGGGAATAAACACAGGGGAGGAAGAGGGGGAACAGACACAGGGAGAAAGAGGAAGGGACAGACAAAGGAGAGGGTAAGGGGGAACAGGCATAGAGGAGGGAGTGGGGGAACAGACACAGAGGAGGGAGAGGGGGAAGAAACACAGGGGAGGGAGTGGGGAGAAAGAGAAACAGTGGAGGGAGAGGGGGAAAAGAGACACAGGCGAGAGAAGGGGAAAATAGACACAGGGGCGGAAGATGGGGAATACACACAGGGGAGCGGGGGGAAGAGACACAGGGGTGGGAGAGAGGGAAAAAGAGAGGAAGAGGGTGAAAAGAGGCACAGGAGATTGGGAGGGGGAAAGGAAACACAGGGGAGAGGGGAGAAGGGAGGAAGAGGGGGAAAGGAGGCACAGGAGAGAGAGAGAGAGAGGAGAAGGAGACACAGGAGAGGGACGGGGGAAGGATACACAGGGGAGGCAGAGGGAGAAGAGACACAGGAGGGAGAGGGGGAGAGACACATTAGAGGGAGGGGGTGAGAGACACTGGGAAGGGAGCTGGGGGAACAGACACAGGGCAGGGGGGAAAGAGGCACAGAAGAAGGAGAGGGGGGAAGATACGCAGGGGACAAAGAGAGGAAAGAGACAGAGGGGGGAAACAGACACAGGGGAGGTAGAGGGGGGAGAGTGGAAGAGACACCGGGGAAGGGGAGAGGGGGGAAGAGACACAGGGGAGAGGGAAACAGACACAGGAGAGGGAGGGGGAAAAGAGACACAGGGGAGGGAGAGGGGGGAAGAGACACAGGAGAGAAGAGACACAGGGGAGGGAGAGGGGGGAAGATACACAGGGGGAGGGAAAACAGGGGAAGAGACACGGGGAAGGAAGGGGGAAAGGGAGAGGGGGAAAGGAGACACAGGAGAGGGAGAGGGGCAAAGGAGACACAGGGGAAGGAGACACAGGGAGGGAGAGGGGCAAAAGGAGAGGGAGAGGTGGAAAGGAGACACAGGGAAAGGAGAGGGGGAATGGAGAGTGGAAAGGAGTCACAGATGAGGGAGAGGGGCAAAAGAGACACAGGGAAAGGAGACACAGGGGAGGGAGAGGGGGGAAAGGAGGGAGAGGGGGAAAGTAGGCACGGGAGAGGGGGAAAAGAGACACTGGGGGAGAGATACAGGGGAGGGAGAGGGGGCAGGAAGAGACACAGGGGAGGGGTAAGAGACTCAGGGGAGATATAAGAGTGGGAAGAGACACAGGGAAGGGAGAGGGGAGAGACACATGGGAGGGGGAATAGACACAAGGGAGGGGGAACAGACACAGGGGAGGGAGAGGGGGAAAGAGACACAGGGAAGGGAGAAGGGGAAAGGAGGTACAGGAGAGGGGGAAGGATACACAGGGAAGGGAGAGGGGGAATATGCACAGGGGAGGGATAGGGGGAAGAGACACAGGGGAGGGAGAGTGGGGAAACAGACACACGGAAGAAAGGGGGGGGAACAGACACAGGTAAGGCAGAGGGGGAACAAACAAAGTGGGGGAGAGGGGGGAAAAAAACAGGTGAGGGAGTAGGGGGAAAAAGAAATGGGGTTGTGAGAGGGGGAAAGAGACACAGACAAAGGAGAGGGGGAAATAGACACAGGGGGTGGGAGATGGGGAATATACACAGGGGTGAGGGCGGAAGAAACACAAGGGAGGGAGAGGGGGAAATGAGAGGGAGAGGGGGAAAAGAGGCACAAAAGAGAGAGAGAGGGGGAAAGAAAACACAGATGACAGGGGATAGAGACACAGGGGAGGGAGAGTGGGGAAACAGACACAGGGAAGGAAGAGGGGGGAACAGACAAAGGGGGGAGGGGGAACAGACACAGGGGAGGGAGTGGGGGAACAGACACAGATGAGAGAGAGGGGGAACAGACACAGGTGAGGGAGTGGGGAAAAAGAGAAACGGGGGAGGGAGAGGGGGAAAGAGATACAGACAAAGGAGAGGGGGATATAGACACAGGGGGTGGGAGATGGGGAATATACACAGGGGTGAGGGCGGAAGAAACACAAGGGAGGGAGAGGGGGAAATGAGAGAGAGAGGGGGAAAGAAAACACAGAGGAGAGGGGGAAGAGACACACGGGAGGGAGAGGGGAAAAAGAGAGGGAGGGGGGAAAGGAGTCACAGGAGAGGGGGGAAGGAGACATAGGAGAGGGATGGGGGAGGAAGACACAGGGGAGGGAGAGGGGGAAGAGACACAGGGGAGGGGGGAAAGAAAAAGAGGAGGGAGAGGGTGGGATAGAGACACAGGTGTGTGAGAGAGGGAAAGACACTGGGGAGGGAGAGGGAGAAAAGGAGAGGCAGAGGGGGAAAGGAGGTACATCAGAGGGGGCAGGAAATGCAGGGGAGTGAGAGGGGGGAAGAGACACAGGGGAGGGAGAGTGGGGAAGAGACACAGGGGAGGGAGAGGAGGGGACAGACACAGGAGAGGAAGAGGGGGAACAGACAAAGGGGAGGGTAAGGGGGTAACAGACACAGAGGAGGGAGAGGGGGAAGAAACACAGCGGAGGGAGTGGGGAGAAAGAAAAAGGGGAGGGAGAGGGGGAAAAGAGACACAGGTGAGGGAAAGGGGGAAAAGAGACACAGGGGCGGAAGATGGGGAATACGCACAGGGGAGTGGGGTAGAGACACAGGGGTGGGAGAGAGGGAAAAGGAGAGGGAAAGGGTGAAAAGAGGCACAGGAGATTGAGAGGGGGAAAGGAAACAGGGGCGAGGGGGAAGGGAGGGGGAATGGAGGCACAGGAGAGAGGAGAAGGAGACACAGGAGAGGGACAGGGGGAGGATACACAGGGGAGGCAGAGGGAGAAGAGACACAGTAGGGAGAGGGGGGAGGAGACACAGGACCGGGAGGGGGAGAGACACTGGGGAGGGAACTAAGGAACAGACACAGGGGAGGGGGGAAAGAGGCACAGGGGAAGGTGAGGGGGAAGAGACACAGGGGAGAAAGAGGGGGAAATATACACAGGTGGAGAGGGGGAAAGAGACATTGGGGAGGGAGAGGGGGAAACAGACACAGGGGAGGGGGAGGGAGAGGGGAAGAGACACAGGAGAAGGGGAGAGCGGGGAAGAGACACAGGGGAGGGAGAAGGATAGAAGATACACAGGGGAGAGGGGGGAAGAGGAAAAAAAGGGGAGGGAGAGGGGTGGGATAGAGACACAGGGGTGTGAGAGGGTGAAGGAGACACTGGCATGAGCCGTGAATGCGCAATGAGTGCCATGAGCCGCGCATGCGCATTGCGTGTCTGGTGCCGCGCATTGGCATTGAGCGGCTGGTGCCACACATAGGTGAGTGAGAGGAGGAGAGGAGACACAGGGGAAGGAGAGGGAGAAAAGGAGAGGGAGAGGGGGAAAGGAAGGTACACCAGAGGGGGGAGGAAATGCAGGGGAGTGAGGGGGGGAGACACAGGGAAGGGAGAGTGGGGAAGAGGCACAGGGGAAGGAGAGGGCGGGACAGACATAGGGAGGAAGAGGGGGAACAGACACGGGAGGAAGAGGGGGAACAGACAAAAGGGAGGGTAAGGGGGGAACAGACACAGGGAGGGAGTGGGGGAACAGACACAGAGGAGGGAGAGGGGAAAGAAACACAGGGGAGGGAGTGGGGAGAGAGAAACAGGGGAGGGAGAGGGGGGAAAGAGACACAGGCGAGAGAAAGGCAGAAAATAGACACAGGGGCAGAAGATGGGGAATACACACAGCAGAGGGGGGGAGAGACCCAGGGGTGGGAGAGAGGGAAAAGGAGAGGGAGAGGGTGAAAAGAGGTACAGGAGATTGAGAGGGGCAAAGGAAACACAGGTTAGAGGGGGAAGGGAGGGAGAGAGGAGAAGGAGACACAGGAGAGGGACGGGGGGGAGACACAGGAGATTGAGGGGAGAAACACTGGGGAGGGAGCTGGGGAACAGACACAGGGGAGGGGGGAAAGAGGCACGGGGAAGGAGAGGGGGAGGAGACACAGGGGAGAAAGAGGGGGAAAGATACACAGGGGGAGAGGGGGAAAGAGACATTGGGGAGGGAGAGGGGAAAACAGACACAGGGGAGGGAGAGGGAGAGGGGAAGAGACACAGGGGAATGGGAGAGGGGGAAGAGACACAGGAAAGGGAGACGAGACATAGGGGAGGGAGAAGCATAGAAGATACACAGGGGGATGAGAGAGGGGGGAAGAGGAGACATATGGGAGGGAAGGGGCAAAAAGGAGAGGGAGAGGGGGAAAGCAGGCACAGAAGAGGGAGAGGGGGAAATGAGACACAGGGGAGCGAGAGGAAGGAAGGAGACACGGCGGAGGGATAGAGGGGGGAGAAGACACAGGGGAGGGGGGGAAGAGATGTGAGGGAGGGGGGGGGGAACAAAATGTACAACACTATATCATGCCGTCATTTTTGCCGGGCAAGTCGCTAGTATTAAATATTAAGTATCATTATTAAAAGTCTATTTTAAAATTAAATATATAACTGGATTTCAAGTCCTGCCTTGTTTGGTGTTGCAGTGATGTTGTCAACGGCTGGTTCCAGAGACACTTAAAATACATAGAGATGTTGCATAGCCAGACCATGATTAATTCCTTTTGGAGTGTATGATCATGAAATTGCAGCTGTAAATTGAACTGACTCCAGTATTGGCTATGGTCAAGTGAGGCTTGCAATGAGCGCCGAAGTTGCGGATTAGCCGACGCCTGCAATGAGCGGCAAAGCCGCTCATTGCAGAGCTCGCAATGAGTGCAAAAAGCCCTCATTGTGAGGCCCGAAAAGTAGAGGGTAAGAGGCTGACAATGAGTGCAAAGATGCTCATTGCAAGGCACAGAAGTTGCGGGTTTGCTGAAGCCTGCAATGAGTGGCGAAGCTGCTCATTGCGGGGCTCGCGATGAGCGCCAAAGGCGCTCCTTGTGAGGCCCATAAAGTAGAAGGGGGAGAGGTTTGCAATGAGTGCCAAAGCCGCTCATCGTGAGGCCCCCAAATTAGAGGGGGGTAGAGCCTTGCATTGTGTGGCAAACAGTGTTACCTGGCTTCAAATTTTATTGCCATCATTTTTGACAGGCAAGTCGCTAGTAGGAAGATAATATTGGTAATATGTAACTGCTATCGTCAACATTTATTGGGTGAATTAGAAAATGTATGCAGCTCCATTAGACTTTTTTTATTTTGTAATAAATAAATGGTATCTAGTAGGTACAACAGAATATAGAACAATGGAAATGATTGCATAAAACCTGATGCTATAAGAATGGTAAAAAGAGTGGTTATTTAAGCTTAATTCTGTTTTCTTATTTAATATGTTGAACTAGGCTTTGTAAACTAATATATATTTTTTTAAAACCACAACAGGTTTAAATATGCAAATTTAGAGGAGGAACATTAAATCAATAAAGACTGTATTTGATGATAAATTCAAGGAGCAACAAGGTGAAGATCAAGAGCATCTGTCTTAATTAAAATTATCTATGTATCATGAGGTTGTATGCTGACTTCTAAGACATATCTTGAAGAAATATGCTGTGTATCATTCAATGACCTTCTAATAAATAAACCATAAAAAAGAAAAACATATTGCCAGCACAACTTCTCTGTAAACGTTGTAACCTTGTCTCAGTTTTCTATATTTTTTAGATTAAAAGTAATAGAGAATTGAATATATCACCTACATAGAACCCCTATTGTAAATAAATAGTATATATGTGTTCACATTTGAATATCTAAAATAAGTTAAAATACTTATTTCCTGCTCAGAATTCTGAGAAATACTGCATTACGAGAACCTGGGCAGGGACATGCAAATGTACCCACAATGGCTTTGCTCTTTAATCAGTGTCATTTCAAACATGGCTCCTTTTAAGTATATGTCTGCTGTATTACACAGCTTTATGCAACACCAGGTTGGATTATGCACAAGCAAGAAAACCTACCCACAGACAGCTGCTTCAAAGTTACTGCTTCTCATCAGTGTTTGGCTGGTTCCTAGTATGTGTAGTAGACTTTGTGGGGAGTTAGTTTACCATAATAATCAGTTAATTTATGGTGCACAAAAAAGCGATAGAAGCCATTTGTGTGTCTAAATTTACAGTACTACTGTAAGGTGGAGAGCTTCTATCACTCTGTTGCCTACCATGAATTAAATGATTGTTGTGAGGATATTTAATATAATGTACCTGTTTTCTTTTGAGATCAGCTTCTCTCTTGTAGCTTCTTTGCCTAAAACATGAAGTTTAGGGATGGCTTGATATTGAACTTTTCTCTCTATATGGGAACCTAAATAAAATAAATAGAAGAACTACCTAATGGCTCCACCCTAACCATCAAAATCTCTGTACCCTATGTACCTCTTTAGTATGCTGTAGAGATGTAAAATAAATGTATTACTCTCCATGGCCCCATTCATGCTCGCTTTCCATATAACTAATAACTAATGGGGTCCTATAGATTACCAGCTTCTATGAATAGCCTGCTCTTGGTTGTGTTGTGGGTTGTTCCTTCAAAAACTTTCTAAAACTGTTGTTCATCATTGTCAGTTTATGTTTTTTGGTCCTCATTTTCAGTCCAGGAAATTGGCCATGCAAAAATTACCACCTCAAAAAAAAACAGTAAAAACTGTAACTCTATAGAAATACTTAAAAGACAAAATTTAGAATAGAACTGAATTAACAAAATGGCATATCTATCTATCTATCTATCTATCTATCTATATATATATATATATATATATATATATATATATATATATATATATACTAGTGCAATGGATGCATGAATTAATATTGAATATCAAAAGAAAAGAAAAGAAGGCCTCCTTCAATTTAAGCACTCACAAACACAAAAAAAGTAGACGCTTTTTCTAATAATATAAAAATTTAAATTTATTATTTCTTCATAAAAAAACAAACAAAAAAAATTGTCCAGAGCTATGAAATAAATGTAGTGATCTATAGTTGTTATTGGCACAGATTCCATGCACTGAAGATGGATGGTAATGGTTTCAATTCCACTCCTCAAATGGGGGATGTTCTTTCACTTGAAATCAATGTGCTGGATAGTATCAATATATGTAATAAACACAACAAGTCAGCAGGCACAAAAGTCACTAAGGCATTATCATATATATATAAGTCACACTACGTGTTCAATAGTAGTGATACATAGTAATCGTCACAAATGAAGCAGCAATGTGCCTGCCTTGTTGTGCTTACTGAAAACACAAATCCACTTGTATCAAAATGGCAGTGAGTTGATATTTTTAAGCTTCCGTAGTTACATAAGCAGAAAAAACAATCTCTTGATATCACAGCATTAAGTGTAATACACTGTATATACTGTGTTACATAGAAGAAATTTTTGCTTTAACCAATGCTCATTTCATGCAGTAACTGGCATCATAATCCACATACACATTAGTTCTGCAGCTGCAATGTGCATCCCTTGTTGTGCTTGCTGAATGCACAAATCCACTTGTTTCACAATATCAGTGAGTTGATACCTTTAGGCTTCCATAGTTGCATTCACTGAATAATTTAATCAGCTGCTGTTCAACATCATAAGCAGGAAAAACAGTCTATTGATATCACAACAGTGAGTGTGATACACAGCATATACAAAGTTATTGTTTTATCCTATGCTCATTTCATGCAGTAACAGGCATCTCAATCCACCCATTAGTTCTGCAGTAGCAGGTGATAAACGCCACAGTAGGCCATCTTTACACAGTGGAAGCGAATTCAGGATCCTGTGTAAACTAGACACAGGATAATCTGAGCTGTTCCTTTCTCCGCAAAGTTTAGAAGTTGTCCATTACATCCATATAGTAAAGCCAGTGAATAACAGAGATCCTGGAAAGAAAAAGAACGCCACAAGACGCGTTTAGGTGATACAGCTTTCTCAATCAGTTGGCATATAAAAAGAAAACATATTCCTGCTGCCTTCAATTGCCGGTACCATATATTTCATGGTTGTTAAATATATAATGGGTATGTAATGGGTATGTGGATTAAGATGCTTGTTACTGCAATTAATGAGCATTGGATAAAGCTAAAACTTTTTTGCATGTGACACTGTGTATTATAGTTGATTTATGTATCCAGTGCATATAACTATGTATCCAGTGAATGTAACTATGTATCCAGTAAATGTAACTATGGAAGCCTGAAAGTATCAATTCACTGACATTTTGATACACAAGTGGATTTGTGTTTTCAGTAAGCACAGGCATTGCTGCTTCATTTGTGATGATTACTATGTATCATTTTAATACTATAGAACACTTATTGAGACTCATATATATGATAATGCCTTAGTGACTTTTGTGCCTACTGATTTGTTGTGTTTATTGAATATATTGATACTATCCAGCACATTGATTTCAACAAGTGGAAGAACATCCCCCATTTGATGAGTGGATTTGAAACCATTACCATCTTCAGTGCATGGAATCTGTGCCAATAACAACTATAGATCACTACATTTATTTTAGAGCTCTAGACTTTTTTTTTTTTTTGTGCATACATTGAAGGATGGACTGTGGACTGTCTCATAGGAGATGATGACAGACTTATCTTATAAGGTGTTTTGGGTAAAAGGAGTGTATCTTCCACTTAAGGTAGAGGTGTGAAAGGGAGCCAAGTCTCTTTTCAGAGATGGGTTAATACATTAATCAGAAAGACATCTGGCTGCTTTGCAGACTTACCATGTGTGATTAAAGAATAGTCATAAAGCGCCACTTAATCCAGGCCTGATCAGAAGTGGCTTAAACAGATAACCCCAACCTCTAGTGTCTCAGAAAAGGGAGGAGGTTTTATGGCCTAGTGACAGGGTAGACCCCTGAAACAGGGAGGGGCATTATGAGGGATGTGTGGGTGAATTTTTTTGTGTCTGAGGTTGTGTGCACTAAGGAAAAGGTGCATGTGTATTTCTTTCTGAGTTTTCCTAACTAAAGGGATTTGACTTTCCTCCTTCTCCATGATAAATGAGATATTGAACACAAAAGGCATAACCTACAGGGAGAATCATTGGTTGCACGTGACCCCTCAACTTTGGGTCGTAATACCCATATTTGCTGCAATAATAAATTCCACATTTCCCCTTGGGATTTATATGTCTAAAGTGCCAAAAGAAATGAGCTTACAGTTTTTGGTTCCAGCAGTAAGCCTTTGCAGAAACTGAATGCACACTGTTTGCAGAGAGTCAGGCCATTGAAGAAACAACTAGGTTAAAAAATAAAAACTCGATAAAATTGTGAAATATGCATCACCTATTTGATAATGTAGAATTGTATTGATGAATTTTGTGTTCCTTTGCTTAATAAGTGGTAACCTGCCACATTCTCATTTATTTTTGCGTAAATGCTCTATCGTTTGAGAATTTGATAAATGATGGGTTAAAAAATGTTCAATGACTCTAGGTAACACCATTGTATGCATTATGTTTCTTTCCAGATCCACAAAACTGTTTTCCTTAATTGTTCGTTTAGTGAATCCTATATATTATTTATGACAAGGACACTTAAGTAGATATAAGATGTGTATATAGATCTAGAGTTGATTAAGCCTTGTATTCAGAAATGCTCTCAAGTAGATGATTGTTTTGGAGCTACTTATTGATATAAAGGTACATGCTCTTTCTGTTAACCAGTTACCTTATTGCAAGCATTCATTATCAAATATATTTTTTAAAAGCCTATCTAACATGTATCTACTAAAACTGATTATTTTTACTGATTCCTCCACAAATTTATAAACCTTTTGCTACTGACAGTGCTCACAAACAGGTCTAATATAACAATGTAATATCGTTTTATTAAATTATATTGAGTCTTTCAACAAAATCCGTACTAAATGAGAGTAGAGATGAATGGAATCAAGCATTCCACAAATTTGTGTTAATCATTGTCTTAAATAAACAGAATAATCCAACTATATCATCCATTATATAGCATAATTGACACATATTACAATATTTGTAGTCTTAGGTATAAATGTAAGTTCTAAGGAGTTAACGAGTTATATTATATATAGTTTTATAATATATTGTCCATAAAAACAAAAAAGAAAATTGTAATACATATCATCTTCATAACAATGTAAGATGAGTGTACATAAACGAGAAAAGGCAACAATAACACAAGAGAACAAACAAAAAACAAAAAAACAAAAAAGACAACATACATTCATACCCCATTCAATCAATTCATGATAAAGAAATTTCACTAATAAGCATTGTACATATTTTACAATTTATAAATTGCAAAAAGTTGCAATTAATATTTGGAATCCCAAATTTTCCATTTTAGGGATCTTTTTTTAGTACTCCAGCACCTATGTAATCTCTTTCTAGTTCTCGAAAATGTTTTAATTTAATTACAATCTCATTGCAAGAGGGTATGTCTGTCCCTCTCCAATTAGATATAATAAGATGTTTAGCTACAGAAAAAAAAAAAATTTGCAGGAAATATGTGCAGTAAACTGCATTGTTTGGTAAAGGGTAAGTCAACTTCCAAAATCGATGAGGAAAGATTGTAACAATTATTCCAAAAGGATTTAATATGTGGACTCTCCCACATAATGTGGCTTACATTTCTGATCATACCGCAATCTCTCCAGATATGTCCTAAAGTTATTAAAATATGGGAAACTATTTTAAACTATTTTAAAGAACAATTTCAGTGCAATATTTATAGGTTGACTTAATAATGGGCAAATTGTTTTTACACAGTTTAAAATAAATTATTAAAGTCTATAATTAGTAATTACTGTATTCAGTTTTGCTTTATGGATGACAGCCATTTTATTTTTGTTTGTGAAAGGATTAGAAACCTAAAGTAGTGGGAGGAACAATGGACACAGGTAACATTCTGTACTCACTTCTGACACAATATTTCCTCTTCAAATAGCCTTTTAACAATAGTAGCCAATGGTAGAGTAAGGTCACCTAGAATAAACCTCCCTGTCAAGCTACAGAAGACTAGGGCCCTCATTCAATTGCGATTTGGTCAATTGAATAGTGCTCTAACTATGCACATAACATTTTTTTTTCAAATAAGTTTTTAGTTAGTGAAAACCTTGCTTTTGGATAGATCTTTACTAACTAAAAACTTCTTAAAAAAATATATGTTATGTGCTTATTTAGAGCCCTATTCAATTGGGCAAATTGCAATTGAATAAGGGCCTAGTAGTCTAAGATGGATTCCCCGTTGATATAACCAGAGTCATCTAACATTTTATCTGTAATAGTTTTATGTTCCTCTTTTGCATACCTGCTAATGTTATTTTGTTATTTTGTTTCATATTTCACAAGTGTGAAGATTCCAGGAGGGGGCACTATTCAGCTCCAGAAATTCCTGTCTTTGGCTACAGAAATCCCCCTCTCAGGGTATCCTCCTAGAAGAAATGGCCTCTCAGTGCCCGGCGGTCAGATCATCATCATCAGCATCAGCTCAGTAAAATAATAAAAGTCTTCCCTTTAAATGAAACACCCCATTCTCTAGATGTTCCAGAAGATAATTTTTTTTTTATTACAGCAGTATATTTCTACTGTTTAAAGTTCAAAGGATTTACATCACAGTGGGCTGAACATATGCAAACTCTCCGCCCATTGGGGCTAGATCAATTGGAGGCAGCATCCAGGAAATTTGGGCAGGAAAATGAACAACGAAACAGACATGCATATACTTACCACAAACATCCTGCAGTGCCATCTTGTGGCCAAGAAATGGAACTAATTGTTCTTTCTACAGTGAATAAGCTGACTATATGAAGCTAGCTGGCTTATTTTATACAACTGTTTTAAAACCAGAAAGTATATCAGTTATGGGAAAACAGATCTTTACAAACAGCATGTAAAGTTTTTACCAAACTACAGTGGTCATTTAAGTTGTATTTAAAACAGTATTGGAATTTTATTAGAACATAGTCCTAAATGTTGTTATTGCATGTATAAACAATAATGGCAAATCTGGTAATTATGATTAAATCTCTTTGATGTGTGTAAAGTATTACTATTTGAATTAGAATCTGAAAAAATATTAAACTTAATAGGTTGTGAATTCAAACATATTAATTCACATTACACTCTTCTAGCTAAATTGCATGCATTTGTATGCAATATGACACTGTTGGCTTAATAATATTTCTATTGATTGTTACCTAAACCATAACCATAATTTAAAGTTGTATAAATATAGTGACACATTAAATATATATCCTTTATAATCTCCTCTAAAATTAATTAACACATGTTTTTACGATATATTAGAAAAATTACAGAAAAGATGACAATTATATGGAATTAATGCATTTTACATGTGTGTTGTATAAGCAAATCCATTTTTGTACTTTAAGCTTTCTGTAAAAATCTAATCATTTTTTAATTACCTTTTGTGATGTCCTGGGGGGGAGTCGAACAAGACTTTGAGGGACTGTTGGACTATTAGAGCCGGCCCTGGATTAACATGGATCATTGATATTCTTTCTTCCTTCTCCCCTGACACTGTACTCCTGACAGCTACATTATTATTGTGTGCCATATTGTGCGAGTAAGTCATGTTATTAATGGAGGGGACAACAATATGGGGTTAATCAGAATCATTGTATTTTTGTGGGAATTTATTGATGTCACAGTGGTAACCAGTCATGTTTGGCATTGAAATGTTGCATTTTCCCCAGGGAGTTTAATAAAGTATATTACCAGGGTCCCTGAAGAAGAAGGGGTCACCAGTTACGAGGTGCTTGGTTGTAGGGGATCCAATACATTGGGGAAGAGCTGGCTGTCGCCTGTGGACACAAGACATCCAGACGTGAATGGGGAAGCAAACTGGGAATAACCATTATTGTTCTAAATAACATAAGGGACATACCTATAAAAGTACTGGGTCATATGGAGGGTCACATATACCAGCTGACATAGTCTCCACTCCTGACCTGATTGGACACTTCCTGGAAAGCCTGGAACAAAGATCCAATGAGCTTGGGTATTTAGTTAGGCTCCAGGAACAAGAGGGGTGATTCAGGGTGGTGACATCACTTGATGGACAGGTATTCCCATGTGGTCAGGGTGAGCGCTGGTGGGGACTGTGTTGATAATTGTACAAGTTTGGACTGTATTATGCATAAATATGCTGTACCACCATCAAAATATTAGTTATATATTTCAATTACATAATTAATGGGTATGTTTCATTCTGAGGGAGTAATAATTCTTATTATTGGGATTATTACTGAACTTGCATTGGGCTTTGTTAGAGTTGGTAACATTTGCTTGGTGACCCTCCATATAGGTTGGTAGACTGGCTAGCTGGCCCATAACTCCCTGTAAGCAGGGAAGTAATATTTGTAGAGCACGTTATGTTTATGGGAACAATTGGTTGAATATATCTGCTACCTAGCCAACCTCCTCCTGGATAGCGATACCTTTATTGAGTTGGAGGAGAGCTGGCTAATGGGAGTCGAGGTCTCCGGGGTGTATTCACTTTTAGTTTCCAACCAGGACTCTTATAACATTACTAATAATTCAGGCTCCCCATTAGATTGAATGGTCCGGGGTCAGAAACAATGCCTAGGGTCAAGTATTTCCTAATTCTATTAGTGTCTGACAGCCTATAGTCAACTATACTTGATGATGCAATCAGTTCCATGGATCCCTGATTGAAGTCTATGGCGACAATGTTACCGTTTGCCACGAGTTTGAATCTAATCTGGAATCTAGCCTGACCCTTAGACTGGGAGCAAGTTGGGTATAATGGTTGGCTACTGCAAGTGACTACTGGTCACCCTTAAAGTGACACCACCCTCAAATTATTTTTATTGGCTCGATACAATAGTTCCACCCAAAAACACATTCTTCACATAAAATACTTTTTCTAAAAACAAAAGAGCTTTCTACGCTCAAATGACCTGGCTGAATGGGGTCTTAGGGGTCCAGGGCACACAACAAGGGCATAGAAGGGAACCATCATACACCATAAAAAGTCAACAAGTGATATCATTTTTCAAAAGGTCCTTATGGACATTATAATGGCCTTTTGATCCATCCGGCCATGTGGCTAGTCTCCATCAGGGTCCAGTTGCCAAACCTGAAAGTAGAATCATGATAGATGGATAGATTATTATTATAATTTGTTTGTAGGTCGCCAACAAATTCCGTGGCGATAGATAGATAGATAGATAGATAGATAGATAGATAGATAGATAGATTCCAACATGACATTTTCCATGATCATACACAGTAAGTTAAATTGGTTCGTAAGTATATGTATAATTTATAAGGACTCTGCTAAATATCATAGATACTTTGAATATTGCCGTACTTCACATTAGCTTCCATTTTATTATTCTCCAGTAACCTTTTGAGAGTAAAAGACACATTGAAAATATTCACCATAATAGTTATGTAGATCCATATTTTATTTACATCTTTGTTGACTATGAATACAGAAAAAAACATGACAAAGCAGCCAGTGTGTAGCACTACATCCACATACATCACACAGCTGCACAGTCAAAAATTACTAGACAGACACATAACACACCTCAGGACATTTTAGGTTTAGCGTGCAGGGGACAGACGTGTTTAATAAAGTGATTTTCTTCTCCATTTCGCAGTAAACTGAGCTGACAAAACATCAAACTATTATAGACTCATAAACCTTTAATGTGTTGAAGAATAGTATTTATGAGGACAGCTTTTTGGAATATGAATCAGTAATGAGTTTTGCTGTAAACTTTTTAGGGAAACATTGATGCAAAACTAATGATAGGCACTCTGTAACTGTTAATTTTCTGTACATCCTCTCATCACCACAGGAGCTCTGCTGAGGTTTTGGATTTGCTAATCACTTGTACAGAATACGCCTGTCAGACAGAGCAATGCTGTGAATACAGTCATATAGCCTTAAACAATGACAAACAGTACTATATGGAAACACACACTATAGAAAAAAGCAAACTATCAGCTGCCCTTCTTTTGGAGGAACATACCCTCAAGTAGAAATTTTCAGACACTCTTAGTATCCCAAATGTTACTCTTTTTAAAAGAAAGTCCCACATTTAAAGATAAAACAATTTTTTACAGCCCTGACCATGCCCCTCTTTGTCCAATCATCCGGGATGGTGTAAAAGCCGGATTGAGTTTTGGGTCTTAAATATTTTTTTCAAAAGTATTTAACACATCCCAGTGATATTGGTATCAATTTCGGTACTTTTATAAAAAGGCCTGTTCCAACCGACTCCATTCTGTCCCGGCTTCTCTATGTCCCCAGTTATCATGTTATTTTCGTACAAAATATAGGAGATGTATTATGAAGTCTGGCATGTCAAATGAACAGAATATATGTCTTTATAGAGCAATGTTTACATATTCAGTGTGTGTATACCTAAAAATAATGGTGGTAAAACTTCTTAAAAGTGCATAATTTTTCTAGAAAATTAGTGTCCCTCTTGGTTCACTTAAAATGCTGGAGAGAAGAAACATGTTTTATGTTCCCATATTATAATACACAAACATGCACACTCTGCTTTACCCACACTACTATGGGTAAACTCAGAATACTGCTCCAGAGGGCAAAAACACATATACACTGCTCTACCCATAAACTACCAGGGGTGTACTTTATGGTTGTTTTGCAATATTTAAATTAACAGATAATAATCAAATTAGTAATGTACCATAGCACTTTCTGGAGTTACCACTCATACACAGCATGTTATTAATATTTGGTATTATCAAGTCTGTAGTAAACACAAAATAGCAGACACATGATTATACTCCTTAATTTCACCAACATAAACTAACGTTTTTAAATGTGAAAGTCTCTATAAAAAATTATAATTTGAAAGTTAACTATCAATATGTTAACACTTCACATTGGACATTAAAAAATAACATTTCATGAAATTCATTATTATATGAACAATTTTCTTTAGTGTTCATTAAAAGATGCAACTGTAGCAAACATTAAATATCAGTTTCAATAAACATCAATAATTTAATAGAATAATGGTGGTGGGTTGAATGGACTAACAGAGCATGGTGGAATATAAACTCTATATTTTTAATTTGTCCTGTTCCAAAATTGAAACATTGATATGTCTATAGTTAACTGACGGGCTCATCAGGGCACATCATTTCCAGAAATCCCCTTCCCATTCCTGTCTACAACATATTCGGGAATGCTGTTCCATGTATCTATTACCCTTTGTATACAGTAGCTATTTTGTAAAACACTTCTCTCCCACTTCTCGTGCCATCTAATTTTAGAATGCACAAAGCTTTCATAAAACAGGAAGTATAATTGGGAGAAGTATGTGATCATATTACCCTTTGTTTATTTCTACAATGTATTTAATATAACAGGCAGAGATTCAATTATTATATAATTATTTTGAGGATAATAGTAAAGAGTTGATTAGCATTCAGCTTGCCAAAAATAGCATTTTGCATAAAAAGACTTAACACAACACACAAAAAAATCACTGTAGCTTAGTAAAAACCTCAAATGGCGTAAACTATAAAACAAGCAAACACGATCAGCACCTATGCGAACCATCAACATAAATATATTGTTATAGAATATATTAACTTAAAAGCAAGCTTTGCTTTGGACTTTTGCCTTTGGTCTTCCATTTTGGACCTTTATAGCCTTCATAGCTGACTGGAGTCTGAGGAGTTGTTGCTTCTTCTGGGAGCTTATCCTAATGTTAAGTGAATATTCAAAGTAGAATTCTTTCAACTGAACTGATTGTAGATATTATCTATATTCAGGGTCACTCTCAGGTTATGTCAGTCATGTCAGGAACCAAAGCTAACAGTCCGGCCAGCAAAATGATATATAATATTTGAAAATTAAAACTGTTTTGAGTGTTATCAACTGTTAAGCCAGTTAAAAAAGCAGTCCATATTTGTGCCATGTCAGTGGTTCTTTAACACACCATAACTGTACCCAATCCTATTTATTTAATCGTTCTTACATATTTTGCATATATGTCCTTGGAACTATTTCTGTAAAGTAGAAGTACACAAATACTGGAGACAGCAGAAAAATTCCACGCTAAAAAATCATAACCTTGGTAGCACTGCATTACTAAATAAAATTACCTATTAGTACACAAATAACATCAGAAAAAAATGAATACTTTCATTTCATACAGCTATTAGACTATCGGCACTAAAAATGAACATGCAGCAGTAGCTCTTTGTATGAAGCGGTAGATTATGAAAAAGGCTCTGAGGGAGAGTCTGTTTTTCTGTTTAAAGGCCTTGAGCAACAAACAAATATTCTTATTTTTTAATGAATACTTTGAATTAAATCAGAACACCTGTAGAATAATTTATTAAAAGACACTGCTGTTTCGATCAGTTTTGAAGCTTCTCAGATTACATGAAAAATAATCTTTTGTTACCAACCTTTTTAGGCAATCATTTTTGCATATGTGCAGTCAATTCTTTTTTTAATAAAGTCTACCAAAGTCCAAATGTATTTGGGGAGAAGTAAACTGAAGTTTGAGTCCTATTTTTTTTTAAATATACATACAAATACTGTAATATAATGACAGTGAACAAGGCACAGGAGGGAAGATTGAATATGGAATGTCATATGGAGAAAGGTTATAATTTAATTAAAAGCTTATTTAAGGGCCATATATGGGACAATATATATATAGGTCCAGATAGAATAGGCCGGACATTCTGATTTGGACCCAGGTCCACTTATTGACTAGCCCCCTGCTTTAGTCTTTCCAAGTGGTAGTTGGTAGTTTCAGCTCTTTGTTGTGCTTCCAAATATGGTGGCATTATAATATGCTGTTTCTAGCATTGGTATTACCAAGAAGACACAACAGTAGAAACCACTGTGGTAATGTCGTCTCTAAGGGTTTCACCCAATATGGGTTGCTGGTGACTTTGGTTTGCCAAATAATTGATATTAAAGTTATCTTAGAACATTCAAAACATATCAAAATTATTTGGCCTTTTATTATTTGATTCTACATGTCTAGATACTAAAGAACTGAAAAGTTTGTAGTTAACTTCTACTTTACTTCTACCCAGCTCAGTGTTAGCTATCTACTTGTAACCTAAACACATACATAAATAGTAAAGATAGCACCTCATACATGCATGTTTGCCATATTTTTCTAAGTCTAGATGTTTTTTTTAAATATCTTAAAGGCATAATAAATTACCGTATATACTCGAGTATAAGTTGAGTTTTTCCCCCCTCGGCTTATACTCGAGTCACTCTCCCCCCCCCCCCCGTGTCTCTCAGACCCCCCCTTGTGTCTCTCTACCCCCTGTGTCTATCTACCCCCCCATGTCTCTCTAACCCCCCCGTGTCTCTCTAACCCCCACGTCTCTTTCCCTCCCCCCTCCTCATCCTCAACCCCCCTCATTTTAACACCCCCCTCATACTACCCCCCCTCCCCTCACTTACCTGCTCTGGCCTCCGCTCCTTCCGGGTCTTGATGTGATGCACATGCGACGTCACCTGCGCGCCACGCCAATAGCATATACCGGGTGCCAGCACCCGGTATATGCTAATGCCGTGACGTCACACGCACGCCACGTCATTAGCATATCCCAGGTGCCAGCACCCAGTATATGCTAATGACGTGACGTCACACGCACGCCACGTCAAGACCCGGAAGACGGAGCAGGTAAGTGAGGGGAGAGGGGGGGATTAGAATGAGGAGGGGGGTTTAGAATGAGGGGGGTTGAGGCTGAGGAGGGAGGTTGAGAAGGGAGGTTTAAGAGGGGGTTGAGGATGGGGGGTTGAGGTTGAGGAGGGAGGTTGAGGAGGGGGTTGAGGATGGGGGGGTTGAGGTTGAGGAGGGAGGTTGAGAAGGGGGTTGAGGATGGGGGGTTGAGGTTGAGGAGGGAGGTTGAGGAGGGGGTTGAGGATGGGGGTTGAGGTTGAGGAGGGAGGTTGAGAAGGGGGTTGAGGATGGGGGGTTGAGGATGAGGAGGTTGGTTGAGGAGGGGGTTGAGGATGAGGAGGGGGGCTGAGGATGAGGAGGGGGACTGAGGATGAGGAGGGGGCCTGACTATGAGGAGGGGGCCTGAGGATGAGGAGGGGGCTGAGGATGAGGAGGGAGGTTAAGGATGAGGAGGGGAGTTGAGGAGGGAGGTTGAGGAGGGAGGTTGAGGTTGAGGTTGAGGAGGGAGGATGAGGAGGGAGGATGAGGAGGGGGGTTGAGGAGGGGGGGTTGAGGTTGAGGAGGGGGTTGAGGATGGGGGGGTTGAGGATGGGGGGGTTGAGATTGAGGAGGGAGGTTGAGGATGGGGGGTTTAGAATGGGGGGGTTGAGGTTGAGGAGGGAGGTTGAGGATGGGGTTGAGGTTGAGGATAAGGAGGGAGGTTGAGGATGAGGAGGGAGGTTGAGGAGGGGGTTGAGGATGAGGAGGAAGGTTGAGTTTGAGGAGGGAGGTTGGGGAGGGGGTTGAGGATGAGGAGGGGGGTTGAGGAGGGGGTTGAGGAGGAGGGGGTTGAGGATGAGGGGGTTGAGGATGAGGGGGTTGAGGAGGGAGGTTGAGGATGAGGAGGGATGATGAGGAGGGGGGCTGAGGATGAGGAGGGGGACTGAGGATGAGGAGGGGGCCTGACTATGAGGAGGGGGCCTGAGGATGAGGAGGGGGCTGAGGATGAGGAGGGAGGTTAAGGATGAGGAGGGGAGTTGAGGAGGGAGGTTGAGGAGGGAGGTTGAGGTTGAGGTTGAGGAGGGAGGATGAGGAGGGAGGATGAGGAGGGGGGTTGAGGAGGGGGGGTTGAGGAGGGGGGTTGAGGATGGGGGGTTGAGGTTGAGGAGGGGGTTGAGGATGGGGGGGTTGAGGATGGGGGGGTTGAGATTGAGGAGGGAGGTTGAGGATGGGGGGTTTAGAATAGGGGGGTTGAGGTTGAGGAGGGAGGTTGAGGATGGGGTTGAGGTTGAGGATAAGGAGGGAGGTTGAGGATGAGGAGGGAGGTTGAGGAGGGGGTTGAGGATGAGGAGGAAGGTTGAGTTTGAGGAGGGAGGTTGGGGAGGGGGTTGAGGATGAGGAGGGGGGTTGAGGAGGGGGTTGAGGAGGAGGGGGTTGAGGATGAGGGGGTTGAGGATGAGGGGGTTGAGGAGGGAGGTTGAGGATGAGGAGGGATGATGAGGAGGGAGGTTGAGGATGAGGAGTGGGGTTGAGGCGGGAGGTTGAGAATGAGGAGGGGGGGAAGAGACACAGGGAACGGAGAGAGGGAGAAGAGACACAGGGAAGGGAGAGGGGAAGAGACACAGGGAAGGGAGAGGGGAGAAGAGACACGGGAGAGAGATGGGGACACAGAAGGCACAAAAGAGACACAGGGGGCAGCACATTTCCCACCCTCGGCTTATACTCGAGTCACTCATTTTACCCAGTATTTTGTGGTAAAATAGGTGCCTCGGCTTATACTCGGGTCGGCTTATACTCGAGTATATACGGTACCTTGTCAAATCTTCATGGGTCATTTTATAATCCGTTTAATACAGTTATGTATACTGAGCTAGTTAAATAAAAAATATTAAAAATATGTTTGTGCTACTTTATTATATACTTCAAAAGCATGTTGTTTTTTCCTAAGCCAGTTTTTTTTTTTTTTTTTTAGATCTTTTGGTCATCATAACCTGTTGGATAAACACTTTATGAGTTGGGTGTACCACCCTGACCCTACCTACTACTACCAACCTTCCACCATGGGAAATGCAAGAATGACAATGCTATATAATATAATGTATTATGCATGGTATAAATATACCTAATAACAGCTAAAGAAGATATAAGTGTTATTAAAAAAGCTTTACTTCAATTAGCTATCACCTTCCTCAGCTTGTGTTCTTTCCTACTGTTCAATAACATGATGTACAGTGGACAGCTGCATGGGGAATTTTCAGTTAGCAGATGAGTTTCCAGGTCACTGTATGGTTTTTTGTTGACCTATACTGTTCTTGCAGTCCCACTGGAGGGAGAGAGGAGGGGCAAGGAGGCGAAAGTCGAGTAAAACCTGCAAAATCTCCAGAACCTAATAAAAAAAACTTGGTGCAAGGAATTAAAAAATCCTATCTATAATTCTGCAAATTGTCATATATGTCTTTGCTCTTGAATTTGCATGTCTGTGCATATAAAGAGTATAGTCATTAACCCTAAAAACAAATGCCTTCACAGGCCATGAAACTATGTTGTTAATATTCCTATAACAGTTGAAAGCACTGTGGATAAAATAGCTATAAATGTGTTCATTCTTTATCTGTAAATTTGAGAAGGCTATAGTGTGTATGTATTTTTATCACAATTTGAAAAACATTATTTGTATTACACATAAAAACGCTGTGTGTATGTGTGTGTCAGAATGTGTGTAAGTGAATTTAGCTAAAGCGTATTTGGCAGTTTTTTGGCCATTTCCTGTTTCTTCTCAATCAGATCACACAGAGGGAAATGTGTCCAACTTCATCTACATGGCTAGGTAATTGATTGCAAAAGAGCAGAAGTTATAGAAATGTAAAAATAAAGGGAATATATATACCATAGCGGAGACAGATAGGCCTAGTACATTAGGGAAAACAGACTTAGAGAGACAAAGGTAAAGAACGTGATCTGATAGATCTAAGAGATGTAAAGTACAATAGTTCACAAAGAAAGTGCAAAGGAAAGAAAACCATAAATATAGATTTTGGCACATCAACAACATGTAAAAAATTGCAATTTATATATATATATATATTTATATATGTGTGTGTGTGTACCATGAGGGGGTCAGTTCTCCCACATATAGATCTATAACAAAGGAATTATTGTTTACAGTATTTGTGTGAATTTGTTATCTTTTTTATTATGTTCACCATAACATTTATATTGGATGGAATACTTTATACTCTTGGATGGAATATATTTTATTTGTTATATAGTTTGTATGTTGTACAGAATGAGAAAAATAGGTGGCTCTAGGTATCAAAAGATTCTGGGATAGAAGGAAGGGGTGCTACTTGAGGATATAATTTACTAAGTAACAGAAGAGTAGAGGACAGAACAAGTATCCTTTGGATTATTAGTGCACACCCTCTGCCCCGGTAACAATATAGAGCAAAAAAATTAATAAAACTTAACGTTTATTGATATTATTAAAAATTGTTATTAAAATATTGAAATTCTGACGAGATAAAGTTGGTAGGGGAATGGAAATTATAATGGACTTCCTTGTATTTTGGCTTGGATTATGAGACTAAATAGGTACTTATTTCTACCTATTTAGTCTCATAATCCAAGCCAAAAAAGTCCATTATAATTTCCATTCCCCTACCAACTTTATCTCGTCAGAATTTCAATATTTTAATAACAATTTTTAATATTATCAATAAACGTTAAGTTTTATTTATTTTGTTGCTCTATATTGTTACCAGGGCAGAGGGTGTGCACTAATAATCCAAAGGATACTTGTTCTTTCCTCTACTCTTCTGTTACATAGTTTGTATGTATGTTAAATTTTATTTTGTAAGACTTGTAAGTTTTTAATGAAATAAATATAACTTTATGTGTTAAATTACACCAATTGACACTAAATGACATCTATCTATCTATCTATCTATGTGTATTTTTTGGAAAAGTTGTAATGTAGCCTTGTGGGAATGTATATGCTGGCTACTCATCACAAAAAAAGCTGGATATTATTGCACAGATATTATTTAAGTTGCATTTCTTCTATTAAGTAAAAGATGGGATACATCCTCATACAGAGTCCCGTTGCTCTGCACAATTCAATGTAATTGCTTGTGTTATCTCTCAGAGGCAAAATCACACATAATTATTAGAGACTTGCAAATATTTTCAAAGCTGTCCAAATGCTTTTGCCAAGTGTTTAAAGCACAGCAGGAAACAGCCAATTATTTTCATCTTTCCATCAAATGCCTCTGGAATAAGAAATATTTCAGATGGCTTTATTAAGAATGCTCTGACCTTGGAACCTAACCTACCCTGTTGGGAAGGATTACACTAAAAAGCACAGCTCTGCATGGCCCTGCTCTGCGGTACCCATTGCTCTGCATGACACTGCTCCACAATGTCCTTTTTTCTATGTGTGTCACTGATGCACAATACAAATTGCTCTGCATGTTCCTGCTCCAGAAACACATTGCTTTGCATGCCATTTCTCAGTTTACTCATTACTTTGCATGTCACTGATCTATAGTACGCATTGCTCTGCATACCACTGTTTCAAAATACACATTGCTCTGCATGTCCCTGCTTCAATGTAGATATAGCTCTGCATGCCACTATAGGTCTCTGCCCCACAAATACATATGGCTCTATAACGCACTGCTCTGTAGGTCACTGCCCCCACATATTGCTCTACACGTAAACATGGCTCCGTAAGTCACTGCCCTCTACACACTCACTGCTCTGTAGGTCCCACACATACTCATAGCTCTTAAGGTGACACATGCACATTGCTCTACAACAGTGGTTCTCAACTACTGGTTCAGGGATCAGTGCCAAGTTCTGGGATCAGTGCCAATCTGTCTGGTCCTCAGAAACAAAGAGAGATAATACATATCACCAATAATCAAAGTTACTGTCAGATTATTGAACTTATCCACAGTTAAAATGTACTCTAACCAAATCAGTAAATGATCTAGTATGCCAAGTGTAGTACCAACCTGCTCAACATTTTCGGGATCACAGGTGGTTCCTGTGAACAATTGAAGGTAGCTGGACCCCAGATCAAAACCACTGCTCTATAACATACTGCCTTATACATACATACATACAGACTTATTAAATTGCAATTCGGTAAATGTAGGGCTCTATTTAAGCACACATCATATTTTATTTACAGAAGTTTTTAGTTAGTGAAGACCTTGCTTTTGGATAGAAGTTCACTGACTAAAAACTTCTGTAAAAAAATATGCTATGTGCTTAATTAGAGCCCTTTTAAATTTACTGAACCGCAATTTAATAAGGCTGATAGAGTTTTACATCTCACTGCCCCATACAAACACAACGCTCTATGTGTTGCAATCACACCCATATATAGAGCTCTGTCATTCACTCTCCCACACATATACTCAATGCTCTACCAGTCTCAATGCGTCATACGTACACACCGCTCTACAGATCACTGTCCCGAACATTTACAACCTTCTCCAGTTCACCGTCCTACAAATCCACACCCAAGTCACTGCCACACACATTCATAATACTCTCATAACACTCACCAGGTCATTGTCACCACATGGCTCTACTAAAACACAATGAGCTGCAGGTTACTGTTGCACACATACACTTTGATCTGCCGGTCATTATCCCACACATACACACTTCTCCACAAAATGACTGCCCCAGTCATTGCCACACACATTAAAACCCTCTCCAGAATACTGCCCCATACATACATACTACTCTACAGATCACTGCTTTACTATTATTGTTTATTTGTAACGCGCCAACATATTCTGTAACGCTATACATAAGTTAATTTCCAGGCAAAGACAAATCCAATATTAACATGTTGCAAAGAATGGAGAGCCCTGTATTTGAGCTTAGAATCCGTTGTCCATAGTGCTTTCCCAAAACGCCATGCAGGATTGAAACTTTAGGTGTCAGTCCCTACATATGGCTCTGCTAATCACTGCCCCATATATGTATATGGTTCTGCTTGTCATTGCTGAATATATATGCATCACGCTGCACGCCATTGATCAACATTACACCAGTATAAATTGAAATGTGTCACATCAACATCATCCATCATGATATTGCTTTGACCTGCGTTTCACTTTTTCACAGTACAGACATGCAATCAGTCTGCATGCCCACCTCTCTATATTACACACACATATACAGATTGCTGTGAAGATCACTGTTCAATATTACACACCTACACATTGCTGTGCATGTCCCTTGTACTTGTACACATATATATTCTGACCTGCTTGTGAAACTGCTTCATAATACACATTGTTCTGGATGTGATTACTCTTTAGTATATACATATTGATTTGAATTTGGCTCCATAATTTAACTATATACGTTGCTCTTCATGTACTATAAATGATGCACACACACAAATGTACATATTCCTCTACATTTCTTATTTATACTGCTCTATTAAAGAGCTTATGGCAGAAATGAAATGCAATGCACATATATTTTGGCATACATACACACTGCTATGCATACATATAAATATACCTAGCTGTGCCTGATACAGATATATACGCATAAAATATTGCTCGGCAGAGATACACAGTACACATATAAAACTGAACCGTACATGGAGGAATACTGCTTTGAATATCACTAAAAACAGAGATTGACTTAGACAGAAATAAGCAAAGCTGAGCTTTCCAGAAAACACACACCACTGCACTGCTTTGTACACAGACACAAAGACACCATACATCCCTCTGCAAATACTTTTATATACCAGGAGTTTTACAATGCCCCTGGTCTCTCCATATAAATATAAACTTTTCTCATATTAAAAACTCTTTTAGAGACTTAATCAGTTGTTTAGTCTTTGGTACTTTGTTAGAGAAACAGCAGGCATCATGGACAGAGATGGTTATACTGGTAGTCCTTACATCTCTTGAAAAGATGATGATGTCTAGCTAAATGTAGTGCTGCGACATGATTACACAGGAAAGAGTTGTCACCCTGTGAGTTAAGCTTTGACTTCCATTCCCTAATATTAGTTTAAAGGCGAGGCTGGAAATTTTGAACAGTTTGGTCTGTTTCTGCCAAAAAGCTTCAGTCTCCCTAAACATTCATCACAAGGTTTTAGCATCTTCAGACAGGAAATGATACCTTCCCAAGAATAGCTGCTTCATTATTGTTGATACTTGCCGGCTGTCAGGCTATATAATGAGCTACAAGAGTCATAGTTGGTTTTGTTTGTTGATTGTATACTTGATTGTTGCGTTCTCCAGAGTCAGGACAAATTGGTTTGGAGGCCTCAGCTGCGGTGTTTTCTTCTGACTCGGGTTTTTTGGATGCAGCATTTACAGTGTAGGTATCTTGTGGCTTTCTTGCAGTCAGGTAGATTTTGGTGGATTTAGATGAATATTTGTTACTGGATACTTGTGGCACCTTACTGCATCGAAGAAAGGCAGCGAAGCACCTGTAGAACTGACAGAAAAAAAATAATTGTTTGAGACGAAATGTAATAGCACTCAATGTTTTGTATAGATCCCTGTACAGAATTATTTATATGGAATTATGTAAATAAACAGTATGTGTGTTTGTATGTGCAAGCCATTGTATACTCAGCAGTATTATTTATTGATTGCATTATTTATTAACACAATCTGGAGATACTTACTATTATGCAGTACAGGTAAGAATGTTATTTCAAATTATGTACTATGGAAAATAAAATGATACAAGTGTGAGGAAATAGTTTTCCCCTCTAAGGAGACCAAATAGGTTTAACCAGCTGTCCACTGACTCATGTACCTCTACCCACATTCTGCAGAAAAGCTGTGTGAACGAACACAATTGCAATTGAAAGTGAGGAACTGCAATTATTGTTACAGGTTGGAAATGTAGTTAAGCATGGGCAAGGTTTAATAATGGGAGATTTTAACTACCCTGAAATAAACAGGATGAGTAAGGCCAGCAGTTCAGCTAAGAGTTAAAAAGATAAAGATCATTATCTGGCCCAGGTTATATAAGAACCTACCAGAAATGGGACTATCTTGGATTTAATCATTACAAATAATATTCATTATTGTATCAAAAACAGGGCAACCTTTGGGAAACAGTAATCACAACACAGTATCATTTGAGATTCAATTAAAAAAGTTGTAAGGGGCCAAAAAACTCTTCATCTTAAAAGGGCAGGTTTTAACAATCTAAGGGCAGCAATACAACGTATAGACTGTGACAGAGAACTGGAAGGTAAAAATACTGAAAATAAATGGACAACATTCAAATCCTTACAAAATATACATAATCTGTAGAAATAATACTAAAAGGGGTAAATCACATCCCATGTGGCTTAACAATGGTTTAAAGATCAAAAAAGCCATGTAAATTATACAAAAAAGGGGGGACAGAGACTGCTTTAAATCAACAAGGCTTGCAAAAGGGCTATTAGACTGACTAAAATAGAAAAAGAAAAGTGAGTTGCAAAGGAGAGTAAGATGAACCCTAAATGTTTTTAAAAAAAATATATTAATGGGAAGAAGACTAGAAAGGAAGCTATAGGAACATTACAACGTGACACAGGCCGTCTGATAATTAGTGATCAGGAAAATGCAGATGAGCTAAATAAGTTATTTTCTTCACTATACACAAGGGAGGTAGGTACCAGGTACCAAAATGGGACCACAGTACCCTTTACCAAATAACTGGTTTACACATGAAGAAATCCAAAAAAGGTTGGAAAAAAAAATGTTAATAAAGCCCCAGGTCATGATAGAATACATCCAAGGGTACTGAGGGAACTGAGTTTTGTAATAGCTAAACTAGTATATCTAATTTTTCAAGACTCATTAGTTTTTAATATATTTATAAATGACTTAGAAGTAGGACTGGAAAGTATTGTCTCAATTTGTTCTGATGACACTGAGATGTACAAATAATTAAATCAGAAAATGATGTACTTTCCCTCCAAAGGGATTTGCATAAATTAGATAAATGGGCAACTATATCACAGATGAAATTTAATACAAATAAAGGTAAAGTTATGCACCTGGAAATGAAAAATAGCCATGCAATTTATAATTTTAATGGAGCAAATCTAGTGGTATCAGATAGGTAACAGGCGTCAATGCCAAGCAGTATCTGCAAGTAAAATATTAGCATGTATTAAGAAGGGTATAGAAGCAAGGGAAGCAAATATAATTCTACCACCATAAAAATCCCTAATACACCCTCATTTGGAATATGGAGTACAATTTTGGGCACCACTTCATAAAAAGGACATTTTAGAGGTGGAAAAAGTACAGAGAAGGGAAAGAAAACTAATAAGGTAGTATTTAGTATTTGGTAAGTTATGAAGAAAGACTAACCAAATTAAACATATTTTCTCCAGAAAAAAAGGTGTCTAAGAGGAGATACTGTATCATTACCTTATATAAATAGATCCAGAGTCAATACAAGGATTTGTCAAATTAACTTTTTTTGTGCCAAGAGGTATTAAATTGACAAGGGGACATCCTTTGAGATCCTTTAAAGAAATTAAAGGGTTCTTCACAGTAAGGGTGGTTAAGCTGTAAAATTCTCTACCAGAGGAGGTGGTGACAGCAGATAATATAGTTAATTTTGTATATATTATTTAATAAAAAGGGCACTTAGGGTTATCCTGGATAACTAGAGAATGACTATTGATCCAGTGAGTAATCTGATTGACAGTATCTAGTAAGGAAGGAATTTTTATTTTCTCCTTATGAGACAATTGTCAATGTTTTGATTGTTTGTTTGTTTTTGTTTGCTTTCCTCTGGATCAATAAACAATTAATTAACAATTGATCCACATAATACAAAGGTCAGAGAAGATCTAAAATGGCTGAACTTTTCAACCTCAATTTTTATGTACTATGCAGGCTTATATCACACCCATTCCAAAGAAGCCCATTCTTTGATCTTTCATAATGTTCTATCTTTAGTATCTAGTTTCTTATCATGGATAACATTCAAAATCCTGAACTGCACTTACACTGTACCTGTCCTCCTCTCAACTCTTATCTATAGATACACTTCAAACTGCCCTCTCTGCTTTGACCATGCTTTGTACTTCTTATACTCCACTATAACCTCCAAATATTGTAACCTGTAGGACTTCTTAATAGCAGCCCTTTCTTTGGAATTATGTGCTTTGCTCTATTAGACTCTTACCTAGTGCTCAAATATTCAAAAGTCTCTGAATACCATCTACTTCTATATCTCCAATATCCACAATTTCATATAAGCTTAGCCTTTCTGATTCTCATACCGCCACCTTTTTTACACATTGATCCATCTAGCAGTCCCCTTGCCTCATGTTTCTTTTCCCTATTACCTTAGATTGTATGCTCTTCTACAGGACCCTCATCTCCTCATGTATCAATGTGTATGTACAATGTGCTGTTTGTCTTATTTATTTTTTATTCATATCAAAGATATGTACATGTACAAAAGTCATCTGTTTCAAAGCTATAGCTTCTGTTTTTTTTAGAAACACACTGAATGGAAGAGTTTTTCATAAACATACAACAGATGGACACAATTTGAACCAGTGGCTCTCAATATTTTGATGTAGGGACATGCTGGTAATTTCCCATGCTCATGGGAACCACCTTTGCAACCCATAACATTGTGAACAGGGAAATACTACATATGACACAATACATTTTAATTTAGTTTTGCATTGACTTTAATAGAGTATGTTTTAACAGTGTATAAGTGCATCAATCTATCTGTAACTCTGAACAATGATAGAAATATGTTAAAGTAGTTGCCTCTCCCTCTTTATCCCAGATAAATATCCTAAGATATCAGGAACCAGCAACAGACCAAGGATCAGCTGTTGAGAACCACTGCTTTGGACAATGAGGAAGAATCAGAGAACCACTGCTTTGGACAATGAGGAAGAATCAGAGAACCACTGCTTTGGACAATGAGGAAGAATCAGAGGAAGTATATTATATTATATTGTTTTATACAGTATAGTAGTTTTATACAGTATTTTAAATATTATATTATAGATTGTAAATTGTTATGAGAGAAGGACCATCAACACCTTCTACATCAGTATGTCATGTTTATCTTAGGCATACAGTGTATCACATGTACTTAGTGCCGCAGAATATGTTGGCGCTTTATAGATAAATTATAAGAAATAAGAAATTTCAAGTAGAATGCCAGATGGTGTGAATAAGGGGAACTGCAGCCCCATTATGAAGGAGGAATTTATAAGAGTTAATAAAAATGTTAATTATGTTGGCATGCTCTATGCTTGGAGGCATCATTTGGATTCACTAAGCATCAAATAACTGCAATGTGTTTTCAAAAGTTTTCCATGCGCACCTTTTTCATGCCATGACAACCCTTTAAATTCAAATACTTGTATTTTTGATGATAGAGAAGTGCAGAAAGAATATATTATTTTAAGGTCTACTCTTTTTCAATTAATATTTTATATTTCTATCAACCAGTGAGCACCAATGCAGTTATACACAGACATGCATGTTCTACATGTTTAAACAAGTCAATGATTTGTCAATTGCTGGGTTTTCATATTCATGTACCTTTAATAAAACAGGTTATGTTTGTAAGATTAGTAAAGCATTACTGTTAATTGGTTTAAAAATAAAAAGTACAGCATAGCAGCAGAATGAAAATCATACATATTACATTCCACCCAAATTTGATTATCAATATAAGTAGTCCATGTAGGATATTGTTGAATATTGTATAGATGTATAGATGGTACTTTCTTTTACTGTATTTTGCCCTAGCATGTATACGATCTAAAGATCTCAACTATTTGTCCATTTGTCTGATCTATTCATATGTACTCCAGTATCACACATTTCAATAACTAAGCAATTAGTACAGCAAAAATGGAAATTAAAAACATCAGGAGGCTTTCACTAACTCAGCATATTCAAGCTGTTCTAGCACAAGATCTAACACGCTCACTTACTTGTCCATTCCTCTGATCTATCCATATTCACCTAACTGTCCACATAATCTCTACAAGTCACAAAAGGTTTTACCAATTAGAAAGGCAAAAATGGAAATTAAACTCATCAGGGGATTCACACAGGCTCATCATTTTCCAGAGATTCTAAGACAAAATCTAAAATTCTAACCTAATAAACCATTCTTATTATCTACTCTACAGTCCAAATACACTTAAAATAAGCAAGGTCAGATTTACATATGTAGCTCACACATTACCTTCTCTCAACTAACCAACAACACCCTACTTTGACCTTGGAACAAAGGATAAAATACCCAGTCTACTATCAACCTCTACCTGACACTGGACCCTACTTCATCACAGCTTATCCTTCATTCCTCCACTCCTCATATATCTCTCACTGTCAACAATGCCATCATCACTTCCATATCCCAGGCTCACTAACTTACTCAAGACAAAAATACAATTTAAAAATATTCCATCACCATATCTGGCCTCAATTCTGCAACCTGCTCCTTGCTGGCCTTCCCACCACATACCATTTCAACACTCAAAAGTGTCTGCAGCTCTTCAATATCAATCACTCCACTGGCTATTCAAGACAATGACATTTGGTAAAATGGTAATTTAAGATCATTAAGGGCACTACCCTGCAGCAAGCATTATTTTACAAATAATCCCCCAAGACAATCAATCTGAGTTCAGAGAAACTCTGTCAACTTTAATCTTCTTTCTGTTGTTTAGAAGCAATGAGAAAGCTTACAACTTTGCAAATGTTTGCTCTGAATAAAAAGTAGTAATGCAGATTTTTCTGAGTTTTTGACCTAACTATAGAGTGTATTTATCTTTTCCTATCATGCTGAAGCTTTGTTAATTGTGACTGGCTATTCCAGTCAATCCATAAGCCATAAGAGAAAACAAGGAAAGATCTCTTATGTGCATCACCCCTAGTCACTCATAGGTGATGGGCTCAGTCAATCCACATCTATTGAGTCCTTATCTGGTTGAAATCACTCCAAAGTGCAGGTTATCAGACTCAGGTCCTGCTGCAAGTCTTTGACTTACCTGGTTCACTGCTGCAGCTGCAGTGCATGCTGTTGCTTCTGTTCCTATCTGGCCAGCGTTCTGCCTATACCCAGCAATGCTGCTACTGTCCATGTCTGGCAGGAGTTTGCCTCTACCTTCTGTTCTGCTCTCTTCCAGTTATCACCTCTATCTGTGTACTCGTTCCTGCTTGCAGCTCTCAATCTGTTTTTGAGGATCTCTGTTCCCAGTATCTGCTGTTGGCTGTCTGCAACACTGGCAGTTTGGTTTTGGTGCTTCACGTTGGTTTTTACAATTTTTTCTGCACATTGGCTATTTCCAACATTACACTTTGGATTTAATAGGATACACTCCAAGCTTTGTATATTTGTTTTCTTTCCCATTAAATTTGTTTTGTAACATTACCCTTGAAGGGTCTGGATTTCTAATACCTGTAAATATAACTGGCCCCATGTACCTGGGAGAGGAAAGAAACGCCATGAATTTGCATTGTTGGCTACTAGGAGAACATGATAATCACATGACCAGCCTGATTAGATTAACCAATTAACTGATACACACAGTCTAGACTCTGTGTAACCAATTGTTCTCCAAAGCAAGTTGAGACTTCTAGCTCTGTCACTCTAATGCAGCCTAGCATGCCAACTCCAAGAGGCTTCTCTTGCTATACTTCCATCTGTCATGTTTTTTTTTAAATCAGTGACATATACAGTTTGCTCTGTATTCTTAAACCCTTCAAAATGATTGTGCATGTGAAGCTATGGCATGGACCTTACCACTGTGGGAGCTTTCTCTCAAGCATTCTGTAAAATTCTAGATATTCCAGGAAATGTGACATCTGCTTCTAAGGCCCTACTCAAAGAATCTCAGGGAACTCACACAGTTGGTCAGTACATTGTAGAATTCCCTGACTTCTGAAGTAAAGTGTAACAATGACGCCCTGCTACCGTTGAGCAAGGCTTGATTCTGAAAATTAAAGATGAGCTGGTATTCAAGGATCTACCGGAAAACCTGAATGGTGCTTGAAATTGTGCTTGAAACTGGACATATGCTTCCATGAAAGAGTGGAAAAAGTACACCTTAATCACTGTCAAACCTCCAAACTGGTACCTAATTTCACCATTTGAAATTGCCACAATGGAGACATCTAGCCTCTATTGTGGTAAAGAGGGGCACTTCCTCAAATAATGTTCAGTCCTTCCATGAAACGTAAGGATCTAACATCTTCAGAGGAGCATAAAGCCCCTTACTGCCAAAGTCACCTCCTGATTCCAGTGCAGTTCACTCATAAAACGCTACACTATGGGCCTTATTCAGTTGAAATTTGAAACAGTTACAGAGCAATTCAATTGAACAAGCCTGCAACTAGCTGGCCAAAAACCTAAACCATAAATAATGCACCCGTCAGTAGCATTACAGAGCATGATCAATTAAGCAAGGCTGTAACTACCGATGAAGTAAATGAGACCGTCATCATTACGTCAGTAAAACATGGAGGTTAAACGTCAATCAATTAGCGTTTAAAAGGCTGAAATGCGATCAGACTCTCAATCCGGCAATGTACAAAATAATAAAAAGTAATGGCGATACTGTTCTAGTCCATGTGGGTGGCCTGATATGTATTAACTCCTTGATTCCCAAGATTGATTTAACACAGAAATTAAATGTTAAAAAAAAAAATTTGTTGCAGATTTGCGAGCTTGAGACTGTTGTGCAATTACTTCTAATGTCTTTCATTGCTTTCACCATCTATTAAAGTGCAGTATTGATTTCTTATTTGCATTTACAGTGCTATGAACAGGTGTTTAACCCCCTTGCGAGTCCTATCTGGTACTCATAGGATTTTCTTCTACATTTGCCATTTATAGGTGTGAGAACATTTGCGGGCTTAAGGAATTGTAACAATTGAATGGCGATTTGCAATTGTAAATTTATGGGCTTGAAATATCAATGGCTTAGCTGGGTCGCAGGGATTTTCAGCCGGTATAACCCCGCAGTTCGTTTGCCGGTAGCGAAAAGACGCCAATTGAATAGCAAATTAGTTTACTCGCTACATTATGGGCTTCAGTAACCAACAATTGCTCAATTGAATAAGGCCCTAAATCTAGCCTCTGAGAAATGCCATCCAAGTGCTCGAAATGCAGTGTGTTCAAGTTTCATAGCATTGCAATGGAGATTGCTGAGATTCAGACTTGGATTCTTATATGGGTATATTGTCACAGGCTGAGAGCAGACATTAGAGCTAGAGAGCTATGGGAAAAAAAAACCTGGTTATTGGTCAGTATGTTTTATGGGATTCTTTTTTAAAGAAGCTTTTAAATAGCTCTGCAAATTTGCTTTATAAAACCCCTATCTCCTCAAGTCAGCCTTACAGGAGTTCTTATAGGAAATGTGGAATAAATACCCTACTTAAAACCTTTACATTAGATTAGCCCTTTTGCATATCCCAGGCTTTATTAGTTTTTTTACAGTATATTTCTCTAGAAGTCCTAATTGAAAACTATTCCTCTCTAGTTAAAAGTAAAATGATCTCCCAAAATCCAATTTAAATTTACAATCCTTTGTTTTAGTAAAATGACATGGAAAATAATTTAAAAAAATAAAAGCACAAAGCCTAATTTCCTAGAAAGAGAAGTTCAAGAACAAGAGGTGATGACTCAAAGCACTATGATGGAAAAAAATAATTATGTAAACTCTTACACATAAATTATAATTGGATTTAAAATAGGCACCAGAGAAAAAATAGGGAAACAAGATAATAATTCCACAGCAGATATACTGTACACCTCAGATACCTGGCCATTATGCCGAGAGGGGAAGTGATTTGTCATGATTTCAAGTGATGGAATCCTTATTCATATAATATAGAAAAATAATGATATATATTGGTAGTATCCTGGGTGCTTTACACCCCTTAATATATCAAAAAAGATTATTTAAAAAGAGAAAAACTTTATTGGATACTATTGATCCGGAAACTACGCCAATTAAAATGTATAAGCATGACACATAGATACTCTAATCATATGAGGTATGAATGGTGAAATATAGTGATATTCTATATTCATACCATAAACTGTGCTGCAGAATCCTCATAAATCAGAATATACTGGTACTCCTGTTGATACAGGATATACTGATAATCGTAGGATAGTGCAGCAATGTATAAAAAGGTTGGTATCTATATATATATAAAAACTGATATACATAAAAATGAAATCTGATACCTGGGAAGATACTTAAATAGACTGGAAGTAAATACAAACATAAATCAAAGGCTCTACAAGTCCACTATAGTATGGAGTATTGCAAGAGGACAATGGCACTATTGGATATGAGCTAAACAAAACACATATAGCAATATACTTGCTGTTCAGTAGTTAGAGCTCTCCAATATAGTTCTCCATAGACTCTCTATTATCAATGAGTAAGCAAAGATGTTAAATATAACAATAAATAAATGAAGTGATAGTGGAGCCAATATAATTTGTACAAAAGGAAGAAATACACTCCAAAGAGTGTTTGTACTTAGCTTCCAGTGTTTCCAGGTTCAGAAGGTTGCAAAAAATGATGCCAACGGGCCGTTTCGTCCCTCCACGGGGACTTTTTCAAAGGCTTTTAACTTCTAACAGCGTTTTAGGCCTATTTAAGGCCTGTAGGACGCTTCCTTGATTGGATTTCATTAAAAACGCAGTGATACGCAGCGTCATGACGTCATGACGTTTTTCAAATTGAATAAACTTTATTTACTGCTAGCAGTGGCAAAAACGGACATACAAGTCCTATACAACTTTATTGAGATCGTTTTTGACAAGGGATATAAATGTCTAGGATTTTATCAAAGCAGGCTCAAAAAACGGCCCAAAATAGATGGCAGAAGTTCTAAAGGGATTAGCTGAGGATAATAGAGACCAAATATATATATATACTAAGCATGTTATATGCAGATGAACATTGGGGCTAGGATATGAGTAAAGAGTATAATTGTAAATGAAAAACTAGATAATATTCTATAGTGCTTGGGCATATATTGTGCCCATAGTGAGAAGAGGCAAAAATAGTGCATATACTAGAGATATATCTTAAATTAGTTGCAGTAATTTGAAAAATCACAAAAGTAAAGATATAGTGTATGCTTAAATGAAAAATATATGTCATGTCTATAAAACAAAAAAAGCAAAACAACAAATAGAAATTGCGACACACACAAAGTGATATGTACCCCCATTTGTTTAATAATTAAAAGCCTTTCATTTATTGTACTGAAATTACTTGTCTGTGCGATTAAATGTTTCTGAAGTGCCATAATATTAATATAAATGGGGAATGTTAAAGAGAAGGTAGGTATTTATTAAGTTTTGATTTAAGTACTTTTGCAAGCTTTTATTAATATCTATTCAAATCAATGTGTGAAAGGTGAGTGAATCAAAGTATGCAGATATCTTTAAAGAATTTGCACCTAGATCCTCTGTCCTGCTGTTTCTCTCCTGATGTGCTGACTCTTCATAATGAATAGAGTGGGAGATGAGCTGTAATTTTGCTGTTTTGCTTTGAATTTTGTTTTGCTAGCATTAAATATGGTAATGTAAAATTAATAGGACATAAAGACAGGATCTATAAGAAAACATTATTTCTGTTATGGAAATTTGTTTCATCAGACAATGAAAGAACTGTCATTTCACACAGTGAAAAAGATAAAAATGAGAATCAGATGGATGAATTTGCTGTTACTTTAGAGTGATTTAGAAGAACTGATGCAGTATAATTGTTATTTGAAAAATCTTTGACATTCTTAGCTATTCCCTTAGATTTCTCTTATAACTACTGAGGATGATGCATGAACTCTACTACTGTATGTTCCCTTCAAATCCTAATGTATCTGCTTTTGTAGCGGTCTGCATGTTAGACATGGTGGGTAAACACTTGATATGTTAATGGTCTGCTGGGGAGATATGGAGAGACTGCAGGAAAGATGTAGAATGTTTAAAGCTGTGATGGAGTGGCTACATGAGATAATCAGCCCCATTAAATTCAAAGCCTGTAGCTGCAACGGCACACCCGCAAAACCTGTGGGCTTATAATTCGGCTGCGTTACAGAGCTATTTAATTGAACCATGCCGCGAGTTACAGGCTGTAGACGTAAGCCTGTAAACCCTATCCGCGCTCGCAGGCTGTTAAGGATCGGGCCGAGACGCGATCGGCCTTAACGATCCAAACCTGTAACCACGTAGTTTGACGCAGGCCTAATATCCAAAAGAAAGCGGGGAACCACAATTAAGTCTGCAGGGAGGGGTTTTAAGGGCGCCAAAACCGTAAATCATTGACTGTGCTGTAGCTGAGCAAGTGAACACACAGGTCTAGGCGTTGGTGGGTTTGTTAGCATTGGAGAGGGAGAGAGAGAGAGAGAGAGAGAGAGAGAAGGAGCTTTGTAAGTTTTTGGATATTTTGACCTCTAATATATATTAACCCTTAATTGCTGTGGAAGAGGAGGTCTTGAGGTGTTATGATTGATATATTGTTCTTGTCTCTGTAGGTGTTAATAGACAAATCTCACCACCATGAAGGCATGTTCTTCATATTCGAGCAGTACAATACTATCATGTGAGTGAACACTCAACTCAGTTCCCAACAGGCATTCGATTAGTGTCATTCACCACTGCAGATGGATCTGGAATGCAGTATATGACTACATATCTCTTCACTAATGAACATGACTGGTGTGAGTTTCAACTATAATGAATAGTGTCCCGGCTTTAGCGTTGCACGGTCCCATTAGGATCTGCTAATCGAAAACAGTAGTTATACATGCGTATGAAAGTAGGGGATATACAATCCCAGAGCCACCTGCTGTAGACTACAGGTTATCTACCCAAAAGGACCGTTGGGTTCTTTGAAATCTCGGCACCAGCACCCTGATATCTGGCTCCTGTATCAGTCAGAGTTTCTCCATCAGTAATCAGTGCTTACAGGAGTCCCAGTAACATTCCTGGGGTAGTGACCAGGACAGGTTACTTGTAGGTTGGAGATAGGTTCAGTATCACAGCCACCAGGAACATAAGCAGAGATACATGATTTCTATGTATCTCCAAGTAAACTGATTTATTTTTTGAAAATGACAGCAGTATTTGTAGGGAATAGATACAGAGGGGGTGTATACAGCACAAAAATGGAAGGGGGTGGCAGATAATTACAGGAGATGACCCCTTTTATGGGGTCTGGCAGTAACTTCCTGACATTAATAGGATTTAATCTCCAATACACATCCTGCCATCTCTAGCACATATCAAATGGGATTAACTTAATCTGGCAAACAATGGAACAAAGCAGGTTTACAAACACAATAGCAGTGTTTATGCAGATAATTCACTGCTGAACCAAACAGTCTGTGCTTTAATGAGTTCAATGGGCCAACAACCAGGCGAGGAAAAAGGGGTCAGTGACAATGCGTTTTTGTTGCATTTCATCTCGTTAACAGTATGAAAGCAGATTAATGTATTTCATGTCATCCAAACAAAATGGACGATTTCCTTGGTTTGACATCAGGATTAATGTGCATGTGTTTCTGTAATTTGCCTGGCCTTGGTACCACCCATATACCAGTGAGATGTAATATGAGCATGGCACAAATATTCAATATAGATTGTGATAGTACTTTTTTGCTGAAAGATTGTGTTCAAAGTGAAGCATGCCTTGTTGTATTACACATCCTCAACATATTCCAGGAAGGCTCATTGAACAGGACAGAATCAATATGGTTATTACTGTAGCTTTGAAATCCCAATTTAATAGCCGTAAGTCTTGCAGGCTATATTACCGGCTATGGTTTTACATGTTGAGCGAATTTAATAGGACTGTATGAATGGTGTACAAATGAGATATGAAGAGCATTCAGGTAAGATATTAACAGTTTGAACATGAGAAATAGAAGACCTGCAAATGTGATATGGGAGAGCCCGCAGATGAGAAATGAAATGTCGGTAGATGGGATATAGTGAATCTTCAGATGAGAAGGCCCTCCATATCCAATTTGGAGAGTCAGCAGTTGACATGATTAGAACCTGCATATATTATGGCATATGGTGGTGTCTGCATGTTAGATATGTTGTATGGAGGTGAGCAGGACAGATATATTGTTGTATGCAGATGGCATAAGAATGTCCTGCACATGAGATACTGTACATTACCCCATTTAATATCTACTCAAACAGTACATTTATAAAATATATGTAATATATATATATATATATTTAAATTTATGATTGTAGTTTAAATAGTAAAAAAGCCAAGGATAAATTCTGTGGTCGTCTCCCATGGGCCACGGCAGGCCAGAGGGCCGAGGAGGGACACAGAGGTCCAAGGGGATGGCAGTGTTCTGTAGGGGGCCATGGGGGTGCTCAAGGACAGAGGGGTCACAAAAGGCTGAGGGAGGCCGCAGAGGTCCACAGGCGCCACAGGGACCTGCAAGGACAGAGGGAGCCACAAGGGGCTGAAGGAGGCCACAGGGGGCTGAGGGAGGCTGAGGGGGAACTCAGTGGAATGAGGGAGGCAGCAGAGGTCTGTGAGGGCACATAAGAGAGGCCAAGCTACCACCTGTGCAACCTGTGCCCCTGGCCCCTGTGGCCCCCATGGGTCTGTGTCTATATACATATATATATATTATTGTACAGGTTAAACTTGAAAAAGAGTGGAAGGTTGTAATTTTGTTGGTATATTTTGTGAACAAGAATTGTAAGCATAATGGTAACTAGATTGAATTCAATGATTAAGGGGAACTAGAATGGGCTCCAGGCACAGAAGCTATTAAATTGGCTAAAGCTACTGGAAAGATAGTCAATTGTAGATCTTAAGGCTGGTTATAGAAATGCCTTGAAGGAAAAGCCTTCATTAAGTGCATCAGGGGTCTGCACCCTCAGCCAATAAATCCACCTGTATTCCAACTGTAGTAAGAGTTTGTCTAGGTTACCTTTTTGTTGTCTTGGTTTGACCCCATCAATAACATACAATTTAAGATTTATCGTTATTATGTGGAGTTGATATGTTCTTTGCAATTGGGGTAACTCCATTCTTGTCCACACTATATTCAGTAAGTTATCCCAAAACCTCCTTCAAAACTGCCTCAAAGTACTTCAAACATACAGATTCTTACAGGTACACAAGACAACATAAACTACTCCAGTAGTTCCAGTAGTAGAACAGTTAAAAAAAGTTTTTGATTGGAAACACTTGACCTTTCAATGAATGTACAAAGGTTTCCTGTTGTAAAATGCATGGACACTCTGCACATTGTCCACACCTAAAACAACCATTAATGGCCTTTAGCCAATTTGTCAGCATTTTAAGTGGACAATAGTGACTATGAAATAGGTTATCTTTAAGACAAGGAGACTTTTTGAATGTTATAGATGGTTTCTTTGGAATTTACTTTTTCAGGTCCTTGTCCAATTGGGGAATGTGCCAGTATTTATTGAGAGTCTTTGGATAACACATGATCTGGGTTAACATTGTCCTGGGAATTAAGTTTTTAATGTTTGCTTCTAGGCCAGTTTTAGACACTTATTTGGGCATCCTCTTTTTTGGAAGCGCTGGCGTAACTTATGTGCTTCTTTTCCAACAATTGCGACAGATATGCACATATTGACCTATGCGGATACCTTGTTTTAGTTTAAGCAAGTGATGGCTTGATCATTTGACCGATGAGAGTTGCTGTTTCTTTTCTAAAACAGCTGTTTTTTACATTCCCTTGTCTATCTTTCCTAATGACTACATCAAAAAAGGAAAGAGAATTGTTACTGATTGAAATCGTAAAGATTAAACCAATCTTATTATGATTGAGATGTGTAACGAATTTGGCAGAAGTCCAGAAGATCAAAATGTCATCACTTGCTTAAACTAAAATGAGGCATCCCCATAGGTCAATATGTGCGTATCAGTTGCAATTGTTTGAAAAGAAGCAGACAATTTACATTACCTAATCCACCAGCCAAGGTACAGATTTCTGTAACTCGGGGCACATGGGGTGCCCATACCTTTGGTCTGGTGGAAACCATTGTTCGTTAAAGACAAGCTTGTTCATAGTCAAAATGCTTTTTCGAGATTTCAAGAAAAACAGGTTGACGTGACTGCTTGAGGTGAACAGAAACAATGCCACTGCCTGAATCCCTAACTTATGTGGGATGCAGCTGTACAGACTCATGTCAATGTTTGCGATCTGAGCATTTAGAGGAATTATTAGTCCATTAAGATGTTTTAGTGTATCTAGTATATCTAGTGTATCCTTGATATAAGAAGGTAAGAAATACACATACCTTCTAAGATGACTATCTGCAAATGTGCTTAAATTATGAGTCAAGTCATTTGTTCCAGATACAATTGGCCAACCTGTAACTGGCTTTTTGCCTTTGTGGATTTGGAGCATAAAAGGTTGGAATTTGAAGATTTTTTGGGGAACAAAAATTCATATTGTTTTTCTGTTATGAGGTTGTGATATTTTGCCTTGTCCAATATAATAAAATAGCAAAATAAAGGTGCTCAATCCAAAAACGAACTAACCTTAATAGGTTAGTTCTATGGACATGATAACCCACTCTGAGAGCAACCTTGTTTAGCTCACTTGTGCCCTTTACAGAGAGAAATATCCTGTAGTATATCAGTCTGGTCCTACTCACTAGATTGGTGCAGCCCCAAAATACTAGACAATTCTACCCTGAACAGGAGAAACAGCAAACCCCAGACGTACATTTCGGCCTTCTTTGGGCCTCGTCAGTGCGGTGTTGCGGAAATCTCCCTACGGCACGGTGAGCAAGGGGTTCACGTCTGGAGTATGGTATCTAATCCCCAAGGGTCATTTGAAAAAACTAAATACCAAAATAGAGGTGCTCAATCAGAGAACGAACTAACCTTAATAGGTTAGTTCTATGGAAATGATAACGCACTTCGAGAGCAAACTCTTTTAGCTTACGTGTGCCCTTCACATGGAGAAATATCCTGTAGTTTATCAGTCTGATCCCACTCACTAGAATGGTCCAGCCCCGAAATACCAGGCAATTCTACCCTGAACAAAATACCAAAGTAGAGGTGTCTTAATTCCGCTTGGCACTTGTAGAAAATTGTGTTTTGCTGCTAATGTAAAATGAATAGGACTTACTTACTGGTACCACCATCACACCCTGGCTTTCACCATGGAAAGTAGGTGCCCTTCGGATTGGCTGACTTGATTTCCAGGGTATCTCTCTACCTGATTGGACAATTGGATTCTCCAGTACCCTATTTTGAAGGAGTTGACGGCAGGAGATCCCTGAGTGGGAGAATCTAATGTGCAGGGAGGACAAGTCGGGTATGTTGGACTTGTGAACTGTTGACTATTTATTTAATGGCTGATTTGCCTATTATTCCATTCCCTATAAAATAGTCACCCATCCCCTGAATAAAGTTTTGTGGTTAACAAAAACAATCATGAGTGCTGTATTTGGTTAATTCAGGGAACTTATTTGAGTGACAATTACTCTAATTCCAGAAAGGAAAAACCTGTTCTCTGCCATGCGGTCATGGAGGATGCGTGACAAACTGGTGGCAGCAGTGGAATCCTCATCCTAACCATACTGTTACTTATAAGCCATAGTGGAATATGATGAGCTTACAATGTAACTTCGGGAGCTTGTCTGCACCTAAGGAATTAAGCCTTCTATGGACCAGCTCCTGTCTGCATAAGGTCAGACAGGAGCTGAACCTACCCAAAGGAGTCCCATTAGGGGAATTTGCAGTACCTGAATACTCACTCCTTTGAACTGGACATGAGTGATGAGGTTTACCAGAGATATAAGGCCCATGTAACCTAGCTGGGAAGATCTGTGTCTCCAGAGGTTCAGGGAGGAACCAACTTGATAGACATCATCCAAGAGGTAACTGGGGAGAAAACCCATTGGGATTAGATAAGGTTGTCCTTGCTTCTTGGATTAGTGCAAGTAACATTGGCAATCCCTACATTAAATTAAAAAAAAACACCATCACTATATGTTCCAAAGAGCATGATCTTTATTCTCAATAACCCCTGTTTATACCTCATCATATAGAATAAAAAATGGTATAACTTAACCTTTAATTATAAGCAGGACCTGAAGCATGCTATTATACTTTACTAGCGAATTGCCCGTCAAAAAATGACGGCAATGAAATTGTAAGGTAGCTAATGCTGTTTAGTGTGTAATAATGAAATATATAATACATTAATAAATGAATATACTTTACCTATTTTAAAGCATTGTGTGGAAGAGCTGTGAATGTGTTTTGATGTTGCTGCAGCATTAGTGGTGTGGATCTGCTGTGTAAGCGTGCTGAATGTGTGCAGTGTAACACTGTGCGTGCGCGAGACCAAACCGTTAGCGTGTACTTCCGCATTGGCGTCAAATGGCGAGTAATGTGTGTTATACGTTTGTATCGGAATATCCGTAGGTGTTTTGTGGTGTTTTGCGAGTTTCTTGTGGTGTTTTGCGAGTTTAGAGTGCTGTAGCCTCGTTTTCGTTTTGTTCGGCGGCCATTTTTTCTCTCGCTTCGTTTTTTTTTTAGTCTCTAAACTGTTTTATTTGAAGTAAAATCGAGGTGTAAGTTGTATTTTTGAGGTGCTGGGTGCTCCCTCTTGGTGTAGGTAAGTTTTTTATGTATGTGGTGTGTGTATGTATTGTGTTTTACATTTTGTAATGTTCGCGAGTTGCGTCTGAGTGTTGCGAGTCCGTAATGTGTGTGAACGTGTGTCGTATGTTGTTTGCGAGTGTCGTAATGTGTGTGTCGTACTGTTTGGGTTGCGACGTGAAGCCTCGCGAGGGTCCTCAGTTGCTGGCATGGAGCGCCTTCGGCGCTCCATGCCAGCAACTGAGACCCTCGGGTAGTGCCCTCGCGAAGCGAGGGCACTGCCCGAGGGTCTCAGTTGCTGGCAAGGAGCGCCTTCGGCGCTCCTTGCAGCAACTGAGACCCTCGGGCAGTGCCCTCGCGAAGCGAGGGCCTCGGCTCGCTGCGCGAGCCCGCAGCGTTAGCAACAACTCGTACGCTCACAACTATATATGTGATTCTCCCCTGACACCCAAAGGATACATTTACATGTTGCATATAAACATGGACGTTTTTGTCCCTGCTGGTCAGAGTCACTTTATCCTGGTAGTCCAGATACTATCACAGTCATATATCTCATGCCCCTGCACCAGCAGGGGGCATGAGATATATGACTGTGATAGTATCCCATCAGATGTTTTATTAGAGAATGATGTGGCCCAATGGAGTGTAAGTATGTAACTTTTGTCACATGCATTAAAGACCTGCATGCCACTCGTCCAGAGAAAAAACAGTCATTAGACCCTTCTATTAAAATCCAGGCTGTCACCATGATGAGTAGTGTGTCTACTGGGGAGAGTAGGGAGCCCTGGGTTAAACCCAATGAGTTTAAGAAGGAGTTAGATCAGGGTGCTTTCTTAGCTTCAAGCAAGACTAGCTAAAGGGTAAGAGTTAGCAGAGGCCAACAGGTATGTGTATGAAGATAGGTTGCTTTACTGGTTAACTGTTCCCAATCTGCAAGATCAACCATGGAAGATGGTAAAACAGTTGGGTTACTGACTATTACCCTTGCCCACAACGAACCCTCTGGCATCTGACTTAGGTCTTTTAATAGCCGGGAGTATCTAAACTCATTGTTTAATGTGTAGCCATAGACAGTGTGGGTTCACTGACTAAACCCAGTCATTTTGGCAGAGATACATACTTAACATGGTGGACTATGCTAGGTGCTTTAGTCTTTACCTGGGTTGGATTACCAAGTATGATCCTATCCAATCGGGGCACCCAGGTCATGTTCAAAGTGACTCATCAACTATGGCAACATTGCAAGGTTAAACAACTCCTCTCTTCTCCATACTCCAAAACCAATGGTCTTTGTGAGAGGTTTAACAGTACACTTAAGGCAATGCTTAGTGCTTTCTTGGACAGTTAGAGGAATTGGGAGAAACTTATTTCACTCTTGCTATTTGCCAACTGCAAGATCTGCAGGAAAGTACTGGGTTCTCTCAGTTCAAACTCTTGTTTTGTCGCCGCATATGAGTCCCTTAAGATCTATTTTGAGAGTTTGGGGAAAGGAGATATTGGGATGAGAAGGTATCTGTGTTGCCATATGTACTGAGTTTCAGAGACTGACTGAAAGCCCTGACTCGTCTGGAAATGAGCATTTATTGGCCACACATGCCAAATAGAAGACCTGATGAAGGGCCTCTTGCAAGGGAGGCCAACAAGTTTTAGTGCTTGTACTCAACAACAAAAACAAGATATATTCTTTGTGCGGCAGAACAACACTATGTATATAGTGGGGCAACATGAGTATGTGGTTGTGCAGAATGCTCTCCATGTAAAGTATATTTAGCCCTACCACTCCCAGAATCCCACAGTCATGGTTATATGTGAAGTGGAAACAGTACCAAGACTTGCAGAATCAAGAGAGGCTTGACATTATCTTTCCTTATCCTTAAACTCAAGCAGGAACAAAATCTTTGGTGTGTGCTAGGCCAACATCCCCAGCTATTTTGACCTGCCATTGGCAGATCCCACGTACAGATTCTGTTAAGAAGAAATAGTCTTTTATGACCCATTTTGGACTTTCACTGTGCCATTTGGCTGAAAAATGAATGCAGCCTCTTCCTTCCAGAGGCTGATAGACCAGTTACTGAATTAATGTTATACATTTGCCCATACTTACCTCCATTATCTATTCCTCTCTCTCTCTCCACTCTCTCTATCCTCCACCCTCTCCCTTTCCCTCATAGGATGTATTTTACTTAATTGTAAATGGGATGCCACTAAAATGATCTAAATTGCATTCTATTTAATTATTGCATGTCATCAAGAAATTGGAGGCCAAGCATTGAAAGCAGCACCACCTCACCCTCAGGAAGAAATTGGAGGCACTTCACAGGATAAGAAAAGTGAGAAGTGCAAGCACCACCTCTCCTTCATCAAGAAAAATGCACTATCCTCCATAAGAAAAGTGAGCAGAACCAGCACCACCGAACCCTCATGAAGATAATAAGTAAGTAAAGTAACAGGAAAAAATCAAGTAAGTGGGTAAAGTCTGTGTCTGTGGGCAGGGCCTATATAAGCAACAACAAAATTAGAGGTGCTCAATTTGAGAATGGACAATACCTGAAGTAGGTTTGCCCTATAGGTATGGTTGCCTACTTAGAGAGCAACCTCTTTTAGCTCAGTTGTGCCCTTCACAGGGAGAAATATCCTAAAGTATATCAGTCGATCCCACTCAAAAGAGTGACCCAGCCCCAAAATACCAGGCAATTCTACCCTGAACAGGAGAAACAGCAATCCCCAAACACATTTCGGTCTCTATGGGACTCTGTAAGGTGATTAGGCAGGACATATTGAGGTCAACATGGAGTAAAGGGGAGGAGTCTACACAATTGGGTGGAGTCAATGTAAGGGGAAGGGCCAGGTCTTTGTCTTCCACCCCACCAACTTGGACAGTCACCAGCTGCGCCACTGGTATGTATATACATATATATATATATATAGTGCATGGGGTCACATTCAGCAAATATCTGCAGTTTTGAGGGACTGTGTGTACATATATGTAGCGTGCAGAAGCTATATTTAATTATCTGTCTAGTATTAAAAAAATTGTTATCATTAAAATTGTGGGAGAGATGTGTATACATAGTATTAGGGAATGGTTTGTGGGGGAAGCAGTATGTACATTTCTATAGTATGTGAGAGATATTTTTAACAAAAAAATGTTGATTGTAGAAGAAGTGTGTACATATCTATATTGTAGAGGGTACTGTGGACTAATATCTATAGTGTGTAAAGCTAGAGCTGAATATTCTATATTATAGTTTGGGTGACATGGAGCCTCGTTAAAATTGTCCACGTTGTAGTAACTGGAGTCCATTATGTAGCTAGCAAAAGTTACTGCTGTTAAACTGTCATCTTTTAGCTACCTGCAATTGATCTGTGGGTTACAGGCTGAAAATCCCTATGGGCTGTCAAAATCATAACAACGACCCAGCTAAGACTTTGATCTTTCAAGCTTGCAAATTTTACAAATCTTAAAATCGCAAATCAATATTAAATTGCTACAATTCCTCAAGGCCGCAATTGCTTTCACAGCAATAAAATGGCAAATGTAGCCAAAAATCCTATGAGTACCAGAGAGGACTCACAAGCGGGTTAAACATCTGTTTGTAGCACTGTAAAAGCAAATATAAACACACTACTGTACTTTAAAATAAGGGGACATCGATCAAAAGCATTCAAATTATTTGCAAAACAGTCTCAAGCTTGCAAATCTGCAATAACATTTTTTATGTGTAATTTCTATGCTATATCATTCTTGAGAAGCAATGAGTTAATACATATCATTGAACTAGATTTTTTTATATTGCAACATTTCTGGATTGAAAATCGATCGTAAATCAGACTTCGAAACACAAATTGATTGTTGTTTAAACGCCATGTTTTACAGACGTCATGATGATGGTCTCATTTACTATTGGCTGTTCCTAAATTGTAATTTACAGGCTTGCTTAATTGATCATGTTATGCCATTAAATGCTACATATGGAAGTATGGTTTACAGTTTGGGATTTCAGCAAGGTAGTTGCGGACTTGTTCAATTTAATCTCTCTGTAGCTGCTGCAAATTTCAAGCTCGCAGGCAACTGAGCGCTTTCATTTAATGAGGCCCATAATGTTTACTCACTAACACAGACACACTCACACAGACATACATACTCACTCACACAGACACACATACTCACTCACACAGACACACATACTCACTCACACAGACTCACTCACACAGACACACAGACACACACTCACTCTCTCATACACAGACAGACAATAATATATCGCACAATTGTACAAGCAGGATTATTCTAATCTTTATCAACTATAGTTAAAGAAAACACAAACAATTGCAATCTTCATTCATTCCATCTGGATAATATTTTTCTTGTTGTAACAATCTAAATTCCATATTATTCGGACCGTGTGTTCGTGTGTTGGAAATACTTCTTCTAAAATTAACTATTTAAGGTCACATATATCATGTTTTTGTTCATATATTACATTTTTCTACATTCAATCTAATTTTCACTGCCCTAGAATTTTATCCTGCATAGCTCCTCCGACAGGGGTATTTAATAAGTCACATTAGATGTATCACGTGTAAAAAATCTTTTACCCTGAATACCCTGATCTTAGAGGTATGTGTAACAAAATCTGTTTTCATAATTGCCCTGCAACGTTGGCATTTTAATTATATTTAAAGGGTTACTTAATTCAGCACAATTTGGACCACATTATCACATTATAGTAAAGATCTACTAAAAGATTATTGAAATACTTTTTTTTTACATTTTGTAAATATATTCATGTTTCACTAAGATACAAATAAAATCAAGCCTGTGTTCATGTGTGTGCAAGTCCCCCTACATTCTGTGGCATTTCTATAGGGAATCAGGTTGCAGGGGGTGAGTTTAGATTTTGTATCTGTTGTTAAGGTTATTAAAAAACTACCTAATTTTAACATATACTATTGTGCTCTTTCACACCACGAAGAGCACATACATTGTGGTTAATGGATCTTCCAGTGTCATTTCTGGACCAGGAATGGCGTGTTTGTTTTAAAATTTCTTTATTCATCATCAAATTCGTTTTCATCAATTGATTTCCTAAATGTCTCCCTCCATTATAGATATGTAGATAATATATATATATTTTAATTATGGATAGGAATGGTGGATGATTTAAAGAGAAAAGGGTACTATCGTGAGATATATTATTGTTTGAGATTGACAAATTGCTGACTAGGTAATGATATGATAGATATTGGCCTATATATTACAAAAGAATGATTTAGTGACAAGGTGTGGTTAATTATACGTGTACCTAATTGTATAGACAAGTGTTTCTGATAAATGTAATGCTAATGCCACATGTACTTAAGGCCAAGAGAATTGCTCTATCAGTTGCTAGATGAAGGGCAGCATGAATTGTTGCATATATGCAAGGGTTCTGTTAAATTAAAAAAGGGGTAATATTCCCTAAAATGATAAAGTATTGGAGTGTCTTCCATTATTGTTTTGAGTCTATTTATCTATATATACCACAAAACAGATGTTATCTATCATTCTGAAATGTTTTGTACGGAGTGGTATTTTAGACATGTAAAATAATTATGCTTATATGTGATCCCTGCACACTCCTCCCTACATGGCCTCTCTTGTACTTTTGTGTGGATGGAGCTGTCTTTGCTATCCACTAGAGATTCATAGAATAGCTTTGTACATTTCTTTAAAGAGCTCTCACAGTAGAAACAAACAAACTGTATAGAAGTTCAAAGCTATGACATTGATTGCATGAGTCCCATAGAAAATCCCATAAGGCAATTTTACAAACAAGTTTCCACAGATGTTACAAGGCTACACATACTGTGTGTGTATATATATATATATATATATATATATATATATATATATATCACATATTATCATTGTCAAACTACGTATCGTTGTCACGCTTTGCGAGCTGCGAGGGTCCGCATTTGCGGAAGGTGGAGGGTCTAACATCGCCTGCAATGAGCCGAAGCGAGGGGCCACATTTGCGGAGGTGGAGGCTCTACGGCGCCTCACACGCGGTTACAAACACCCACACAAGCGGCACTTTACCAACAATATGAACCAAGGGAAATTTACGGACTTAGCAGACAAAAATACGAGACGCGGGACTTCGAAAAAAAAACTCTATTACGACCTCGCAAAAATACGACTTTAACGGTCGAACCGTGCGCACCACAAAACAATAAATACACACAAAAAAGACATACAAATCTTACCCATTTGTATGGCTCTGCAAGGGAAGTTACACCTCAATTTAAGTCCAAATTCACAAATTTAGACACACGAAAATCCCCTAAGCGAGAGAAAAAAAGGCCACCGAAAAAAACGAAAACGAGGCTACAGGACCCTAAACACGCAAGACAGCAGCAAGCACATACGGCTTTTCCAAAAAGCCGTACGAGGTAAAGATACACTCTTACTAAGGACGGAAAATCATACACATCAGTGTAACACATACACATTCGCGCCATTTCTCAATGCGGAAGTACACAGCTAGACCAACGGCTTTACCTCTCGCACGCACCACATTTACGCTACACGCTGCACAAACTTTTCTGACACTTACACCTCACCTCCAGAACCGTGCAAAACTACAGTGGATGCTGCGGGAACATAGAAACAGATTGTCAGCTCTTCAGCACAATGCTTCCTGCATATATTACTTAGGAATAGGTAAAGTATATTATTTGATTAATGTATTCATTATTTCATTGGCATACAACAATACATATACACAAAAAAAGCCCCTCTAATAACAAAAAAAACAAAAACAACAGCCACACAATGAGCGCTAAAGGTCCTCACACTAAAAAATGGATAAAACAATATTACCTGCCTTACGATTTCATGCCCGTCATTTTTTGACAGGCAAGTCGCTAGTATATATATATATATATATATATATATATATAAACAGTAAACTCCCTGTTATCCGGCACCCACCTACGGATAAGTGTAGTTGCCAGTTAATCGGGAGTCCCCCCAAAAAAGGGTCTTAACGACCCTTAACCCCCCCCCCCCCCCCCCCCCAAAACGCCTTAAAAAAGGTATTAGCACCTAAACTGGGCCATTTAGGCCCAGAAAAAATAATAAGAAAAAACGTTTTTTTTTATTGCTGCCTCGAACTGCCGAATACTTCCGGTTATGCCGGTTTAGCGGGAATTTTTTAAAATGAGGAATTGGAGACGGTTGCTTGAGAGTACCAGTTAGTTGAGTGCCGGATAATTGGGAGTTTACTGTGTATATATATATATATATTTATTTATTAATATGTGGGCCACTTTAAAAGACATAATTGAAAAAGAGGCAATTGTCCTCCAGAACCCATTTTCAAGAAATGAGCTCCGGGATTCAATGCAACCAAAGACCGTTTAACCTTTCCAAGAACTATTCCAAAATGCCAAGAGCCATGAACTTGGATTACCATGGACATTTTTGAAAACTTATTTACCAAACATATTTGTCCATCCGTGCAATGCTGCAGATGTAAACTAATTGAACCTAAAGCACTCTTATTGATAGGTAACGATCCAAGCTGCCCTACCATCTTGTCTGAGTTAGATTGCTGTATCCCAGTTGAATTACTTTTCCTGCCACCCAACAATGCTTCTCTAACCCAGACAATGATTCAGGGGATCATTGCAACCCTCAACGCATTTTATCTTTACCACACATCAGCTTATTGATCAAACAGATGTCCAAAATAAAGAATCCATGATGGAATTTAAAAATAAAAATAAAACATCATGTAGGCCGTAATTAACATCAATCTGTCATGGAAGGAAGCCCAGGATACTGAGGAGTTGCTGCAAACTTCAGTTGAGTGCCTTACAAATGATGACCTCCAACAGCTGGCAGTACAAGACAAACCGGCAGACCCGGAAACCAGCGAATCAAACAACTTACAACGCATTTCCTCACTAGAAGCTTGAAGTCCATCAATGACATGTGGATCAAGTTGTGGCCAATTATAAAGATAGTCACAGGAGCAGAAAAGTAAGACAAGGAATTCGGGCTGTAATTTTTTTGCTACCAACATCTGCTTGATGGATGAAAAACAAAAAGACAAATGACACTGGACCAGGAAGAGCCAATCTCCAACTTCTGGCATTAAAAGTGTACTGTACAATTGTGCTACTGTTTAGTTTGTGTTTGCAGTTTCTTTGAAATTTATTTAAAATAAAAAATGTTGCTGTTCGCTTAAAGTTCATATAAAACCTAAAGAATTATTGGAAATAGTAAAAAAGTTACCTGTATGGGCAAAAAGGTGTTAAAAGGGGTTAATTAAATAGCCAGTTACCTCGCTGCTACACCTCTGCTGCAGTTGGCTGAGCAACTTATTAATAATCAAAAATATTGGTTTTGTTTGTGAATTGTATTTATATTATGGAATAATGTTTACAATGTTTTTGTTTATTTACCTGATTCCTCCACCCCAGGTCCCACCTACTCCTTTGTGTGCGTGTGATGCACCCTATCACTGCATTGCACTGCGCAGTGCTGCTTTAGTGCTATGGGGTGGATATTACGGCTACTTCCTTATTGACTGAAATAGAAATTGGCTGTCAGGAACAGGAAGAAAGAGAGAGCAAGAGAGAGCGAATGGGGGTGTGGGGAGGGAAATAAGTTGGGGAATAATTAGAAATAAAATAATTAGCCATACAAACATTCTAGGCCTAAATAGAAGTGTCACACAGCAGCAGAGCCAGGTAAAGGGTGCCCATGGTCTGGATAGAGAGGACTCTTTGTATAAGGATCTGCATATTAATGCTTGTGACTTGTATAACTCAGTGCAGGGTCTGGATAGAGAGGACTATGTAGATGCATATTACTGCTTGTGTCTGACATGTTAAAGGCATATCTAAGTTTCCTGGAATATGAATGCATCTGATGGAGGAGAATCAGCAGTTTATTAAAATGTTTCTGTGCATGAAAAAATACCAAAATAAACATTATTACACTTAATCAAAAGTTGCTAAATCTTTTCAGTTTGCTAGCAGCTAATTTTGAGAGTTAACACCCCTGCTAAACTTAGCAGAAAATGCATAATTAATTTTCGCCAATCACAGGCAGTTAATACATGGTTTCAATCTGTTAAGCAGTTTGTTATATGGGATGTGTACATTTGTACCTGCACATGGAAGCAAGGGTGAGCAAGACACTGCTCTCTGGATCTCTGCATTGCTACTGTTGGCATGAAGGTTAGTGTAGGGTTAAAATTTGTACCCATATGCGCTGTTTCTATTGGTAGGTATCAAGTGCCTATGTCTATTCGTGAGAAACAATTTTTATTTTTAAATAAAATAAATCTGTGTGTGTAAAAAATGACTCAACGTAATGTGTGTTTCTGGTATAAGCAGCACTCTCTCTCTGTGTGCTCTCTCTCTTTGTTCACCCCCTCTCTCTCTGAGCTCTCTGTGTCTCTCTACCGCTCCTCTCTCTCTCCCTTTTTTCTCTCCCCCTCTCTCCGGGTGCATCCCCACTCTCCCTCCCCTTTCCTCTCCCTCCCCCTCTCCCCCTCCCTCCTCTCCCCATCCCTCTCTCTCCCACTGTCTCTGCCTGCCCCCTCTCTCTCCCCTCACTCTCTGCCTGTGTCCCTCTCCCCTCCATTTCTCTCCCCCTCCCTCTCTTTTTCTCCCAGTCCCCCCTCACTTCCTCTGTTCCCTTTCCTCTACCACCCTCACTCGCTCTCTCCCCCTTCCTCTCTCACTCCATTTCACTCTGCCTCCCTCTTTCCTCCCGCACTCCCTTCCACTCTGCCTCCCTCTCTCCACCTTCCTCCTCCCTACTTATCAAGTAGCTCTGGGATGAAGCTAGACAATCACAGTCAATGTCAATGGGTCCAAGAGTCAGGTGCAGTTAAAAGACAAGTATCAATATCTTAATGACCGAGGCTCAGTCTAACTTCCAATTTATAGGATCCAGGTGGAGATGTTCAGGTGTTACGGTCACACTCTAGATCCTGGAAGGATAGATGTTAAAGGTGTAGACTCAGCATATGTCTGTCCCTGGTGGCAGAGCAGGGCATAACAGTTTAAACAACCGTTGCAGTCCTGGGTTTGTATTTCCCTTGATCTGTTATGCTTTGCTGTCTGGAGGCTTTCCTGACTGTAATCAAAAGAGTTAATGAGGTGTTAATATCCCCTCCCACCCTAACCACTTGGCAGACTGGTCAACCTCATCTAATTTTTAATTCTAAACTAGCGACTTGCCCGTCAAAAGACGGGGCAATAAAAATGTGTGGAAATGCTGTTTGTCACACAATGGGAGTGTACTGCGTGTCTCAACTGCTCGCCTTGCTTTGCGAAACTCGCTTCTCAAGGATCGCGGTGCGAGGCTTGCAGTTGCGGCCCTATGGGCCGCCAATGGCAATTAGTGTATGCCTTCACGAGGCTCACAGTCCAATGAGCGCCTTTGCATGTCGCATAGAGCACCTTAGTCCCGCACGTCACCTCGCAAAAATGTATCAGGTTTCAGAGCATAATAAAGTGATTTAAATATTTAACTTCTTTGATTGTCCTATCCCTGCCAGCCAATGAGCATTATTCATAAAGTAAAGGAAGTGTAAAATATGGGATATAGTTTTTTATTTGTTTTTTGTAATTAATTAATAAATTAATATACCTAACTATAATCAATAATAAAATGAATATACGGGACCTATTTATAGTTAATTTCCAGCAATCAATATCCTGAAGAGCTAACAATCTGTTTGGCGTATTTTTTTAAATGTACAGGGATGTTGATCATCTGAGGAGAAAGTGTCAGCAATGTGCTAAGTGTGCAGTGTATATAGGCTGTTTGCGCAAGACCAAATTGTTTGTTTTGGCGGGAGAACCTTCATTTCAAAAGCATAATGTGGTAATGTGCAAGTTAGTGTTGGGAAATGGCAAACAGTTTGTTACAAAAGCTGTGTTAGGGCTTTTGAAGGTTAATGACTTGTAAGATGTATTAAGGAAGCCATGTAATCAAGCCCTCTGATCACAACAAGGTTACTACTTTGAATATGCCTCACATAAAAATGTTATTTTCTCATGGTGTTAGCGAAAATGTTTAGCTGCAGGGGAAGTTCTCTATGCTTAATATTTTCTTAAATAATTGTTTACCAGTTTGACTTACTCTGCTAATGCCTTTTTTTTTTTTTTTGCTGTTTCTTTTCTGTGTTTATTTGATCCCTGCTGTTATTCACGTTTCTGTGTTCTAACCATTAATGTGCTGGACACATGTGGCTAAGTACTGTTCAATAACACCGCTGTTAATTGTATAAATTGTATAAATTATTAGATCATCCACTAGATGTCACTGCCAAAATGTTACTGCTGATGTCATAGCTTTAGGGTTGGGGGTTAGGGTAAGGGTAATGGTTTAAGCTTGGAAATTGTGTACAATCTCAGCAGCACTTATAAACTGTGTACAATTTTGGCAACTTCTGCTACCACTTCTGGCATTCTCACACCAGGAAAGGTCAAAACTTATTTAAAGTTATATAATTATGTGCCCCCCTTACCTAAAAAATTAAGAGACCACCCATTACTCCACACCCCTAGTAGGTATCTGAGGGCCCTTTCCTGTTTTGTGAGCCCAGGTGCTTTGCACCTGATGCACCAGCAGTTGCTCTGTCACTGATGTTAGCATGTTTCTTTTGACATACCGCAGTTAAGACGTATCAGGGTGCTACCCCATTCAAAGTATGGAGCTCTGTGAATGAATAAATAAATGACTTTCTCTGAACTCTGTGGAGGTATGTAATTCTCTAAAAATCACAATATTGGTGGGAAATGTTGGAAAACTGCACTCTTTCATGCAAAAAAGAGACAGAATCCTTGAGTAAAAAGGATCCAATTGCATCATAACAAAAGTAGTGTTTTATATTGTACATGATTTGTATAGCACAGAGAAAGTGATAAATTAGGAAAATGATAGGTACAGAGCGTTCTGATCCCAGAGGTGCCAAGGAATTTGTTATTCTGGTCCCGTTGCTGACACCGTAATTGTATGGGCAGCATATTGTGTGAGCAAATTGCACGAAGATACATATGGGACAATTTACAAAATTAATAATTGAGGAGCTTCTTCTGGACACAGTGACTAACTCAGCAAAATACAGGCATTGCCAGGATGTAAAAGCATCACAAGAATCCTGAGTTTGATGTTTAGGAAGAACTATTAATGGCACCTAGAGGCTGTATTAGAAGGAGATTATACTTCTTCTGCTTTAGGTGTAAAATGAAAGCTTCTTACTAGAAAGTGCTGCTTTGTGAATGAGATAGCCAAGCAGTTCTGTAATGAAACCTCTAATCTCCTATCTCCAGCACATACCTCCAGGATATTCCTCTCCAAACATTTCTGCCCAGTAAAATCTAATTACACCAAATATAAATGCATACGACTTACAATATTAAATTACACTGAAAGAGCTAAAATGATAAATACACTGTTCAGACATTCTAGGCATTTCTGTTTGTGTTTGAAGGGCACTGAATGCACAATATCATATATACTCAGGCCACAGATAGCAACTTGGCTAAGTAGTCTAGTTACTTGTTAAAAGGCGCTCAAAGTCAAATTAGGTTAATAACTAAGGGTCCTATATAAACCTCTGCAAAAGCAATTACGAGTACAGTAGCAGCACAGTAAATATTACCTAGCTTTGTTAATCCCCCATCCCTAAAATAGTGCAAGTGAAGTCACTGCTACCAGTGAACTTCACAACAAAGCCGAAAAGCAAGGCAAAAACCTCCACTGATTTTTGCACTGACAATAAGCTATGGGTCACTCCCTTACACTTTCACACCCAAACCCTATGCTAATAAAACTTTAATCAATTCAATCGCATTAAAGGCACTGCCATAACTGCGATAAGCAGAAGAAAGATTTACGGGTACCAAAGACCGCTCATCAGTGGTTTTCAAACCCATGCTGTGTAAATCAGAATCATTTTTGTATAGCACAAAAAGCACAACAAAATGATGAAATTCCACTTTATTTGACGCTTAACAGTCCAATAGAAACATATGTGTAATTAAAAAATATGATATGCTAGTATTAAGTCTGTTTTAAGATACAAAATTCAGGGTAACACACAACGCAGTACTCAAGAGGTTAATGCGCTTCACTAAACCACGTTGTCTAGGAACAAATGCTCTAAAGCATTGTCTATAAATATATCATGTTTTAACACAAAATAAACACATATTTTTTTATTCAAACTATAAATACAATTGTCACATCTTTTAAATATCAACATATATTAATAAATAAAAAACAATGACTTTATATATTTCAAATGTTGCCTTGCTACAGCATTTACACTACTTGTTATGGCACTTCCAACCCACTATAGTTTTTATGACATTTGCATTTCCTATTGGCTCCTAGTGCCCTGTCTCATCTGTAAAGCTTGGTTTGGCTACTCCCTACACAGAAATCTGTTGCCGCTAAGGCCATATTTTCGGCTGTGGGCTTAGTACCCTAACCTGGGGGAGCAAAAATTTACATTAGTGCAGCATTTAGGGGGAAAAAGCTCCCATAGCTGATTTAGAGCAGTGCCCTAACTAAGAGCACCTGATTTACATGGGGGCCTAACTTCCTGGATTATTCTATGACGCCCATTTAGAAATTATTACAAAAATGTCGAAACGTTGAGGTTCCCAAACATAACACAGGATCATCAATTAAAGGACATCATTACTGTGTGATACTATATATGTTTAAAATGCTTCTGTCTGAATAATAGGTTTATTTGTCAGGTTTAGTTAAAATAAAAATACATTTTGGTCCCTATATGCATCGAGAATACTTTGGTAAAGATTCCAAGAGGAGTGTTTACATTTCTATAGTAGCATATTTGCTTCTGAGTATATGTGCAAAAGATACTGATGTCAAATTATTATGGCTCCAATCAGTGGTGGAGCTGAGAATACAGTGAAGCTGGGAACAAGAGAAAACTCCCAGAGAGAGATTGCTGCATGACGCAGCATGATGCAGCAACCCATTCCGGAAGAGAGAAAATCTGGACTTATGGAACATTTAAAAATTATTTGTATTGTTTTGTTTTCAGATTTAGCTGGATGGAAGCTCTGGTTAGTGAGGGGTCTGACACTTAAAGTAAAATTAGTTTAAAAAAAAGCTATTCATTTTGCTTTTGCTGGGTCATATTAAAATACTGGCAAATATATGAAAGTAAAGTTAGAAGAATAAATATATATGCAGTATCTCACAAAAGTGAGTACATGCCTCACATTTTTGTAAATATTTGATTACATCTATTCATGTGACAACACTGAAGAAATTACACTCTGCTACAATGTAAAGTAATAAGTGTACAGCCTGTATAAAAGTGTAAATTTGCTGTCCCCTCAAAATAACTCAGCACACAGCCATTAATGTCTAAACCATTGGCAACAAAAGTGAGTACACCCCTAAGTGGAAATGTTCACATTGGGCCCAATTAGCCATTTTCCCTCCCTGGTGTCATGTGACTCATTAGTATTACAAGGTCTCAGGTGTGAATCTGGAGCAGGTGTGTTAAATTTGGTGTTATTGCTCTCACACTCTCTCATACTGGTCACTGGAAGTTCAACATGGAACCTCATGGCAAATAACTCTCTGAGGATCTTAAAAAAAGAATTGTTTCTCTACATAAAGATTGCCTAGGCTAGAAGAAGAGTGCCAAGACCCTGAAACTGAGCTGCAGCATGGTGGGCAAGACCATACAGCAGTTTCACAGAACAGGTTCCACTCAAAACAGGCCTCACCATGGTTGACCAAAGAAGTTAAGTGAACATGCTCAATATCATATAGTTACATAGTTACATAGTTACATAGTAATTAAGGTTGAAAAAAGACTTTCAGTCCATCAAGTTCAACCTGTTAAGATCTCCTCTGATCTGCAATATGCGGATTAGTTATTAATTAAATTATTGATTAAATAATTATTAATAGTATAGTATTGGAGAATGAATAAAGAGTTAGTCCATCAAGTTCAACCTTTTTAGATCTCTATTGATCTTTTTAATTTGGACTATTTATTATTATTGTTAATTGTTAATTATTGTTAATTGATCCAGAGGAAGGCAAACATAAAAAAAACCCCATTGAAACTTTGCCAATTGTCTCATAAGGGGAAAAAAAAGCAAAATTCCTTCCTGACCACAGAAACTGGCGATCAAATTTCTCCCTGGATCAATATTCCTTGCTAGTTATCTAGGATAGCCTTGAATGCCCTCTTTATTCAGAAATATATCTAACCCCTTTTTGAAGTTCTCTATCGAATTCGCTGTCACCACCTCCTTTGGTAGAGAATTCCACAGTTTAACCACCCTAACTGTGAAGAACCCTTTTCTTTGTTTAAGGTGAAATCTTTTTTCCTCTAACCTCAACGGATGTCCTCTTGTCAGTTGAAAATCTCTTGCTACAAAAAGTTCACTTGACAAAGCCTTATATTGACCCTGGATGTATTTATATAACGTAATCATATCTCCTCTTAGACGCCTTTTTTCTAGCGAAAATAAGTTTAATTTTGCTAGTCTTTCTTCATAACTTAGCCCCTCCATTCCCCTTATTAGTTTTGTAGCCCTTCTCTGTACTTTTTCCAGCTCTAAAATGTCTTTTTTGTGAGGTGGTGCCCAAAATTGTACTCCATATTCCAAATGAGGGCGTACTAGAGATTTGTATAGTGGCAGAATTATATCTTCTTCCCTGGCTTCTATACCCTTCCTAATACATGCTAATATTTTATTTGCCTTTGCAGCCGCTGCTTGGCTTTGAGTGCTGTTACCTAGGTGGTTGTCCACTAGTACTCCCAAATCCCTTTCAATATCTGATACCCCTAGATTTGCTCCATTAAGATTATAGATTGCTTGGCTATTGTTCCTTCCCAAATGCATAACCTTACATTTATTTGTATTAAATCTCATCTGCCATTTAGCCGCCCATTTCTCTAATTTATGCAAATCCTTTTGTAGGGAAAGTACATCATTATCTGATTTTATTACCTTGCACAACTTAGTGTCATCAGCAAAAATGGAGACACTACATTCGAGTCCTACTTCAATGTCATTAATAAATATGTTAAAAAGGAGAGGACCCAATACTGAGCCCTGAGGAACCCCACTTATCACATTAGACCAATCGGAGTATGTTCCATTTACAACAACCCTTTGCTTCCTGTCTTTTAGCCAGCTCTCGATCCATGAGCAGATATTTACTGCAATTCCTGTATCCCTTAGTTTGCTCACTAGTCTTCCATGTGGCACTGTATCAAATGCCTTTGAAAAATCTAAAAAGACTACATCCACTGAGTTGCCCTGATCCAAGTTCCTACTAACCTCCTCATAAAAACTAATTAGATTGGTCTGACACGACCTTTCCTTCATAAATCCATGTTGACTGCTACCTATGATCCTGTTCAAATAGACATATTCTTGTATTCTGTCCCTTATTAACCCTTCTAAAAGCTTCCCAACTACAGAAGTGAGGCTCACTGGTCTATAATTCCCCGGATTTGCTCTAGATCCCTTCTTAAATATAGGTATCACCTCTGCTTTTCTCCAGTCATCTGGTAGAGACCCTGTAGTGAGCGAGTCTTTAAAGATTAGATATAATGGTTTGGCTATTACAGAACCCAGCTCCCTCAGTACCCTTGGATGTATTCCATCAGGACCTGGGGCTTTATTAACATTTATTTTCTCCAACCTCTTTTGTATTTCTTCCTGCGTTAACCAATTATTTAGTAAAGGTAGTGTAGCCCCATTATGTTGCAGTGTCCCAACCACTGGTACCTCCCTTGTGTAAACCGATGAAAATAACCTATCTAGCTCATCTGCCTTTTCCTGGTCACTAATTATCAGATGGCCTGTGTCACATTGTAATGGTCCTATCGATTCCTTCCTGGCCTTCTTCCCATTAATATATTTATAAAATATTTTAGGGTTAGTCTTACTTTCCATTGCAACTGACTTCTCATTTTCTATTTTAGCCAGTCTAATAGCCCTTTTGCAAGCCTTGTTGATTTCCTTATAGTCACATAAAGATGCCTCTGTTCCCTCCTTCTTGTATAATTTAAATGCATATTTCTTTTTCCTCATCATGATCTTTAAGTCATTGTTAAGCCACATGGGATGTGATTTACTCCTATTCATTTTATTTCCACATGGTACATGCTGATGAGTATGTTTATTTAGTAAGGATTTGAATGTTGTCCATTTATTTTCAGTATTCTTCCCTGTAAGTTCTTTGTCCCAGTCTATATGTTGTATTGCTGCCCGTAGCCCATTAAAGTTAGCCCTTTTAAAATTTAGAGTTTTTGTTGGCCCCTTACAACTCTGTTTTTTGTATTCAATCTCAAATGAGACTGTGTTGTGATCACTGTTCCCCAAGGGTTCCCCTATTTTTACATTTGATATTATATCAATATTACTTGTGATGACTAAATCCAAGATGGCCCCATTTCTAGTAGGTTCTTGTATTACCTGGGCTAGATAATGATCCCTGAGTGTACTCAAGAACCTGCTCCCCTTAGCTGAGCTGCTGGTCTCGTTTATCCAGTTTATATCAGGGTAATTAAAGTCTCCCATTATTAGAACTTGCCCATGCTTAGCTGCATTTCCAATCTGTAACAATAATTGTATTTCCTCACTTTCAGCTATATTTGGGGGTTTATAGCATACTCCCACCAATATGCATTTAGAATTAGCTCCTCCACTAGTTAGCTCAACCCACAAGGATTCAATGATGCCGTTAGTGCCAGCATAAATATCTTCTCTAACTATAGGCTTAAATTCAGGCTTAACATAAAGACAGATCCCTCCTCCTCTTTTACCATTTCCCCTATCTTTCCTAAATAGGTTATAACCATCCAGATTAACAGTCCAGTCATGAGATTCATCCCACCATGTTTCCGTAATGCCAATTAAGCCCCATTTTTCTTGTACTGCTAATATTTCTAGCTCATCCATTTTCCCAGGCAAACTTCTTGCGTTTGCAATCATACACTTTATGTTGCTATGGCTCTGCTGATGTGAAGTGCCTGCCACTGTATTTGAGGCCCCTATTAATATCTCCCTACTTTCTATTGTAACCCTCCCCCCTTCTCCTCCCCCATGGGTAAATAATTCATCCCTTTCCCTCTATACCCTATTTACCCCAATACTTCTATATAGTCCCTCCCCCCACCTACAAGTTTAAAAACTCCCCCAGCCGTTCTACCATCCTATTCCCTAGCACAAAAGCGCCCTCATCATTAAGGTGCAATCCATACCTGCTATAGAGATTGTACCCAAGTGAGAAGTCAGCCCAGTGCTCTAAAAACCCAAAACCCTCTGCACTGCACCACTTTTTTAGCCACGCATTAACCTCCCTAAGCTCCTTCTGCCTCCCTGGGCTAGCACGTGGCACTGGTTGTATCTCAGAAAATACTACCTTGGAGGTCCTTGCTTTAAGCTTATTCCCTAATTCTCTAAAATCATTCTTTAGGACGCTCCATCTTCCACTAACTTTGTCATTGGTACCAATGTGTACCAAGACCGCCGGTTCATTACCAGCCCCTCCCAATAATTTATCCACCCGATCCACAACATGCCGAACCCGAGCACCCGGGAGACAGCAAACTGTTCGATTGCTGGGATCTGGGTGACAAATTACCCTGTCTACCTTCCTAATAATAGAGTCCCCTACCACCAAAACATGTCTGTTGCTCTGCCTATTCTGCCCTCCCTCTTCTCCAGTAGAGCTGTTCGCCCGGCTGTTAGAGGGAACAGCTCTATCTGGCATTGCCATTCCTGAATGGACATCGCCAACAGTTTCACTCAATCTGGCAAATCTGTTGTTGTTTGCCAACTCATAACTGGCCTGCCTCCTCCTGTACCCTCTGATTCCCCTTCTAACTGTAACCCAGCTACCTCCCTGGCCATCCTCACTAGCCCCAGCTCCTCCCTCCATACTAGGCCCAGCTAAACTGTGCTCCGTGAGCACCAACTCCCTTTCCAGTGGAGCAATATCACTAAGTGCTGCAATTCTCCTCTCCAGATCTTCAATTTGAGCTTCCAAAGAGGCAACATGCTCACACCTGTCACAGAGGTATGGACCCTGGATCATCTGTTCCAGTAGTGCATACATTTGACAGGATGTACACTGAATAAGGTTGCTACTGGACTGACTCATAATTATTATTATTGTCTACGAAATTTCAGTGGGAAAAATAAAGAATATAATATAATATATTTATATAAAGTTTTCCTCCTTTGCACTATAAATCTGCCCTCCCTTTTCTTTGAAGGCCCTCCTTTTATTTAAACTCCTAGGCTTTTACTAGAATTGCACTTGATACTGAAAATGTTCGCAAGCTCACAAGTTCCCCTTCTCCGGTTTCTATTAACTTCTGCCTTCTCGTCTGGGCACAATTAGTGCACTCTGCAATTTATCAGCCTTTACTTGTAAGGTAAATCCACTTGTAAACAGGCCCCAAACCAGCTCACAAACCTTTTATACAAGTTTAACAGTCAAGCCACACCCCTCTCACCTGGGCACAATTAGTGCACTCTGCAGTTTATCAGCCTTTACTTTTTAAGGTAAATCCACTTGTAAACAGACCCCAAACCAGCTCACAAACCTTTTATACAAGTTTAACAGTCAAGCCACACCCCTCTCACCTGGGCACAATTAGTGCACTCTGCAGTTTATTAGCCTTTACTTTTTAAGGTAAATCCACTTGTAAACAGAACCCAAACCAGCTCACAAACCTTTTATACAAGTTTAACAGTCAAGCCACACCCCTCTCACCTGAGCACAATTAGTGCACTCTGCAGTTTATTAGCCTTTACTTTTTAAGGTAAATCCACTTGTAAACAGACCCCAAACCAGCTCACAAACCTTTTATACAAGTTTAACAGTCAAGCCACACCCCTCTCACCTGGGCACAATTAGTGCACTCTGCAGTTTATCAGCCTTTACTTTTTAAGGTAAATCCACTTGTAAAAGTGGATTTACCTTCAGAGGTTGTCTTTGGGAAATAGACATATGAGTGCTGCCAGCATTGCTGCAGAGGTTGAAGCACTGGGGTCAGCCTGTCGTCCCAGAAGGAAGACTCTTCTAAAGATGATGCACAAGAATGCCTGCAAACAGTTTGCTGAAGACAAGCAGACTAATGACAAACTAAGGGATACAAGAATTGCAGTAAATATCTGCTCATGGATTGAGAGCTGGCTAAAAGACAGGAAGCAAAGGGTTGTTGTAAATGGAACTTACTCCGATTGGACTAACGTGGTAAGTGGGGTTCCTCAGGGTTCAGTATTAGGTCCTCTCCTTTTTAACATATGTATTAATGAAGTAGGACTGGAAAGTATTGTCTCCAATACTTTCCAAAGGGATTTGCATAAATTAGACAAATGGACAATTAAAAGGCAGATGAGATTTAATACGAATAAATGTAAGGTTATGCATCTGGGAAGGAAAAATAACCATGCAATTTATAGATCTAGGGGTATCAGATATTGAAAGGAATTTAGGAGTAATTTGGACAAGCACCAAGGTAACAGTGCTCAATGCAAAACAGCATCTGTAAAAGCAAGTAAAAAATTAGCATGAATTAAGAAGGGTATAGAAGCAAGAGAAGCAAATATAATTCTGCCACTATACAAATCTCTAGTACTCCCTCATTTGGAATATGGAGTACAATTTGGGGCACCACTACATAAAAAGGACATTTTAGAGCTAGAAAAAGTACAGAGAAGGGCAACAAAACTAATAAGGTGAATGGAGGGGCTAAGTTATGAAGAAAGACTAACCAAATTAAACTTATTTTCTCTAGAAAAAAGGCGTCTAAGAGGGGATATGATTACCTTATATAAATACATCCAGGGTCAATACAAGGTGTTGTCAAGTGAGCTTTTTGTGCCAAGAGGTTTTCAACTGAAAGAGAATATCCTTTGAGAGTAGAAGTCAAAAGATTTAACCTTAAAGAAAGAAAAGGGTTCTTCACAGTAAGGGTGGTTAATCTGTGGAATTCTCTACCAAAGGAGGGGGTGACAGCATATTCGATAGATAACTTTAAAAGGGGATTAGATATATTTTTTAAATAAAAAGGGCCTTCAGGGTTATCCTGGATAATTACAGAGGGAGTATTGATCCGGGGAGGAGTCTGATCACCAGTATCTGGGGTCAGGATGGAATTTTATATATTGTTTCCCTTTTTGAGACAATTGGCAAAGTTTCACTGTTTTGTTTTTTTCTGTTTGCCTTCCTCTGGACCAATTAACAATTATTAATTAATCTGCATATTGCAGATCAGATGAGATCTAAAAAGGTTGAACTTGATGGACTAAAAGTCCTTATTCAACCTCCATTACTATGTAACTATGTAAAAGTCTGTCCAGAAGCTGTCCTCATTTTTTTTCTGACTGGGATATTCCTTGAAATACATATTTTATGGCTAATCAGCTGTTAATGATATATTGGTGTTTTCAAACAGAAAGCAGCTACTTCAAAACACTTTTCAAAGTAATGTAGAACCTTTGTGAAGCCAAGTGAATCTAGGATTTAAACAAAAAACATTATGCACACAATCTCACATCTGTATTAGCATATTTTACAATCTATTACTTAATGAGATAACTATTTAATCTTTGATTCTAATATGGAGATATTCAACAGACACACTACTGCATTTGCTGACTTTCCCCTCATTCTTACAGGAACGCAGTAATTCATTTAAAAGTTAAGCTCATACTTGTTTATTGCGTATAGATTATTAAAACAGTGTGTTTTCTCTTTAAGCAGAGCTTCTTATCTCTACCTCCCTGTTCTTTATTAGGGGGTGTGGTCTGCTTGGGGGCTGGGCTATTATTATGGCGCTTGAAAGTAGGCTGGGCTATGATGTCACTGGTCCATTCCTGTGACACCATTAGCTCCACCCCCACTGCCTAGAAAGAGGTAACATATTTATTGTAACCTCCCAGTGACACAGATGGCACAGCCCAATCTCCTTTACTGAGCCTGCTCAGACTGAACCAGAATCTGACTAGTCAGACATATTTAGTCCATATATATATAGGAACGCTCTTGAAAGCTTGTCATGAAACCTATGAATATGTTTGTCCAATAAAAAAGGTATCACTATATTCTGCAATACTGTGATTATTCATCTGGATTACTGGACATTCACGGCTACATCCCTCTTCATATATATATATATATATATATATATATATATATATATATATATATATATATATATATATATATATACACTAAGACATAGAGAACCTGCCACACATCCTGATAGATGCGGAGGTGGAGATAAGCAGCTCTGCTTCAGGGAAAACTGACAGATTCAAAAGTAAGGAAAGATATTAACTTTAATTTATTTAAACCACATACTTTTAACAGTTTCTGCCCAGCAAACAGACATATGAGTTTTGTAAATGCACTACAGTGGTCCCTTAAGAACAAAATCTCCTTTCTCAACAGCTGCAGACCAGCTGATGATATGAGATTTATGAGATTATAAAATGTACAATGAATGCATGTGGGAGCTGTGACTCCTATCAATATATAAGCCATTATTTTTATCCTGAACCTCAATGCTGGAAGTTACTTCCTGGTTGACCGATGAGAGGATCTGTCAGAGGAAAAAAAGGGATTATATGCTCCATTTACTGTGAAAGGAGACAAGGTCCGCAGCTTTGTACAGAAAATTACATGTCAGAAACATTCAGGAGCCAAAGCCAGCTCTGTCCAAAGCAATGACTAATCAGTTTATAAAATGAGGTTAGTCTGGAATTTCATGGCTGGCTACCGAAAAAGCTAAAGTAATGGGCAATTGTAGAAAGATGGGAGAAGGACACACAACACTAGTGGTGGATACATTTATACATTTTTTGATCAATGAACTATGCAACCCATTTGTTATCTTTATGTAAAATACACTAACATAGTCATGTAATTATTTTGTTCCTTACCTCTGTAAATCACTGTGCTCATTGATGACACTATACAAATAACATACATACATATATTTCAAGTATTCCAGGAGAAAAAAATAACAATTGCAATATGTACTGATATTTTTTTTACTGGACAAAAATTGAATCTAAAGAGACAAGTTTTTGGAAGCTGCAACTCTGTTTTTTAAGTCAAAAGCAGACAAGCCTGTCTGGCTCCTATAAAACCTTCTTAGCTAGATATTGTTGTCCGCCGATATATATATAAATGTGCTTCTCAGAACTCTGAGCAGGAAATATGTTTTTTTTACTTAGTTGAAGACATACAAATGTTAACACAAATGTACTCCTTATTTAATATTTATATATATATATATATATATATATATATATATATATATATATATATATATATGCACACACAAAAATAGCGATATAGAAAAAAGCTAAAATTGATAAAACGTTAAAATTATTTTTCTCAAGTAATCCTGTCAGTATTCCCTACTTGATCGTTAACATCTGAATAATTAGATCACAAGTCAGCACTAAGCACACTAGATTCCACCAGACATCTGCTGACTTTCTATAGGATTAATAAAGCAATAGATGTGCTGAACATTCACACTGATGCTTTAGCATTCAGAAAATTGTACCTAATTAGTTTAATCTCTCGCTGGGAATTCACAGTCTCAATAAACTAAGGGCCTTATTCTATTTCGATTTAGCCAATTGAATAGGGCTCTAAATAAGAACATAGCACATTTCACAGATGTTTTTAGTTAGTGAACTTCTATCCAAAACATAAGTCTTCACTAACTAAACACTTCTGTAAAAAAAATATGCTATGTGCTTATATAGGCCCTCATTCAATTGCAATTTGGCCAATTGAATAGGGCTTTATTTAAGCACATAGCATATTTTCTTACAGAAGTTTTTAGTTAGAAAAAAACTTGCTTTTGGATAGATGTTTATTAACTAAAAACTTCTTTAAAAAATATATGTTATGTGCTTATTTAGAGCCCTATTCAATTGGCCAAATTGCAATTGAATGAGGGCCATAGAGCCCTGTTCAGTTTGCCAAATCGCAATTGAATGAGGCCCCAAGGCTCTGCAAGACATACCACCAGTTCCCAGGCCCTCATTCAATTGCGATTTGGCCAATTGAATAGGGGTCTAAATAAGCACATAGCATATATTTTTAAAATACATTTTTAGTTAGTGAAAACCTTGCTTTTGTAAAGATGCTTACTAACTAAAAACTTCTTTAAAAAAAATCTGTTATGTGCTTATTTAGACCCCTATTCAATTGGCCAAATCGCAATTGGATGAGGCCCCCAGTCTGTGCATGACAAGCTCCCATCACTGTGCAACACACAAGGGACCTCATTCAATTGCAATAAGGCCAATTGAATACGGCTCTAAATAAGAACATAACATTTTTTTAAAATAAGTTTTTAGTTAGTGAAAACCTTGCTTTTGGATAGCAGTTCACTAACTAAAAACTTCTTTAAAAAAATATGTTATGTGCTTATTTAGAGCCCTATTCAATTGACCAAATTGCAATTGAATGAGGGCCAAGCTCAGAAATGCAGATAGATACATGGGCCTCATTCAACTGTGATTTGGCCAATTGAATAGGGCTCTAAATAAGCACATAGGGCCTCATTCTATTATCGGCCGTAAAACGGCCGCAAGGCTACGATTCCTTGCGGGGGTTCCGTTATCTTGGAATTCAATTATACGGCCCTGCAAGGATCTCCCCTTACGGCCGGCCGTATATCTTGCAACCGGCCGTAAGCTCAGAAATCTTTAAACACAAAAATAAATTCAAGACAGCACTGTAAAGCTCTGTAAATGCTAGGGATCATATTGGGGGACATGAGGATTAATAGTAAACCACTCTCAAGCTTGCACATCAGCCCAAATCCGAGTTTACATTAACTGTTTATTTTTTGGCCGCAGCGTGGGCGGGTCTGAGGTGCTCCAAGCACTCTGGACTTTTTACATGGATATTTGACATATATATAAAAAAAAAATATTTACGGATTTGAGTATAGGGGAATGTTGTGCTATTTTTGCTAACACCTACAATCACTTTATAGTCTCCTCAGAGTGCAGGGTGGCTTTATTTGGGCTATATTATGTGCTTAATTAGTGCTAGCGGGACCTTTTTGCTGCAAGTAAGCTGCGGCTCGGTTTTAGCCTTGCAGAGAGGCTTCCCGGAGCAATAGAATAGCAACCGGGATATTCTTACGGCCGAAACTCTTGTGGCCGTTTTAGATCAAAGGCTTTCCTCCAGCGCGTGCGGCCGCAAGGGATAGCAAGGCGCCGGCCGCAAGCCTGCCGGAATCCCCGGCCGGAGGGGAATAGAATAGCCGAATAGCTTGCGGCCGGTCCTTGCGGCCCCGCATCTCCTACGGCCAATAATAGAATGAGGCCCATAGCATATATTTTTTTAAAGAAGTTTTTAGTTAGTGAAAACGTTGCTTTTGGATAGATGTTTACTAACTAAAAACTTCTTTAAAAAATGTGTTATGTGCTTATTTAGAGCCCTATTCAATTGGCCAAATTGCAATTGAATGAGGGCCATGGTGTGAATGGGCACTCATTCAATTGAAGTACTGAGATGCCAGGATAGAGCCTTAAATAAAATATCTAGTCTGTATTTTCCATTTTTAATCTGCTCTGTGTTCCAAGATGTCTCAGCATGGACTTCATGTAATTCTGATCACCATATTCATTGAAAGTGTTTTTGACTTTGAAACAACCTACTATGGTCATTCTCTGAAATCTTTTCTTACCTCAATACAAAGCCAGTTGTGTGTTCCATGCATATGACAATGATAACATGCAATATTTTGAAAAGTATACTACTGTAGATTGATTATGATGTGTTACACTAGCTGCATTGATTACATATTTAATGTAAATTGATATGGGTATGATTACATTTTGTGCAAATTCAAATACCACCTAGAGCCACTTGTATAGAATTCAACCGTGCACATCTAGTCTGTTCATTCAGGTATTCTAACCCTTTCACTACCAGACTTTCAAAACATCTTCCTGACCCAGGAGGCCGGAAATATATATAACATTTTGTTATAAATCTGCTTAATCATATTTCCTATCAACTGATACAAAAATTATATATTTTTTGTAAATGTTCAGCTTTCTACTGGTATATTCTTTATTGTGTTTGTAACAGAAAAAAAATAAAATTATAAAAAAATAAATTATTTTATTTGTACTTTTCATTTGTACTTTCATTGAAAACAAATCCAATTAATGAAAGTTTAGCTAATGAAAAAAACCTATTGATTAATACCCTGATAATACATTAGGGTAACATTATATTTAATTTGTAAAATAGCCCTATTGCAAAACACATTTGAATTTGCTCCTCTCTTCACTGTTTAACAGTAATCAACATCCTCAGCAATCTTTACTATTTCAAAGACTGGTTTAAATTACTTCACAACTGTATCTTTGTGTGAAATACTTCCCATGACACACTGAACCCTGTAATTGGCATGCTTTTTTAAGGGTCAGAACAGGGAGGTATGAATCCCAGTCCACAGCCAGGAGGACAAGAGGCTGGAGACAAACACAGGGACCCTAACTACAAGCCAGAGGAGATGGTGTTATTCCTCAATGCCATCTGTACCCACGTCCATATTATTACAAGGGGGAGGGAAGTTAAGGCTGGTCCCAGGGGCAAGGCCTGGTAGGAGGTAACAGCCACAGTCATTGAGCTGAGTTTTACTAATAGGGATGTAATGGTCTGTAAGGCATTGTTATGACGATAGCCGGGCAAAGAACAAGAGGATTATTGAGGAGGAGGCCAAAGCAGCAAGAGCTCCAAGTGGTAGCCCTAGAGAGAATATCCAGTACAAGGAGTGGGAGAAGTTACGGAAGGATATGATGGAAGTAGGGACTGTCCCTGGAGCTCCAGGCTTGGTGGCTACACCGGATCCAGCCTCCTTGCCAGGTGAATATTACATACACCAACATACACCCAGATGTACACCACACACACATATATAACTCTGATTACATGTAAATACTGCACACCAATAAGAGTGAGATGTCAGCTCCCTGATTTAACTATGGATAGATGGATTGTCTATGCAACCTCAAATCCAGGAACATATCACTCGCTTTGGTGGGCAGCATCACACATGTGACAACATATAGATGCAGCAAATACAAGATAAATATACATGTATTAAACATCCAATTCAGACCACAGGTATGAGTGTGGCCACTGCAGTATATGATGATACTGGCTCTGTAGGCATGGTTGTGCAGTGTAGTATACTAGCCCATCAAGAAACACCTCTCAGCAGCATGTTAACAACTATTGCTAAGAGATGCTCACTAATTGGTTAGTATGATACAATGTGCAGCAACTTCTATATGTATATGAATGTGCTGCAGAGGCCAGACCACAGCACAAATCAAGATTTTGTAATGAGACAATAACAAGCAAGTTCATAATATAAAGAAAACACATCTAGCAAAGGATAGCTTAAACTTTAACTAATAAGTGAAAAATCCAGGTTCAAGATAACTGCATGTCAGATAGAGAGGAACACACATCAATCAAAAGATCATATACAATGTTGATAAACATATACCATATATATTCCTCTCTCACTGCAGCTGGCAGGAGGTCTGGGTCCACTACAGAGACAGAGGGTGCTAGCAGTTGGAGCCAGAGGCTGCTGGCAGTGCCCCCACCCACCAGCATTCAAGTCTGGTGGAGGAGCACAGGAGAGGATCCGAGGGCCAAGGGATTGATGTGGTCAGTGGGGGTACTGGCCAGACCTTCATCCACATCAGTGGCATTTGATCCCACTGGGACTCTCTTCCCTCAGATTAATTCACCACCCACCAATTTGACAGATACCAGATCCATTTTAATAAGAAAAAACTTTTTAGAAAGAAAGAATACCTTCTAGGAGCATCTTAGATATATTGTTTTAATTCATTTTAGTATATAGATACATTATTGTATCTTGTAAGTTTGGTTGCTAATTAGATGTATATAAAAAAAAATTAAACACAGAAAGAAATAAAAAAAATTATAGCAAAAAGCTCCACTGTAGTAGGTTAAATACTTGAACTTCATCTCCATCCCTAGGCCAAACGTTGGAGGGCACTATGAGGGAAATGCCTGGTCCTGACGAGAGACAGTAGAAATGCTATGCTGGGGATCCAGGCCAGCATCTCATCCCACCAGGCTTCGGTAGGCCGCAGCCTCAGGAGGATCAATAGGGAGACGAGGAGACACCACCAGCAGTGGAGTCCTATATGTCCAGGCTGCTTCAGGCAGTGCAGAACCAGAGTGCGCTAATGGACATGCTATGATTCCCACCTCCTCCATCCAAGAGACCTCCCCGCACACTACAAGTCTGGCCCCTCCATGTCTCTCTACAGGACTCCCCTGCTGCCTCTAGGGGGATGCTTCCCCCTGCAATTCCCTCTAGACAAGGGACAAGGTGCATTGGCACAGGGTTGGGGGCAATGTGGCAAGGCAGAGGAAGAAATAGGGCTGCACCTAGGATTTGACCTTCTCAACAGCACTCCTCAGTGAAAATCTGTTTGTCCAAATGGTTAAGGTATATACAGGGAGTGCAGAATTATTAGGCAAATGAGTATTTTGACCACATCATCCTCTTTATGCATGCTGTCTTACTCCAAGCTGAATAGGCTCGAAAGCCTACTACCAATTAAGCATATTAGGTGATGTGCATCTCTGTAATGAGAAGGGGTGTGGTCTAATGACATCAACACCCTATATCAGGTGTGCATAATTATTAGGCAACTTCCTTTTCTTTGGCAAAATGGGTCAAAAGAAGGACTTGACAGGCTCAGAAAAGTCAAAAATAGTGAGATATCTTGCAGTGGGATGCAGCACTCTTAAAATTGCAAAGATTCTGAAGCGTGATCATCGAACAATCAAGCGTTTCATTCAAAATAATCAACAGGGTCGCAAGAAGCGTGTGGAAAAACCAAGGCGCAAAATAACTGCCCATGAACTGAGAAAAGTCAAGCGTGCAGCTGCCACGATGCCACTTGCCACCAGTTTGGCCATATTTCAGAGCTGCAACATCACTGGAGTGCCCAAAAGCACAAGGTGTGCAATACTCAGAGACATGGCCAACGTAAGAAAGGCTGAAAGACGACCACCACTGAACAAGACACACAAGCTGAAACGTCAAGACTGGGCCAAGAAATATCTCAAGACTGATTTTTCTAAGGTTTTATGGACTGATGAAATGAGAGTGAGTCTTGATGGGCCAGATGGATGGGCCCTTGGCTGGATTGGTAAAGGGCAGAGAGCTCCAGTCTGACTCAGACGCCAGCAAGGTGGGGGTGGAGTACTGGTTTGGGCTGGTATCATTAAAGATGAGCTTGTGGGGCCTTTTCGGGTTGAGGATGGAGTCAAGCTCAACTCCCAGTCCTACTGCCAGTTCCTGGAAGACACCTTCTTCAAGCAGTGGTACAGGAAGAAGTCTGCATCCTTAAAGAAAAACATGATTTTCATGCAGGACAATGCTCCATCACACGCGTCCAAGTACTCCACAGCGTGGCTGGCAAGAAAGGGTATAAAAGAAGAAAATCTAATGACATGGCCTCCTTGTTCACTTGATCTGAACCCCATTGAGAACCTGTTGTCCATCATCAAATGTGAGATTTACAAGGAGGGAAAACAGTACACCTCTCTGAACAGTGTCTGGGAGGCTGTGGTTGCTGCTGCACGCAATGTTGATGGTGAACAGATCAAAACACTGACAGAATCCATGGATGGCAGGCTTTTGAGTGTCCTTGCAAAGAAAGGTGGCTATATTGGTCACTGATTTGTTTTTGTTTTGTTTTTGAATGTCAGAAATGTATATTTGTGAATGTTGAGATGTTATATTGGTTTCACTGGTAAGAATAAATAATTGAAATGGGTATATATTTGTTTTTTGTTAGGTTGCCTAATAATTATGCACAGTAATAGTCACCTGCACACACAGATATCCCCCTAAAATAGCTAAAACTAAAAACAAACTAAAAACTACTTCCAAAAATATTCAGCTTTGATATTAATGAGTTTTTTGGGTTCATTGAGAACATGGTTGTTGTTCAATAATGTTGTTCAATAATAAAATGAATCCTCAAAAATACAACTTGCCTAATAATTCTGCACTCCATGTATAAGTGATATAGATAAGTTCAGCGTACTTGCAACGTTTTAGGCAGGAGAGTAAATTCCAGCTTGACACCCAGAGGGAGCTTACATAACCAAGAAAAGCAGCCAGGTACAGAGTTTGACCTTTCAAAGGAAGTACTTGCTGCAAGGTGGAATCACATGGTTGGGTGGAATCTGAGCTCACAGCTGAATCAAGCACAAGGAGAGAGAGAGGGAGAGCGTGAAAAAAAAATACACCAGCAGCAGTACTAGTTAAGGCAGAGAACTGACATACTGATGGGATGGTAATCAAGTGTGAATGCTCTGCACAGAGAGAGAACAAAAAACACACCAGCAGCAGTAGTAGTTGAGGCAGGGAACTGGCTTACTAAAGGGATAGTAATTAAGTGTAAATGTGCTGCACAGAGAGAGAGAAAAAAAAAAACACCATCAGCAGTAGTAGTTGAGGCAAGGAACTGATAAACTTAAGGGATGATAATTAAGTGCAATGTGCGGCATATGAGACTCTCATATGAAAATGCATAGCACCTTCTTAAATGGTGCCACGCTACATATCCCAGACTGCTTTACAGCACAGCCAGGTACCCCAGAGCTTGATACAAATGTTTCAGCCACTGCATGCTCCTAATTGGCCAAAAAAAATTATGAATTTTTTGCTAATTTTGCCTGAGTTTCAAAGGGGTGTCAACCCGGCAGAAATTACAAAACATTTTGCTAACTTCAAGTTAAGTGTTTCAATGTTTACTTTGGTATTGTGTCATGCAAAAAATATGTTTTCATACACAACTGATTTTCCTCTTTCAGATGCATTTATAATCCAGGAAACTTAGACATGACTTTAACATAATCTACAGAGTAGAGGATCATGGCCTGTGTGATGGTGATATTTTGTAAGCAGATTGCTTCCCCATTACATTGACCTCTGTTTGACCTGGGGTTTGCCACACAATGCGAGGTTCTCCCCCCTCCCTCTAACTTGCGGGCCTCGCAATGAGAGCCTTCGCCGCTCATTACAGGCCTCGGCCAACTTGCCACTTTAATGCCTCGCAATGAGCACCTTCGGCGCTCATTCCAGGCCTCTCCCCCCCTCTACCTTATGGGCCTCGTGATGAATGCCTTCGTCACTCACCGCTCATTGCAGACGTCGTTCAACCCTCTTTGGATGAGTGATTAACATGGCTAGCAGGATTTACTTTGGCCATAAACATGGTGTAAACTGCGATATTGGAGATTTATATAGAACCCTAATTCAGTATCTTCATCATTAAGTCATATTTCCTGTTACCAATCTCAACTCAGCCCATCAAACCAAGGGAAAAATACATTCAGAATAATCTGCATTACCGGCTTACAGACAGTGAGATGCCCAAATTCCTGTCATGTGCAGCTTTTGTAGTCTTTTTACTTGTTCATTGCTCTTTTCCTCACTGCTTACATAACTATTGCAGTTTAAGAAAAGTACTGTATATACTCGAGTATAAGCTGACCCGAGTATAAGCCGAGGCACCCATTTTACCACAAAATACTGGGTAAAATGAGTGACTCGAGTATAAGCCGAGGGTGGGAAATGTGCTGCCCCCTGTGTCCCCCTTGTGCCCTCTGTGTCCCCCTCTTGTGTCCCCCTCTCTCTCCTGTGTCCCTTCTCCCCTCTCCCTTCCCTGTGTCTCTTCCCCCCTCTCCCTTCCGTGTATCTTCTCCCCCTCCTCATTCTCAACCTCCCTCCTTAACCCCACTCCTCATCCTCAACCTCCCTCCTCATCCTCAACCTCCTCATCCTCAAGCCCCTCCTCCTCAACCCCCTCCTCAACCTCCCTCCTCAACCCCCCCATCCTCAACCCCCTTCTCAACCTCAACCCCACTCCTCATCCTCAACCCCCTCCTCAACCTCCCTCCTCATCCTCAACCTCCCTCCTCATCCGCAACCACCTCCTCATCCTCAACCTCCCTCCTCATCCTCAACCTCCCTCCTCAACCTCAGCCCCCCCATCCTCAACCCTCTCCTCAACATACCTCCATATCCTCAACCTTCCTCCTCAACCTCAACCCCCCCATCCTCAACCCCCTCCTCATCCTCCCTCCTCATCCACAACCTCCCTCCTCAACCTCCCTCCTCATCCTCAACCTCCCTCCTCAATCTCCCTCCTCAACACCCCTCCTCAACCTCAGCCCCCGCATCCTCAACCCCCTCCTCAACCTCCCTCCTCAACCTCAACCCCCCATCCTCAACCCCTCCTCAACCTCCCTCCTCATCCTCAACACCCTCCTCAACCCCAACCCCCCATCCTCAACCTCCCTCCTCATCCTCAACCCCCTCCTCAACCTCAACCCCCCATCCTCAACCCCCCTCCTCATCCTCCCACCCCATCCTCAACCTCCCTCCTCAACCTCAACTTCCCTCCTCAACCTCAACCCCCATCCTCAACCCCCCTCCTCATCCTCCCTCCTCATCCTCAACCTCCCTCCTCAACCACCCTCCTCAACCTCCCTCCTCAACCCCGCTCCTCAACCTCAACCCCCCCATCCTCAACCCCCTCCTCAACCTCCCTCCTCAACCTCAACCCCCTCTTCATACTCTCTCCTCATCCTCAACCCCCTCCTCAACCTCAACCCCCCCATCCTAAAACCCCCTCCTCATCCTCAACCTCCCTCCTCAACCTCCCTCCTCATCCTCAACCTCCCATCCTCAACCCCCTCCTCAACCTCCATCCTCAACCTCAACCTCCCATCCTCAACCCCCTAATCCTCAACCTCCCTCCCCAACATCAACCCCCCATCCTCAACCTCAACCTCCCTCCTCATCCTCAACCCCCCTCATCATTCTAAACCCCCCCCCTCATTCTACCGCTCTAAATACCCACCCTAACCCTTTCCCCTCACTTACCTGCATCTGAAGCTCCTGCTCCGGCCTCCGCTCCTTCCAGCGTCTTGACGTGGCATGCATGTGACGTCACGGCATTAGCATATACAGGGTGCGGGCACCCAGTATATGCTGATGACGTGGCGCACAAGTGACGTCACGGCATTAGCATATACCGGGTGCCGGCACCCGGTATATGCTAATGACGTGGCGCGCATGTGACATCACATCATTAGCATATACCGGGTGCCGGGCACCCGGTATATGCTAATGCCGTGGCGTCACATGCACGCCACGTCAAGATGCCGGAAGGAGCGGAGGCCGGAGCAGGAGCTTCAGATGCAGGTAAGTGAGGGGAAAGGGAGAGGGGTGGTATTTACAGGGGTAGAATGAGGAGGGGGGGAGAAAGAGACATGGGGGGGTAGAGAGACATGGGGGGGTAGAGAGACATGGGGGGGTTAGAGAGACACGGGGGGGTTAGAGAGACATGGGGGGGGGGAGTGACTTGAGTATAAGCCGAGGGGGCCCTTTTTAGCCTTAAAAAAAGGGCTGAAAAACTCGGCTTATATTCGAGTATATACGGTATGTAATAAATCAACATTAGCAACATGGTAAGCCATAAATATTAAAAAAGAATTAATAGAAAATCAGAATCATAGATCTATAGAAAAAATACATTTATAGGTGAAATTTAAGGAGGCATAACACAAAATATAAGAACCAGGATATAAAGATAAGCAGAGAAGAGAATAATGACATTGAATGTCATTGAATTATATAAAGCCAGGTAAGAGATGATATTGGGGTATAGGTAGAACAGAATTTGGAGAGAGATTGATTAGATTTAAATTGCTGAGTATATTGCAAGGCACGAAGAGCAGTCACCTTCAAGTACTATGTTCAAGAAGAGGTTTCTAAAATCCTGTCATGCTGACATTTCATAACCTGTTCACTTTACCCTTTACCTTACTCTTCTCTTCAAACTATCTTATAGTTTAAACAACCTTCTAAAAAAGTCCTCTCTTGATCAAATATGAGTTTCCCATACCTGACACTGAAGAAAACAGGCTATGTAGATGTAAGAGGAAATATCTCTTATTTTTAATATATGTTTTATTACTGTTTAAATAATTTATTTGAAGATTGTGATAGGATGGCATAGGATAACGCACCTTAAACGTGCTAATACATTATACTATAAATGAGAACTTTTTTGTGTGAAATACATTCCATATATTCTGCCAACACTCCTTAGTATCTTTTTTAAGTCCACCAATGTTGTATTAAGCTATGAATAATAATAATACTAAGTAATTATGCACACACACTTCCCATAGATCTAAAAAATCAGGATCTTATACATGGAAAAGGTCAATATCACTGAGGACTGCAAAACAATAATGTAATCTCAGAAAATGCTATTGCTGTTAAATAATCATATTGTTTAACCTCTAGACATGCTGCATTCCTGTTGTTTTTAGCTGCCAGTCTATAGTAGTCTTGGATCAGTATGCTACAGATGATTACTCAATGAGTTTTATGGTGCAAAGAAAGGGCACAGAAGATTGATTGTTAGTAGAAATTAGGATTGTAAGTACACTTTAGACATCAGTGTAATCAGAGACTCTGCTAAAGATAAGAGAGGTAGCTGTTCTGGGCCCAAGCAGTAATGAGGAGGGTGCCCTCTGTATATATCATCAGCTCTGCGCACTATGGAATTATGCAGACTGGGCTGCACAATTAACGTGGAGGATCCTTACTACAAAAGCTAGGAATGCTTAGCCTTAACCATTTTTTGTCTAGCAGATGTGTTGCACGTCCTGCATTGCTGACCCAAAGATTTTTTCAAATAAAGATTATTGAGAGACACAAGAAATTACTGATTTCTACTTTCTCAAACACATATATGTACAGTTTTGAAATATTACTCTTTTTTTAATTTCCCACTTAATTGTGTAAAATGATGGGCAGCAAGTTGTGAAACGAAAAATGACCAATAGCTACCCATTGATTCATGTGATTTAACAGAGGTAGGTAGGCTTGGTTGTTTTCGATCTTGCACTAGAAACTGCATTTTTTAGATTGTTGCTCTATGTTGACTCCTGTACATTGGAAGCTCTTGCTTTCCAGGTATAGCAGAGTCTTGCATCTGATGGCAACAGCAGACCCTATGCCATATACTGGACTAGTAGGGATATCATTATGCTAGATGCATTTTTTAAAGCTATCCTATCCTATAATAAATATGCAAACTGATTATCATAAAAATATGGTTTATTTTTTAGTACAACAAACATTTACAAATAAATACAATAGGGGTACTCTTTAAGGTGTTTTAATTATTTGATAAATTACCTAAATAGAATTTAGCTAATTATAATATAATTATAATTATCATAATTATAATATCATTATAATTATCATATAGAAGCATCTGCAAATACACCTCCATAAATGATTGCAATAAATAACTCATTTTAAATATAAGCGAGCCCTTACCACTCCCAATACACTTAAGTTTAGGATTTTTAAAATGTTACCTTCACCGATCCAACATTTTAGTTAATACATACATTTACCATTAATGACTCTGAGCACAGCTGTACCTACCCTATGATTGAATACTGAAAACATACATTATGGATTTCTCTCTTTGATATTAGCAAGTTTCACCATTCATATGATTAGCAACAGTCACTTGTATTACCTTTACATAGTGATCATTATTCTCCTTTTAAGGTTCAGTTTCTTTTGTATATATTTTTTATGTTTTGCTACATTTATGTGGTGAAACGTGCATCGGGGTCCGCCGGACACAATATGATCATTTATACGGTATAAACAAACTATCTACTGCTAAAAAATAAAGAGAAAAAACACTCAGTAGACAGGATGTTAAAGGGGATGTTCCACCTCAAAGTATAATATACTTACATAAAAATGTATGAGAAAAAAACAAAGCTAAGTTTAAATTTATTTGTAAAAGTTTTAGTTCTAGTTTGTATTTTACTTTATCATGTTTGAGGAGACAGGGAATTGCCATCATAAGAAGAATACACTACATTTATACCACTGGCACTTCAACAATTCAGTTTTACGTTTCTGTATTCTACTCTCCCCTTCTGGATCGCTACCTTGTCGTGAAGGGGCTTGTGTACTTCAATAAAGCTGTGAGCTTTAGGGTCACCCAATATGTGCAGGCCATTGCAGAGATGAATTATGGTCCACGCGAGCAACCCAATCAGACACAACATATGCCTATTGTCCATAGTTGGACATGACTGAACAATTAAACAACAACAAATGATCTCTATGTATAGGTGAACCAAGTGACAGCAGATAAAGCATTTGAATATATAAGTCTGCTGATTTGGACAAAACCAGTTAATGTTTTATTCCTCAGAGAGTACCTTGTGGAACTGCACAGGTACACGATTTGTATACACCCAACAGTTTATAAAACAATTTATTTATCAGGGGCCATAACAAAGATATGTTTGTAGCACATTTATTCACTTCACCATTATAAGTATTTATTAAATTAGAGGTATAGTTTGAGAACACTCAGACAATTACAAAACACATTTTATTGCAATTATTTATGGAGGTTTATTTGTAGCCGCTTTTATAGGATAATTACCTGAATAATATTTAGGTTTGTTACCAAACTTGTTCAACTGTACTTTTCTTAAACAATTTTAATACTGGATAAAAAACAAAGAGCCCTCTTCTGTTGGAGCAAAGTAGACTAATGGCAAACATAATTTTGGCGGCTGGAACCTTTTTCAGTAATGTTACACATCTATTCAATGCTCCACAGATGTAATATTATTGAGCACACCCACAACTCATAAACCCAAGCCTTGTAAATAAAGTTACAAGGCTCAGGATTATGGGTAAGGCTATTACTGAGAACAAAGCCACTAACACCAATGAAAATCCCTGTGGGTACCCTTCATAATAAGGGTACCCACGCATGTTCATCCATGCTGGTGATGAAGGGAATTCCCAGGGATCCTCTTCCACACTCATTTCTGATTGCCCCCTTCACCGCTCAAACCAGATCCCTGTTACCTGATCACCCCATCTACATAACCATGGGGGTCTATTAAGGACATCTGCCGCAGGGAAGTCCTTAAGGCCCCCCATGGCACCAGGTTAATATTTTAGATACAAGATGTCTCAATGGATCCCCATGATTATGTAGATGGTGATAAGGGGTGATCAGGGAATGGGGGGTCAGGATTGAGCGGGGATGGGAAAGCTCTGGAGTTGTGAGTACTTTTGAGTAATTTTGAACTGAATAGATTTTGTGAGCAAAAGCATCTAGTAACATTACCAATGTATGAAAATCAATTGGGAAGCAGGTATAATATTGTGAGTAGGTGTTACTCGCAGGCATTTCAAGTAGCACACTCACAATCATGCTGAGAGGGGGGAATAGAATAGCTAGGGAAAATTACTGAGAACTTTCTGCCTGTGTAACTCTGCAATATAGGGGAATAAATGAGGCCCAAAGAGAATACATTAAAACAGGTTTACCAGACATAAATGAATATTACATTTTTAGGACAAAGAAGTTATATGGTTTGGTACACGCCAGCAAAACACAGGTCCCCGATTATACCCTCCATGTTAAACACTGATAATGTCTGGGGAAGGAAATCGGACTTTAAAAAATAAATATATAAAGCACCAAAATATTCCAGTTATTCTTAATTACAGTTGTAATGTCTACTTTATTGATTATGAATCTTTGTGTAGACATGATAGTTTTCATTTAAGATGTGTTATACTATTAAGTATTAATTATACATCAGGGAGTTAGATATCCCATTCTTGCTGAAACAAACCTAATAAAACAATATATTAATAATTATTCCCAATAGGAAAAGAAAACACAAAATCATTCAAAAATAAAAGTTCCCTACAAGCGATGCATTCAGGCTCAGCACAAAGTGAATAGTCACCTGTGACAATGCTGGCAGCCAATGATAGTTAATTAAGAAAATGAAAAATAATTACCATCAATGTCAGCCCGGATAATGTTTTTTCACTGTGAGAAAGGATCCTAATTAAAATACATTCACTGAGCCTCAGATTTTTCTGTGCCCAAATTAAAAGGTTGATATGGAAGTAATGGAAAGTAGTACTCATAGATTATGCCCAAAGAAAGTTATATTGATGAACAGAACAGAAAAAGGAATGACTTAATTACCTAGGGCCTCATTCAATTGCTACTTTTCGGCGATCCGGGCCCGCAAGAGGAGAGAGCAAGTTACTTACCTATTCAATTGCCTCCTACTTGCGGTCCCCGATCGGGTTACTTGCTGTGCACTACTATACATTGCGATTCTTACTTCGCAGCTTACTTCCCTCAAAGCCTTTGATCTTTTACGACCTCGAGTATTGTAACTTCAATGTTGATGATGCAGGAGTCCCGAATAGGACCCCCGCCTGGTCCCCACATCAACTCCTTGCTGCAGTTGTCCTGATCGGGACTCCTGCAGCATTTAAAAATGTAAACTTCCTGCCGCCGGTCCTTAATGGGCCCACGGCACACAAAATGTTAACCCCATGCTGCGGGGGTAAAGTAAGTATCATGCAGCAACTAACATTAACCCCCCATGCTGTGGGGTCCCCATTGGGACCACCGGAGCATCCCCACATTAACCCTTGCTGCAGGGCTTCCGATTGGGAGCCCCGCAGCATTTCAAGTGAGAATTGTGCAGGTCCTTAAAGGACCTCAATGTTATAAAAATGTAACCCTATCACTCATGGGGGTCTGATGGGGTTAAATAGAGGCTTATGGGGCTCTGTATAGGCCCCCATAAGAGATGGGGTTAATTAGAGACTTATGGGGGTCTGTAAAGACCCCCATGAGTGATAGGTTTATTTTTTTTAGCATTGCAGGACCTTTAAGGACCTGTGCGGTGCCAAATTTATATTTTAAATGCTGTGGCAGCAAGGGTTAATGAGGGGACCCTCCGAGGGTCCCAATGGGGATCCCACAGCATGAGGGGGGTTAATGTTAGTTGCCGCGGTGGTACTTACTGTTCCCCTGGGACATGGGGTCAACCATTTGTGTGCTGCAGGCCCTTTAAGGACCCGCAACATGAATTTGAAATGTTTAAATGCTGCAGGGTTCCCGATCGAGACCCCTGCAACAGGGGGTTAATGTGGGGAACCTGCATTTCCCAAGTCCTATGGTCTTGGAGGTTGTCCTGATTACGATCTCTGTTTTTATTGGCTGTTTCTATAGCGGGCGTTACAGGCTTTATGATCAGGCCTGTAGATGCTACTTCTGACAGCAGGGTGTGCGATTATCAGGAAGGGGTCCCTAGTGTGCAAAGTGAGCATTTCAGTGTATTTCAATATTTATCCCCATCTGGTCTGAGACTCTCAAAAGAAGGGACAGAGCTCTATACAACTGACTTGATCCAATTACTAATTTCATATAAAAGTGCTATAGTCAGGATAATATTTTCTGTGGGGATTTAAAATCATACATGTACACAAACTAAACAGTTTGTTTGTCTGATTGTAGATAATTGAAATTATTTATTCTGTGTGCTACAAAGTTCATATTACCAGCTATGTGTAACTCTGATGCAGCCTGGGCCTAAGGGTACTTGCCTAAGAAAACAAACTGTTTTAGAGAGATATAATTAGCTGGCAAAAAAACAGAAGAAGGTAGGGGATGGTGTCTGTACCTTATATATTATAGCATAGGTGATATTAAACTAACAAATGATTAAAATAAAAAAAATAAAAATTAAGCAATGATACAGTGATATTGCTGGCTTGGGGCCTCATTCTATTATTGGCCGTAAAATGGCCGCAAGGCTGCGATTCCTTGCGGGTGTTCCGTTACCTCGCAATTCTATTAAACGGCCCTGCAAGGATCTCCTCTTACGGCCGGCCATATATCTTGCAACCGGCCGTAAGCTCAGAAATCTTTAAAGTCAAAAATAAATTCAAGACAGCACTGTAAAGCTCTGTAAATGCTAGGGATCATATTGGGGGACATGAGGATTAATAGTAACCCACTCTCAAGCTTGCACATCAGCCCAAATCCGAGTTTACATTAACTGTTTATTTTCCGGCCGCAGCGTGGCCGGGTCTGAGGTGCTCCAAGCACTCTGGACTTTTTACATGGATTTTTGACATAAATTAAAAAATATGTTTTTTACGAATTTGAGTATAGGGGAATGTTGTGCTATTTTTGCTAACACCTACAATCACTTTTTAGTCTCCTCAGAGTGCAGGATGGCTTTATTTTGGCTTTATAATGTGCTTAATTGGTGCTAGCGGGACCTTTTTCCTGCAAGTAAGCTGCGCCTCGCTTTTAGCCTTGCAGAGATGGTTCCCGGAGCAATAGAATAGCAACCGGGCTTTTCTTGCGGCCGAAACTCTTGCGGCCGTTTTAGATGAAAGGCTTTCCTCCAGCGCGAGCGGCCGCAAGGGATAGCAAGGCGCCGGCCGCAAGCCTGCCGGAATCCCCGGCCGGAGGGGAATAGAATAGCAGAATAGCTTGCGGCCGGTCCTTGCGGCCCGCATCTCCTACGGCCGGTAATAGAATGAGGCCCTTGGTAAATTAGCTAATGGTGTTTAACATTAAAGGGCCCCTTACTTCAGTACAATGTGGAGCACACCAATGTAAAGATCTCTAAAAAAAAACTTTAGAATTTTGGAAATCCGTTCTTTTATTAGTAAATGTATGTTTACATGTGTCACTGGCAAGCCACAAGACACAGCTCAGCTCCCAGGCAGAGAGCAGAGGAAAACAACAGTTAACCCTTTATAAATTCATCTGTGCATATAAAGGAGAGTTAGTATCAGTTAAATAAGTGACTTGGGAGTTAACTGCTGGGCTGTAGTAGTCCTGACTGCCAAGAATAACATATAACTCATTCTCTGCACCAGAGCTAATAAACCTTGGTTGTCCGACAGATGTCATTATTCATCTGTAGTCAGTGTGTTTGTTAATAGACCTAAAACCTTTTTTTTTTTTTTTATAAGTGTAATGAAAGAACAAAAATAGATCATTTTAAAATGAAATCTTGTGCTCTTTCACACCAGGAAGAGCACTTATGGTGAGGTAAATGGCCCTTTCTTGCAGTGAATATGTGTTTTTTATACTACTGCACTACTAAAGAACATAAATAACAACAATAAAAAAATAATAACATAACTGAAAAAATATATAGAACTGGCCCATGCACCTGTCCACTCTTTGCAGAAAATCAGAAAACGTGTGTGTGTGTATATATATAAATATATATATATATATATAGAGAGAGAGAGAGAGAGAGAGAGAGAGAGAGAGAGGAAAGTTTTATCAGCCTTCCATATCTGTACATAGTAGCTAGTCAATCTCAGAAGCCATCTTCACATAGCACTCACACCTTTTATCCTTCATCCCTACATATCACCCAGTTCTTCTGATGAGCGATTCTCTTTCAGCAGCCCCACGTTGGACCCGACCCCTTTCTCAACACCCACCTCATATAGCTTGATTTTGTCAGACATTGAACATATTCCTCTTGTAGATTGAACTCTTATCTAATATTTTTTCTGTAAAAGTGCACTTTATTGGTGCAACATATTGATTTTGATATCAGACTTTTTTTTATATATTTGTATATAATGTCATGCCTTGTTATATTGTGGACTGTGTTTTAAAACTCCTTATGCTTGGATTTATCTATTGGGTCACGTAAAAAAAAAATATTTATCTCCTTTGCATTCAAATTAACATTGAGGTATTATGACGCAACAAACTTTAGAACCATAGAGAGTATGTTTTAACCCATTAAGGAATTAAAACGCTGCAGTAAACATTTCTAGATTTACATTTCAGCATTTAATGGATAATAGCATGCATCAAATATGCATTATGAACAAAATGGTATATTTCCGCCAAGCAAACGCAATAAGTGAAAATATGAAGAAGTATTTAAAATGCCCCAACCCACTAAAAGCATCTAGTAAATTGATAGAGAGTATATGAAATGTGGAACATTTTAAAGATCTTGCACTTTGGATTTAAATTAATGGAATTTGTAAAGTAATATCCCATTTATATAAAATCTAAAGTGCAGGATTATTTTTGTTTTGTATCATCAGAATTCATTTAAAGTGTTTTGATATACTTAATCAATTCATATTTCTTTTTTTTTTCTATTAAAAATGACAACTATGTTCCCTGGTCTTATCTTTAGATGTCATGGCCCTGTTTTCAAGTGATATTTGTTCTTTAGATAAGCTGTTGTTTTTTACTCTTCCCCATCAGTTTAATAGTGCTGAGACAGAGGCTCATCTATGTGATTATCTTTAATATAAATATCTTGCAGTGAGTGTAAAAGCAAGGATATTTTATAATTTGATGAAGAAAAAAGAAATCACGTATTTCAAAGCACAGAAAAAAAATGTATTGTGAAAATGCTTCTCTATGAGCTATGGAAGTAAAAGAAACGGACCTATTAACATTATCTTAATTATTTGTGTGCAATTTAAACTGTTTGTAGTTACATCATGTAAACTACCAAAAAAAAGTAATTGAATTTATATAAGGGCTGGCAATACAATGACTTTTATAACATACAGCCTTATTAAATTGCGATTCGGTAAATTTAAAAGAGATTTATTTAAGCACACAGCATATTTTTTTACAGAAGTTTTTAGTTAGTGAAGACCTTGCTTTTGGATAGAAGTTCACTAAATAAAAACTTCTGTAAAAAAATATGCTGTGTGCTTAAATAGAGCCCTTTTAAATTTTATCGAATCGCAATTTAATAAGGCTGCATATGTTTTTTACAGAAGTTTTTAGTTAGTGAAGACTTTGCTTTTGGATAGAAGTTCACTAACTAAAAACTTCTGTAAAAAAAAATATGCTGTGTGCTTAAATAGAGCCCTTTAAATTGACTGAATTGCAATTTAATAAGGCTGATAGTGTCCAGGTATACAACAAACAAGTGAAAACTAGTGAAAAACTAAAACAATATTGACTTCCTCATGTATTGATTATTTCTTAGTCACATTTTACTAATGTTTACTTTTATGTAATTTGGATCCTCCAGTGTTAAAGAATTGATTTATTGTCCAAAGTGGAGCCAGGAATTTGTAAGCACCATCAATAAGCCCCTTTTCAAGATCCATTTGTGAAGCCACAATGTCATTTAGTCATGTTATGGTAAATTAGCCAATGCTGCTTACACAAGTGGATCATATTTGTTTTCATTTTAATGTAACTATATATATATATATATATATATATATATATCACATATATAGTTGTCAGTTCAAGGACGTTGGGCACGTTGCGCCTCGTAGGGCCGCAACTGCGAGCCTCGCAACTGTACGCCCTCATTTGGAATATGGAGTACAATTTTGGGCACCACTTCATAAAAAGGACATTTTAGAGCTGGAAAAGGTACAGAGGAGGGCAACAAAACTAATAAGGGGAATGGAGGGGCTAAGTTATGAAGAAAGACTAACCAAATTGAACTTATTTTCTCTAGAAAAAAGGCGTCTAAGAGGAGATATGATTACCTATAAATACATCCAGGGTCAGTATAAAGATTTGTCAAGGGAGCATTTTGTGCCAAGAGGTTTTCAACTGACAAGAGGACATCCCTTGAGGTTAGAAGTAAAAAGATTCCACCTTAAAGAAAGAAAAGGGTTCTTCACAGTAAGGGTGGTTAATCTGTGGAATTCTCTACCAGAGGAGGTGGTGACAGCGGATTCGATAGATAACTTTAAAAGTGGATTGGATTTATTTTTAGTTAAAAAGGGAATTCAGGATTATCATGGATAATTAGAGAGGCAGTATTGATCCAGGGAGAAGTCATGCCGGTCGCCGGTGTCTGGGATCAGGAGGGATTTGATTTTTTTTTTTATACAACTAATTAATTAATAGTTAATCCGCATATTGCAGATCGGAGGAGATCTTGAAAGGTTGAACTTGATGGACTGAAGGTCTTTTTTCAACCTTAAATACTATGGCCCTCATTCAATTGCAATTTGGCCAATTGAATAGGGCCCTAAATAAGCACATAAGATATATTTTTTAAAGAAGTTTTTAGTTAGTAAGCATCTATCCAAAAGCAATGTTTTCACTAACTAAAAACTTATTTAAAAAAAAATATGCTACATGCTTATTTAGGGCCCTATTCAATTGGCCAAATTGCAATTGAATGAGGGCCTATGTAACTATGTAACTATGTAACTATGTAACTGCAAGGCTTGTGAAACGTGGCGAGCCATCGACCACGCGGGTCTTAGGCTGCAATGAGCGTCGATGCGAGGTGACCACACTCATTGCACTGCGAGCCTCGCGGTACTTAGCCTGCAATGAACGCAGAAGGCTCTCAATGCACTGCGAGCCTCACAAAGTGAGGCGAGCAGTTGAGGTATGCAGGACTTATGACCCGTACAACTTAGGACCGAAACCCATACATGCACTGTGCGCCTCGCAAAATTACGATTTTAACGGCCGAACTATGAAAAAGAATAAAAATATGCCTGAAATTAAATTACACACACACCACAGTGGGAGAGGCAGGGAGCCTGCGAGTCAGGTTGCAAGTTCATTTGATGCATATTTGCCGTTTTTTCACGATCGAAAATCGCCTAAGCAAGAAATATAATGGCTGCCGAAAAACACAAAATGACGAAAACAAGGCCCAAGGATGTAAAACTACCCCAAAGGACGTAAAAATAGCGCGCAGGACATAAAAAACAGCCCTAAGCAGTATCACTTGATGAAAGCCAGTTACACTTAATCCAAGGCAGTAACACAACCCTAGACAGTAACACTCCAGCGCTGGCCTATAAACTACACAGGGGGAGAGGCTTGCAATGAGTGCCGAAGGCGCTCATTGTGAGCAATGCGATGAGGGCCGAAGGTGCTCAGAGGGCCCATAGCCTTGCATTGTGTGGCGAACAGCATTGCTAGCCTTACAATTTTACTCCTTCCTAGTATATATATATAACTGATTTTATAGAATATGTGCAGAATTTGCTTTTAACAACTTGATATTTGCATGTGTACAGTGTTAATATGTGTTTTTCATTTGAAAGCATATATTTTAAAATACTTGTATCTATTGAACATTAAAAGTAACTGTCAAGAGTTTTTGTGATGGAACTTAATAATTAAGAGTAATAATTTGCAAATTGGCATGTCTCAGCTGAAGAACCATTTTCTTTGACTAATTGTTCATGTTCATTTCACAAATTATTTTAATTGGATTGTGCTGAATGCTCAGGATTCATTGGATATCTGATTATTCTACGCACGTGTTCACTCATGTCAGTTATTTTTTATGTACCTCTTGAGAAAAGAAAAGAGCATTTAACTGTTAGCCTTCCTCATTGCCTTCATAAAACAACTACTGTCAGTTGCTTTCCCCTTGAGACATTTTACCATATCTATTCTTTGGATGGTTCTTTTCTGTACCTTTTAGCCTCACAAATGTCTGTCATTGGAACAAAAGTATTAAAAGGGTAGTTGAAGGTTTAGTTGCAATAATGGCAGTTTTTTTGCGGATAGTCATACAAATAAGGCTAATATAGGCAGTGGCTCATCTTTTGTTGCTTTTCAAAACTGTTATTGTGTTTCATTTTTCATAGCCACAAAAATTTACAATTGTAATATGACAAATTTCCATATATTTATTGGATGAATAAAAGTAATTATTCCATGTAGGGAGCTATTTAAAAAAAAAAAAGGCATTTGCAAATATGACAAATTTAGTTTGAATATCTCTGTTTATATATTTGATGGTTAATTAAATAAGAGAGTGGAACTTTTTTCTCATTTACCCACTGGAATACATTCATTGGGTGCCACTGAACCACAGACATAATTCATTTGTGGCTACATACAAAAATGTATCTAAAGTATTTTAATGATATATACTCCTATTTACTTTCTCTCCTGATCCTCATAATTATCTCTCGCCATATCATACAAGCACATATCCAACTGAGCTCACAATTTCTGCTTCAGCATTTTGCTCCATGTCTATATACTATAAGTAAACAAGTAAAAAGCATATGGCATGAGCTGTATAAAGTTAATCAGAGAGCCACAGAATTTAGGCTAGAGGTTTCCCATCTGTTTTAAGGGATACCCCAGGTATTAAAACAGTATTTTTATTTCACTGGACTATTAAGATAAATAATAATAATAATAATCGGTACTTTTGAAATTGATGTAAAAAGCAGTTAAAAATTTGATGATGGGGTATATATTTCAACAAAATGTTCTTCTGTGCATGTTTGCTTAATTGTAGCTAATTTCCCCTCAAGCATGTATATAAAATATATGAAGTTCAATATTTAATTCCAATGTGTAAGATCTATCCAGAGGCCACAATTTCATTTCATTTGTATTTTATCTGTATATCTCTATAAATTAGAGTGTGAGGGCCTCATTCAATTGTGATTTGGCCAATTGAATAGGGCTCTATATAAGCACAGAGCACATTTGTTACAGACGTTTTTAGTTAGTGAACTTCTATCCAAAAGCAAGGTCTTCACTAACTAAAAACTTATATTGGCCAGATCGCAATTGAATGAGGCCTGAGACTCCATGATTTGGCCAATTGAATAAGCCTCTATATAAGCACAGTGCATATTTTTTTTACAGAAGTTTTTAGTTACTGAAGACCTTGCTTTTGGATAGAAGTTCACGAACTAAAAACTTCTGTAAAAAAAATGCTATGTGCTTATATAGAGCCCAACACCCCTGAAGCTTGTACTATGTTTTGGTCATCATAAAAACTAAAAAAATACAAGCTTGCGCTGTGTTTTGGACATTACACACTAAATAAATCTTGATCAAAAGTTAGAATTTAACATATAGTAGCAATGAGCTTATATAACATGGAGCCATAATTGTCAATTACACTAAAAAGTACTAAAAAACATCAATTTGGCTCTATAAAAGGCTCCATTTTATATAAACTCATTGCTACTATATGTTAAATTCTAACTTTTGATCAAGATTTATTTAGTATGTGATGTCCAGAAAACAGCACAAGCTTGTATTTTTTCGTTTTTAATCGTCAAGTATATATATATATATATATATATATATATATATATATATATATATATATATATATATACTGTATATATATGTTATAGTAACTAATTTTTAAATATTTTCAATAAATATTACATTTTTATTAAACTTCTTCTATTTTGGGTAAATCATTGTCATTACACACTCCTGGAGGTTTTTTTCAACTGGGTAGAAGAGTGCGCTCTTTTTTTCTGTCTTTTGAATATGTTAGCTTTACACTTTCCTATTTAATAGACTTTACAGATTATAATTTGTATTATAGAAATTAAGCCATAATATTGTTATAGTTCCTACCTCAAAGAGTACGTCTGAAATCTGTTTTCTTAGGTTCAGTGTTGTAAATACGCAACATGGGTCCAGATCAATACCTTTAGTTTCTTTCTTACAAACCGGCACTGCCTTAGTACATTAAGGACCTCATTCAAATGCAATTTGACCAATTGAATAGGGCACATTTTTTTTATACAGAAGTTTTTAGTTATTGAACTTCTATCCAAAAGCAAGGTCTTCACTAACTAAAAACTTCTGAAAAAAAATGCCATGTGCTTATAAAGAGCCCTATTCAAATGGCCAAATCACATTTGAATCAGGCCCTTAGTATTTATGCTTCTCAAATCTTCCAGGTGTGTAAATTATCGGTCAGCAAATGTATCTCTCAGCCTTTTCAAATACCATTATAATAAAATATTTGGTTATGTATTGGAATATTTTTCACAAATACATTTTGTTGAATTTTGTTAAAATGGATTACCCCTACACTAGTGCATTTGGATTTGCCTCTGTGTATATTATCTTTAAACAGTAATATGTAAAAACTAAAGTATAAAAATTATCTTTACATTTATTGTATCTGCTCCTCTCTATACAATAGAATGTAAAATTTGAAGGGCAGATTCCACTCCCTTTCTTTTATTCTTGCATAATATATACATTCGAACGATGTTAACACCTTTATATACAAAGAGGACAATAATTATCTTCATTGAATATCAGTGTTCTTTGTCACAAAAAAAAGTTTAGATCACATACCTGCTTATTCAGGAAGATATATATAACCGGGTTATACACAGTACTACTCTTTGCCAGTATGGAGGGGATGATGCTGGCGGACGCTGTGATCAGACCTGGTTTTCCAAAGGTTGCAATCAATGCCATTATGCCATAAGGCAGCCAACACAGCAAGAAGCAGATGACCATCACAATGACCATGACAAGCACTCTCTGCTCTCGAGTGCGTCCTGCCCCTTTACTGACCCCGCTGACCTGTAAATAACGAAAGAAATGTGTGGATCAGAGTGTTAAAAATCCCATCACCATCAGAGCACCTAATGTACATCAAGCCACCTCATTCCTATCTGATCAGACAGCACCTATTTCTCATATAGACTTAGGGAATCCGTTGACCCTTTTAACACAATGTACATAGTGCAACTAACCCTTTTATAGTTTGACATCAACAAAACATGATGTATCTGAGCTGAAAGTGTCAAAAAATATTAGAAACAGAATGTGTGAAAGGGGTAGTTTGGCATCCCAAGGAAGCATACTGGAAGAGCTAATACCAGTGCAATAGATGCAAAGCACTGGGGCCAGAAGCAGACTAGGGGCCCTCTGATAGAGCCCCCACTTAAACTATTAGAGGTGGGCACATATGTATTTCTAAAAAAGATGATCTAATCACCTTATGGGTGATCTGACCAACTACATATTTTTGGCTGATTTATTGATTGATTGTGGGGTGTATAGAGATATTAAAGGGGGTCCTTCATTTATTCCCTCCATACACTTGTTCAGTCATTGATTTACTCCATGTATAGATAAGGGTGAATGTCTCCACCGCAATAATTATTATTTCTATCATTTAATAATGATAAGCTTGTAATAACTTTCTGCTTTCTTTTTACCAGTTATTGGGAAATGAATGGTGGACAGTCTTCTGCACCATTTGAATTATGTGAGCTTGTAATTTGTTACTTCATTATACAGCTCTGACTAATAGACTTAAGCTCTATAAACAAAAAGATTAAAATCTTAATAATCAGTTTTTCTGTCCGTGAGAAATTCTTTGAATTAAATCTGTATCATATGTGTGTATTATATTTGGTAAATGTGGGTCAGTATAATCGGGCATTATAACGTTTTTATTAACATTAATGAGTTAGCATTACAATCAACAGAAGGTTTTGCAGAGTAGTGATGGGTCAGCATTACAGTCAATAACATGCTTAAACTGGCAGTGATAAGTCAGCATTACTATGAATAATATAGAAACATAGATTTGATAGCAGGAAAAAAAAAATCAATCTACATAAACGTTTGGCTTAATCAATCCTTAGGATAGCTTAAATTCCTTAACTGTACTTGACCCTACCAACTCCACTGAAATACTCTTGCATTTATCTACTGCCCTTATTTACTTCCCTTTCTGTAAAATAGTCTCCTTTGAATTGTTTCTAATTTGTTAAAGGATCACTGTGGTCATAGCGGCCTTTACACTTCAATTTTATATGCAATTATACTTTACTGCAGTTTTCCATTTTTTTAACTAAGCCTGCTTCTTGCACCTTGTTCTGAAGATGTGGTGTCCTTGTACACTTTACATAATGAATACACTGGCAGGTTTATATGGCACCTTCTAAATGTGCCGAAAAAAAATAGGCTCCTATTCAATTGAGCAATTGTAATTTACTGGAGCCCATAATAGAGCCTGTAAACTAATAACTGAAGCTTCTTCTAATTTTATATTCTGATATTACCACCATTAAAAATATAGATTTTCAATTTGTTGATATTCAAGGTAGTAGTTCCAAGAAAGATAAGATGTTTTTATACTTTTATATAAATATTTTCTTCTTTAGGGTAATATGAGAATCCCTCTCAATGTGAAATTCTATTAGTGTTTATATAGCATTTCAAACATAATGAGGTCCCATGCAATAGTGTAAAATCAACAACACAATTTATTTGAGGCTACACATATGGTAATATTACTGAATATATCCATCAATATGAGGTCCTTTTGCAATATTGACTGAGATGCTTATTCAACATTAAACTTACTGAACATCGTATTGATTGTGATGCTGGCTCTACACTAATATTTAATAAATATTTAAATATTCATAAACATACAGATATGAAATTATACTAACAGCATAACATGGCCATTCCAATCAATATGAGGTTCCATGCACTAAGGTATCATCAGTATCAATATGGATCAAGAGAAATGTCACTGTAATAGAATTGGCATCATAAATCAGTAGAAGTTGGCTTGGGCATATAAACTCGGTCAAGATGAATATCTTACCTAGACTATTATACCTATTTCGCACCCTGAACCATAGAAATCAATTTCCCTGAACTATAGAGATTTCAACGTCTGACTTTTAACTTTATCTGGCGCACCAAATCACAATGTATCTCCAAAAATACAATATTCAAACAAAGGGAAGCTTGTTATGTCCTAATTTTAAGTTATACTTTAAAGCTGTATATAAAGAAAAAAAAAAAAACTTTAATTGGATACTCTGGATCCGGAAACTACGCCGTTTAAAATGTATAAAAAAAAAGGGGACTGTATAAAGATACTGAGATAAATGATGTGTATGAATTATGGAATATTTTCATATTACCTAATCATACCATAAACTATGGTACACAATCCTCATAAATCAGAATATACTGATCCTCCTGTTAATACAGGATATACTGATAATCATAGGAATGTGAAAAGTATATGTAAAAAATGCAAGTATCTATATACACATAAAAACAAATATACATTGGAAAAAATCTGATACCTTAGAAAAAGCTTTTAGTTGAACTGAAAGTGTATATAATTTCTAATAATTGGCTCTATTTGGATATCTAAGGTATCTATGTAGAGGAGAAAATAGCACTATTGGATCAGAGCAAAACAAAACACATATAGCAGTATAACATTATTGAAGCCTTGATGGCAGTATACTTGCTGTTCATTAATGAAGCTCTCCAAAAAGGCTCTCCATAGGCTCTCTGTTACCACTTAGTAGATAGAGCATAAAAATAGAGAAAGGCAGTGAAACAATAATATGGTAAAAAAATACACTCTGGAGAATGTTTAAACTTAGCTTTCAGTAGTCTAAGGTTCAGATGAGTTAGAAAAAATTATGCCAACGGGCCGTTTCGTCCCTCCACGGGGACTTCTTCTAAGGCTTTGACTTTAACTGGTAATTCAGGCCTATTTAAGGCCTATAGATCGCTTCCGTGATTTAATTACGTTAGGAACGCAGTAATACGTAGCGTCATGACGTCATGACTTTCTTCAAAATTGAATTAGCTTTATTTGTATGAGCAAAGGCCGAATCAACGCCGGAACGTCAACGTAGTGACGTCACAGCGCTCATTCAAATCCCATTAATCTTTATTAAGACAATTAGTGACAAAGGGTACAATTACTTGTAAATGAATGCTGGATGAATGCTAAATAACCGATATAAGCACCAAGCATATAGAAAAACTTCACAAATAGACCAAAGGGCTATATATATCATTAAACAGGTGTTTCAATGGCTTTGAAAGTAAAAATAAAAATAAATATAAATATAGAGGTCACCAGGGGAATAAGTTATAAGGCTTGCTATTTAGTATACTTGTAGATGAATACTAAGCCACAAATATGAGTACCAAGCATACAACAAACAGCACCAATATTCCAGAGGTCTATATCTTTATATCGTTTGAGAGATATTTCAATGACTTTAAGAATAAAAGATAGAAAATGACCAAAGGAATAGGCTTGCTATGTAATATACATTATTATTCTCTTACATAGTATAGAATCATGACATGTTCATTGGCCAGTTTATATTGAAACACAAAGAGGAGGCATTGTACCTAAATTCTACAGTAAAACATATTGCACCATATTGGTGAGTAAAGTAAGTGTGAATGAAGTGAGTGTTAAAATGTGGATGACGTGGTAAACTGGGATTCTATTAACGTGCTGGGAGCACCGGAGTGAATTAAGTGTGTGTGGATATATAATATTAATACAAAGTGTGTATAAATGGGCTGCCAAGTACTAGAATATTGACGTAAAGTGCATTAGACTAACTATGAAGTGAGAGACTAATAAGTATTATAAAAAGGCAAAAATGTCTAACTGTATCTATAGAGGATCCCTGCTCTAAAGAAAAGCAGAATAAGAATATCCTTCGTTTAGGCCCATGGGGTACTTACTATTAAGTGTAAATATCCATTTGCTCTCTTTTTGGAGTAAAATTGTATCTATATTTCCTCCTCTCGGTCCTATAGATAGTTTTTCTAGGACTTGGAACTTCATTACCCCGGCCTGATTCTGATGGAAGTTGTTTATATGTCTAGATACGGGAGTGTCCAGAAATTTGGTTATTGAATAAACATGTTCCAGAATCCGTCTTCGTAGTTGTTGAAAGGTTTTACCCACATAGTATTTATGACAAGGACAGGTCATTACATAGATTACGTGTGTAGTTTCGCAATTTAAAAAGGTTTTTATTGGATATTTCTTTCCTGTCTTATGATCAATACATTCTTTGCTCGGTTTTATGTAATTGCAAGCTTTGCAATGACCACATTTAAATAGTCCAATTGTAGGAGTTAGCCAGTTCGATGGTTTTTGAAGAGGTTTATAGTAACTCTTTACCAATGTGTCTTTTATATTTCTGCTTCTCCTGTATGTTATAGAGGGTTCTGATGTCAGTGACTCTTTCAGGGCTTCATCCTCTTGTAAAATGTACGAATGCTTTTTAAGAATTTGTTTAATGGCTAACCAATCTTTTCCATATTGCATTATGCAACGTATTTTCGTATCCCAGTCATTGAATTCACCTTTGTCTGTTTTATATAGTAGATCTTCTCGTTTACTGGACAAAGCTCTTCTGTAGGCTCTTTTAAGCACACAATTTGGATAGCCTCTTTGTTTGAATCTCATACGCAGATCTTTAGCTTTTTGTTGAAATCCATTTCATTGTTACAATTTCTCTTTAATCGCAAGTATTGTCCTCTAGGTATTACTGATTTAAGTCTCAGAGGACGTTGGCTAGACCAATGGAGGAGTGAATTTGATGCTGTAGATTTACGGAATACCGATGTATGAATCTTGCCTGTATTGTCTTTTATAATAGTGAGGTCCAAAAATTCAACTTCTCTATTGTTAACTGTATGGGTAAATCTTAAACCTATGTCATTTTGATTCAGTATATCAATGAATTCTAAGAATACTTCCTTGGGACCTGTCCAGAACAATAGTATATCATCAATGAAGCATTGCCACAGTAATACATTTTCCGTAAATTTCTGCATTTTTTGATTGAAGACTTCAATTGCCTCCCAGTAGCCTAAGTATAGATTGGCATAGCTTGGCGCACAGGAGGTCCCCATGGCTGTTCCCTTGCTTTGATGGTACCAACGATTATCAAACAGGAAGTAATTCTTAGTGAGTGTAAACTCAAGTAGTGTAATAATGAATTCATTGAATTCAGCATCTTCACTGCTATGCATACTTAAAAAGTATTTGACTGCTTTAATACCCATATCATGAGGGATAGATGAATAAAGCTGTTCGACGTCAATTGTGATCAAAATTGTTTGTTCAGGTACAGTGATGTCATTTAGCTGTTTCAGGATACCCAAAGTATCTTGGAGGTATGATGGCAGAGTTTTGACTGTTTCTTTAAGATGTTCATCAACAAATTTGCTTATTCTTTCCGTGAGGCAGTTATTTCCAGAAACTATTGGACAGCCCGGTATCGGAGATATTTCCTTATGAATTTTCGGTAAAGCATAGAAGGTTGCTATTGTAATATATTTAGGCAATAGAAAATCATATGTAGTCTGATCAATTAATTTTCTATCTTTTGCATTAAATAATATTGCTTGTAGTTCTTTCCGAAATTTCCATTTTGGATTCTCCTTCAGTATTGTATAAGTTGTCTTATCTCTCAATATCTTGTTACACGTTTCCAAATAATCCGGGCCATTCATTAATACAACATTGCCTCCCTTATCTGCCGGTTTAATTATGATGTTATCATCAGTAACTTCTTTTAGCGCTTTTCTTTCCAGCGTATTAAAATTTTGATGTTCATCAGCCTTATATGTCTCCACATTTGTAGCATGCTTTATAAGGTCCTTTTCCACCATGTCTAGAAAGAATTGTATATTGCCGAACATTGTCAGGTCCGGAGTAAATTTACTTTTATTCTTTATTCCTCCCCTGTACTTTTTATTTCCAGATGTGGATATTTCTAGTTCATCCAATAATGCCATCAAAACTTTAAAGGCTTCTGCCTGTTCTTTATCCACCCCCAATTGGTTGAGTTCACAGGCTTCCTTGTTCAGGTGCCATTTCTTCATTGCCAATTTCCTGACAAACAAATTGACGTCTTTTATATTGTCAAATAAATTGGAATTGCTCGTTGGAACAAAGTATAAGCCCTTTGTTAATAGTGATTCATGTGCTTCTTTTAAAATGAAATCCGAAAGATTAACAATATGTATTTGTGAATTATCATTTATATTAATGTTTTGTACGTACTTTGATTTACTATCTCCTTCTTTCAATATATGGCAAGATATATCCAAATTTAACTTCAGGGCTACCTGTTGTTTTTCTTGTTTTGTTGTTTTGTTCCGTGCCAGTTTTTTCGGGTATGCTCCTTGGCTAAAAAATGATGTTCCATAGTTGTTTGGTTGGTACTGTTTGCAGATCTGGTTTGAGGAACCCAGTGGATTTTGTGCAATTGCTTGATATGTCTGTTGATTATTCAATCCACTTCTTTCTTGATCCTCACCTTCCGATTGCTCACATTCTGATGAGCTTACGTCTTCTGGGTTGTTTCTTTTTGAGGGTCTTAAAAATTTATAGATTCTTCCTGTTTGGAAATCCTGCGAATCTCTCAGGAATATTTTTTGTTTTCTCGAGATTAGATCTCTTTTAAATCTCTCGATATTATTTATCAGTTTAGTGTTTAGATCTTCAAATTCTAGTGTGTAATGGAATTTGTCAAACTGATTCCCTTGTTCTACTACTTTCGTATTTATTGTTTCCAAATTCTTGAATTCTGCTTCCAAAATTAGTTTCATAAGGTCTTCTGAACATTTGTTTATAACATCAGTCCAAGATTTAATAAATGTCTCATTTAAGAGATGCATTGCCGGTGCTAATTGGATTCTCAAGCAACGAGGAATCATCTTATTTTTGATGTAATTTTTTATACTAGACATCTCCCATGTGGTTCTGATCTGCTTTTTCAGTACCTTTAACATTTCCTTAGATGCCATTACAGCATTATTTTTGGCATTTATATGTTGCTCAGATACAGCTTGATTATTAAACGTTCCCTCTGCCTCCAACATTAGGTTAGCCAATTTCCATCTGTCTGCTTGGGGTTGTGATGCTGTCATCCTGACGCACGACTACTGTGTTACTTAGATCAATAAATATACTTTAAAGCTGCACAAACTACCTTCATCCCTCAGGCCCACTCTTTAACACACCAACCTCTGTGTGTTTTTACAGAAAACTTCCAAATGCAACCTTATTCCTGGGATACTATACTATGGCTTCCCCACCCCTGTAAAACTCTTAGGCATGCCCAAATCCTTTTATAAAGCAATCGCTTACAATCTGGCAATGGGCTAGACAAACCCGTGGGCTAACCCCAAGTATTCTACACTCACACCATTACTTCCCCATCCACAACTTACAATTCAGATTCCCCCTCTCTCCTGTAATTGGTGGAGAACCTCGGGCCTCCTTCGGGTTGGGTCCTGGTACCAAGATGATCAAATTCTCAAGTTTGATCAACTAAATACTTTGTACCAAATCCCACCACAATAACTTTTCACATACCGTAGCCTTAGACACTTAATTCAGATGCAGGAACTTACACTTGGCACACCTATGTCATCCTGGCTAGTGAAATTATGTGACAATACCCCTCTCATGAAAGGTGTCATAAGTCTTATCTATGACTCAATCAATATTGACCTAAACCAATCTAAATCGACTTATATACTTAAGTGGGAGAGTGACCTAAATTGTTTTTGGACCCAAGTCTCCCTTAATAGCAGTGTCCTTGAAACTTCAACTAAAGTTCTCCATAGGACATACTATACCCCAGACAAGCTCTATACATGGAAATTAATGCCAAACCCGTTCTGCTTCAGAGAACGTGGTAGAGTGGGTTCCTTTTTTCATACCTGGTATGATTGCCCTAGAGTTATATTACTATGGCAAGAATTTTTGCTTTCCCCTGACTTATTCGGTCAACAAATGAATCCATCACCGGGGTAAGCCTTCTGGGCCACTGCATCCCTTCACTATCCCTACATCAAAACAAATTGTTGTAATTCATAATGTTAGCCAACAAAATTCACATTGCTTGCGAGTGGAAATCCTCTTCCCTGCAATTACAATTGGTTACCTCCAAATTTAATGATCTTTTAATTAACAAGCGACTCTCCCACATTCTAGAAGACTCTTTACCCCTTTTTCGTAACAATATGGACCCCATGGCTGGCTTCCTCTCATAGTACCTTATTCAATTGCAATTCAGCCAATTGAATAGGGCTCTATATAAGCACAGAGCATTTTTTTTTACAGAAGTTTTTAGTTAGTGAAGACCTTGCTTTTGGATATAAGTTCACTAACGAAAAAATTATGTAAAAAAATATGCTATGTGCTTATATAGAGCCCTATTCAATTGGCCAAATCGCAATTGAATGAGGCCCATAGTATCCCCTAACAAACCTACAGTTTTTCAATTTGGAATTTGCCATGGCTGGCTGAGGATCCCCTCGGAGACAGTAGCAGGAGGTAGGTCTGGATTCCCTTGGCAATATACACTTGAGATATACTTTTTATTTATTTAATTTATTTTATTGACTTTAGTTGTTTTTACCCCTTTAATATTTTATTATGTTTAATATATATATGTTTATTAATCTTTATTATTGTCTAATATACAATATTCTATATCCTAAAAAAGAAAAATCACTAGTAGAGATGCCGTACAAAATTATGCTAGTAGAATTAGTATATCTAGATAGGGTAACCTTTGCTAAATATATACTTTCAAGACCCTTCTACAGGTTAATCATGTTAATGAATGATTCAATTCCTTTTGTTTGTGTTTTGCATTGGCGACTTTATTGTACTTTGCTGCATCATTTGTATGTTGACATCTTTACTGATTAATAAAACTGATTGAAAAGATAAATCAGTAGAAGGTTCCATGTTATAGACTTAAATCAATGAAACAATCAGCAGCATGCACTACTTTGAGTTCAGTCACTAGTGATGATACCCAATCAATAAATGAGAAACTTTTGTATTTGTATTTTGTATTTTGCATTGAGTATAAATGAATCTCTTGCTTTTTTTGCCACTCATATTGTTTTGTATAGGGGTAGCCATTTCTCACCCTCGCAGCCCCCTTCACAGGGATCTTCCTCCATCTTCTGTAGCTGGAGCTTGCAACAGAATATGGAAAATATATATACAGTGACTTTGTACATTCTTTTGAAAGCTCCATGACCTCTGTGAGGGAGAATGTGGGGCAAAGTGCTGAGCAATATGACTGCAAAATAAAGCAAGTAAGCCAAAAGTACAGAAAAGATTAAATTTGATTAAAGGTAAAACATTTTTTTTTAAGAGTTCAGCCCTTTAACACATATTCATACCTACAGTGCCTTGCAAAATTATTCACCCCCCCTTGACTTTTTACCTATTGTGTTACAATACAGCCTTAAGTTCAATGTTTTTTTAATTTTTAATTTTATGTGATGGATCAGAACACAATAGTCTATGTTGGTGAAGTGAAATGAGAAAAATATATACATAGAACTATTTTTTATAAATAGAAAACAGAAAATTGGCATGTGCGTATGTATTCACCCCCTTTGTTATGAAGCCCATACAAAGCTCTGGTGCAACCAATTACCTTCAGAAGTCACATAATTAGTGAAATTTAGGCCACCTGTGTACAATCTAAGTGTCGCATGATCTGTCATTACATATATACACCTTTTTTTAAAGGCCCCAGAGGCTACAACACCTAAGCAAGAGGCACCATTAACCAAACACTGCCATGAAGACCAAGGAAGTCTCCAAACAAGTAAGGGGCAATGCTGTTGAGAAGTACAAGTCAGGGTTAGGTAATAAAAAATATCCAAATCTTTGGTGATCCCCAGGAGCACAATCTAGCATAACCAAATGGAAAGAACAAGCACAACAGCAAACCTGTCAAGCGACGGTCGCCCACCAAAACTCACGGACCAGGCATGGAGGGCATTAATCAGAGAGGCAGCACAGAGACCTAAGGTAACCCTGGAGGAGCTGCAGAGTTCCACAGCAGAGACTGGAGTATCTGTACATAGGACGAAAATATGCCGTACGCTCCATAGAGTTGGGCTTTATGGCAGAGTGGCCAGAAGAAAACCATTACTTTTAGCAAAAAGCTAAATGGCACGTTTTGAGTTTGTGAAAAGGCATGTAGGATACTCCCAAAATGTATGGAGGAAGGTGCTCTGGTCTGATAAGACTAAAATTGAACTTTTCGGCTATCAAAGGAAACGCTATGTCTGGCGCAAACCCAACACATCACATCACCCAAAGAGCACCATCCCCTCAGTGCGACATGGTGGTGGCAGCAGCATGCTGTGGGAATATTTTTCAGCAGCCGGGACTGGGAAACTGGTCAGCGTTGAGGGAAAGATGGATGGTGCTAAATACAGGGGTATTCTTGAGCAAAACCTGTACCACTCTCTGCGTGATTTGAGGCTGTGACGCAGGTTCACCTTCCAGCAGGACAATGACCCCAAACACACTGCTAAAGCAACACTTGAGTGGTTTTAGGGGAAACATGTAAGTGTGTTGGAATGGCTTGTCCAAGCCCAGACCTCAATCCAATAGAAAATCTGTGGTCAGACTTAAAGATTGCTGTTCACAAGCGCAAACCATCCAACTTGAAGGAGCTGGAGCAGTTTAGCAAGGAGGAATGGGAAAAAATCCCAGTGGTAAGATGTGGCAAGCTCATAGAGACTTATCCAAAGCGACTTGGAGCTGTGATTGCCGCAAAAGGTGGCTCTACACGTATTGACTTTAGGGTGGCGAATAGTTATGCACATTGACTTTTTCTGTTATTTTGTCCTATTTGTTGTTTGCTTCACAATAAGAAAAAAAAAAACATCTTCAAAGTTGTGCGCATGTTCTGTAAATTAAATAATGCAAATCCTCAAACAATCCATGTTAATTACAGGTTGTGAGGCAACAAAACACAAAAAATCACAAGGGGGGTGAATACTTTTGCAAGGCACTGTATAATTATTATAAAGTGGAAATATTTATTGGCACACAAATCATATTTACATTTACCATTCACAAACTGGGGCACCTAATTTGATCTTTTCTGTTATACTTTGTATTTCATATAATCACTTTTTAAATAAAATGATTTACCAGTGGGAAAATGAGACACTATGTATTGATCACAATGAGAAAATGTTACAGCATTGTGAGACAATATAACAACATATTAGTATTTATATGGTAAGTATTTATAATGATAATGATGGTGTCTCACGATTTACTTTCTCTCCATCAATTTATTTTACCTCCTTTCTGTTATTATTATCTGTAATAAAGTCTGAGTATTAGCAGGATAATATGCCAATGCCCAAATGACTGAATCTAAAGATACTGCAGTGTGTCAGTTATTGCGCTCTAGTCATTTACCTTACAAATCTAAACTTGCCTGCTTTCCCCAAAGTTGTTATTGTGTCAAATCCAACATCCATAAAAAGATACAATGAGCCCCAATGTAATTTGCACCAGTTGCAGAGCGATTAAATTAGAAAAGCCTGCAACTACATAGCTGAAATTCAAAACTGTAAACCATTCACCCGTAAGTTACAGTTCAGAGCATGATCACTGTCATTTACGCAAGCCTGTAACTCCTGATGTAGAAACAGCCAATAGTACATGAGACCATCATCATGATGTCAGTAAAACATTGAGGTTACATGTCAATCAAGTAGCGTTTACAAGTCCGATATGTGATCGGACTCGCATCCCGCAATGTACAAAATAACATAAATGAGTGAACTAAATGTTGTAGTCCATGTGGGTGGCCTGATATATATTAACCCCTTGATTCCCAAGATTGCTATAAGATTAATAAAAAAAGTAAAAAAAAAAATGTATTACCGATTTGCAAGCTTGAGACTGTTGTGCTATTAAAGGTATATAAAGTATATATGCAAGTGAGCTGGGTTATTAATGCATCTGATAGAGGATAATTTATAGTGTCTGAAAAAATTGTTTGCATGAGAAAATAACAAAGTAAACAGTTTTGCAAACGTTTTTCTATCAATGTTGACACCCCCTGAAATTCACTGGGATAATTAGCATACATAATACATTGTAACTTTTTGGCCTAGCGACTGTGCTGGCAGCTCTACTCTCCTTTAGATTTCTGTAATACCCAGAACAAGGTCTGTGTCCCTTAATTCACTGATTGTTTTATCTACATCCCAGGTGATACTTCCCCAGCCCCAGTGAATTACCCCCCAGCCCCAGTGAATTGCCCCGTGACCTCGTCCAGCCCCAGTAAATTGCCCCATCACCTGCCCCAGCCCCAGTGAATTGTCCCCATCACCTGCCCCAGCCCAGTGAATTGCCCCATCACCTGCCCCAGCCCCAGTGAATTGCCCTCCAGCCCAAGTGAATTGCCCCATGACCAACACAAGCCCCAGTGGATTGCCCCATGACCTCCCCAATCCCAGTGAATTGGCCCATCACCAGCCCCAGCCCCTGTGAATTGCCCCATGACACACTCTCACACAGACACTGACACAGACATACACACTCACACAGACTCACTCACACAGATTCACTCAGACACACATACTCAGATACACACACACAGACACTCACACTCAGACAAGCACACACTCACACAGACACACTCACTCACTTACACAGACACACACACTCACTCAAACAGACTCACACAAACACAAACACTCACACAGACACACACACTCACTCACTCAGACATACACACTCCCTCACACACACACTCAGACAGGCACTATTACTCACAGACACACTCACTCACACTCAAACACTTACACTAAGACACTCACCAACACACTTTCACTCACAGACACACTCACTCACACAGACATACACACTCACTCACACAGACACACTCACACAGACACAGACTCAACCAGACAGACTCACTCAGACAGACTCACTCAGACATACACACTCACTCACACAGACATACACATTCACTCACTCATAAACACACTTACACAGACATACACACTCTCTCACACAAACACTTACACGGACATACTCACACAGACATACACACTCACTCACTCACACAAACACTTACACGGACATACTCACTCAGACATACACACTCGCTTACACAGACATACACACTCACTCACTCACAGACAAACACACTTACTCACATAGACACTCACACAGACATACACACTCAGACACTCACATTCCCACTCAGACACTTACACTCACTCACACCCAGACACTCACACTCAGAAACTCACTCAAACACTCAGACATTCACAGAGACACACTCTCACTCACAAAGACACACACACTCACACTCAGACACTCACACAATCACTCACAAACACACACACACTCACTCACTCACCCAGACTCACACAGATGTACTCACTCACTCAGTCATACACACTCACTCACAGACATACACACTCACACTCAGACATACACACTCACTCACAGACATACACACAGACTCACACACGTTTACAAGTGGATTTACCTTCCAAGTAAAGGCTGATAAACTGCAGAGTGCACAAATTGTGCCCAGGTGAGAGGGGTGTGGCTTGACTATTTAACTTGTATAAAAGGTTGTGAGCTGGTTTGGGGCCTGTTTACAAGTGGATTTACCTTACAAGTAAAGGCTGATAAACTGCAGAGTGCACTAATTGTGCCCAGGGGAGAAGGCAGAAGTTAATATAAACAGGAGAAGGGGAACTGGTGAGCTTGCGAACATTTTCAGTATCAACTGCAATTCAAATAAAAGCCTAGGAGTTTAAATAAAAGGAGGGACTTCAAAGAAAAGGGAGGGCAGATTTATAGTGCAAAGGAGGAAAACTTTATATAAATATATTATGTTATATTCTTTATTTTTCCCACTGAAATTTTGTAGACAATAATAATAATTATGAGTCAGTCCAGTGGCAACCTTATTCAGTGTACATCCTGTCATTTGTATGCAATACTGGAACAGATGATCCAGGGTCCATACCTCTGTGAGAGGTGTGAGCATGTTGCCTCTCTGGAAGCTCAAATTGGAGATCTGGAGAGGAGAATTGCAGCACTTAGTGACATTGCTCCACTGGAAAGGGGGTTAGCACTGAGCACAGTTTAGCTGGGCCTAGCATGGAGGGTGGAGCTGGGGCTAGTGAGGATGTCTAGGGAGGTAGCTGGGTTACAGTTACAAGGGGACGTAGGGGGAACAGGAGGAGGCAGGCCAGTTCTGAGTTGGCAAACACCAACAGATTTGCCGGATTGAGTGAAACTGTTGGGGATGTCCATTCAGGAATGGCAATGCCAGAGCAGCTGGACAAACAGCTCTACTGGAGGAGAGGGAGGGCAGAATAGGCAGAACAACAGACAGGTTTTGGTTGTAGGGGACTCTATTATTAGGAAGGTAGACAGGGTGATTTGTCACCCAGATCCCAGCAATCGAACAGTTTGCTGTCTCCCGGGTGCTCGGGTTCGTCATGTTGTGGATCGGATAGACAAATTATTGGGAGGGGCTGGAAACGAACCGGCGGTCTTGGTACATATTGGTACCAATGACAAAGTTAGTGGAAGATGGAGTGTCCTAAAGAATGATTTTAGAGAACTATGTAATAAGCTGAAGGCAAGGACCTCCAAGGTAGTATTTTCTGAGATACTACCAGTACCACGTGCTAGCCCAGGGAGGCAGAAGGAGATTAGGGAGGTTAATGCGTGGCTAAAGATGTGGTGCACTAAGGAGGGGTTTGGCTTTTTAGAGCACTGGGCTGACTTCTCACTTTGGTGATGAGGGAGCTTTTGTACTAGGGGATAGGATGGTAGAAAGGCTGGAGGAGTTTTTAAACTAGTAGGTGGGGGGGACTAGATATAAGTAATGGGGTAGAAAGTGTAGAGGGTAGAAGGGATGAATTAACAACTCATAGGGGATGAGATGGGGGAGGGGTAGTATAGTCAATAGGGAGGTAGTACTAAGTAATTCAAGTACAGTGGCAGGCACTTCAGAACTACAGACTCATAACATAAGGTGTATGCTTGCTAATGCCAGAAGCTTGCCAGGAAAAATGGGAGAGTTAGAATTATTAGCAATTAATGAAAAATGGGATTTAATAGGCATTACCGAAACATGATGGGATGAATCTCATGACTGGACTGTTAATCTGGATGGTTATAACCTATTTAGGAAAGATAGAGGCAATGGTAAACGAGGAGGAGGGATTTGTCTGTATGTTAAGCCTGAATTTAAGGCTATAGTCAGAGAAGATATTTATGGTGGACCTAGTGATAAAGTTGAATGTTTGTGGGTAGAGTTTAATAGCAGAGCAGCAAATTCCAAAATAATATTAGTAGGAGTATGCTATAAACCCCCAAATATAGCTGAAAGTGAGGAAATACAATTATTGTTACAGATTGGAAATGCAGCTAAGCACGGGCAAGTTCTAATAATGGGATATTTTAATTACCCTGAAATAAACTGCATAAATAAGACCAGCAGTTCAGCTTAGGGGAGCAGGTTCTTGAGTACACTCAGGGATCATTATCTGGCCCAGGTTATACAGGAGCCTACTAGAAATGAAGCTATCTTAGATTTACTCATCACAAATAATATTGATATAGTATCAAATGTTGAGATAGGGCAACCTTTGGGAAACAGTGATTACAACACAGTCTCATTTGAGATTGAATTAAAAAAACAACATTTTAAGGGGCCAACAAAAACTCTTAATTTTAAAAGGGCAAATTTTTATGGTCTAAGGGCAGCAATACAAAGTATAGACTGGGACAGAGAACTGATAGGTAAAAACACTGAACATAAATGGACAACATTTAAATCCTTACTAAATATACATACACATCGGCATATACCGTGTGGGAATAAAAGTAAACGGAGTAAATTACAACCCATGTGGCTTAACAATGATTTAAAGATCAAGATACGGAGTAAAAAACAGGCTTTAAATTATACAAACAAGAGGGGACAGAGACTGCTTTACAGGAATACAAGGAAATCAACAAGGCTTGCAAAAGGGCGATTAGACTGGCTAAAATAGAAAATGAAAAAATAATTGCAAAAGAGAGTAAGACTAACCCTAAAATATTTGTTAAGTATATTAATGGGAAGAAGGCGAGGAAGGAAGCTATAGGAACATTAGAATGTGAAACAGGCTGTTTGAAAATTAGTGACCAGGAAAAGGCAGATGAGCTAAATAGGTTATTTTCTTCAGTATACACAAGGGAGGTACAAGTGGTTGGGACACTGCAACATAATGGGGCTACACTACCTTTGCCAAATAATTGGTTAACACAGGAAGTAATCCAAAAGAGGTTGGAAAAAACAAATGTTAATAAAGCCCCCGGTCCTGATGGAATACATCCAAGGGTACTAAGGGAACTGGGTTCTGTAATAGCCAAACCATTATATTAAATTTTTCAAGATTCACTCAACACAGGGTCTCTACCAGATGACTGGAGAAAAGCTGATGTGATACCTATATTTAAAAATGGAGCAAGAGCAAATCCGGGGAATTATAGACCAGTGAGCCTCACTTCTGTAGTGGGGAAGCTTTTAGAAGGGTTAATAAGGGATATTATACAAGAATATGTCTATTTGAACAGGATTATAAGTAGGAGTCAACATGGATTTATGAGGGATAGGTCATGTCAAACAAATCTAATTAGTTTTTATGAGGAGGTTAGTAGGAACCTGGATCAAGGCAACTCAGTGGATGTAGTATTTTTGGATTTTGCAAAGGCTTTTGATACAGTGCCACATGGGAGACTATTGGGCAAACCAAGGGATACAGGAATTGCAGTAAATATCTGCTCATGGATTGAGAGTTGGCTAAAAGACAACAAGCACATGGTTGTTGTAAATGGAACATACTCCGATTGGACTAATGTGGTAAGTGGGGTTCCTCAGGGTTCAGTATTAGGTCCTCTCCTTTTTAACATATTTATTAATGACTTAGAGGTAGGATTGGAGTGTGGGGTCTCCATTTTCGCTGATGACACAAAGTTGTGCAAGGTAATTAAATCAGATAATGATGTGCTTTCCCTCCAAGGGGATTTACATAAAATTGAGGAATGGACATCTAAATGGCAGATGAGATTTAATATGAATATATGTAAGGTTATGCATCTGGGAAGGAAAAATAGCCATGCAATTTATAATCTTAATGGAGCAAATCTAGGTGTATCAGATATTGAAAGGGATTTGGGAGTGCTTGTTGACAACCACCTAGGTAACAGTGCTCAAAGCGAAGCAGCAGCTGCAAAGGCAAATAAAATATTAGCATGTATTAAGAAGGGTATAGAAGCCAGGGAAGCAAATATAATTCTGCCACTATACAAATCTCTAGTACGCCCTCATTTGGAATATGGAGTACAATTTTGGGCACCACTTCATAAAAAGGACATTTAAGAGCTGGAAATGGTACAGAAAAGGGCAACAAAACTAATAAGGGGAATGGAGGGGCTAAGTTATGAAGAAAGACTAACCAAATTAAACTTATTTTCTCTAGAAAAAAGGCGTCTAAGAGGAGATATGATAACCTTATATAAATACATCCAGGGTCAGTATAAAGATTTGTCATGGGAGCTTTTTGTGCCAAGAGGTTTTCAACTGACAACAGGACATCCCTTGAAGTTAGAAGTAAAAAGATTCCACCTTAAAGAAAAAAAAGGGTTCTTCACAGTAAGGGTGGTTAATCTGTGGAATTCTCTACCAGAGGAGGTGGTGACAGTGGATTCGATAGATAACTTTAAAAGGGACTAGATTTTTGTTTAATTAAAAAGGGAATTTAGGGTTATCATGGATAATTAGAGAGGCAGTATTGATCCAATTTTTTTTACATTTCTCCTTGAGACAATTGGCTAAGTCTCGCTTGTGTTTTTTTTTTTCTATTTGCCTTCCTCTGGACTAATTATTAATAATAAAAATAAAAATAAATAAATAATTGATTAATAATTAATTAACAACTAATGAATTAATAGTTAATCCGCATATTGCAGATCAGAGGAGATCTTAAAAGGTTGAACTTGATGGACTGAAAGTCTTTTTTCAACCTTAAATACTATGGGCCTCATTCAATTGCGATTTGGCCAATCGAATAGGGCTCTAAATAGGCACATAGCATATTTTTTTTTAAATAATTTTTTAGTTAGTGAAAAACTTGTTATTAGATAGATGTTTACTAACTAAAAACTTCTTTCAAAAATATATGTTATGTGCTTATTTAGAGCCCTATTCAATTGGCCGAATTGCAATTTAATGAGGGCCTATGTAACTATGTAACTATGTAACTATGTAACACAGACAAAAACACTCACACAGACACAAACAGTCACACAGACATACACACTCACTCAGACATACACGCTCACAGACATACACACTCACTCACACTCAGACATACACACTCACTCACTCACGCACAGACACACTCACTCACTCACGCACAGACACACTCACTCACTCACGCACAGACACACTCACTCACGCACAGACACACTCACTCATACAGACATACAAACTCACTCACACAGACACACTCACACAGACACAGACTCACCCAGACAGACTCACTCAGACATACACACTCACTCACAGACATACACACTTACTTACATAGACACTCACACAGACATACACACTCAGACACTCACATACACACTCAGACACTTACACTCACTCACATCCAGACACTTACACTCACTAACACACTCAAACACTCAGACATTCACAGAGACACACTGTCACTCACACAGACTCAGACACTCACACACTCACAGACATACACACTCATTCACACAGACACACACACTTACTCACACTCAGACACTCACACAATCACTCACAGACATACACACTCACTCACACTCAGACATACATACTCACTCACACTCAGACACACACACTTACTCACACACTCACTCACAAAGACCTACACACTCACACAGACATACTCACTCACTGACACTCAGACTCACACACTCAGGCACTCACTAACACACTCAGACATTCACAGAGACACACACTCTCACTCACAGACACTCACATTCTCACTCAAAGACACACTCTCACTCACAGACACACTCTCACTCACATAAATGCTCACACACACAGACATGCTCACTCACACTCAGAATCTCACAGACTCACACAGACATAAACACTCACACAGACACAAACACTTACACCGACATACTTACTCACTCACAGACATACACACTCACTCACACTCAGACATACACACTCACTCACACTCAGACACTCACACACTCACGCACAGACATACACACTCACTCACACTCAGACATACATACTCACTCACACTCAGACACACACACTTACTCACACACTCACTCACAAAGACCTACACACTCACACAGACATACTCACTCACTGACACTCAGACTCACACACTCAGGCACTCACTAACACACTCAGACATTCACAGAGACACACACTCTCACTCACAGACACTCACATTCTCACTCATAGACACACTCTCACTCACAGACACACTCTCACTCACATAAATGCTCACACACACAGACATGCTCACTCACACTCAGAATCTCACAGACTCACACAGACATAAACACTCACACAGACACAAACACTTACACCGACATACTTACTCACTCACAGACATACACACTCACTCACACTCAGACATACACACTCACTCACGCTCAGACACTCACACACTCACGCACAGACTTACACACTCACTCACACTCAGACATACATACTCACTCACACTCAGACACACACACTTACTCACACACTCACTCACAAAGACCTACACACTCACACAGACATACTCACTCACTGACACTCAGACTCACACACTCAGGCACTCACTAACACACTCAGACATTCACACTCACACAGACATACTCTCTCACACAGACATACTCACTCATTCACACAGACATACACACTCACACACACAGACATACACACTCACACAGACACACACGCTGCACGCACCAGTGCGGTCCGCCGCCAAAGCCCCTCCTTCTCCCTCCCCCCTCCTTTCTGAAACCTCCGAGTTGTGCTCAGAGTTTTTTGGAAGCAGTAGTGATGTCAGCAATGACGTCACTGCTGTTTGCCAATCAGTTTACGCATGCCTGCATAGCAGGGAAACAAAATTTTAATTTCGTATCCCAAATGCAAAACGCCGTTGCTGGGGGTGTCTACATCACTATTTTTTTTACATGCAAACATTTTTGCATGGTGGGTTATGATTGCTCCCAATCAAGCAATCTAGCAATCTATAAAAGGCATACAATCCTCTGTTCTATTCCATGTGGGTTTCATGATATGTAATAACCCCTTGATTCCTGGGACTGATATTACTCAGAAATAACAGTTAAAAAATATTTTCTAATTGCATATTTGTTGGTTTGACACTGTTGTGCCAATAATTCTAATGTGTTTCCATGCCTACCCATTCTCTTAAAGTATAGTATGGTGTGTTTTATTCCTGCTACAGCCCTAATAAGTGTTTGAAAAATGCCTTGCAAGTCCTATTTAGTAATATTTTTGACAGAAACATTATACCTTTTTCAATTTTGGGTTGGACTTGTTTGCAATCTAAAGATTGAAACCAGATTACAAGTAGCTAATAGAATATGTGGCAATTTTAAGAGCATTCTTAAATGTTTATAAATGTATTAACTGGTCAATAGAAAAGGGCCCTATGTGTCCTTGCAACCATGTCTTGGAATCCACAAAATATTTTGCACTTGTGTCTTTTATATGTATTTAGCAAAACTAGGTCATATTATACCATGTAACATTAGATTTGTCAAAACTATGATTATGACATGTAACATTAGCTTTATCAAAACACAAAACTAGAACTGCAAACTATAGACAGGAATCTGACTCTGCAGCTTTAGTTTTGTTTTTTGTTAGCAATATACTGATTAGTTGTTAGCACTCGGTTTACAATGTGCCTTAGCTTATACGTGTATAAATTATAAAAAAAATGTGGTGTCCTTACAGTAGGTAGAGTTCTAACAATTTATTTGCATTGTACTCAGTCAGAGGTACTGAGACAGAGAGAACAGACTTTTACCCACCGTTGATCCTCTCTATAAAATGGAAAATATTTCAGCTTCAGGGGACAACTATACACAGACATTGTAATGAGTATGAACACGTTATATATTATAGATGGTCTGATTTTTTTAATCTTCCTGTCATCTCATCTGCTCCTTGTTATGTTCTATCTATATGCTGCCATTCTGCAAATGTGATATACTATAATTAAATATGATCTGTACTCTCACTACGATAATATGGTATATTTTTTAACTGTACTCAGTCACTGTGCTTTTCTTCTACCTATGTAATATATTAAACTTATGTACTACATTAATGACATTATTTACCTTCCACGTGCCAGGATTTCTCAGTGTAAATATGGATGCCATTTATAACTTCTAGTGGTAGGTAAACTGCATTTTGTACACTCTGTACATCTCGCTACATTTACGCCTACCTTTCATTGCTTTCTCTATCCAGGGCTGGATTAACCATTAAGCAAAATAAGCATGTGATTAGGGCATCAAGGGAAGAGATCACCACAGAAACTTCCCATTGCCGGGTTTTACATAAAAAATATATGATGCAAAACTGCAAATAGTGCAGCTAAACCAGGTCCACAAAAAGGGGCTGCTACAATATATGGAAAAAAATATAAATATGTATATACAATATTAATAATAATAGAGGTGAATGATATATATTATAACTGTTTATTATAGTCTTTTATTTAGAATTACATATATATGGAGGCACCAAAAGTACTTAAGGCATCTTAAAGCCTTTAACAGCCTTTTTAAATTGTGATTCAGCCAATTGAATAGGGCTCTATATAAGCACAGAGCATATTTTTTTACAGAAGTTTTTAGTTAGTGAACATGTATCCAAAAGCAAGGACATCACTAACTAAAAACTTCTGTAAAAAAAATATGCTCTGTGCTTATATAGAGCCCTATTCAATTGGCCGATTCACAATTTAATAAGGCTGTTAATCTAGCCCTGTCTGTATCCCACCTCTCACTGCATTTGTTCCTACCTCTAACTGCATTCTGCATCCCACCTTTCACTGCATTTTTTACCCTCATAATACCCCTCACTGCATTCTGCACATACCACTCACAGTATTCAGTTTCTCACTGCATTCTGTACCTATATTTTACTGTATTCTGTAATCCCCCCTCTCACTGCATTATGTACCTACCTCTAGCTATATTCTGCACCCATTAGTGCTCTTTGCATTCTGTAACTGACTGCTCACTTTCTTCTACACCCTGACTCAGCTTTTCTTGTTCTTTGTTATGTGGTCTGACTCAGTGTAACACATCTAACTGTGCTTTCTGCTATGCTAAGCTCATAATGTACTCTGTTGCTTGTTTTAAAGCCCCTGGTGAGTGTATATTTAATCCCTATTACATTGTTATCGGATAGCATGGATAATAAAAACAAGAAATCAATTGGCCGACAAATGTTACTCCTCATTAATTTAATTTGTAACTCTGACCATAAAACACAATAGAGACAGAAAAGAACTGAGAGGAATAGACAAACATATTCTTAGTTGTATTAGTTGCTTGCACACTTGGAGCCACATTCAATTCCAAGCCCGCAACCGATCGCAGACAGCCGTATGTCTGCAGGTGTGTTTCGGGCTCCCGTTCGTCTCTGATTACAATGCTATTCAAGTTACTTGGCCAAAGAGCCGAAACCATAAACCATGCACTGGTTCATAGCAGTTCAGGGCGAGAACATGATCAATTAAGCAAGCCCGTAACCTCCCATTTAAAATCAGCCAATAGAAAATGAGACATGGACGTTACATATCAATCAATTCGGTTCGGGGGTCCGATATGCGATCTGACTAGCAAACCCGCAAAATAAAAGAATTATGAAAATAAATGCCAAGACTTTTCTAGTCCATATGGGTGGCCTGATATGTATTAACTCATTGATACCCGAGATCGATTTAACCCCGAAATGAAACATAAAAATAAATCTTATATACTGCCTATTTGCAAGCTTGAGACTGTTGTGCAATTAATTGTAATGTATTTTATTGCTTTCCCCATTATTTACAGTGTAGTATTGTTTTTTTTATTTGCATTTACAGTGCTGTGGAAAAAAGGTTAAACCCCCTTGCGGGTCCTCTCTAGCAGTCATAGAATATTCTCCTTCATTTGCCATTTACGGGTGTGAAAACATTTGCGGGCTTGGGGAAATTGAGCAAATGAATAGCGATTTGCAATTTTAACCATCTTAACTCTTGCGAAAGTTAAGGATCAAAGGCTTCAGGAGGCTGTAAGTTACAGGTTTAACCATCGCAAATTTTTATAGGCCGTAACTTGTAACCGGTTAGGAGCCTGCAAAAAGACTCCAATTGAATAGCAAATTAACTTGCAACCTCAATTACAATTGAATGCGGCTCATGGTTTTTCAGGTTTCAGGGTGAGCATATAATTTTTATGCATTTCATTACAAGGCTCATCTTTGGTCACTGGGTCCCTAAAAGTCTGAGTTTTTTTTTTTATTGAAACTGTGCTTTTCTTTCGAAACTTTCCACTCTAATTTAGGGCTGTGTAGGTTTCTCAATAGCTTTGCATTAGTTTAAGGAGAGCTTGGTTTAGAGTTATGAATCTTGTAGAAGACACTACAAAGGTCAAAATGTTTAATTTTTGTTCTATTTACTCTTAATGTTTTCTAGTATGTCTGTCACTGATCACAAGATACAATGTATAGTCAACCATGAAAAATCATTGCCTGTATGACCCGTTATTTCCAATAGGCTTTTTAATTTTCAGTAACAAATTGTATACTTGTGGTAGTTTTATGACAGATTGATATATATTGTTATAGTGTTTTTTATATCACTGTTTGTGCTTCTGTGGTTTCTCTGGAGAATTATTGATTCATATCTGGATTTATATTTTATTTATTGTACTTCTATAAGTTCTTCCTACATACTTTTTGTTCAATACTTTTATTCATTTACTTTTTAGGGGTTAATATTATATTGAATTCTCTCTCAGCCACATATGGTGAGATCTGTTTTGTACTAAACGATTTAAAATGCAATTATTTATATTTTTATTGTGCAGTATTGGTTAACTATAGTAGCTCTTAATATTTAATTTTATTTTAAATGAGTTGTCTTTATATTTTTTTTATATAAAACACTGTTTTTTTTTTTCTCCTCCTTCAGATCCAATCTTTATTAACTTGAACTGTATTTGTAAGCCCAATTTCAAAACACACCAATGATAAACATTCCCAACCACAGTAATCCTTTAAACAATCATTTGAGAGACATAACTTACTTTGAAGAATGTAATATATATGAAGTCATCAAAAGTTTCCTTAATTAACCTAAAAATATCTGGCTCTGGATCAACAAGAGACACCAAGCTTTTTTCTTAAAGAGACATACAGAACTGACAGACACTTCAAATAATCCAGTCATGATTCATTATAAATAAACATGTGAACTAGTTCTTGGATGCATTGTGAGTTCACAATGGCATGTTGGGTGACATTTACGCATATAGCTGTCAGTTTAAATAATGGACTATATATTGCTCCTGAAGCATGGTTTATTATTTAGAAGTGTATGAGTGCACTCTTTGTATATTTTGTGTTCTTCCGTTTTGTATGGCTCAATATAACCTTCTCTATAATTTATCATATAGCTCCATATAGACTCATCCTATATAACTCCATACAGTGCCTCCCTATATCCCTCTTATTACCGTATATAATACCTTCCAATAACTCTCATTGTTTCATATAACCTTCCCTTATAACTCCATATAATCTCTCTGTATAATACCTAGTAGATATCTAGAATGTCTCCACACTTCACCTCAGCATTTGTATCATTCATTGTATGCTTTGTTCTATTTTATTCTACTATCTCCACCAAACAATCTCGCTTTTCCCAGTGTGAAAGATCCATCTGCATAGTATAAATATTAAACGTGTATGTACCCCTAGACATGGATATATCCCTTACAATGTCCCCCCATGCATGATGTTTATAAACATTTTAATGAGAATCAGGTGATAGAGTCAATGTGATGTGTGAGTGGTATGTGAGTGGCATGACTGGTGAGTTATGGGGACAAATATGAAAATGTGTTACAGATTAGTACCAGCCCCATCTATGAGCGGGGAGTCACTGTTGCCAGATGGTTGGAGGGCAAAGGTTATCTAACATGCACTGCAGAAGGTCAGACATACAGGCACCAACTATATGGCCTGTCTACAGGGTTTCTCTACCCCAGAACCAGGGGCAGAGAGAGAGAGAAATACATGTTCTCCCTTCTCCTACCTGTGCAAGAATGAATTAGGTTGACGCCCCTAAAGGCGGCCCCGGGGGCGGAGACTAAAAGTTCCCACGGATTAGCCCCGTCTGATTAGACAGAGGTAATTAACTGATTGTAAGAGTTACTCCATTGGCCCAGGGGGGATGGGGGTTTGGCTAAAGGTAGCCACTCCCTATAATGTGTTGTGCAAGGTTTTAAATAAGCTGAACCAATTCAATAAAGTGTTCTTAATTTTCATCACAACTTGAGTAAAGATGTATTATTGACCAAAGGACATGCTGGTAGTAAAGATCGTCAGACTTACTATCCAGGCTGCCCAGTGCACACTACCCAAATGCTGGGACATATAGGTCTTTGTACCTTAACACTCACCAGCTTCCCACAATCTCCAATTTCTCTAATGTTCATACAGACCTGGCAGCAATCACTCTCTCATCAGTATTATGAGTATTGGTGTTCCTTGATTTTCTTGTACCTCCTTGTCTAATTACAAGCCTCATCAACCATAGATGACTCCCACTCTAAAAACAACGATGAATATACAAATCCTTGTATTTCCAGTCTAATGTTTGCTTTAATGGCCATCTACTCTCACATTTTGTGATTTCCCTTGAAGTAGAAAAACAGAAATATTAGCAAAACATCACCAGCTTAGAGATGTGGAGAATAGTTCGCCGGCGGACTGTTCCCGGCGAACATAGCATGTTCGCGTTCGCAGCGAACTGCGAACATATGCGATGTTCGATCCGCCCCCTATACTTTATTATTGAGCAAACTTTGACCCTGCACCTCACAGTCAGCAGACACATTCCAGCCAATCAGCATCATACCCTGCCTTCCAGACCCTTCTACCTCATGGACAGCAGCCATTTTGGAATCATAACTAACTTGCAGTCTTACTGAGAGGAGGGAGAGTGTAGGTGATGCTGATTGAATAGGGAAATCAATAGCTAGGCAAGTTTATTCAGTGTCCAGTGCAGTGCTGAAGGACTCATCAGATCTCCCCAAAAAGCCCTTTTTAGGGCTATAACATCATTTTTTTTTTTTTTTTTTCTGTCTAATCTAACTTCATTTGCCTGTCTCCCTGCTAGCCCCTGCTAGCAAGTGTGTGTGTCAGGCTCACAGCTTATACTGTGTGTGCACAGTGCTACCAATTCAATCTTGTTTACTAGTTGTCTACTTTTAAAAAAACAAAACTTTTATTTGTTAAATCTTAGTTCATTTGCCTGACCGCTAGCCAGTGTGTGTGTCAGGCTTACAAGAATTGTGCCAAGTTCAACCAATCCAATCTAGTGGTGTACCAGCAGTCTACATTAAAAAAAACAATAATTTTATTTTCTTAAATCTAAGTTTATTTGCCTGACCGCCAATCTAAGTTCATTTGCCTGACCGCTAGCCAGTGTGTGTGTCAGGCTTACAAGTATTGTGCCAAGTTCAACCAATCCAATCTAGTGGTGTACCTGCAGTCTATATTTAAAAAAACAATCATTTTATTTTCTTAAATCTAAGTTAATTTGCCTGACCGCCAATCTAAGTTCATTTGCCTGACCACTAGTCAGTGTGTGTGTCAGGCTTACAAGTACTGTGCCAAGTTCAACCAATCCAATCTAGTAGGGGTACCAGCAGTCTACATTTAAAAAAACAATAATTGTATTTTCTTAAATATAAGTTCATTTGCCTGACCGCAAATCTAAGTTCATTTGCCTGACCGCTAGCCAGTGTGTGTGTCAGGCTTACAAGTATTGTGCCAAGTTCAACCAATCCAATCTAGTGGTGTACCAGCACTCTACATTTAAAAAAAACAACACTTTTTTCCTGTGTAATCTAATTTCATTTGCCTGCCTGCCAGCGTGTGTGTGTCTTAGGCTCACATCATATACTGTGCCCACTTGCCTAGTCAGTACCACCACTCATATCTGGTGTAACAGTCTGTAGTACACATTTAAACAAAGAATACAATTTTGACTGTAATACATTGAATAGCAGTTACTTGTCTGCAAGCGTCTGTGTCAGGCCTACAGCGTCTACTCTGCCAACTTCTGCAAGTGCACAGTGCCACTCATATCTGTTGTCACAGTAGCTTGCATGAATAGTACCAATCTGTCAAAACCTGTAATGATGAATGAGGTCTAGAGTAGCCTGGTTCCCTTATCCTCTACAGGTTGAGATCTAATGTTTAGGTGACTCCAGACCAACACATGAGTACAAGCAGCACACAAACTCAAAGCCGCCATCCTCCTCCTGGTCCAGCATCATCAGCCACATCAACCACTGCTGTTCTCCTTGCCCCCTCTCAACCATCCGCCACTCCATCTCTCGCCTTGAGCAGTTCCTGCTCATCTGCCCATAGTCAGGTGCCTGTAAAGGACATCTTTGAGCGTAAGAAGCTAATGTCACAAAGTGCCCCAAATTTGAAGTGATACAACCAACCAAGCATCTTTTTCCCTCTCCCGGTCCCAAAAATCCAGGCCTTATACACGTGCCCTGATAGGTGACGTAACAAGTATTAAACTGATAAGAGTAGTTCTTACAAACACGCCACTCCTATATGGTGGCACCTTTGATTGCACGCGCCGTGCCCCAAATTTGAAGTGAAACGACCAACCAAGTATCTTTTTCCATCTCCCGGTTCCAAAAATCCAGGCCTTATACACGCCCCCTGATAGGTGCTGTAACAGGTATTAAATTGATAAGAGTAGTACTTACAAACACGCCACTCCTATATGGTGGCACCTTTGATTGCACTTGCCGTGCCCCAAAATTGAAGTGATATGACCAACCAAGCATCTTTTTCCATCACTCGGTTCTAAAAATCAAGGCCTTATACACGCCCCCTAATAGGTGACGTAACAAGTATTAAACTGATAAGAGTAGTACTTACAAACACGCCACTCCTATCTGGTGGCACTTTTGATTGCACGTGCCGTGCTTCAAAATTGAAGTGATACGACCAACCAAGCATCTTTTTCTATCTCCCGGTTCTAAAAATCCAGGCCTTATACACGCCCCCTGATAGGTGCTGTAACAGGTATTAAACTGATAAGAGTAGTACTTACAAACACGCCACTCTTATATGGTGGCACCTTTGATTGCACTTGCCGTGCCCCAAAATTGAAGTGATATGACCAACCAAGCATCTTTTTCCATCACCCGGTTCTAAAAATCCAGGCCTTATACACGCCGCCTGATAGGTGCTGTAACAGGTATTAAACTGATAAGAGTAGTACTTAAAAACACGCCACTCCTATATGGTGGCACCTTTGATTGCACGTGCCGTGCCCCAAAATTGAAGTGATACGACCAACCAAGCATCTTTTTCCATCTCCCGGTTCTAAAAATCCAGGCCTTATACACGCCCCCTGATAGGTGCTGTAACAGGTATTAAACTGATAAGAGTAGTACTTACAAACACGCCACTCCTATCTGGTGGCACTTTTGATTGCACGTGCCGTGCTTCAAAATTGAAGTGATACGACCAACCAAGCATCTTTTTCTATCTCCCGGTTCTAAAAATCCAGGCCTTACACACGCCCCCTGATAGGTGCTGTAACAGGTATTAAACTGATAAGAGTAGTACTTACAAACACGCCACTCCTATATGGTGGCACCTTTGATTGCACTTGCCGTGCCCCAAAATTGAAGTGATATGACCAACCAAGCATGTTTTTCCATCACCCGGTTCTAAAAATCCAGGCCTTATACACGCCCCCTGATAGGTGACGTAACAAGTATTAAACTGATAAGAGTAGTACTTACAAACATGCCACTCCTATCTGGTGGCACCTTTGATTGCACGGGCTGTGCCCCAAAATTGAAGTAATACGACCAACCAAGCATCTTTTTCCATCTCCCGGTTCTAAAAATCCAGGCCTTATACACGCCCCCTGATAGGTGCTGTAACAGGTATTAAACTGATAAGAGTAGTACTACTTAACACACCTTATAATAATGCAGAGAGAGGCAACGCAGTGAGAGGAGTCTGAATAAGAGGAGTCAGAGGAGGAAGGTGGCTTTGAGGAGGTGGAAGACCAAACACAGCAGGCGTCCCAGGGGGCTTGTTGTCACCTTTCGGGGACCCTTGTTGGCTGGGTGGAGGAAGAGACCTTCATTGACATCAGTGAGGACAAGGAACGGGACATGGCTAGCTTGGTATCCAACCTTGTGCAAATGGGGAGTTTGCGGTTGTGCAAATGGACTGGTTGCGGTTGTTTGCGGTGCGTTAATCGGTGAGATTGGTCTGTCACTGTGAAGCGGGCCTAACCCTTACACTACCTGATCGATATAACATCATAACTGATGTTTTAAAGCACGTTATTCCAAACAATTTAGGAATGTTAGGTAATTTATGCCCTTTATGGCTTAAAACCAGACTCTGCATCAACTATGTAATTTTCCGAGGGAGTTTTGCCATGGATCCCCCTCCGGCATGCCACAGTCCAGGTGTTAGTCCCGTTGAAACAACTTTCCAATCACTATTGTGGCCAGAAAGAGTCCCTGTGGGTTTTAAAATCCGCCTGCCCATTGAAGTCTATGGCGGTTCGCCGGGTTTGCCGGTTCGCGAACATTTGCAGCGGTTCTTGTTCGCGGTCCGCGAACCGAAAATTTTATGTTCGCGACATCACTACACCAGCTCATTAGCACCCCACCTAAACAACTATTCTCAACATTAAACAACAACCTACACCACTATCCCAGAGTCCCACAGGTCTCATGCCTCTCAGTGCTCACTGCCTTGGACTTCACCAACAACATCTGTAATATTAGGTCATCTCTCACTATGGCACACCAGAGCAATACATATCACCAGCTACTCCAACTACTGCCTACAACCAAACAAATGTCCATCTTCAACCCCACATCATACAACAAAATAATTGAACTCTAGAGCTTTATTTGCATATAGCACATGGGAATATAACTTTATTAAAACACTCAAAAAGATGCTGCAATGGTTAAAAACATGGAACAGTGAGACCTGGAATTGATATACAGTGAATAAGGTCGGCTATGCACATGGGCAATAATGCTAGTGATGTGGGGGTTGTTATTACAGCGCTGTTAAGTAGTGACGTTTTTCTCTAAGCATAGCCGCTTTTCTTATATTTGGAGTGGGCACAGTATGATTGTGAGGATCCCATAGGGCAGTGGACCTATTCCCAATCGAATTAAATAATAATAGGGACTGATACAACCTATGATCGACTGCCACACCACTTGGCCATCTCTGGTCCCACATTTATTGGTCTGTGTTTTGAGTGTTTGGTTTTTATTTTGAGAACAGTTTAGAGTACCTGATTATATATAGTTAGCTCATAGTGTGAGGTCTATTTTATATGATCCAACTATAGAGTAGGTCTTTTGTTGTACAGCACAGGGCTTCATGCTAGAAAGTGGGGGGATTAACATAAGTTTGCCCTTCAGGTAGGATGATCCATAACGATCACAGGGCTCTCTCTTTCCTATCTAAAGGGATGATTTTAGTGCACTGTCTGTTTATGTGTGTTGTTATATGATACCCTCCTTCTCTAAACTAAAGGAATTCCATAGCAATGTGGCTGAAGCATGTCATAATGAAGTGTCCTTCATCCTCATCCAGCTCAATCTGCAGCTGCATACGATACAGTACATCATCCTTTCCTCCTTTCAATACTTGCCAACATTGGGATTGTAGGCACTCATCTTGCATGACTTCAGTCCTCTCTGACTGGTCACACAGCAGTGGTGTAATGGTGTAATTTAAGAACTCAAATGTTCTCTCCCCACTCTCCAGTGATGTTTATCAGGGATTTATCCTCAGAACACTGTTTTTCTCCTTATACACATCACCCTTAGAAGCCCATATTTCCTCTGTTACTTTCTCTTGCTATTTCTTTGCTGATGACACTTTGGCTTCCTCTCTTTCCCTACATTGAAACCTGATTTATTTTCTTGCATCTCCTCTTTCCTTACTGCCATTCAATCCTGGATGGCTTCTTTGCTGATGACATGAGATTCCCTACTACCAATTTCCCAAAAACACACATAGAAGAGGGCCTAGCCAGTGGAGTCCATACACTGGTCAGTCCAGTTGGTTACACCTATTGACAAACTGGTGGCACCAGTGGGTTTGCTATTAAGGGTAAAATCCAAGCACATTGGAGAAGCAACAGTAAAGCACTACCAGTATGATGAAGTAGACATGACAGAACTAAGAGAGTTTATTCACAGCAGAGGACTACCACGAAGTTCTGTTATCCTCGTAATGGGTGGTGAAAGATGCATCAGGTCCATAGCTTTGAGGACGCTGCCCAGGTTGTTGTGCTGAGGCAAAACAGGTTGGTCAACTTGTGGTCCAGTGTAGGGGGACCAAGTGGCTGTAGATATCATTGGCTCCCTTGCTAGGATTATCACAGTGGGAGGCTGTAGCTCTTGTAGCCATTTTTCCAAACTTCTGTCACACCAGGTTAGACTGTTTATGGCTAAGCTGGCCACTAAATGTGAAGACCTGAAGGCTGGGCTAACATCCCACTCTTGTCGTCCTATTTGCCTTGGATTACTTTTTTGTTCCAGAGGGGTGCCTTCAGCTATGGCATCATGGGTATTTTTGGGTCAGGTGGATACCCAAGGGCAGCATCATCCCATTACATACCTGGCAGCAAATTGTTGACAGAGAAATCAGTTATGCAGCTAATGAAAAGGATTTCCTGGCAGTCATCTGGCCCTAAGGAAACTACAGTGCCACCTTTTTGGGCACAGACCATAACCCATTGTGCTAGTTCAATAGGGGGCTTGGGACAATGGTTGCCTATTGAGATGAAACCTATCCCTGCAGTCTCATAACTCTGCTATCTGATACAAGCAGAGTAGAGCTCATCAGAACGCTCATGGTCTCCAGTCATCCATGACACATTTTGGGTCTTGAATCACCTAGTAACTGGAGAAAAGAGGGATTGTGACAAAAGCTTTCCTGGGAGAGAATGTATTGAAGTGCTGTGGTGTTGAAGTTTGCCATGGCAACAATGACAGTTGCAAATGAACTTTGGCTTTCTGTATTAGGCTAAATGCTGATTTGAGCTCACAGAAATGGGAATTCCTTACACCAATACTTAGAAACCAATACAGGATCTAACCAGTGGGATTAATTCTTTAGTTGGCCCTGTTGTTCCCTCCTCTTGAAACGCCCAGCCTTTTATGTTTGTTCAGCAGAAGCAGAATGTCTGTATTTTAACACAATGATGTACCATTTAATACATTTGCAAAACTCCTTGGTTAAGCAAGCTTTTGACAAATGTAAATAAATAGAACAATTAAGATACAATAGCCCTTTCTGGCATTAATGTAGTTACTCATCTATACACTTTGCTTGAATCAACTGAATGCTTGATAAAAAAAAAGATTAGCCTTTTGCTTTTTAGCGTGTATTTACTTCCCTCTTCATAAACCTCTTTAATTCCTTTACTTTCTTACATAATCTCCTTTCCTTAGAAGGATTATTGGCGATGGTGCTTGATCCAATAAACTACACTAATCATCACATTATAAGCATATAATTTAATTGAATATGTAGCAAAATATAGCATAAACCTTCTCTTATACTTAGTGATATAAACTACTGAGGGAATACTGACACATTTTCTAAGCCTTATTCTGGAGACCACCTCCAGTAAAAGCCTTTGTGTTATTCAGAAACACTAACTTGATCTGAATGGTAACATGTCAGAAGCTTTCTCTCATCCCATCCCAAGCTGAGCACACAGAGCAGGTCCTGTTGACTTATCCGTGTAGAGAATAGTATTATTTTTACACGTGTAGCCGGTGATAGAATTTCTCAGAAGTAAATGAACACTGCACAATGACTGATGATGAAGTTTCTAATTTTTGGAAATGTATTAATTCTCTGAAATTGTCCTTCAGATAGAAGCTCTCAATCTCCACAGCAATTAAACTGTAATCATTTACTTTTACACCACTTACTGGATGTTCAGAGTAAAGAATAATGCTTGCTTCTTTTGAAATGTTTCAGATCAAATGTGTGTCAAAGTTTCTGGGTTTCTTACAAAAGCATTAAATATGTAATACTGCAATACAGAAATATCAAGAAAAATGTAATTATTCTGTCAAATATATTTTATTACTTAAAGAAAAAAATAGAAACTTTTCAAATAAATAATAATTAATAAAAAAAAGACATTAGTAATAGAGAATGAAATTGAGTAACTATATAATTCAGAAAAGGTTAAAAGAAAAGAAAAAAGAAGATAAAAAGAAAAAAGTCAATAAATCAATAAATCGATAATTTCATCTATTTTTATTTAATATTCAATATTGCCATGGGCCTGAAGAGTCATGTAGTAGGCTATGCAAATATTCTTTGTTTGAAACATATTGTATTGTTATAATTGGACATTGCAGGATAGGAATCAACTCGTTTCCCAATGATTTTTAGTCACAGTTTATATGTATTAACTAGAGTAATTGTCTGTCATAAATGATGGTATGAGTCAATTCTATTGGGAAGTTAGCTGCAAAATAGAAATCTTAATTAATAGAGCATTTACTGTTAATGTAAAAATATTATTTAATACAATCTTTATTTTATTTATTTTCTTCTTTTTTTTTCTTCTTTCTTCTCTCTTTCTCTTCTTTATCTCTCTCCTCTCCCCTTTTCTCTCTCCCTTTCCTTTCTAATATCACTCTTGTTTCTATCTATTTTCCCCTTTCATTTCACCTTTTCATTATCCGCTCCTTCTCTTTTCTCTCTCTTTTTCTGTCTTTGCTCTCCCTTCTCTAAATACTTCTGTTTACTCATCCTTCTCTCTCTGTTTTCCTCTCTCTCTTTTTCTATATTTACTAATTCTTCTCTTTCTCTCCTTTCCCACATCTCTCTTGTTCACTCTCGTTTTTGCTCTCCCTTCTCCCACTTTTCTGTCTCTTTCGCTCCTTTTCCGTCTCTTTTCTCCACACTCATTTCAGGTTTTGATTCAATTTAAAGTCTGGTAAATATCTAAAATGTCCTATCTTCTTAAATGGTTTGGGGTGATATATGTATACGAAACTCAGCCACAAATCAGTGATTTGCTGCGGTTGGGTCACAGCCCCGCGTAGAACTACTCTTACCCTGGTATTCAATTTGCCGGCGCTGCAAGGAGGTCCCTTTTCCCGATAATCACAAAACCATGCTATCGACAGTAAGCACTTCCGTGCTTGAACATGTTCGCGGCCGCAAGGCCCTTACTCGTGCTTCAAGCAAGCAATCTCGGAGCACTGTAAATGCAAAAATAAATTCAAGTGCAAATATAAATTCAAGACAACAATGTAAAGCACGGTAAATTATGGGGAGCACAATGGGTGACATGAGGATTAAAGGCACAACATTCCCTAGCTGGCACATCGCCACAATACAATACTTGATTTCAAGTTTAATTTACCTCCAAAGTCATACAGGCTTGAATAACGAGTTATGGGCTTGGAGGTTATTAAAGTCCGTAGGACTTTTGAATTCAACCTCCATTTATTTTCAAAGTCCTACGGGCTTGGAGTTTGAAGCCCGTAGGACTTTATGATGAAAATTGAACATGAAATAGAGACACATGAGAGGGAGGAGGGGGGAAGAGACACAGGGGAGGGAGGAGGAGGAAGAGACACAGGGGAGGGAGGAGGGGGAAGAGACACAGGGGAGGGAAACAGGGGTTGAAGAGACAGATGGGGGAGAGACACAGGGGAGGGTGGAAGAGACACAGGGAGGGAGATGGGGGGAAGGAGAAACAAGGGAGGGAGAGGGGGAAAGAGACACAGATGAGGGGGGAGATACACAGGGAAGTGAGGAGGGGGAAAGAGACACAGGGGGGGAGAGCAGAAGAAAGAGACACAGGGGAGGGAGAGCGGCCCGTGATGAGCGCTAAAGACATTCATCGCAAGGCCAGTAAAGTAGAAAAATGACGGCAATAACATTTGAAAATGTTATTGCTGTCATTTTTGTATATTTAGAATCACTCTCTATGTGAGTCCTGTGATCCTCTACTGTAATCGTTTGGGATGATTTTTTATATAGTAATTTGAGTCTAATATTGGTGTTAATATTGCCTCTGCATTCTCTTTCTCCATGTTGACAATGAAGGGAGGTGGTGCTATCCCTGTACACCCCTCAATACCTTCTTACTTAAATCTTTGTGTCTCCATGGTGGGATGGGAATAGGGACGATGACTCCACCTCTAAGAATTTAAAGCACTATTTTATTCCAGAAGTGTAATTTGCGTTATAACGTAAAATGGGCTGTGGGAGCTTTTTTCCCTACAATATTCAAAGCATTTAACTTGCAATATTATATTACAGCACTCACCCACATCCATAAATCCTGTCTTGTCCGTAAAAGATTTCAGTGTAGGAAGTATGTGTATATTACACCAAACCAGGCATTTCACTTAAATTACTGATGAGACACATCTCTAAACAATGGAAAATGTGTCATGATTATTATAATGAGTAAAAATAATTTTAATAAATGTACAGATTAATTGAATTTGTAATGGCAGTAAATGAAGTGGTCTAAGCTGCCATCTTATCCAGTGGTCCACACATCACAGCAAATCTCAGTCTTATACAAAGATTGTCATGACTCATTTTGGGACGGCCCTGAACTCCAAAAGCAACCCTTATATTTTGGACACGAAAATGTGTGATTGCTAAGATCAAAAAAGCCATTACAATGGATATGAGACTTGTTGTAAGGACTGCGACATGTTGTTTTTATGTGTAATGTAATGTTGGCCACAGTAATGAATGTTGGGGTTACTATGTCATGTGATATGCACCAATGGTTGCTTATAGGTGGCAAAAATGGTTTTACTATATTTATTTACATTATGATTTATATGTATTTGATCCAGGCATGGCATTTTCAGATGTTACTCTACTCTATAGTCTCTCATGTGTGATCAAAGTACAGCCATAAAATCTGAACCTAACAAGATAACCCTCAAGCTCTGGTACATCTGGTGACCAGGAAGGGGGGTTTAATAGCCTAGGAACAGAGTGGGGAGGGGGGAAAATGTGGGTTTATTGTTTTGTTTTTTATTTGTTTGGAAGAAAGAATAAACTGGAAGTCTGAGTGTAACATGCTAAGCAAAGCCTCTATGGAAAAGAGTTTTATTATTTTCAATAAGACTGTGACCTTAGGACTGAGTTATCATAAGACATGTTCTGCTGGGCACTAAGAGATTGAACACAAACGTCACAACCTAGAGAGAGAGTCTGGAGTGTAGGTGGCCCCTCATACTATTAATGTAGATAAAGTTCTAGCTTAAGGGCCAGTGAGACTTGTAAAAAAACATTTGTTTTCAACTTGGGAAATAGTTGCTGACAAGTCTCATATAAAGTGGCATCACTAATCAAAACAACTACAGGTGATCTTATGTTGCTGAATGCAGCCAACTCATTTACAGGCATTGTTTAGGACTGAACTGACAATGATAAAACTTCAACTTAACAAAGTGTTCATTAGAGTGACTAAGGTAAAAGTCCTCAGCACAAAGCTAGCCTACGCTTTGTCAACCCTCTGCAGAGATAAATACATTATATATATAACTAAAATCCCCCTGTGCTGCCCTCAGTATCAGAAATGAAAAAATCCCCTGGAGTCACTGAGATTGTCTGTGCACCAGGGTCAAGCACACACTTGTTAAAGTGGATTTCTGTGTAACATCATCAAAGAAAGGCTCAGTCATTGTTCTACATATTAGGAGCAGATGTAGTGTTCTCCACTAAAGTGTCAGGATAGGAAAGATAAGTAAACGTTATAGGAACATTTCTTATTCTTTGTTTGCTATCAAAACAAGCAATTTTCAATATGTTAAAGTTAATATGAGGCTTCCAAAGAATTGGTATTTACATATTGTTGGAGTTCCATGTTGGACATACTTATCCAGCTTTATAAACAACAGGACCACCCTCAACAATTGAGTAACTTTGGGTAATAATATATAATGGTGCTATGCATTTTACAGGTTAGCGCCATTTCATATTTAATCTATAAATTATAATAATTGCAAACTTTTTAATACTTTACAAAAATATATGATAGCTTGTAGTTAAAGGCATATTTAAGTTTTATCGATTATGAGTGTGTCTGAATCAGCAGTGTATGAAAACATTATTTTTACAAGAAAAAAATACCAAAATAAACATTATTATATTTGTCCCAAAGCTTGCTAAATCTCTTGAGTTTGCCAGCAGTTGATTTTTAAGACCCCTGTAAAGCCCTTATAAAATTAGCATAAAATTCATAATTTGTTTTGACCAATCACAGTCAACTATTACGTTGTATAAATCTGTGATAGCAGTTTGGGCCGGTAGGAATCAGGTGATGTGAAGGCACACAAACACTGCTCTGTAGATCTCTGCATTGTGCTACTGTTAGCTTGAAGGTTAGGAAAGGGTTAAAATCCATACCCAAATGCAGTGTTTCTATTGGGAGGTTCATTGTGCATATGTAGGTACCTCTAGGGGTGTTGAAAACATAGAATGTGCATAGAATGGCTCAATGTATTGTGTGTGTCTGATATAAGCCGCATGTGTTAGATTAGAAAAAGGTAAAAACAGGAAAACCTAGATATACCTTTAAGTGACCTGCATTCAGAGGAACATAGCAACAATGTTCAGTAAAATCTAGGTTAATCCTCACCAGTTTACTTTGAATACACCAGAGCTTATTCTGAACATTTTGTATCGGTGTGATGCTCTCCCTATGTATGGATAGGATAACACAAACCAGATCTAACTTTGAGTCATTCAAATTATACACAATGCTCAAATTATGTAGTAATAATTGCATATAAACGTATACCATTTAAATAAGCAACAAAAAAATGCTTAGCTTAGCTTTTTCTCTCAAGCACAAAATGCCATAGTGTACACTTTTTCTGTTTCTGAGCTTTTTTAATCCTCAAGTGGTGAGAAATCTACAGTTAGAAAAGAGAGGTAGGGTTGAAATGAAGGACTCATATTGGGCAAAAATAAAGAAGGTAACACCCATCTACACAGCTAATTAAACATATAGCGATAGAGAGAAAATAAGAGAGAGATTAAGAAAGAATAACATAGGGGCATAACCCGTAGTCTGAGATTCAGATTTTAATATGGGAGAGGATAAGGGAACTGTCCAAAGGTGACCCTGACAACTTTTATTGATGACAGGTAAAATTTCTTCATCACTCCTCTACACCAATGTAAGTTATCTCCTGCCCCTGAGGGCTACCAGCAAGACATGTACTCTTATAGCCTGCTGATCTCTCATTATATTAATTTATGGCATGATAGCAATTTTGTAAGAAGATGCTCACTGATATTTGGTTTCTACATTCAGCAGCACCTCTTCCATGTGTTCCATCATGGCTTCCACTGTAGAGGACATTTAGCGGGCAACAAGTCTCCAAATTTGAATCTACTTCTAGCTGAGCATAGTAAAACACTGTTCTGGGTCTTCCAACTTGGATGAAGATACAGTTTTTTCACTATCCATGAATTTTGTTGAGTGGCTTTGTAATTCTCTGATTTTTTTTTAAATCAGAAGATTAGCCTTGGTACAATAGCATATCCATCTAAAATTTTCAGGATTTGAGTTCTGTACACACTGGGGCACTCTAGTACATATGAAAAGCCATTTAAAAGCTACATTACTATTTTGTGTATTGATACAGCAGGGAAGCATACGTTAAATGTATAAACTGTAAACATGGAAAGGATACATTGAATTTAGCCTTTATCATAAAAAATATGCAAATGCTAATTTCTTGTTGAATAAAATGATATTAAATAACAAAACCCAATATATGGTAAACACAGGTTCATGTACTACAGAGTCACAGAGAGTACACTAAACTATCACAAAGATCACGGTCAGTTCACATTAAGTACTATTATACCAAAATGTACTAATTTATAATATCCTTCAGTTCATTGGCTATAAGTCATTATGTGCCTGGTCAGTATCTGGGGTTTCATAATTCAATCATATTATAGTGTAGATATAGTGTAGATGTAGTGTATGTTATTTTTCACTTATCTCAAACACAGGCTTATTAAAAAAAGAAAGCACAATATACTCTTGCCAGGAAGAGTGGAAGAGTGTAGGGAGGAGTGGGAAAGGAGGGAGAGCGGAGGGACATTTGTTAAATGATTGGAGTTTTGGGGAGTTGATTCTTATCTCCTTTCCCACATTTGTTCTATAGTAGGTAGCTTTTACCATTAAATTCAAGTCTCTTTGTCCGGAAAATAAACCCACAGCAAAAAATAATATATGCCTTCAGGGACCAGCAGAGTATCAATATGTATTTAAACTTTTAAATAAAGATTAGCTTAATACCATTTTTCTAGCTTAATTGGCTTCTCTCTGCAACTCTATTCTAATCACTCAACAACATAAAGGAACAATAACATATTTAATTTTAAAACATACTCTTGTGTTATCCATTCACATTTTTAAGCTGGGGTGATTATATCACATTAGCTGCATAGATTTAACTTAGAAATCAAGCAATCTCTCATCAGTAGCCAGAAACCAGGGTTTTGATGTGTTATAAACCACCATAACTGGCTATGAAAAATAAAATTGTTATGGAAATCTGAAAAAATAGGAAAGCAGAGCAAACTGAGAATACGAATGGACCAAGCTAATGAGAAAGCAGAGTAACGTGAGGGAAGTGTATCATTAGGAAATGCAGGAGTTGTGATGGGAAATCAGTAGCAAAAAATCAGAACAAAGAGGCAATTCACAAAATCTAATGGCAAAGGAGCTTAGGCTTCGAGGTCCAGGAATATCCATCACAACTGTCCAGCCTTCTCCAGCTCGGTTTTGATCTTCTTATCCTATTACCTTTTCCAGTTTTAGGTTTTCTATTAACAACAACCCCCCCCCCCCTATTTTCCCTTACAACTTGGTTTTCCTTCTTTTCTCTTTATTCACTGTGCTGTTTTGTATGCTGTATTATAAATAAAAAAAATAAAAAAACATGAAGACTTATGCTCGTGCAGAGCCTATTAAATTAATTTGAGATTGAGGTGTCAAGAAAACCACATGGAGCCACAAAAATAAAGCATCTCATTGGAAAAAAAACAAGTCATCTGAATTAGTCTTCATCTGAATTAGTCTTCAGGAAGTCGCCTTTATTGACCCCTTTAATCCAAAGTTTGGTGAATAGTGTTTGATCATTTCTCTTTTGTAAGCACATTGATAATTTTGTTTGCTTTGGAGTTGGTCGTGAAATGTTTGCAGTTTAACATAACTGACCACACAAGAGCAATGTTTCAGCCACCTAATGTTCCTCATCAAGTTCAAAACAGTACAATTACCCTTTAGAACAATTGTATAGCTCACCCTAAACTGCCCATACAAGGAGCATGAGCAATAATATGGTTGTTAGCTCAGAATTCTGGGAAAAACAGTTATTACACTGCATTCTGGGAAGCTGAGCTGGGACATACAAATGTGGCCACAAATACCTCGCTCTTCAATCCATAACCATTATCAAACATGGCTTCCTTTAAGCTTATGCATGCTATATTACACAGCTTTAATGCAAAGCTGAGCTTTGATTAAACACAAGCTGAGTATCCTATCCATGTACAACTGTTTCAAGCTTACTGGCTATCATCAGCTTTAAGTGGGATCTCAGCTTGTGTTGTGTATATATTTATATGAAGATATATATTATTTATATATTATTATTTATATATATATATATATATATATATATATATATATATACACATGGATCTGTAGTACCTCCCCCACTCTCTTCCCTGTACCTCCCCACTTTCTCCCCAGTACCTCTCCCACTCTCTACCCAGTACCTCCCCTACTATTTATATATATATAGTTAATTATTTCAGCACTGTTATATAATTTAACTTCTAGAAATAAACGGATTGTCATGATACCAACAAAAAGTATGTTTGTTATACAAAAGTGACCTATATTATAAAAAAAAATACACAATGGGCCCTTATTCAATTGAGCAATTGTTGGTTACTGGAGCCCATAATGTAGCCCGTAAACTAATTTACTATTCAATTGGATTATTTTAGCTACACCCATCGATTTGCGGGCTACAGGTTTGAAAATCTCTGCGGTTGTCAAAATTGTAACTCCAATCCAGCTACGCTTTTGTTCTTTCAAGTCCGTAAATGTTACAATCGCAAATTGCTTTTCAATTGCTACAATTCCTCAAGCCCACCAATGTTTTCACACCCGTAAATGGCAAATGTAAAAGATAATCCTACACATACCAGACAGGACTCGCAAGGGGGTTAAACACCTGTTTGCAAATGCACATAAAAAATCAATACTACACTTTAAAATACTGGAAACAAATGAAAGACATTAGAATTAATTGCACAACAGTCTCAAGCTTGCAAATCTGCAATCCAACATTTATTTTTTTTACATATCATTTCCGTGTTATATCAATCTCAGTAATCAAGGAGTTAATATATATAAGGCCACCCACATGGACTAGAACATTTCCTTCATTCATTTTTATTATTTTGTACATTGCCAGATGCAAGTCTGAATTGATTGACGCTTAACCTCCATGTTTTAATTATGTCCTGATGATGGTGTCATTTACTATTGGCTGTTTCTAAATCAGTAGTTACGACCTTGCTTAATTGATAAGGTAGCTGTGAGCTTGATCAATTGAATCGCTCTGTAACTGTTGCAAATTTCAAGTCCACATACTTACGGCTGGTATAAAGGCAACTGCGGGCAACTGAATAGGGGCCAATATTAGCAATGTTAATGTTCTATATGAGCCTTTTTAAATGAAAGAAAATAGTGTATGGATTGCAAATCATTTAAATCTGTGCGGTTGTAAAATTATGGATATATTTATAATTTGCATTTTAATAACTGCACCAATTTACATTTCTGCACATAAAATCAATCTTAAAATAATAGAAATGTGAATATATATATATATATATATATATATATATATATATGCAACCTATGTTTAGCTACGTTGAGAACAGCTGAAATATGAAGAATATGTTGATATCTGGATGGCATTTGCACAGTTCACGTAAGGCAGGGCATGTCATGTGTGAAATGAAAAACAGCATATCATGTGTAAAAGGAACAGAATGGTGTCTCAATTGAGGTCCCAGTGACGTCCATGAGATTCCCAGAAGCTGCATCGCATTAGTCCCATATTTTCAGTGCACTGATTTAAAGAAGTAGACAATGGACATTGTGTTTTCATAAAGATAAAAAATAAAACAATATTCAATTTACTAACTATTATATGAAATGGTATGTTGTTTTCACAGTAGTGTTAAAAAGCCCCACTCCCTATCTTTTATGTTTCCATGTCTCCTTCCTGCTTGTAGGGCAAACATGCCAAAATAATGGTCTGTTTTAAATAAGTGCAAATAGCAATTCCTTGAGTATTACTGAGCTAATCTTAGTTTCCAAGGTTCCCACCTACTTGACATATACCTCTATTTCATCTATACTACAGATAACATTATGCATTAGAAGACAACAATGTGGATGTCCAGCACAGCATGCAATTGCATACATAGATAATACATTTAAAAATACTTTTATTTTACCTTAACAAAACATTGTGCTTGTTCAATACTAGTATTTTTAAAATAGCATAATGAAAATATCAGACTACAAGGACCATTTAAAATGGCCTTCTTCTCTCAGAAGCAATGTCCACTACCAAATAAATTCCAAATAATGTAACTTAATCAAACTTGAGAGTGCATGTGGGAGGGGGGTCAATTACATATTAGGGAGCTTTCAGAAGCACACACATATCTGCAGAAACAGTACTCACAGCACCCTAAAGAAACATTTATATTCATAGCTAGGGGCTTTGGACTCAGTTAGGCATGACTTTAATTAACTTATTTATAGTAAACACATACAGTTATCCACTATGTATAGCATTAATGAAACTGATTAAATTGTAAAATTAATTCTTCTCATTTTTAACACCACTACTATTCATAACATTTTTACACATTTTATTCTGTTATATATTTTGCATTCATGTCTCTTTCCTCTGCTAAGAACTGTACTGGCTACAAGTTAGATCAGATACTTATCATGAACATTCACTAACTTTTAACAAGCCAATTTTATTTAGTGAACCAATAAATTAGTCAAGGATAATACAAAATTGTTTAAGCTTTCAGTGCACAGTGGTTCTTTCTTTAATTGGAGGAGGGAGTCTGAAACGGCACTGAAGCTGCTAATTTCTATTCACTGTGCAATGGAAACAATACAGGTAGTCCTCGGTTTATAAAAGGGTTCAGTTTCTGGTGAAAATAAAAATGGTGTAAATGTAGCTATAATATAATGTACGGCAATGGAAAGTCAATGAGTTAAGCTCTTGGCTCAATTACAAATTTACATAAATAATATGATATATTACATTTAAAGCTCTGAAATTAATGCTGAGAGCAAAATAGCATTTTATCAATATAAATCAGTTAACTGCATAAAATAATCAAACTAATTGTAATTAAATAAAACATTTACATTTTGTACATTTACTTTAATGTTTCTGAAATCCAGAGGACATTTTTTTAAGATCTAATGTAAGGCACTTGCACTGATATTTTTAAAAATGGCATTACAATTTAACCAGGACGATAATTACCCTTTTCTACAATTACTTGAAATACTGCAAGAAAATGCTACAGCTGCCTTGCCACTTCATTTCAACCGTAATTTCATCCCATTACCTACCTTTAATCAACAATTAATAATTAATGTTCACAAATTGACTAACCTATGAAAAGTATGTCAGTAAACAGGAGGAATCCGTATAATGGAAGAGGAAGTTCCTAATATGGAGTCCATAGTTAAAAGCTTTTCCAGACTTGCCATAACTTTCCTCACAGAAGTAAACATATTTTAATTACATGGCTGCAGTCACTGAAGAGTCTGAAGAGATCTTGGATCCCAGGAGAAAAAATATGTCACTGCCTCCACTTCTTCCCCATCTATTTACCTGGAACTGAGATAGCTGTTTGCCATGCTCTTCACCTTTTCAACGTCAAGCAGAGGGCCAGCTTATTCACTCAGACAACAGAGTGATATCTTCTGAGGTTGTTGCAGAGGCCCCTGCAGGTTTTCTATGGCCCCTGCGGATCCCTGGTCACCCCTGTGAGTCCCATCTGGTTCATGCAGGTCATCTGTGACCCCCTGGGGACCCTTATGGCCCCCCAAACATTCCGTGGGTCCCCTGTAGCCCCTGCTGCCCTGTATGGCCCCTCAGCCTCCTGTGGCCCCTTAAGGCTCCCTGTGGGCTACCTCAGCCCCTTGTGGCCTCCTCTGTCCTTGCAGGCGCCTGTTGCCCACGTTGACCTCTGTGGCCTTCATCTGCCTTTTGTTGCCCCCTCAGTCCTTGTAGGCTTTTATGGCTCCCGCAGACATCTTTCGACCCTCTAGGACTGCTGTGGGCCCCCTCTCAGCCCTCTGGGCTGCCATGGCCCCTCCTTACCCCAGAAAGTGAAGTGCAGTATAAGGCAGGTAAGAAAGTATTTATATAGGGTTTAACTTCTCTTTATCAAGTCTAAAGCAATACTGACAGTTTGAATAAAAACAGCGATGCAGAGACAGTGGTGACAACATCTGACATCATCAGGTAAATACATATATGGGGAATAAACACAACATAGTAAAGGAAACATATACTCTATATACACATATACACAGTGATGTCCTTCCTGATGGACAAAAATCTCACTAAGCCTGTTTTATATATACTATATATATATATATATATATATATATATATATATATATATGTATATCGATATATATATATATATATATATATATATATATATGTTATATGTATATGTAAACTTATATATATACAATGCTATGGTGGTGTTAAGGTTCTAGTAAAATAATTCATGGCTAAGGTGCTAAAATTTTGGTAAGGTTTTCCACAACTCATGTGTTGAAGGGCTGAAAAGGATTTTCCAGCATATGCTATAAAAGTCTGGTTTTAAAAGGCCACTGAGGTCACACATTTGCGATCAAGCCTTTAGAAGTTTTAATTTATATCAACAAAAAAGTACATTTGGGTGTACATTTGCATATCAAAAAGAGCACACACAAATATACTAAATTAAGCTTTCTTTCAATGACGAATTAGTCCTCAAAAAAGTAATTGAATCAAGTAATTGAATCAAACTGGCTTTGGCTTTTGGGCCACCATCAAAAATCTTGGGGCTCAGTATCAATAAGCATAAATATATTATCAATTTTAGCATGTCAATAAAATAATTTTACTACTGTGATGATGCAGGGGTAGGAGCTATTACTGCCCAGGGCCACCTGCTATAGAATACAGGTTAACTGCCCACAAGGACTATTGAGTTCTTGGAAATCTCTGCACCAGCACCCTGATATCTTGCTTCTGTATAAGTCAAGGGTCTCTCCATCAGGAATCAGCACTTCCAGGAGTCTCAGTAACCTTTCTGTGGTAGTGGCCAGGACAAGTTACTTGTAGAGTGGAGATAGGATCAGTATCGAAGCCACCAGGAGCAAATATGTGAACATACAATTTCTATATGTCTCAGCAGTGAACTGATTTATTTTTGGAAAGTCAATAATATTTATAGGGGTTTAGATACAGAGGGTGGTGTATTCAACAAAACAATGACAGGGAGTGGCAGACAAACACAGGAGATTGACTCCACATGGGGTCTAATAGTTTGGCATCCTGGCATCCTGTCTGGCACCTGTGAACAATAGGCCAACCTCCAAATACACATAATGCTGTCTCCATGTCTAGTGGTCCAGACCTCAAATAGAGTACATTCACTTTAACTGGCAAACAATGGGACAAAACCGGGGGTCCACGACAACTAGATAGATAAATAGATAGATAGATAGATAGCACATAATACAAGGGGGTCTGCAACACTGGCTATGTTCTTTCTGCTTTGGTGTAACTTAGGGGCTCCTTAGCCTGCAAGGAGATGGGGGAGATAGAGGCAGAAAAGAGAGGTGGAGAGGCAAAAGGGAGGAAGATGGAGAGATAGATTAAAGAGGGAGAAAGGGGAAGAAATAAATTGGAGTGGGAGTGAGAAAAGGTCGAAAGAGTAGAGGGAAGTAGATAGAAAGAAAGAGTAAATGAGTCATGATGGGGAAAAAGAGGTAGAAGGGGTAATAGTAAGGGAACAGAGTCAGGAGAGAGAAAATAGGGGAAAGAGTGGGGTAAAAGAGGGCAAGAAAAGATGGGGAGAGCAGGGGCAAGTGAATGGGAGAGACAAAAAAGGAGAAAGATAGAAGAAGAGTGGAAAAGGGGCAGGAAGGAGAGAGGGGGAGGTGTTGTAGAAGGGAGGGGAGGATATAAAGGAGGGGAGAGTGAAAGAGAAAATAAAGGGAAAAGGAAAAAGAGAGAAAAAGGACAAAAAAAGTTGGGGCAAAGATGAAAGAAGAGAGGTAGAAGGACCAGAAAAACAAGTGTTAGGACCATAGGAGGCTACAGAAATAAATGGAGGGAAGTGAGGGCCCTGTTGCAGCTGCAGCAGTGGTAGCTCTGTCCCTAATTAGCAAAAACTCTGCAGCAGAAAGTATGTCAAGTCCTGGCTGAGAAATGAGTGTATTCAATCTGTGAACATTTTGCTCATTTGATTACAGATCATGACTAGATTTTGGAAGCATTATTTACGTTCCAGCTTTTAAACTAGAGTGTTTTCTTATCAGCTCGGACATGAATATATAGCACTTCTGTAAGATTGTGTGAAGATAAAATTGAATATAGTTCCTCCTAATTACTCCTGTCACTTTTATACTATGAAGTAGTAAGTAAAAGATTTCGTGTATTAAACTAATTGTTACTCTACAGTAAGCCAAACAAATCCAAAAGCCAAAATATTCCAAAAGATACATAGAACAATTCTTGTAGAACATTTGCTTTATTAGATGATATAAATATGGTTCACTGTGTAGATGCAATGCATGCCATATATAAGTTGTTATCAACTAAATATAAAAACTGACAGGGGAGGTGAGTGGCGATGATGTCTTCTACTACAGGCCTACAGCTACTAATTAAAGGACAACTGTGTCCATACAAATAAAATAGCCAGTTTTACGCTTGAAAATAAGCACAACCTCTAATTTAGTACATTAAGATTCAGTTATATATCAGTGCGATTTACTTTACAGGTTCAAGTGACCAGATTCCTGCACTGGGTGGAGAAATTGAATACATGGATGCTTGTATCTGCACAGTGGGAAAGTGGCAGATATGTCTGCCAGTCCATTCATTAACTTTAATGGAAAGCTCATTGGTTTACAAGTTCCTCGCTGAGCAAAAACTGCACGAAGCAGGTTTGGTAAAGAAAATTGGGATCTATCCTGTTGTGTATGCGCAAGAAATCACCAGCACTGATAGCTGCAGTGCCATCAAGTAGCCTCTAGTGTCGCCGTCTGGTTTCAGGGAAGGCCTATAATTATTCCCCCGCTCTGACATGGCGCAACTCGATGGCGCAATGTTTGGCGTAGGGACTCAGCCCTTGAGGGCCTCGGGGGCACCTCTCATAGCTCAAGGCCTCTTCTGTCGGCGCCTTATATGCAAACGGAGGCACCATCTAGCGGCACTGCTGCTGACAATCTTTTGCATAGGGGAACAGGGAAAGGACCCAAAATAGAAACCTGTAGTAAAGACTAATTAGATAAATAAAGGGAAAAAAAGTAAAAGCTGTGATTAACTTTCTAACAGAATTTTTTTTTACTACAGTAATCCTTTAACAGATACTATAACTTCATATAATGTAAATATAAATGCCCTGAGTTCCAATAATATGAGAAATTCTACTTTTATTTCACACATTTGCTCTCAGTTGGTGAAGTGACTATAGATACTACGCATTCATCCCTTATGGGCCTAAACTGCTAATATGCATTGAAGCACCAGTAATTTTCCTTTTTTCTTTTTTTTTTCTTTTCCTTTTTTTAAATGAGGATGAATTGAATACATGTTACGATTTAACAACTATACTGCTTCAACCACTTGCAAATAATTACACAGAGTTTGCAGAACCCTTTTTTCCCTTTTGCTAAAACATCACTTTTATTACAAGTCAGATGATGTGTTCGGCTATCATTCATTTGTTGTAGTGGTTTTATGCAAAAAAAAAAAAAGGTTTATTAATAAGCTGATGATTTTCCTTTTTCTGACTGATCTATTCACACATGATTATACCAACAGCTCAGCAGGGCAGGCAGCAGCAACCTCACATAATTACTGAATACAATCAATAATAATGATTAACCAAACAAAACGTAAAAAAACAAAATACTGACACAATAAAAATCAATAGCTATATATAGAGTTTAGTATTTACAATACTTACAGTATTTCTATTATTATTATTTTAAGATTAGTTTTATGTTTATTATTTTCATTTCACAATAATTACAGTATGTAAAAACGTAGTATTTTTGTAACATATTATATGCTTATTAATTCTATTTTGTAAAGCACATAAAAGCAGCCAAAATTAGATTTACAGTCACACAATTATACTGTATGTATGAATAACAGTGTAATGTGTTTATTGACAGATCCAGATTTAGCAGAGCCATCTGGCTGTTAAATACTGCCCATACCTTCCAAATGCAGGCCATTAATATTACATACATTTACACAATTCTGCATTACAAACTTTGAACAGAAACATACAGTAAATTAACATATATTCATGCTTTAGTATGTAACACATTAAACATGGAAATGTAATAAGAATAATAATACATCTTTTCCCTTTTTTGTTGTTGTTAAACATTTTTTGATAAGGTACATATTCTTTCAATGCTTATTTGTTCATTTTAATGTGTAACTCCCAAAAGCTTACATATATATAATTGCCCATCAAAAATGACGGGATAATAATTTAAGTATCTCTACTGTTTTTTCCCCCTCCCTCCCCTGAGTCTCTTTCCCCTTCCTTCCCCTGGGTCTCTTTCCCCTTCAATCTCCTGTGTCTCTTACCCTCTCCGTCCCCTGTGTCTCTCCCTCCCATGTGTCTCTTCCACCCTCTCCCTCCCCTGTTTCTGTTACCCCCACTACCTCCCCTGTGTCTCTCCCCCCCTCCCCTGTGTCTCTTCCCCCCTTTCCATCCCCTGTGTCTCTTCACCCCCTCTTACTATCCAGTGTCTCTTTCCCCTTCCCTCCTCTCTCTCCCCTGTGTTTCTTTTCCCCCTTATCCTGTGTCTCTCCCCCCCTCTCCCCTGTATCTCCCCCCAGTCTCCCCCCCCTTCTCCCCATGTCTTTCTCTTTCCCTCTCCCCTGTATCTACCCCCTCTCCCCATCTGTCCCTTCCCTTATCATGGGGCGCTATGCACATACGCTGTGTGTGGCTCGCTATGCTCTGCTAACGCCTCGCATTTGCACATTTGTTTCCTGCTCAGAATGTCCAAGAAATAAAGTTATTACTGTACGGTGGAGGGCTTCTATCACTCATTTGCCCACCATAAATTAAATGATTGTTGTGGTAAACTACCTCCTCATAAAATATAAATATATACAGTCAGGTCCATAAATATTGGGACATCGACATAATTCTAATCTTTTTGGCTCTATACACCACCACAATGGATTTGAAATGAAACGAACAAGATGTGCTTTAACTGCAGACTTTCAGCTTTAATTTGAGGGGATTTACATCCAAATCAGGTGAACAGTGTAGGAATTACAACAGTTTGTATATGTGCCACCCACTTTTTAAGGGACCAAAAGTAATAGGACAGATTAACAGTCATAAAACAAACTTTCACTTTTTAATACTTGGTTGCAAATCCTTTGCAGTCAATTACAGCCTGAAGTCTGGAACGCATAGACATCACCAGACGCTGGGTTTCATCCCTTGTGATGCTCTGCCAGACCTCTATTGCAACTTTCTTCAGTTACTGCTTGTTCTTGGGGCATTTTCCCTTCAGTTTTGTCTTCAGCAAGTGAAATGCATACTCAATCGGATTCAGATCAGGCGATTGACTTGGCCATTGCATAATATTCCACTTCTTTCCCTTAAAAATCTCTTTGGTTGCTTTTGCAGTATGCTTCGGTTCATTGTCCATCTGTACTGTGAAGCGCCGTCCAATGAGTTCTGAAGCATTTGGCTGAATATGAGCAGATAATATTGCCCGAAACACTGCAGAATTCATCCTGCTGCTTTTGTCAGCAGTCACATCATCAATAAATACAAGAGAACCAGTTCCATTGGTAGCCATACATGCCCACGCCATGACACTACCACCACCATGCTTCACTGATGAGGTGGTATGCTTTGGATCATGAGCAGTTCCTTTCCGTCTCCATACTCTTCTCTTCCCATCACTGTGGTACAAGTTGATCTTAGTCTCATCTGTCCATAGGATGTTGTTCCAGAACTGTGAAGGCTTTTTTAGGTGTTGTTTGGAAAACTCTAATCTGGTCTTCCTGTTTTTTGAGGCTCACCAATGGTTTACATCTTGTGGTGAACCCTCTGTATTTACTCTGATGAAGTCTTCTCTTGATTGTTGACTTTGACACACATGCACCTACCTCCTGGAGAGTGTTCTTGATCTGGCCAACTGTTGTGAAGGGTGTTTTCTTCACCAGGGAAATAATTATTCGGTCATCCACCACAGTTGTTTTCCATGGTCTTCCGGGTCTTTTGGTGTTGCTGAGCTCACCGGTGCGTTGTTTCTTTTTAAGTATGTTCCAAACAGTTGATTTGGCCACACCTAATGTTTTTGCTATCTCTCTGATGGGTTTGTTTTGTTTTTTCAGCCTAATGATGGCTTGCTTCACTGATAGTGACAGCTCTTTGGATCTCATATTGAGAGTTAACAGCAACAAATGCAAATGGCACACTTGAAATGAACACTGGAGCTTGTATCTGCTCTTTGTAAATGGGATAATGAGGGAATAACACACACCTGGCCATGGAACAGCTGAGCAGCCAATTGTCCCATTACTTTTGGTCCCTTAAAAAGTGGGAGGCACATATACAAACGGTTGTAATTCCTACACCGTTCATCTGATTTGGATGTAAATACCCTCAAATTAAAGCTGAAAGTCTGCAGTTAAAGCACATCTTGTTAGTTTCATTTCAAATCCATTGTGGTGGTGTATAGAGCCAAAAAGTTTAGAATTGTGTCGATGTCCCAATATTTATGGACCTGACTGTATATATATATATATATATATATATATATATACACACACACACAGCCTCCTTCTGAAATGCTACTTTGTAGTGATGAAGGGGCTTGTGTACCTCAATGAAGCTGTAAGCTACACCATGAAGAGTCATCCAAGATGGGCAGGTCATAGTAGAGATGCCAGAAAAATTGCGGGCCCCTGAGAGTGAACTGGCAACCCACAACCACATACACACACAGGAGAAGGTAGCACTCCAAGACCAGGACCCAGTCTGTTTGTTGATAATGAGATTTCCCACATCATATCTAATACAGTGTTTACCAAACCAATTGATCCAATAAACTCTACTATGTAGTATTCATGAAACCAAATCCAGGATCTTAAAATGTCTTCCAAATCCTCTCTAGGACAACAAATCTCACTAGGAGAACACAAAAAAAGTGTTTCACTGTACAGAAACACTTTGTAGTCATGGGTCAAAAGAGTTGAGAAGGGCTGCAATGACAATTTAACTCCATAATAGAAAAGCTGTCTGCAAAATGATGCTTATTGAATTTGTGCCAACATGCTTTTCCAATATTATTCTTAGGAGCTACATCCATGCTACATTTTCTGGATATCAGATAACTAAATAAAAATCATGTAATGTAATGATCCACCTGTACTCACACACTATATCAGCCTTATTAAATTCCAATTCTACAAATTCTAAAGGGCTCTATATAAGCACAGAGCATATTTTTTTTACAGAAGTTTTTAGTTAGTGAAGATCTTGTTTTTGGATAGAAGTTCTCTAACTAAAAACTTCTGTAAATAAAATATGCTATGTGCTTATATAGAGCCCTTTTAAGTGTGCTGAATCGCAATTTAATAAGGCTGTATATCGTTCTTCTAGATTAAGCTCTTCCTAGTAGGGACCTGAACTATTTTTCCTCTAGCTATCTGCTGACCCATTTGTGTTGTACTTGTATTGCAACTGTACTTATAGTTATATAGTTCAATAGTAATTAAGGTTGAAAAAAGACTTTCAGTCCATCAAGTTAAACCTGTTAAGATCTCCTCTGATCTGCAATATGCGGATTAGTTATTAATTAATTAGTTGTTAAATAATTATTAATAGTATAGTATTGGAGGATGAATAAAGAGTTAGTCCTTGTATTTCTTGTATTTCACCTTACATTAGAATTTGTCTATACCTTTGTATACTAATTGTACCCACTGTAAATTATTTTATTTTGTAAACAGCTCTACAGAAAATGGTGTGGCCTTATAAACAGAGCAATAAATAAGAATAGTATCCTGAAAATGTGGCCTGGATACCTGAGAACTAAGGTTAGATGAGGACTTGAAATAAAAATCAGATGCTAAATATAGAGGTATATGATCGTGCTTACTAAACTATTTGTAAGGAAGTGATTTTGTGGGTGCTTTTATTTCTGTCATTTAATATGTAATGAAGTAGAACTAGTTCATGTGCAACATGTTTCAAAGCATTAGATGCTACATGGATGGAAGGCATAAGTAATAAGTGTGATTCAACTTAAAAATCTTTCAGGAGTTGTATGTTTTAATTAGACATTGACCATTGCTAAAGTTAATTCATAAACACATTGGAACTGCTTGTCTCCACCACTATGAGGTAATTAAGTGGGTGGGAGCAGGTTAAGTTGGGATGTGGGTGATTGTCTTTGTTGTCTTGTAGTGACTACCCTGTGGCAACAAGTAGCATATCATCGCTGGCTGGTAGGTGATAATAAAGAGCAATATCTAAACACAAGCATGTATCTGATCATAAATGGGTGTAAACAAGCAGGCTGTCTGCATGAAAGTAAAGTTTAATGTTGAATATGGCTTTATAAATAATAGAATCTGAGTATTATTAAAATTTCTTGCCTACCTGACTTGCTTTTGCTACGGCATCATATTGCCCCTTTAACAAAAAATTGCAATGTCATAAACAGTCTTTAAACTATCAATCTTCTCAGTATAAAACAGAAGTATATGGACAATTCTAAAATAGATGATAATTGTAAAAAAAACACCCTTTTTAAAATAGTAACACAATTTTCTTTTCACACCATTAAATCATGGGTGTAGAGTGTGTGTGTCTCCAGTATATCTAGAATGTGTGAACACTATAATAATCAATCATTATAGTTGTGTTCTGAGCTGCTACTGGTCATAGCCCAAAAACTTTTAGAAACTTCGTACACTCCTGCTGACACAAAATTTCATAAAAGCTAATAAAAGAAAAAGACCTGCCTCAGCAGTAAAAGAAATAGCAATGCTGTAATTGCACTTTAGTATGAATCATCTCATTTTAACTATACTTTTTTTTTGTGAACATTTAGATTTTAATTTAGCTTTCTGTGGTTTCTAAAACAGTTTTAATAAAGTTAGTATGGATTCATAATATGATGGAGCCTCCTGTAGACTAACTTGTAATCAATCAGGGCAATCTCTAATCGTTGGCCTGGTTGGGGTTCTCTGAAGACTGGTTTGGGAACTAGTGAACCATACAACCAACCTTTTTATTAGAATTTATTAAAAATACACAGGTGTGTGGTGTGTGTTGGTTTAAAGATTTTCAGAAATGGGTCTCACCTGTTTAATGGCAATCAGTAGTCTTCCATAGCAGTACACAATGACTCCAAATGGTAGGACCAAGCAGAATATGAAGAGGCACACAATGTAAGAGGTGTTATTGGTGTCACGAGAGTGCCAGTTCACAGAGCAGGTAGTGCCAGGTCCCTCTGGCCCATAGCTACTCCAACCAAAAAGTGGAGGAAGCGTCCAAAACAAACAGTACACCCAGGAGACTAGAATTGCCAGCCAGGCTTTCCTGAAGTTTGTTACATCAGCCTCGGTGCTTCCCATCATAGTGCAGTATCGCTCATAGGACAGAACGGCCAAGGACACCAGGGACACTGTTCCTGAAGGTAGACACGTGAGAGTTAGAGGACAGGGACACAGCAAGATACATATGTGTAATGCCAGCTATTATGTTTTAGGATCTCATCACACAATGGTCCAAATTTAGAAAAAAAGTGAATCCATTCAAGGATATATATTTTTATATATATATATATATATATATATATATATATATATATATATATATATATATATATTGACAGAGTGAGGGTGCATTATGTGGTCTCATTTGCATGTCCCGTCCAGTTTTCCCAGAGTGCAGTGCATATACTGTATTTCTGAGAAATTTGAGCAGGAAATAAACTCTCGAAAGGATGTCAGTCTAAATATTTGGCCAATAAAAAAGGTACCTCGATATATACTCTGATTATTCATACAGATTACTGGACGCTCACAGCTATTCTGCTCTTCATAGAAGAATGAGTGAATAAGTGAAGGGGCAATATTTTGATACTAAAGAAAATACAGATAATATTGTTACCTTGTTATATTTTTGAAAGCAACAAAATTTCCAGAAGTACTATACAGAAGTGCACATGAAACCTATACAGATTGCATTGCTAAAATTACAGTGAAGATGGAGATTGAGAAAAAAATGTGAATGGTGCATGCTGCCCGGATACTGGCCAGTCCATAGGCTGGAAAATGTGAACTATGAACTATCAGGAACACAAGTCTCTTTAAAAGTGCTTTTGAAATGGTATATTCATAGTGTGCTCTCTGGAAGAGCTAGTAGTGATAATAATGGGAACATGTTGTTTCAAAGTAAAATTGGCTGCTAAACACTTGGGCCCCTATTTAATTGAGCAATTGTTGTTTACCGGAGTCCGTAATGTAGCCTGTAAACTAATTTGCTATTGGCGTCTTTTAGTGAGCCGCAAACGTTCTACGGGTTACAGGCTGAAAATCCCTGCGGTTGTTAAAATCGTGACTTACAGCCCATATAAGCTTTTGATCTTTTTAGCCCGCAAAAGTTACAATCTCTAAAATCGCAAATCGCTATTCAATTGCTACAACTCCTCAAGCACGCAAATGTTTTCACGCCCTTAAATGTCAAATGTAGAAGAAAATCCTACGGGTACTAGATAGGACTCGCAAGGGGTTAAACACCTGCTCGTAGCACTGTAAATGCAAATAAAAAATCAATACTGCACTTTAAAAGACGGGGGAAAGTGATGAAAGACATTAGAATTAATTGCACAACAGTCTCAAACTATACAAATATGCATTAAAAATATATTTATTTTTATGTTTCATTTTGTTGTCATATAAATCTCGTGAATCAATGAGTTAATACATATCAGGCCACCCACATGGACTGAAACAGTATAGCCATTCATTTTTAATATTTTGTACATTGCCGGATTGCGAGTCTGATTGCATATTGGACTTCTAAACACTAATTGATTGACGTATAACCTCCATGTTTTACTGACATCATGATGACGGTCTTATTTACTACTGGCGGTTTCTAAATAGGTAGTTACGGCCTTCCTTAACTGATCATGATCACGCTCTGAAATGCTACTGACGGGTGCGTGGTTTACGGTTTAGGCTTTCGGCCAGGTAGCTGCGGGCTTGTTCAATTTAATTGTTTGCTCTGTAATTGTAGCAATTGAATAAGGCCCTTGCACTATAACTTAACTGATTCTGCATCAAAGGTCTCCTGCAAGTAATGCAAGATGGTGTCTAATGCAATAGGGGGCAACTTAGTTGTACGAGGGCCACCAAAACTCACACTGGTTTCAGTTTCTCTCTGCATCAGCACATCTGAGTTACTCAGTTTCATTATGATTGTCCCTCTTGTGTTCCTGCAGAGAGAGACTGAAATGTAGTATTCTATGTAGTATTTTGTATACCTAAACTTGATAATAGGCAAAATGTTGTTATAAAATTATTAAATATTTCTTAAACAAAACTACTTTTTCCACCATTTTCTTTTCTCAGCTGATACTATTTGTTACTTTCTTAGCAGGCTGTGTCCTTGCATACAAATAAGCTTTTCAGTACAGATATTGAAGGCTATGGCCGTTCTAAAAGCCACATTTGCATTGTGCAGATAGAAACTTCTTGTGCAATCAAACTGTCAGGAAACTAAGAAGCAGAAACTAACATGGTAGATTCCATAGTAACCTAAGTGTGTATAAAAGGCAATATATTAAAGACTGTATTATTTATTTGACATTTTAAAAATATTTTCCCTTTTTAAGGGTAGTTCTTCCAACAAGTATATTTTAAACCCATGACCATAATGGCCCTCAAGGATGCACAGACAAGACAAGTAGAAATGAAGACAAGACCCATGAATGAGCTTAGATGCCGTCCAAGATTAGGAAGGAAGAATTGCAAGAGAAGGAAATACTGAAAATGTGGATTGAAAGATAGCAAGTGAATTTAAAGAGAGCAGGGTAAAGGAGTAGAGCTTTTGAATGAGTGGTCAACAGGGTTAAAAATTTGTACATAAGTTTAAAATGGTCAGAAGCGGTCCATGATCCCAGCTGTGCAAATGTGGCATAAGTTAAAACTATAGTAAAAAAGCATACTTTATCAATTGAATGCCATTAAAAAATGCATTTTCCTACAGTTAACTAATATTCATGTTTCCAATTATTAGACTTCAGTCAGTATCTACCGTGACACTTTAAGACGTTAGCATGCCAAAAACTGAAGTAAGTTGAAAAAGAGGAAACAGGTTAAATAGTTGTAGACAGGTCTTTAAAGTAGTTTTGAGAGCAAAGTTACAAATAAGATGAAAGCATTAGGACTGGCATGAAAAGGTATATGACAAGGAATGAACTTTTGTGTACTTTATTTTATTAAGAAGTGCCTAAAAGCTCTGAATTGTCCTGCTTAAAATCTTGTAAATAATTCCTGATTGGTGTTTGCCCTCTGCAGCTCATGAAGACAGTGCACTTCTAAGTACAGGGGTTGTACAGTCTCATAGTAACCAATCAATGGCAACATTCTGCAGCATGCTCCTTGATAGAGGCCACTGTCAGCCTAATTTTAAACTGCACTTCATAGTCTGTGTATTCATGAACTAACTGAACTACATAGGACAGAGTCAAACAGGCACACATTTTATAAAAACCTAGTGAAATCCGGAAACATTTCATGTCACTTTAAGGTATAATGAACAAAGCTCCTACCTTGTAGAAAGGTTAGTAGATTAGTTAAACAATGCTCAAGCAGATATGGTAGAAATAAAGACAGTAAAGAATAAGAATAAGACTGTCCTGTGGAGTAATTAAGCTCAACTTCTTAAGTGTGATATAATAGGTAAACTAGATTAACCGTTTTTCTTTGAGAGAGAGAGAGAGAGAGAGAAATAAATGGGATATAGGGATAATTTATATGAAGTGATAGAAGGGTTATTAAATAATTATTTAGGGCAATAAGAATTTGTTTCTTTACTTATTATTAATGAGCAGGGAAATCATAGACTAAACCTATGGCAGGGAGCAAACCTTAGGGAGCTCTCATAAAATAATTGTCTGTTACCTCTCTGCACAGAAATAACTATAGTAGCAGAGATTACCTACAGCAGCAGCAAAAAATCCCTCTCACACTAAAGGAAGAAAACATTGGGAGATCCAATACAAATCCCCCTTTAACTTGTAATTCTCTACAACAGGGAAATCCATTGCCAGATCAGTCTCCTCTTTAACTGAACAAAATAACATCGAGAAATCCCGTAGTTCTTAAATCCCTGCACATTAACATAAATGACATCAGATCCAGCACCTGACATCATCTAATACTTATGTGCAGACCCTTTTTGTCAGTACAACTGTACACCATTTAAACTGAGAGATCCATCATACAGTATATACTGTACTTATACACAAATAACCATGATTCAGAACAAATCTTACACTAACTATTGAGAACTCGGCACCTCTCACCTGCCATCACTTGAGCATAAAAAAAAATCCAGTGCGACTATTTTCTGCAACTATATACAAATAACACACATTAACAGCCTTATTAAATTGTGATTTGGCCAATGCTCTATATAAACACAGAGCATTATTTTTTTTACAGAAGTTTTTTATTTAGTAAAGACCTTGCTTTTGGATAGAAGTTCACTAACTAAAAACTTTTGCAAAATAAATATGCTCTGTCCTTATAGAGCCCTATTCAATTGGCCAAATCAAATTTTAATGAGGCCCTTACTAAGGGCCCGATTCAATTGCTCAAATCATAAATGTATACACACTTAAAATCACTATTAATATTGCTAAATATTCGGGAAAATATTACTTATTGGCACCAATGAATTCTTAAGTCAATAGAATGCATATAAACATTTATAAGAAAAAACACAAATTTATGAGTTCAAGGCGTTTGCGAGTAGCTAATTGAATATGGCCCTTAGTATCCAGTAGAGGTCTCACCTCCTGTACCAGAACACAGCTATTATATGCTGATTCCTTCTGAATGGAAAATAAATACAAACACACTAATGAAGCTGAGAACAGTTTAGAAATGGCCAACCGAATAAAAGAGACTGGAGTCATTCAAGGTTTCGGATATCCCTTGCTGCAACTCAAATACTAGCAGTTTCACCAAGTGATAAATCCAACAAATTGAATGTTGCACCCCCAGCACTGGCTGTTCAAGTCTCTTTTCTTATTACGTTACACTTTTTTAAGGTCTCAGTGGTGTGTTTTATGGAAACTTCTGACTCATGATAGCAAGTCCCCAATACACAGACACAGGTAAGATAACAAAGATTCACTAAGCATCACAGGGGCTGCAAAGTACTGCACAGAGAGCTTCCATAGGAATCAAAGCACATTACAGCCCTATAATGTACATCACAACCCTTGGGAAACTCTTATGAGAATCTAGAGGTGAAAGTACATTCTCGGCAACAAATCTTTCTATTAAATATGTTTCAATGTGCACTATTATAGACTATTTCATCATAAGGCATATTTATACTTAACAAGTTTTAATTTTATTTTATCTAATCCATATTATAAGTGAACTACAAACTATATACACGCTATATACTTATCAGCAACAACTTAAAGTCCCATTATCGAAATAAACAAGATACTCACCAAAAAGTGTGTTGACAAATCCGTACCATATGCAGCCTGCCTCCCCTATGAGCCAATGTCTCTGTGTGCTGGCCGCAAAGCTGAATGGGGTCCCCAGGATGCAGACCATCAGGTCACTAATGGAAATGTTCATCAAAAGCAGGTTAATGGGTGAGCGCAAAACTTTGTACTGGCAGAAAAGTATAAGTACCAGCAGGTTGCTGAAGAAGCCTAAAGTGCCGATGATACCCAGAAACACTGCTACCAGCAGGTGGCCTGTAGGGGACAAGTTTTGATGCTCTTCTGTCCCATATTGATGGCTGCTGCTCTTGCAGGTGACACTGCTAGTGTCACTGCAGCTGGGACTGAAGCTTGGGAAAGCCATGTGTGCTGTTACAAGAGCCTGCTGTGTGTAATATAAATACTGGCTTCTCATACACAACCCAGCATGTTGTTTTATTTATTTTTTCTTGCTGGGATTATTTCAAGACTCCTGGGCTCTGAGGGGTTAAAGGCAGCTGAGTAAGAGGAGAAGCATGCAGTCCATGGAAGGCTCCACCAAGTGGCCATTTAGCGGCTAGATCTGCTCTGTCTTTTTATGTGTGCTGGGCTTAAAGGGGGTGCGGCATACACCTCTCAGGGGGGCTGTCAGTCAGGAGCGGGGCTAGGCTAAGATCAACCTTAACAGGAGTGAGCAGAGAATCCTGTGCGCTGCAGAAAAATGTAAAAAAGCAGATGAGACAACTGAATTAAAAACAGTTTTATTATATCCTAAATTCTGGACTACAAGAAAAATATCTGTTTACCAAATTAATTAATGTACTTCACAGTGCAAGAATGCTCATTAACATACATCCTAACATTTCTAATGGCCAAGGAAGGACACTTATATTCTTGAAAAAATATGTTCTGTTACAACCATTCTAATCATAAAAGTAAACATACTATACATATATGCACTGTATGTTAGACCAAAGGGAGTGAGATATACACACATGTACTAAATTAGTAGCAGATACCTATGTATGAATTTGTCAAATACCAAAAAAAAAAGAAAATACATATATTTGTGCCACTCAATTGGTCTATATAATGTTATCTATTTAAAACATTTACTCAAGCATCTCTATCCCACATACTTTGTTAGCAAATAAATATAAAGGGTTGTGATATTATAGTCTAAATCGGTTCATACACGGGTGAACAGCTTAGTCAAACTTTGAATCAAAGTATCATATATATATATATATATATATATATATATATATATATATATGTAGATGAATAATCAGATATTGCGGAATATAATAATACCTTTTTTATTGGACAAACATATTCATAAATATATAAAAAGCTTTCGGAGCTTCATCTCTTACTCAAGTCCGGAGGCTATATATATTCATCTGGATTACTGGACAGCTATCTCACTCTTTTATATATATATATATATATATATATATATATATATTGAAGAATGAAGCAGCCATTAGTAATTATTAATATAAATATACTAGCGAATTGCCCGTCAAAAAATGACGGCAATGAAATTGTACGTGAGCTAATGCTGTTTGGTGTATAATAATGAAATAAATAATACATTAATAAATTAATATACTTTACCTATTTTAAAGCATTCTGTTGAAGAGCTGACAATCTGTTTTGATGTTGCTGGAGCATTAGTGATGTGGAGCTGCTGTGTAAGCGTGATGAATGTGTGCAGTGTAATAGTGTGCGTGCGCGTGACCAAACCGTTAGCGTAGCTGTGTACTTCAGCATTATTGTAAAATGGCGGCAAATGTGTGGTATGCGTCTTTTGCGGAATATCCGTAGGTGTTTTGTGGTGTTTTGCGTGTTTCTTGTGGTGTCTTGCGTGTTTAGAGTACTGTAGCCTCGTTTTCGTTTTGTTCGGCGGCCATTTTTTCTCTCGCTTAGAGAATTTTTTATTGTGTAAACTCTTTTATTTTGAGTTAAATGAAGGTGTAACTTCATTTTTTGAGGTCTCCTTGACAACAACTGCGGCCCTCGCTACTCGAGGGGCGCGGCTCGCGCGCTACGCGAGCCCGCAAGCGTTAGCAACAACTCGTTTGCTCACAACTATATATGTGATATATATATATATAGATTAATAATGAGTATTGCAATATAATTTGATGCCTTTTGTATTGCTCAAACATCTTATTTATAATGACGAGTTTTATCAAGTGTGAAGCAATACTAGCATGAGATGGAACCCTCAGTTTGAATAATAACAGCAGATGCAGATAGAGTGGAGACAGCATCTGACATCATCAGGTAAATACATATATGATGAATAAACCCAGCATAATAAAGTAAACATATATACACATACTATATACACATATACATCAATACATACATGAAAAAACAGAGCACTGTAGTCCACAGTGATATCTTTCCTGTTGGACAAACATCTCACTAAGGGCCTCATTCTATTAGCGGCCGCAGCCGTTGCGGGGCCGCAAGGACCGGCCGCAAGCTATTCGGCTATTCTATTCCCTTACGGCCGGAGGCTCCGGCAGGCTTGCGGCCGGTGCCTTGCTATCTCTTGCGGCCACTCGCGCCAGAGGAAAGCCTTTGATCTAAAACGGCCGCAAGAGTTTTGCAATTCAATTGCTCCGGGAAACCTCTCTGCAAGGCTAAAAGCGAGCCGCAGCTTACTTGCAGGAAAGAGGTCCCGCTAGCACTAATTAAGCACATAAAATAGCTCAAATAAAGCCATCCTGCACTTTGAGAAGACTATAAAGGGATTTTAGGTGTTAGAAAAAATAGCACATAATTATCCTATACTCAAATCCGTAAAATATTTTATTTTTAATATCCGTAAAATATCCATATAAAAAGTCCAGAGTGCTTGGAGCACCTCAGACATGCCCACGCCGCAGCCGGAAAATAAACAGTTAATTTGAACTCGGGTTTGGGCTGATGTGCAAGCTTGAGAGTGGGTTACTTTTAATCCTCATGTCCCCCAATATGATCCCTAGCATTTACAGAGCTGTACAGTGCAGGCTTGAATTTATTTTTGAGTTTTTATATTTCACAGCTTACGGCCGGTTCCAAGATATGCGGCCGGCCGTAAAAGGAGATCCTTGCGGGGCCGTATAATAGAATCGCGAGTTAACTGAACCCCCGCAAGGAATCGCAGCCTTACGGCCGATTTACGGCCGATAATAGAATGAGGCCCTAAGAGTGCTAAGTCTGTTATGGTATAATAAGAAAAAAATCACATGACATTCTGATAATGTGTTAGAAAAAACACAAGTCCATATTAAGTCCTGTATTTTTAGTGTTGAAGAATTTGATCATCTTTATTTCAAATGCTTTTCTCTCTTCGATGTTGTTAAATTTTCCTCTAAATATTTTGACTTTTAAGTTTTCGATGGAGTGATCATTCTGGCTAAAATGGTCCCACTGGGCTACAATAACTGTCTTCATGTAATTAAATTATATAATAATGTGCTTTCCCTCCAAAGGGATTTACATAATATTGAGGAATGGACATCTAAATGGCAGATGAGATTTAATACGGATAAATGTATCTGGGAAGGAAAAATAGCCATGCAATTTATAATCTTAAATGGAGCAAATTTAGGGGTATCAGATATTGAAAGGGATTAGGGAGTGCTTGTGGACAACTACCTAGGTAACAGTGCTCAAAGCCACGCAGCAGCTGCAAAGGCAAATAAAATATTAGCATGTATTAAGAAGGGTATAGAAGCAAGGGAATCAAATATAATTCTGCCACTATACAAATCTCTAGTATGCCCTCATTTGGAATATGGAGTACAATTTTAGAATCCCATTAAAGTTATTTATATTGTTTAGATAATAGTGGTGTCAAGCACCAAGGGTATAATAAGATACAGATCATACCTTTTTCTTCTATGTACAATTTTAGAGCTGGAAAAGGTACAGAGGAGGGCAACAAAACTAATAAGGGGAATGGAGGGGCTAAGCTATCAAGAAAGACTAACCCAATTAAACTTTTTTTCTCTAGAAAAAAGGCATCTAAGAGGAGATATGATTACCTTATATAAATACATCCAGGGTCAGTATAAAGATTTGTCAAGTGAGCTTTTTGTGCCAAGAGGATTTCAACAAACAAGAGGACATCCCTTGAGGTTAGAAGTAAAAAGATTCCACCTTAAAGAAAGAAAAGGGTTCTTAAGAGTAAGGGTGGTTAATCTGTGGAATTCTCTACCAGAGGAGGTGGTGACAGCGGATTCAATAGATAATTTTAAAAGGGGACTGGATTTATTTCTAATTAAAAAGGGAATTCAGGGTTATCCTGGATAATTAGAGAGAGAGTATTGATCCAGGGAGAAATCTGATCGCCAGTATCTGTGGTCAGGAAGGAATTATTATTTTTTTCCTTTGAGACAATTGGCTAAGTTTCACTTGTTTTTTTTTTTTTTTCTTTCTTTTTTTTTGCCTTCTACTGGATTAATTAATAATAAAAAATAAAAAAATAATTGATTAATAATTAATTAACAACTAATTCATTAATAACTAATCTGCATATTTCAGATCAGAGGAGATATTAAAATGTTGAACTTGATGGACAGAAAGTCTTTTTTCAACCTTAATTACTATGTAACTAAATTAAAAGTTATATCCCCAAAACCTCTCATCCTTGCATTTAAATAACCACCAAACCTGAAACAAAAATGAACAACTGAATATAAAAAATGGAACTAAACCTTGTAACAAACGTGCCTGTAAATTATGTCAACACATTTGTAATGATGATACAGCCAGACATAACAACAAGACCTATAACATCAAAGGATTGTATTCATGTACATCGTTTACTGTGGTTTATATAATACAATGTAATATATATGACACAGGCTGTTACATTGGAGAAACCAGCCAAAAAATGCATTTAAGGATGAATTTACACAGGCATTCAATAAGACAACATAATGAAGACAGTTATTGTAGCCTAGTGGGACACCATTTTAGCCAGAATGATCACTCCATCCAAAACTTAAAAGTCAAAATACTCAGAGGAAAATTTAAAAACATCAAAGAGAGAAAAGCATTTGAAATAAAGATGATCAAATTCTTCAACACTAAAAATACAGGACTTAATATGGACTTGGGTTTTCTAACACATTATCAGAATTTCATGTGATCTTTTCCTATTATACCATAACAGACTTAGCACTCTTAGTGAGATGTTTGTCCAACAGGAGAGATATCACCGTGGACTACATGAGAAAACGTGCTCTGTTTTCTCATGTATATATTGATGTATGTGTATATAGTATGTGTATATATTTTCCTTTATTATGTTGTGTTTATTCCCCAAATATGTATTTACCTGATGATGTCAGATGCTGTCTCCACTCTATCTGCATCTGCTGTTTTTATTCAAACTGAGGGTTCCATCTCATGTTAGTATTGATTCAGGCTTGATAAAGAGAGGTTAAGCCTAAGACGTTTGTCCAATACAAAAGGTATAAAATTATATTGCAATACTCATTATTAAAATATATATATATATATATATATATATATATATATATAAATATAAATATATATATATATATATATATATATATATATATATATATATATATATATATATATATATATATATACATCTTTTTACAGTTATATGTTACAACCACTCTGTGTAAACTAAGGTTTATAGATACACACACTTAAATATGAGGGCATTGAACCATACGGATATATATTCAATAGAATAGATACTCTATACTTTTTACTAGACAGAAAGTGACAGAAGGAACCAGAGAAGGTAAAAGTAGTCATGGCTTGAAAATATTGCTTTGCCCGTAAACATTGGACTTCTTTCATGAGATAAACATTTTGGAGGCTATGAGGGAGGGAGATTTCTCATTGAAAAGAAAGACTGAACTTCTAAAAGTTAAGAGACATATGTTACATGGGTGTAGGAGCCAATTAACATCTGCGGGGGGGGGGGGGGGGGGGGGGGAGGAGAAACAGCATATAGTATAAAAATACCAAAAAACTGCTTCTTTACACATAAACACACACATTGAAAAATCTCCTCTAGTTTCTACACCCACGTTAACATAAAATGCATTGCAAATGAAGATACTCTTGTTGAATGCTTACTGGCAAAAAATATCAAAATACAACCTTTCAGTTGCTGCCCCCTCAGTGACCACCCAGAAACCCATAACACTAACAGAGAACAATAAGTGTCGCTATTTATAACATATATAAATATAATAAAAACACAAAAAAAGAGAACCTGTAGAAAATCCAGAGGAGTGCTGGTTGGTGTAATGTGTGTTCTGAAAGGGAAGTGTTTAAACCACTTAGGTTATTTATGAAGCTAAGGTGTTAATGCACTATGACACACTTTAATCTCCTCTGGGACTGTTCTGGAAAAATCCAGAAGCTGAGCAAAATATAAACCTAGATTGGCTTGTTAGTCATCAGTGAAAGAGGGACAATGGCTCCAGAGACCATCAACCTGCTAGAAAGTGTACAAAAATGAATACGGTAATTAAACTATAGAAAGTGGTGAGAATGCAATCTAAGACCAATCTGATCATCATACAATCTAAAGCAAAAGCAACAACATTATGAATAGATTCAAATATAAAGCAAACAGAACTAATATATACAATATACCGGTAATTTAAGCAGATTGAAAAAAAAACGAAGATTGCTGAGTATTGTAAAGTAGGTAGCAATTGTAAGTCTAACAATAGCCAATTATAATAGCAAATAAGAAATACAAGACTGAAGGCTAAACAAAATCTATAGTGTCTTCATCCTAATTTAAAGGTTTGTCCACTCAAGGCAACTTCATAATGGATATACAAAATGTCTGCCTCTCAAGGACTTTTATTACTTAGTCATTAAGTGAATCCATTGAGTGGACACTGAGAGAGTTATACTGCAATTCATGCATTATTTTGATAATATTGGTAAATATACAGCAAAATAGCATTTGTAGCCTTTTTTTTATAAAAAAGCACAACAATTGTGTTACTTCTTTATGATCACATTTAAAAATCCACTTAATAGTGGAGTGTTTTAAACTATACATTAGAAAACTTTTTCTCATTTATGCATATAGAGGTCTGTTATCAGAATACCAAATGCCATCACGGAGCAATAGATGTACTAGACAAAGACATAGTTTATCTTTATGATACAGTACCGAGACTTTACTGAGCAATTCCAAGGACAATGTGTATTTTATATGTAGCTGCTCTGTGCATCACTTTGTAGAAACTGATTTTATAGCTATTATTAGGAGCAAGTATGGTACATACTGGTTAGCATTTTTATAGGAAGGATTCTAATAAAATATAATATAGGTTGAAATAGATTGTCTTAACCAGTAGTTACCATCAAAAATAAGGACATAACCAGAGTTTTATTGAATTACTATAAATCTGTCATAACCTTTCTCAGCTGAGCTTTTTTTCACTCCTGTGCTCTGACATATTCTGCTTGTCACATTTAAACATCAATTTCAGTGATTTTTCCCCCAGATAAACACACAAGCAATAAGTTTGATTTTCCATCAGAAGTTGAATTTTCTAATTATTATATGTCAATGCTTTGTATATATTCACAGTTATGGGAAAAAGCCCATGGATTTACTAAGCATCTCAAGTGGCTGATATATGCATCCCCTGATTTACTATACACTATTTCCTATGGGCCAAAACTGGGATCACAGTCCTCCTCACCTCATCTCAGCCACTTGAGCTGCCCTCCCCTTGTGTGAGTGACTATTTACTCAACCACACAAACAAGAGAATCATCATTCCATCAGTTCACCATTTCAAAACACTGTCATTTAGGAGCACACGTATAATTTTTTTGTTTAAAAATTGAGACTTTGAAAAATACAATTCACATAAGCACTTTTTTAAAAGTTTATGCTTTTGATATGCATACTTATACATTCAATCGAGTTTTCTGTATGTTTTCCACAAAACTCATATATTTTATTCTGCAGACCTTGAAATTCAGTCCATATTAAATGTATGAAGATTCTCCTAACACCCCCCAACGTTGTGCAGCAAAAGGATTACTGCATGTAATGATTTTCACAAAAGATCAAGAATTTAAATAAATTGAAAAGTTATTTATGCTAATCTTTACTACATAAAGGTATATGGAAGTTTACCTGTTTGTACCTTTTTCTAATCTAACACATGCTGCTTGTATCAGAAACACACATAACATGGAGTGATTCTATACACATACAGATTTATTTTATTTCAAAACAAAATTTAGTTTACACACCCCTGCTTACATAGGCATCTGCAGCCTTATTAAATTTAGATTCGGCCAATTGAAAAGGGCTCTATATAAGCACAAAGCATATATTTTTTTACAGAAGTTTTTAGTTAGTGAACTTCTATCCAAAAGCAAGGTCTTCACTAACTAAAAACTTCTGTAAATAAAATATGCTGTGTGCTTCAATAGAGCCCTTTTAAATTTACCGCATCACAATTTAATAAGGCTGATAACTACTGAATTCAGGTACAATTTGTCACCCTATACCTATAACCTTTAATCCAGCAGAAGCAAAGTGCTGAAACCCACAGCAGCAATGTCTTCGCTCCTATTTGCTTCCTTGTGGAGGGTAAACAAGACTAGATATCCCATGATGCTATGCTAATTTAGCTTTTATTTTCAAGGGGTATTCTTCTCAAAATCAACTGACAAAAAACTGAAGAAATTTGCAAATGTCAGGGTAAATTTATTAATGTTTATTTAAAAAAAAAAAATTCATGCAAAATACATATGTGCGTACACTACCGATTCTCCTCTATCCGTTGCATTCATATTCCAGGAAACTTACATATGCCTTTAAAAGTAATGAAAGCTGAACCATTACAAATTAGAGATTGTGACCATCATTCAATTTGCTGCTCACATTGCAGACAGCCAAATGCCTGTAATTGAGCTGCGTGCTCCTGTTGCTCTACTTTTGTGATGCTATTCAATTGGCTGGGACCGCAGTCGAGAAAATCGGAAACCATGCTATCGACAGTAGCATTTGCGTGCTTGAACATGATAGCGGACACAAGCCCGTAACTCGTGGTTCAAGCCCGTATGACTTTGAAATCCAACCTCCATATTTCATTGAAGTCCTACGGGCTTGAACCACGAGTTAAGTGTCCGCAATCATGTTTAAGCCTGTAGGACCTCAATGAAAACTGGAGGTTGGATTCCGTAGGACTTCACATTGATTGCTTTGATCGATATAACACAAAGATTAAACATGAAATAAAGTATTGGAGAATATTGTGTGTCACGGACACCTTTTTCCAGGCCTGGGTGTTGGCCCATTGAGCTCATTAACGGACAGACAGCTTGGCTCCAGCCACTGGATTATGTACGTAAACCCCTCCATTGTAGTTATAATCCACTCTAGCCCATTGTTAGCAATTTAAGTTAATCCCATCTGCCATGTACTCTATCTAAGGTCTGGACCACTCAGACACAGAGACGGCAGGATGTGCATTGAAGATTAATCCTATTGATCTCAGAAAGCTACCGTTAGACCCCATGTGGAGTTTATCTCTTGTGTTTTTCTGCCACACCTCTTCATTGTTGTGCTGTGTACATCCCCTCTGTATCTATCCCCTATTAATACTGCTGTCATTTAAAATAAAATAAAAATCATATATATCTGATTATGTTCCTGGTGGCTGTGATCCACCCTCTAAGTAACCTGTCCTGATCACTACAACAGGAAGGCTACTGGAACTCCTGGAAACACTGATTCCTGATGGATAGACTCTGACTGATACAGAAGCCAGATATCAGGGTGCTGGTGCCAAAATTTCAAAGAACCCAGTGGGTAGATTTCCTGTAGTCCAAAACAGGTGTCCCTGGGCTCGGATACAGTGCCTTGCAAAAGTATTCACCCACTTGGCATTTTTCGTGTTTTGTTGCCTCACAACCTGGAATTAACATGCATTGTTTTTGGATTTGCATCATTTAATTTACAGAACATGCCCACAACTTTAAAGATGTTTTTTTTTATTGTGAAGCAAACAACAAATCAGACAAAATAACAGAAAAAGTCAATGTGCATAACTATTCACCCCCCTAAAGTCAATACTTTGCAGAGCCACCTTTTGTGGCACTCACAGCTCCAAGTCACTTTGGATAAGTCTCTATGAGCTTGCCACATCTTACCACTGGGACTTTTGCCCATTCCTCCTTGCAAAACTGCTCCAGTTCCTTCAAGTTGGATGGTTTGCGCTTGTGATCAGCAATCTTTAAGTCTGACCACATTTTTTCTATTGGATTGAGGTCTGGGCTTTGACTAGGCCATTCCAACACATTTACGTGTTTCCCCTTAAACCACACAAGTGTTGCTTTAGCAGTGTGTTTGAGGTCATTCTTCTGCTGGAAGGTGAACCTCCATCCTAGCCCCAAAGTGGTACAGGTTTTGCTCAAGAATATCCCTGTATTTTGCACCATCCAACCTTTCAAAAACAGTGTGTATATGTAATGACAGATCCTGTAACACTTAGATTGCACACAGGTGGACATAATTTCACTAATTATGTGACTTCTGAAGGTAATTGGTTGCACCAGAGCTTTTTAAGGGCTTCATAACAAAGGGGGTGAATACATACGCACATGCCAATTTTCTGTTTTCTATTTCAAAAAAATAGTTTTATGTATATATTTTTCTCATTTCACTTCACCAACTTAGACTATTGTGTTCTGATCCAATACATAAAATTCAGATTAACAAAACATTGAACTTAAGGCTATAATGTAAGAAAATAGGTAAAAAGTCAAGGGGGGTGAATACTTTTGCAAGGCACTGTAGCCCCTACTCTCTAACCGTCACATTGTACTATTAATTCGAAGACTTAACATCACTTTCACTCTTAATAAAAGTACTGTATTGCATTTTTATTTGATTTTGAAGTGCTCCAATTTGTCATTAAGCACTTTGTGAGACTTCCTTGGTACCATTAACTTGTGGTTAGATAGTTGCCATTTGCGTGCTTGATGGAGTGGTTAGAGACGGAGAATCGGAAAAATTGAATAGCAAATTGTGCTTAATTGATCATGAGCCATATTCAATTGAGGTTTCGGCGATCAAGTAGGCCATAAGTGAGGTCGCATGTTAATTTGTTATTCAATTGCCGTCTTTTTGCGGGCTCTGAACAGCTTCCGAGTTACGCCTTGGAAATATGGTGATGGTTAAATTCTTAACTTACAGCCTCCCGAAGCCTTAGATCATTCAAGGCATCAAGAATTCTGATCACTAAAATCGCTAATCGCTATTCAATTGCAAAAATCGCTCAACACTGCAGCCTCAATCAAGCCCGCAAGCGCCAAATGGCAGCCCAATGCTAATGGTTCCAAATAGGACCCGCTAAGGGTTTACAGACTAGTTTGTAACACTGCAAATTACAATATAAAGACACCAATGTACTTTAAAACATGGGGAAAGCAATGGAAGGCAACACCCAACTATCAAATATTGCAAAAAAATAAAAATAAATTTGCCACATAGGTTGTAATGGTCATGCATATGCCAATATGAAAAGCCATGCTGCAAGATGCTGAAAGCTATTAAAGACACACTACCTCCTTAAATTGCAATACAAATACATGCAAATGGCTTACATATTATCCCTTTCACACTCACAGAGGCTCTAATGTGGAGCCTAAATTACAAAGATCATCTTATATACATCTCACTCATCACATCTACATTGGGACAACACATAGTGGGCAAATTACACCGCCACATGACATATATCAAGAAACAGAGAAAACAGACTTTATGGGCTTGAGCCTTCAGCTCATAACTCGCGCACTTGCTCAATAAAATAGCATCACATTCAGAGACGAACGGGAGCCCCCAACACACCCGCATACATTCGGCCGTCTGCGATCGAGTTGCAGGCTTGGCATTGAATGTAGATCCATGTTCCAGCCCTGAACTGCTACGAACCAGTGCATGGTTTATAGTTTCGGCTTTGGGACAGTAAATTGCGGGCTTGAGCAATTGAATAGCATCGTAGACATATGGCATACAGCAATCGCGTTGCGGGCTTGGAATTGAATGTGGTTCAATGATTGTATAAACCAAGAGAAGAAGTTATGAAGAAAGACTAACCAAATTAAACTTATTTTCTCTAGAAAAAAAAGCGTCTAAGAGGAGATATGTTTACCTTATATAAATACATCCAGGGTCAGTATAAAGATTGGTCAAGGGAGCTATTTGTGCCAAGAGGTTTTCAACTGACAACATGACATCCCTTGAGGTTAGATGTAAAAAGATTCCACCTTAAAGAAAGAAAAGGGTTCTTCACCGTAAGGGTGGTTAATCTGTGGAAATCTCTACCAGATGAGGTGTGACAGCGGATTCGATAGATAACTTAAAAAGGGGACTGGATTTATTTCTAATTAATGGGGGGAGGGACTATATAGAAGTATTGGGGTAAATAGGGTAGAGAGGGAAAGGGATTAATTAGTTTCCCATGGGGGAGGAGAAGGGGGGAGGGTTACAATAGACAGTAGGGAGTTATTAATAGGGGTCTCAAATACAGTGGCAAGCACTTCACAACGGCAGGGCCATAGCAACATAAAGTGTAAGCTTGCTAACACAAGAAGTTTGCCTGGGAAAATGGATGAGCTAGAAATATTAGCAGTACAAGAAAAATGGGGCTTAATAGGCATTACTGAAACATGGTGGGATGAATCTCATGACTGGACTGTTAATCTGGATGGTTATAACCTATTTAGGAAAGATAGGGGAAATGGTAAAAGAGGAGGGGGGATCTGTCTTTATGTTTAGCCTGAATTTAAGCCTATAGTCAGAGAAGATATTTATGCGGGTACTAACGGCATCATTGAATCGTTGTGGGTTGAGCTAAATAGTGGAGGAGCTAATTCTAAACGCATATTGGTGGGAGTATGCTATGAACCCCCAAATATAGCTGAATGTGAGGAAATACAATTATTGTTACAGATGGAAATGCAGCTAAGCATGGGCAAGTTCTAATAATGGGATACTTTAATTACCCTGAAATAGTGATGTCGCGAACATAAAATTTTCGGTTCGCGAACAGCGGACGCGAACTTCCATCAAATGTTTGCGAACGGGCGAACCTGGCAAACCGCCATAGACTTCAATGGGCAGGCGAATTTCAAAACCCACAGGGACTCTTTCTGGCCACAATAGTGATGGGAAAGTTGTTTCTTGTTTCAAGGGGACTAACACCTGGACTGTGGCATGACGGAGGGGGATCCATGGCAAAACTCCCACGGAAAATTACATAGTTGATGCAGAGTCTGGTTTTAAGCCATAAAGGGCATAAATCACCTAACATTCCTAAATTGTTTGGAATAACATGCTTTAAAACATCAGGTATGATGTTGTATCCATCAGGTAGTGTAAGGGTTACACCCGCTTAACAGTAACAGACCAATCTCCCCGTTTAATGCACCACAAACAACCGCAAACAACAGTCCCTTTGCACAACCGCAAACTCCCCATTTGCACAAGGTTGGATACTAAGCTAGCCATGTCCCGTTCCTTGTCCTCACTGATGTCATTGAAGGTCTCTTCCTCCACCCAGCCACCAAGGGTCCCCGAAAGGTGACAACAAGCCCCCTGGGACGCCTGCTGTGTTTGGTCTTCCACCTCCTAAAAGCCACCTTCCTCCTCTGACTCCTCTTCTTCAGACTCCCAGAGTCTGGGGGCTTCCACTGCCCAGCATGGAAGATTATACACAGGTCAGAGTCTGGGGGCTGCCACTGCCCAGCATGGAAGATTATATACAGGTCAGAGTCTGGGGGCTTCCACTGCACAGCATGGAAGATTATACTTGTTGCCTCTGTCTGCGTTATTATAAGGTGTGTACTGTTAAGTAGTACTATTCCTATTGGTTTAATCCCTGTTATGTCCACTATCAGGGGACGTGTATCTGGCATGGATTTTTGGAAGCGGGAGATGGAAAAAGATGCTTGGTCGGTCCTCCCACTTCAATTTTGGGGCACTGCGCGTGCAATCTAAGGTGCCACCAGATATGAGTGTCACTGTGCACTGGCAAAAGTTGGCAGAGTAGATGCAATAGGCTTCACACACACGCTTGTAGGCAGGCAATTGCTATTCAATCTATTACAGTCAAAAAAGTGTTGTTTTATGTCACTGAGCACAATATAAGCTGTGAGCCTGACACAGGCAGGTAATTGAGATTAGATTACAGGAAAAAAATGGTTGTTTTCAATGTATGTTACACCAGCAGGTATGAGTAGTGAAAATAATCACAATATAAGCTGTTAGGTGTTAGCCTGTCACACACACACGCTGGCAGGCAGGCATAGAATACACAAAAAAAATAAAAAAATAAATGTTGTTCAAAGTTTCCTCAATGATAAAGTACAGGGGGCAAACCGAAAAGCGCATGTGTTCGCCTTTCGCAGCGGACGCGAACATACGAAAATCGCAGCGAATAGTTCTCCGCAAACTGTTCGGGACATCACTACCCTGAAATAAACTGGATAAATGAGACCAGCAGCTCAGCTAAGGGGAGCAGGTTCTTGAGTACACTCGGGGATCATTATCTGGCCCAGGTAATACAAGAGCCTACTAGAAATGGGGCCATCTTGGATTTAGTCATCACAAGTAATATTGATATAATATCAAATGTTAAAATAGGGGAACCCTTGGGGAACAGTGATCACAACACAGTATCATGTGAGATTGAATACAAAAAACAGAGTTGTAAGGGGCCAAGCAAAAACTCTAAATTTTAAAAGAGCTAACTTTAATGGGCTACGGGAAGCAATACTACATATAGACTGGGACAAAGAACTTACACGGAAAAATACTGAAAATAAATGGACAACATTCAAATCCTTACTAAATAAACATACTCATCGGCATGTACCATATGGAAATAAAATGAATAGGAGTAAATCATATCCCATGTGGCTTAACAATGACTTAAAGATCATGATGAGGAAAAAGAAACATGCATTTAAATTATACAAGAAGGAGGGAACAGAGGCAGCTTTATGTGACTATAAGGAAATCAACAAGGCTTGCAAAAGGGCTATTAGACTGGCTAAAATAGAAAATGAGAAGTCAGTTGCAAAGGAAAGTAAGACTAACCCTAAAATATTTTTTAAATATATTTATGGGAAGAAGGCCAGGAAGGAAGCTATAGGAACATTACAATGGGACACAGGCCATCTGATAATTAGTGACCAGGAAAAGGCAAATTAGCTAAATAGGTTTTTTTCGTCGGTATACACAAGGGAGGTACCAGTGGTTGGGACACCGCAACACAATGGGGCTACACAACCATCACTAAATAATTAGTTAACGCAGGAAGAAATCCAAAAGAGATTGGAGAAAATAAATGTTAATAAAGCCCCAGTTCCTGATGGAATACATCCAAGGGTACTGAGGGAGCTGGGTTCTGTAATAGCCAAATCATTATATCTAATCTTTCAAGACTCACTCACTACAGGGTCACTACCGGATGACTGGAGAAAAGCAGAGGTGATACCTATATTTAAGAAGGGATCTAGAGCAAATCCGGGGAATTATAGACCAGTGAGCCTCCCATCTGTAGTTGGGAAACTTTAAGAAGGGTTAATAAGGGACAGAATACAAGAATATGTCTATTTGAACAAGATCGTAGGTAGCAGTCAACACGGATTTATGAAGGATAGGTTATGTCAGACCAATCTAATTAGTTTTTATGAGGAGGTTAGTAGGAACTTGGATCAGGGCTACTCAGTGGATGTAGTCTTTTTAGATTTTTCAAAGGCATTTGATACAGTGCCACATGGAAGACTAGTGAGCAAACTAAGGGATACAGGAATTGCAGTAAATATCTGCTCATGGATCCAAAGCTGGCTAAAAGACAGGAAGCAAAGGGTTGTTGTGAATGGAACATATTCCGATTGGTCTAATGTGATAAGTGGGGTTCCTCAAGGTTCAGTATTAGGTCCTCTCCTTTTTAGCATATTTATTAATGATATAGAAGTAGGACTCAAAAGTAGTGTCTCCATTTTTGCTGATGACACTAAGTTGTGCAAGGTAATAAAATCAGATAATGATGTACTTTCCCTACAAAGGGATTTGCATAAATTAGAGAAATGGGCGGCTAAATGGCAGATGAGATTTAATACAAATAAATGTAAGGTTATGCATTTGGGAAGGAAAAATAGCCATGCAATCTATAATCTTAATGGAGCAAATCTTGGTGTATCAGATATTGAAAGGGATTTGGGAGTGCTTGTAGACAACCACCTAGGTAACAGCGCTCAAAGCCAAGCAGCAGCTGCAAAGGCAAGTAAAATATTAGCATGTATTAGGAAGGGTATAGAAGCAAGGGAAGCAAATATAATTCTGCCACTATACAAATCCCTAGTACGCCCTCATTTGGAATATGGAGTACAATTTTGGGCACAACTTCATAAAAAAAGAAATTTTAGAGCTGAAAAAAGTACAGAGAATGGCTACAAAACTAATAAGGGGAATGGAGGGGCTAAGTTATGAAGAAAGACTAACCAAACTAAACTTATTTTCGCTAGAAAAAGGCGTCTACGTGGGGATATGATTACCATACTTAAATACATCCAGGGTCAATATAAGGCTTTGTCAAGTGAACTTTTTGTAGCAAGAGATTTTCAACTGACAAGAGGACATCCGTTGAGGTTAGAGGAAAAAAGATTTCACCTAAAACAAAGAAAAGGGTTCTTCACAGTTAGGGTAGTAAAACTGTGGAATTCTCTACCAAAGGAGGTGGTGACAGCGAATTCAATAGACAACTTCAAAAAGGGGTTAGATATATTTTTGAATAAAAAGGGCATTCAAGGCTATCCTAGATAACTAGCGAAGGAATATTGATCCAGGGAGAAATTTGATCGCCAGTTTCTGGGGTCAGGAAGGAATTTTGCTTTTTTCCCCCTTATGAGACAATTGGCAATTGGTTTTTTTTCTGTTTGCCTTCCTCTGGATCAATTAACAATTAATAATAAATAGTGCACATTAAAAAGATCAATAGAGATCTAAAAAGGTTGAACTTGAGGGACTAACTCTTTACTCATCCTCCAATACTATAATATTAATAATTATTTAATCAACAAATTAATTAATAACTAATCCGCATATTGCAGATCAGAGGAGATCTTAACAGGTTGAACTTGATGGACTGAAAGTCTTTTTTCAACATTAATTACTATGTAACTATGTAACTATGTAACTATAAAAGGGAATTCAGGGTTATCATGGATAATTAGAGAGACAGTATTGATCCAGGGAGAAGTCCGGTCTCCGTGTCTGGGATCAGGAGGGAATGGATTTTTTTTAATACAATTAATTAATTAATAGTTAATCCGCATATTGCAGATCAGAGGAGATCTTAAAAGGTTGAACTTGATGGACTGAAATTCTTTTTTCAACCTTAAATACTATGGGCCTCATTCTATTATCGGCCGTAAATCGGCCGCAAAGCTGCGATTCCTTGCGGGGCTCCCGTTACCTTGCAATTCAAATGGACGGCACCGCAAGGATATCCCCGTACGGCCGGCCGCATATCTTGCAACCGGCCGTAAGCTCAGAAATCTTTAAAAGCAAATATAAATTCAAGACGGCACTGGAAAGCTCTGTAAATGCTAGGGATCATAATGGGGGACATGAGGATTAATAGCAACCCCCTCTCAAGTTGCACATCAGCCCAAATCCGAGATTTCATTAACTGTTTATTTTCCGGCCGCATCGTGGGCGGGTCTGAGGTGCTCCAAGCCCTCTGGACTTTTTCCACGGATATTTGACATAAATTAAAAAAAAAATTATTTACGGATTTGAGTGTAGGGGAATGTTGTGCTATGAATGCTAACACCTACAATCACTTTATAGTCTCCTCAGAGTGCAGGATGGCTTAATTATGGCTTTATTATGTGCTTAATTGTGTGCCTGCGGGACCTTTTTGCTGCAAGTAAGCTGCGGATCGGTTTTAGCCTTGCAGAGAGGGTTCCTGGAGCAATTGAATAGCAACCGGGATTTGCTTGCGGCCGAAACTCTTGCGGCCGTTTAAGATCAAAGGCTTGCCTCCGGCGCGTGCGGCCGCAAGGGATAACAAGGAGCCGGCCGCAAGCCTGCCGGAGTCCCCGGCCGGAAGGGAATAGAATAGGCAAATAGCTTGGGGCCGGTCCTTGCTCCTACGGACGATAATAGAATGAGGCCCTATGTAACTATGTAAGAAAAAATCTTTACATGCTTTGCACTAATTCCCTTGGAACCTTGCCGTATTAAAAAATATATACAACCTTATTTTAACCAAAATTATTTCTATTTGGTTAAAGGCATATTAAAGTGAGGTGGGTTATGAATGCATCTTGTAGAATGCAATCATAACCCACCAAGGAAAAAGGTTTGCATGAAAAAATGCAAACCGTTTTTGCATTAAAAACAAATGTGCTGGGGGTGATGTTTACACCCACAACAGCCTCTGCAGCTTCTGCAGTGGCTGCTCTAAGCTGCCATGATGGGTACACCAATCTTTCATGTGTACCCTCACACACAGAGCAGGATCAGATGGCTTTTCAGGCAGGATCAGATCAGTGCAGAAACAAGCCTCCAGCACAAGGAGGAGCCAGGGAGAGAGCTGATCTGCTCACAGGCTGCCCATCCTAGGCGCAGCACACCTCAACCCAGAGTGAGTTTGTGACAGGTGAGTGTGTGTGACAGGGTGAGTGTTTTTGTGTGACAGGGTGAGTGTGACAGAGTGAGTGTGTGTGACAGGATGAGTGTGTGTGTGAAACACTCAGTGTGTGTGTGTGACAGGGTGAGTGTGTGTGACAGGGTTAGTGTGTGACAGGCTCAGTGTGTGTGAGAGGGTGAGTGTGTATGTACAGTATGTCTGTGTTTTAGAGTGTGTCTCTGTGAGTGTGTGTATCTGAGTGAGAGTGTGTGTGAGTCTATCTGTGTGAGTGAGTGAGAGTGCCTGTGAGTGTGTATGTCTGTCTGAGAGTGTTTGTTTCTGTGTGAGTATTTGTGTCTGTGTTTGTGTGAGTGAGTGTGTATGAGAGTGTGAGTGAGAGTGTCTGTGTGAGTGAGAGTGAGTAATTATCTGGGGCTGGGGGCAATTCACTAGGGTTGGGGGAGGTTAGGGGGCAATTCACTGTGGTTGAGGGTGGTCACAGGGCATTTCTCTGGGGCTGGGGGCAATTCTCTGGGTTTGGTGGAGGTCACAGGGCAATTCTCTGGGCTGGGGGGCAATTCACTGGGGTTGGGAGAGGTCACGGGGCAATTCTCTGGATTTGTGGGACAATTCTCTGGGCTATGGGGCAATTCTCTGAGATTGGGGGGCAATTATCTGGGGCTGGGGGAGATCATTGGGCAATTCTATGAGGCTGTGGGGCAATAATCTGGGATTGGGGGCAATTCTCTGGGGCTGGGTGGCAATTATCTGGGGTTGGGGAGGTCATGAGGCAATTATATGGGACTGTGGGGCAATTATCTGGGGTTGGGGCAATTCTCTGGGGCTGGGGGGCCAATTCACTGGGGTTGGGGAGGTCATGGAGCAATTCTCTGGGGCTGGGGGCAATTCTTTTGGGCTGTGGGGTAATTCTCAGGGGTTAGGGGCAATTATCTGGGGCTGTGGGAGTTCATTGAGCAATTCTATTTGGCTGTGGGGCAATTATCTGCAGTTGGGGGTTATTATCTGGGGGAGCAATTATCTGGAGAATGAGGAGGCCTAGGGGCAATTCTATGGGGCCGTGGGGAAATTCTATGGGGCTGTGGGGTCTATTATCTGGGGCTAGGGGAGGTCATTGGGCAATTCTAAGGGGCGGTGGGACAATTATCTGGTGTTGGGAGTCAACTCTCTGGGTCTGGGTGCCAATTATCTGGGGTTGAGGGGCAATTCACTGTGGTTGGGGGAGGTCATGGGACAATTCTCTGGGGCCATGGGGCAATTTTCTGGGTCCGGGTGTCAATTCTCTGAGGCTGTGGGGTAATTCTCTGTAGTTGGGGGCTATTATCATGGGCTAGGGGAGGTTATTGTGCAATTCTAAGGGGATGTGGGGCAATTATCTTGGGTTGGGGCAATTCTCTGGGGCTTGGTGGCAATTATCTGGTGTTGGGGAAGGTGATGGGGCAATTCTATGAGGCTGTGGGGCAATTCTCTGGGGTTGTGGGCAATTCTCTGGGGCTGGGGAGCAATTCACTGTGGTTGGGGGAGGTCACGGGGCAATTCTATGGGGCTGTTGGGCAATTGTTTGGGGTACAATTCTCTGGGATTCTGAGGCAATTCCCTGGGGCCGTGGGGAAATTCTCTGGCGCTGGGGGGCAATTCTCTGGGGCTGGCGGGAGTATCATCTGGGATGTAAACAAAACAATCAGTGAATGAAGGGACAGAAATTTAAATGACTAGTGATTATAAATAGTTATTCTAATGAAGTGACATAATCTAAATTATGAAAAGTGATTATGTTGTACTGTATTTGTTAAAATACCTTTTTATACTTAATTTTTATTAGCTTATAAATAATTTCTCAAAAGTGTAAATGTGATAAAGTGCACAAATGTATCCTGAAATACTTTTATGAAAGATTTGGATAGATGAAATTGACCCACAAACTTTACTCTTTTTTTACAGCCTAATTAAATTGCGATTCAGCAAATTTAAAAGGGCTCTATTTAAGCACACAGCATATTTTTTTACAGAAGTTTTTAGTTAGTGAACTTCTATCCAAAAGCAAGGTTTTCACTAACTAAAAACTTCTGTAATAAAAATATGATATGTGTTAAAATAGAGCCCTTTTAAATTGGCTGATTTCAAATGGGAGGTTACAGGCTTGCTCGATTGATCATGTTCCCGCCCTGAGCTGCGCTGAACCAGTGCATGGTTTATGGTTTCGGCTTTGGGACAGTAACTTGCGGCCTTGAGGAACGGGCGGCAGCGACACACTTGCAGATATTCGTCTGTCTGCGGGCTTCAAATTGAATATGGCCCAATGTATAGCAAAAATGTCTATATTGTCTCCTTTTGTTGTAAGATACTTTCTACATTCAAAATCATGACACTAACATATAAAGCCCTCCACAATAGTGCACCCTCCTACATCTCTGCTCTCATCACAAAATACACTCCAATCCGCCCTCTCCGCTTTGCTAATGACCTTCTTATTTCCTCCTCTCTCATCATCTCCTCTCACTCCTGCCTTCAAGACTTTTCTTGCGCTGCCTTTATTCTTTGGAACTCCTTACCTCGCTCCACCAGACTATCTCCCTGCCTCAAATACTTAAAAATCTCTAAAAACGCACCTATTCAAAAAGACTATCATCTTTAGCCTCTTCATTCACTATGCATCTATCACTCTCCTGTACCTCACCCACACCCTTTAGAATGAAAGGCCCTCATTCAGTTATGATTTGGCCAATTGAATAGGGCTCTAAATAAGCACATAGCATATTTTTTTAAAGAAGTTTTTAGTTAGTGAAAGCCTTGCTTTTGGATAGATGCTTACTAACTAAAAACTTATTTTAAAAAATATGTTATGTGCTTATTTTCAGCCCTATTCAATTGGCCAAATTGCAATTGAATGAGGGCCTAAGTTTGCGAGTTTCAATCTTGGGAGGAGCTTTAGGGAAAGCACAGTGCATATTTGATTGAAAGCTCAATAACAGGGTCTTCCATTATTTTAATTGTGGGGAAATTGTTTATGCTTGTACCTAACCCCTGTATAGCGCTACGGAATATGTTGGCGTGTTACAAGGATAATAATAATAATAACAATCTCCACCTTGAATATTGGTTTGGATGTGTTCCAAAACCCAACAAGTTAAACATCTTGGGTTGCCATTATGATGTTGGTAGAAATGTCTGGCTTCTGTAGTCAGCTTTTTATTCTGACTTAAAACATTTTCTAAATTACAAATGTTACTTTTGTGTTCTGAAATTCTAGAATAGAGTTCTCTTGAGGATTTGCCTACATAAAAATGTTCACATGGACATGAAAGACAATACATTACATTGCACATCTTACAATTAATGTATGTATTTATGTAATGTTTTTTTACCAAATCTATCAGTAACACTCTTCTTCCTGTGCATGTTTAAACAACAAGAACATGTACCATAGACACTCCAGCTTGTTAAAAGGGTCTCTCTTCTTGTTTTTTTTTAAAGTGACATCTTTCAAATTTTTACCTAATTTATAAGCAAGTTGTGGATTTTCTGGAATTAATTTGTAAATTACATTATCCAACTTTAAAACATGCCTGTTATGATTAATAATTTCCTTGATCTTATCAAATTGAGAATTCTAAGTAGTAAGAATTCTTAAATTATTTTTAGATTCCTTCAGTTCCTCCTTTCTCTTTGGGACCAATAGTGTTAATGTTTTTTTAGAACATATAAGAAGATACAGTTCAAATTTTAGAACATACAAGAAAATTCTTCCAATTAGGTTTCACTTCCTTGTTTGAATTCTTTTGCGGGCTTTAGATCACACGAAGCTGGGATCCAATGCAATTACTTCCAGATTGGAAAGAGTTATTGGCATTTTCTTATTAAAAGATTGCATGACCAAAACCAACCTATCTGTTACCTCAATATTCTATGTCATTATTTTCATTGATTGGTCCATGACACTATAAAGAACCATTTTGCTTAAGGGTGGTTCACTCTTTGAAAAATAATTACCGTATATACTCGAGTATAAGCCAAGTTTTTCAGCCCTTTTTTTAAGGCTGAAAAGGGCCCCCTCGGCTTATACTCAAGTCACTACTCCCGTATCTCCCTTTCCCCCCCATGTCTCTTTTCCGCCCGTGTCTCTCTTACCCCCCGTGTCTCTCTTACCCCCCGTGGCTCTCTTTCCCCCCGTGGCTCTTTCCCTCCCCCTCCCTTATCATCCTCAACCCCCCCATCCTCAACCCCCCATCCTTATCCTCAACCCCCAATCCTCAACTCCCCCTCCTCATCCTAAACCCCCTTCTCATCCTAAACCCCCCTCCTCATCCTAAACTCCCTCCTCATCCTAAACCCCCCTCCTCACTTTACCCCTCCGAATTACACCCCCCTCTTCCTTTCCCCTCACTTACCTTCCATCTGCAGCTGCTCCTCCACTCCTCCGCGCTCCTTCCGGCTGCGACGGGACCCGGCATATGCTAATGACGTGATGTCACATGCGCGTCACGTCATTAGCATTGGCCAGGTCAAGACGCAGCCAGAAGGAATGCGGAGGAGCAGGTAATTAAAGGGGTAAAGTGAGGAAGTGAGGAGGGGGGTTTAGGATGAGGAGGGGGGTTTAGGATGAGGGGGGTTGAGGATGGGGGGTTGAGGATGGAGGGGTTAAGATTTAGGATGGGGGATTGAGGTTGAGGATGGGGGGTTGAGGTTGAGGATGGGGGGTTGAGGTAGAGGATGGTGGGGTTGAAGTTTAGGATGGGGGGTTGAGGATGGGGGCTGAGGTTGAGGATGGGGGGCTGAGGTTGAGGAGGGGGGTTAAGGAGAGAGGTTGAGGAGGGAGGTTGAGGAGGGAGGTTGAGGAGAGAGGTTGAGGAGGTGGGTTGAAGAGGGGGGTTGAGGATAGAGGTTGAGGAGAGAGGTTGAGGAGGGGTGTTGAGGAGGGAGTTTGAGGAGGGGGTTGAGGAGAGAGGTTGAGGAGGGGGTTGGGGAGAGAGGTTGAGGAGGGGGGTTGGGGAGAGAGGTTGAGGAGGGGGGTTGGGGAGAGAGGTTGAGGAGGGGGTTGAGGAGGGAGATTGAGGAGAGAGGTTGAGGAGGGGGGTTGGGGAGAGAAGTTGAGGAGGGAGGTTGAGGAGGGGTTTGAGAAGAGAGGTTGAGGAGGGAGGTTGAGGATGAGGAGGGTGGTTGAGGAGGGGGGTTGAGGGGGGTTGAGGTTGAGGAGAGAGGTTGAGAAGGGGGGTTGAGGAGGGAGGTTGAAAAGGGGGGTTGATGATAGAGGTTGAGGGAGGTTGAGGAGGGAGGTTGAGGAGAGAGGTTGAGGAGAGAGGTTGAGGAGGGGGGTTGAGGAAGGAGGTTGAGGAGGGGGTTGAGGAGAGAGGTTGAGGAGGGGGTTGGGGGGAGAGGTTGAGGAGGGGGGTTGGGGAGAGAGGTTGAGGAGGGGGGTTGGGGAGAGAGGTTGAGGAGGGGGTTGAGGAGGGAGATTGAGGAGAGAGGTTGAGGAGGGGGGTTGGGGAGAGAAGTTGAGGAGGGAGGTTGAGGAGGGGTTTGATAGGAGAGGTTGAGGAGGGAGGTTGAGGATGAGGAGGGTGGTTGAGGAGGGTGGTTGAGGGGGGTTGTGGTTGAGGAGAGAGGTTGAGAAGGGGGGTTGAGGAGGGAGGTTGAAAAGGGGGGTTAAGGAGGGGGGTTGAGGAAAGGGTTGAGGAGGGGTGTTGAGGAGGGAGGTTGAGGATGAGGAGGAGGGTTGAGGAGGGAGGTTGAGGAGAGAGGTTGAGGAGGGGTGTTGAGGAGGGAGTTTGAGGAGGGCGTTGAGGAGAGAGGTTGAGGAGGGGGTTGGGGAGAGAGGTTGAGGAGGGGGGTTGGGGAGAGAGGTTGAGGAGGGGGGTTGGGGAGAGAGGTTGAGGAGGGGGTTGAGGAGGGAGATTGAGGAGAGAGGTTGAGGAGGGGGGTTGGGGAGAGAAGTTGAGGAGGGAGGTTGAGGAGGGGTTTGAGAAGAGAGGTTGAGGAGGGAGGTTGAGGATGAGGAGGGTGGTTGAGGAGGGGGGTTGAGGGGGGTTGAGGTTGAGGAGAGAGGTTGAGAAGGGGGGTTGAGGAGGGAGGTTGAAAAGGGGGGTTGATGATAGAGGTTGAGGGAGGTTGAGGAGGGAGGTTGAGGAGAGAGGTTGAGGAGAGAGGTTGAGGAGGGGGGTTGAGGAAGGAGGTTGAGGAGGGGGTTGAGGAGAGAGGTTGAGGAGGGGGTTGGGGAGAGAGGTTGAGGAGGGGGGTTGGGGAGAGAGGTTGAGGAGGGGGGTTGGGGAGAGAGGTTGAGGAGGGGGTTGAGGAGGGAGATTGAGGAGAGAGGTTGAGGAGGGGGGTTGGGGAGAGAAGTTGAGGAGGGAGGTTGAGGAGGGGTTTGAGAAGAGAGGTTGAGGAGGGAGGTTGAGGATGAGGAGGGTGGTTGAGGAGGGTGGTTGAGGGGGGTTGTGGTTGAGGAGAGAGGTTGAGAAGGGGGGTTGAGGAGGGAGGTTGAAAAGGGGGGTTGAGGAGGGGGGTTGAGGAGGGAGTTTGAGGAGGGGATTGAGGAGGGGTTTGAGAAGGGAGGTTGAGGAAAGGGTTGAGGAGGGGTGTTGAGGAAGGAGGTTGAGGATGAGGAGGAGGGTTGAGGAGGGAGGTTGAGGATGAGGAGGGGGGTTGAGGAGGGAGATTGAGGAAGGGGGTGGAGGATGGAGGGGATGAGGATGGGGGGTTGAGGATGAGGATGGGGGGTTGAGGATGAGGAGGGGGTTGAGGATGGGAGGGTTGAGGATGAGGAGGGGGGTTGAGGATGGGAGGGTTGAGGATGAGGATGGGGGGTTGAGGATGGGGGGTTGAGGATGGGGGGTTGAGGATGAGGAGGGGGGTTGAAGATGAGGAGGGAGGTTGAGGAGGGGGGTTGAGGAGGGAGGTTGAGGAGGGGGGTTGTGGAGGGAGGTTGAGGAGGTGGGTTGAGGTGGGGGGTTGAGTAGGGAGCTTGAGGAGGGGGTTTGAGGAGGGGGTTTGAGGAGGGGTTTGAGGAGGGGGTTTGAGGAGGTAGGTTGAGGAGGGAGGTTGAGGAGGTGGGTTGAGGAGAGGGGTTGAGGAGGGAGGTTGAGGAGCGGGATTGAGGAGGCAGGTTTAGGAGGGGGATTGAGGAGGGGTTTTGAGGAGAAAGGTTAAGGAGGGAGGATGAAGAGGAGGGTTGATGAGGGAGGTTGAGGATGAGGAGGAGGGTTGAGGAGGGAGATTGAGGAAGGGGGCTGCAGATGGAGGGGTTGAGGATGAGGATGGATTGGTTGAGGATGGGAGGGTTGAGGATGAGGATGGGGGGTTGAGGATGGGGGGATGAGGATGGAGGTTGAGGATGAGGATGGGGGCTTGAAGATGAGGAGGGAGGTTGAGGAGGGAGTTGAGGAGGGGCATTAAGGAGGGAGGTTGAGGAGGGGCATTGAGGAGGGAGGTTGAGGAGGGAGGTTGAGGAGGGGGCTTGAGGAGGGGGCTTGAGAAAGGAGGTTGATGGGGGTTGAGGAGGGGGGGTTCTGGAGGGAGGTTGAGGAGGGGGGTTGAGGAGGGAGGTTGAGGAGGGAGGTTGAGGAGGGGGGTTGAGGAGGGTGGTTGATGAGGGAGGTTGAGGAGGGGGGTTGAGGAGAGAGGTTGAGGAGGGGGTTGAGGAGGGAATTTGAGGAGGGAGGATGAGGAGGAGGGTTGAGGATGGAGGGGTTGAGGATTAGGATGGGGGGTTGAGGATGAGGAGGGGGGTTGAGGATGGGAGGGTTGAGGATGAGGATGGGGGTTGAGGATGGGGGGTTGAGGGTGAGGATAGGGGGGTTGAGGATGGGGTGGTTGAAGATGAGGAGGGGGAGGGTTTGAGGAGGGTGGTTGAGGAGGGGGGTTGAGGAGAGGTTTGAGGAGGGAGGTTAAGGGGGGTTGAGGAGAGGGTTGAGGAGGGCTATAAGGGAGGGGGAGAGAAAGAGACACAGGGAATGTAGAGGGTGGAAGAGACACAGGGAAGGGAGAGGGGGAAGAGACGCAGGGGAGGGAGAGGGGTAGATAGAGATGCAGGGGAGGAAGAGACACGGGAGGGAGAGGAGGGGAAGAGACACATGGGAGGGAGAGGGGGAGACACAGGGAAGGGAGAGGGGGGAGACACAGGGAAGGGAGAGGGGGGAGACACAGGGGAGCGAGAGGGGGCAGAGACACAGGGGAGAGAGAGGAGGGGAAGAGACACATGGGAGGGAGAGGGGGGAGACACAGGGGAGGGAGAGGGGGAAGAGACACAGGGGAGAGAGAGGGGGACACAAGAAAGGGGCACATAGGGCACACAAGAGGGGGACACAGAGGGCACAGGAGGGACACAGGGGGCAGCACATTTTCTACCCTCAGCTTATACTCGAGTCACTAGTATTTTGTTGTTAAGTAGGTGCCTCGGCTTATAGTCGGTCGGCTTATACTCGAGTATATACGGTATTTGAAACACATCAGGGTAGACTAGGGTTCCCCAACAGCCCTATATATAGTTTCTTAGTAATATTATTGAAAATCAACAAATACCTATAATAGACATTCCCCAGTTATATCCAAGACCATTAGAATTTGAAAATGCAAAACAATTGAAACTTGTTGAAAACATTAGTAAATCATTGAAAAGCTGGAGGAACGAGTCTATTATTCAAAAATTATAATTAGCAACAATAGAGTAGATAATTCCTAAGGAAAAAGTTCAGGAATGAGTAATTTAACCAAATAGAAATAATTTTGGTTAAAAAAAGATTTTATATTATATTTTTTAATATGAGAAGGTTCCAAGAGAATTAGTGCAAATATTTTTTCTTCTCTTAGTATATACAATCCTTGTGTTTTTAAACAAAAACAAGTGGTGCTTGTGTTAAATGCAAAATGAAATGAAGGATTAAGGATTTTACTAAAATCAATAAAAGTTGTGTTTCAAACAAATATAAGTGCAGGAAATAAAAACTGTTATTCTATTCTATAATATTGTATATCCATTCCTTTATCGCCTCACTTCTGTATCTTGTTTTCTCTGTTTTTTCCCCTCCAATTCCTCACTATCTTTTCTATTTCAAGTTGTTTCCCTTTCTTCTTTCTTCTTTCTCCATTTCTAATTTTTTTCTTCTCCCTATCACTTTTCTTTTCTTTCTGCTTTTCTCTTTCTTTTTTCTTCCTCTTATCTTATCCCCCTTTTTATCCATCTACCTTTTTTTCTATGTTCTCCCTCTCCTCTCTCTTTTTCTCTCCTTCTCTTTATCTCTTCATTCTCACGTAATTTGCTGTTGTCTACCCTCTCTGTTATTATTATCCTTTATTTGTAATGCACCAACATAGAGCCATATTCAATTTGAAGCCTGCAACTCGATCACAGACGGCCGAATGTCTGCGAGTGAGTTGCGGGCTCCCATTTGTCTCTGTTTGCGATGCTATTCAATTGCTCAAGCCCGCAAGTTACTTGTCCAAAGCCGTAAACCATGCACTGGTTCGGAACAGTTCAGAGCGGGAACCTGATCAATTAAGCACGCCTGTAACCAGCCGTTTTGAATCAGCCAATAGAAAATGAGACTGTAATTATTACGGCAGTAAAACATGGAGGTTACATATCAATCAATTAGGTTCGGGGGTCCGATATACGATCAGACTAGCAAAACCGCAAAATAAAGAATTATGAAAATGAATGCCAATACAGTTCTAGTCCATATAGGTGGCCTGATATTTATTAACTCATTGATACCCGAGATCAATTTAACTCTGAGATAAAACATAAAAATAATTTAAATTTACTGCCGATTTGCGAGCTTGAGACTGTTGTGCAATTCATTCTAATGTCTTTCATTGTTTGCCACGTTATTTTACAGTGCAGTATTGATTATTTATTTGCATTTACAGTGCTACGAATAGGTGTTTAGACCCCCTTGTGGGTCCTCTATAGCACTCTTAGGATTTTCTTCTTCTTTTTCCATTTACGGGTGTGAAAACATTTGCGGGCTTGGGGAAATTGAGTAATTGAATAGAGATTTGCGATTTTAGCCTTGAAAGATGAAAGATCAAAGGCTTCTGGAGGCTGTAAGTTACGGGTTTAACCATCGCCATGTTTACAAGGCTGTAACTCGGAAGCCGTTCAGAGCCCGCAAAAAGACTCCAATTGAATAGCAAATTAGCTTGCAACCTCACTTACGGGCTCCCGTATCTCCTGAGATTGGATAGCCCAAATTCTGTAGCTCGGGACAGGGGTTAAGTACAGAGTAAAGCAAATGAACATTGCAAAATAATGGATGACCCTCTCTGTTCTTTATCTCATCCTCTTCCATCCCTAATTGTATCTCCCTCTTCCCCATTTCTTCTCTTCCTCATTCTTTCTTCCATTCCACTTTCCCCTCCTCTCTCACCTCTATTTCTATTTTTCTCTCTCCTACTCTATTTTCTCTTATCCTTTTATTTATGACTTTTTTTCTCATTTTCTCTCTTTGCCCTCTGTTCTCTCCATTTCTTCTCTAGTTTACATCTTCCTAAATTCGTTTTCTCTGTTCTCTCTATTCTCTATCCTATCACATTAGCACTTCTCTTTTCAACTCTCTCTTCTAGTCTCTAACTTAATTTTCTTTTTTCTTTTCTTTTCTCTTCCCTTTTGTGACTTTTTTTTTCCACTCTTCTATCTCTTTCTCCTCTTTCTTTCCCTCTCCTAATACACAGACATCTGAACAACTCTTACTGCATCTTAGTGCATAAATATTAGGATACTCACTTCTCCACTCTTCCTAATGCAGAAGTTTGTAAGGCTGCAGGGAGATATATCAGCATGTTATTGAAAGGCAGTGAATCAAGGATCTAGTGATGTGTTCAGGTTGGTAAGGGCAAACAGCTGACAGCAAACAGGTCAATAAGTGCATTAAAAGGGGAGGAAAATATCTTAAGTAAGGTAAGAAAAGGCATGGGGTCCCTGGTACAATTTGCTCAGTTCTGTATAATGGTACAGTATACATTCTCAATTAAAAACAAAACAAAAACAACAATGGCGGACCATTCAGAGTAACAAGATATTTGTCTCTATACAGTGTATTAACCTTAGATTTTTTTTGTCTCCTACACTTGTGCTGACCTGGTATGTGTGGGAGGTGACTAGTTGGTGGAGGTGGAGCCATTTATAGGTCTTTTGGCTCCATTTCCCACCATTGCCCCCAGCTAGCAGGTGAGCAAATGCCCACCCACCCATCCCTAAAGTATTGTTGTTTTAAAGGGATGTATATGTGGGACTGTAAAAAAAAGGTGATGAATAAGTTGGGGATTATTTTGCTTATTGTCTTAAGCACTCGTTGTTGCGGATGTATTATTGAAGTATATATTATATGTTATCAAAAGTTTGTTTATGTTGTTGTCACAGCGGCGGGTGGTGAGGGGAGTCACCGGGACAGTACGGATGTTCCAACACGGTAGGCCCTGCATGGGGCTTCAGGACGTAGGGTGTACTGTCACTGTCCAGGCTACTCCCCTGGTGGTTATATTTATTTATTGTTATGGTTATTACATCATGTTGTGTTTACCAATAAACGCTGGGGCCAGTTATCTCCCAAGAAGTGGTCTGTGCCTAATCTTTATATTTAACTAGCGACTTGCCCGTCAAAAAATGACGGCAATAAAATTGTAAGGCCGGGAATGCTGTTTGGTACAGACATTAATTTTTTTGGTGGTCTGAGTTCTTCAGCGCTCATTGCGAACCTTTATTGTGTTATTAATGTTCTCAGGTGCGCGCGGTTCGGCCATTAAGGTCATATTTTGCGAGTTCGGAAGGTTTTTGGTCATCTAAGCACCTTCGGCACTCGTTGCAAGCCCAGCGCTGAGCACCTTCGGCACTCATTGCGAACCTCTTTCCTGGTGTACTTTTGCTCCTCTGAGCATCCTCTGCTCATTGCGGGGCTCTCCGCTCATGTTGTTTTGGTGGTCTAAGCACCTTTGTCAGTCATTTCAAGGGGCACGCTGATTGGCTTTGGCGCTCATTGCGAGCCTCTCCCCTTTTGTACCTTTGGTCCTCTGAGCACCATCGGCACTCCTTGGGAGCCCCAAGCTGAATGTCTTTGTGGCTCATTGCAATCCTCTCCCATGGTCCTTTTTTTTCTTTCTATATATATATATTTTATGATAATTAATGAATTATTGAAATAATAAAGTAATATACTTAACTTATTTGTAATTAATATATCCAGCAATCAGTATCCTGAAGAGTTAACAATCTGTTTTGATGTTCCAGCAGCATACAATGTACATTTGCACTGTTGCTGACCTGAGGTGTAAGTGTCAGCAATGTGTGAAGTGTGCAGTGTAAATAGGCTGCTTGCGCTTGGGGAAACCGTTTAGCTGTGTAACTGGACATTTTGTAATGGTAATGTTATTAGTTGTAAGTTAGTGTTGTAAAATGGCGGTGATTGTCTATGCGTTACGCGGGTGTGGAGCATTTTGTTGTTGTCCCTATAGTGTATTTTATACCTTGTGCCTGTGTAACAGTCTTATTTGCTTGGTGGTGTTGTGTGTGTTTAGGGGTCATGTAGCCTCATTTTCATTTTTTTTCAGCCACCATTTTTTTCTCGCTTAGGCGATTTTCGTGTGTGGAAACTTTGCAAATTGTTAAATTGTCGTGCAACCTTACTCCCAGATGCGTGCCTGTCACCCCGTGTTGTGTGGTGTTTTTTTGTTGTTGTTAATTTTGGTGGTGTTATTGTTGTTTTTGTATGTGCACTGTTCGGCCGTTAACTTTGTATTTTTTTGATTTGACCTCGTATTTTTTTTCTCTTAGTGCCGAGGGTCGAATTTTTTTGTATTACGGGACATTTTTACACGCGTTTCTTTTCAAACTGCTACGGATCTCGCATTGTGAATGGTGTAATTGAGATTTCTGTTGATGTGTAGTTCCCGCAGGTCGTAGTGATGAGCTTTTCCATACGTTTTTTGTCAAACTGCTACGGGTCTCACATTGTGAATTGTGTAATTGAGATTTCTGTTGATATGTAGTTCCGCGGGTCGTAGGGATGAGCGCCTACGGCTTTGCGAGGGCCACAGTTGCAGCAGGCTCGCTATGCATGCCCGTAAGCATTAGCAACAACCCGTATTGTTCACAGCTATATATGTGATGGGTGATTAAGCATAAATTCTTATGTGCCATACCAACTGGGCCTTGCTTAGATCAAGGAGAAACGCACTTATTGGCCTGAATCAGAGCATCTGTTATATTACATGATATAATTACAGTGTAAACATGAATTGCTGAGTTTTTTCCATAACTTTAATAAAGGTTAAGAACGATTGTCTTAAAGGGACACAGCATAAGTCTCACAATCATTATTAAATATAATTGTATCAAGAAAGAAAAAAGTATGTTTGCAAAAAATGGTGCATAACACCTAATGAATAATTAAAGAAAAAAATATAATGAAAAAATAAATGAATAAGCCAGATGGAAAATCAGAACACAATAGATAAAGATAAGAAGAAAGTAGTAATTAGAAGAGAAGAGAGTATAAGCTGTTCATAGCTAAAAATAGCTAGATAGCTAGATAACTCAAAACTCTTAAATATTAAGTCCTCATATTACTGTAAAAGTAAATCATAGGGCTTCTATAGCATATATATGGGAAAGGGGAAGAGAACTAGGTATAAAAAGACCAAGTGTGAAAAGGGAATAAAAAGGAGTGACAAAAACGGATGTCTCCTAAAAATTATAAATAGTAACACAAGGTATAAAAGAGACTTTAAATGGTGTACAGTTCACCATATAACAGCGCACAATGCGCTAACGATATCATAGAAGGAATAATATCCTACTCTGTAGGCTCTTACCTTAGTTGTAACAATGTGTCACATAAGATCGAAGAGTAGATAGGAGACATCTCCATGTGTCAAAAATAGTGAAGGGAAATAGGTAAAAAAACCACGTAGCCGACCGGTTTCGATAGATACGTTGCTATCTTTCTCAAGGCTGTGTTATTTGCTGACTCCATTTTCATTTTCGCGGGTCTTTTTAAAGTTTCGTTGAGCCAATAGGAGTATTTTGGCATAGACTGCTGATTATTTCCGGGTTTGGCGTGAATAGAGCGTTGTAGCGCGATGACGTTATTCGTATGTAGCGTTCCAGGGACGTGATGACGTCATTAGCGTATTCCGTAGTTTCTGGCAAAAACGCCCGACCTGTTAATGGCGGAAATAATCGAGTATGTCCATCGTAATGTTTCTTCTCTCCCCTCCTACTTCTTGTGATGTCTAATAATACTTATAAGTATATAAATGGAAAAAACCTTTATAAACAAGAAATATAAAGGCTACTGTATTCATTGCATATGCACAAAATTGAACTAACATTGTAGGATTTAAATGTGCATATTTCGGCCAAAAAGCTTATTGTTTTATTATTTTACACTTCTAGGTAATACTGTATTAGATTGAAAATGATGTAGTTAAGATTATAATGGATCATGATAGTTAGAGATTGTATATAGGTTGAACTGGAAACTTTATAGATTTGTTGTATCTATTGTTAGAGATAGAAAGATTCTTTATCTGATATTTATTGTATTATTCATTTAGCGTTTAATAGATACATATATATTATATTGTTGCTTGGTATATCCAATAGTAATGCTCTAGAACATTTAGAGAAAAATGTATTCAGTAATGCTTTCAGATAAATGGACTAAATGTAAATCCTTCGTTCAGGCCCCATTGGCCCTGGGCTCCCATCAAATAGATCCATTTGCATTCTTCCTGCATTAGTTTCTGATCGATGTTACCTCCTCTTATATTGGTTTTAACGTGGTCGATAATATGAAATTCAAGACTTCTTACATCTCCCTGATGATAAAGTCTAATGTGTCTTGACACTGGAGTGTCTAATTCTTTGGTTATGGATGAAACGTGTTCGAGTATGCGTCTTCTTATCTGTCTAATTGTTTTTCCCACGTATAGTTTTTTGCACTTACATACTATGATATAGATAACGTGTGTGGATAAGCAGTTATAAAATGAATTTAGTGGGAATTCTTTCTTGGTGTAGGGATGGTGAAAGGATTTTTCAGGTTTAATGAATTGGCAGGCTTTGCAGTTTCCACATTTGTATAAGCCTTTTGTTTTTGTAAGCCAATTTTTATTATCTTCTTTTTTATTTTTAAAGAAGCTTTTAATCAGTTTATCACCTAGATTAATTCCTCTTCTATAAGTTATACTTGGATAGTTTGAAAGGACTGTCTTCAATGCCTCGTCTTCGTATATTAGGTGCCAGTGTTTTTGTAGAATATTTTTAACTTGCTCACTATCGGTTCCATATGATAGAATGCATCTCATGTTTTTGTCCTGATTTTCTTCTTTCTTTTTAAATAGAAGTTCTGTTCGATCTTTGTTTAATGCTTTTTTATATGCAAGTTTTAATATTCTATTTGGGTAGCCTCTTTGTTTTAATCTCAGTTTCAATTCTTTGGCTTTGAGTTGAAATTCTTCTTTTGTGTCGCAGTTTCTCCGAAGTCTTACGTACTGACCAATTGGTATGCCCACTTTTTGGGATCTAGGGTGCTGGCTTTCCCATCGAAGTATACTGTTAGTAGATGTTTCTTTTCTGTATATGGTAGTATGAAGTTTCCCATCGGTTGATTTTGTAATTGTAAGGTCTAAAAAGTGTATTATGTTCTCGTTTGCTTCCCATGTTAGTTTGATGTTCATTTCATTTTTGTTCAGTTTAGTAATGAACTCTTCCAGTTCCTCTTGGTTTCCATCCCAGCAAATCAGTACATCGTCGATGTATCTCTTCCATAACAGGACCTTTTCAGTGTTGACATCTTCGTGGAAGACTTTCGTATTCTCCCATCGACCCAGGAAGAGATTTGCATAGCTTGGTGCACAGCTTGTTCCCATCGCTGTGCCTCTAATTTGATGGTACCATTTACCGTTAAATATGAAGTAGTTTTTCGTTAGAATAAATTCAAGTAGATCCAAGATAAATTTATTTCTTGTTTTATTACTAGCACTTTTCATATCTAAGTAGTATTTAACTGCTCTTATTCCTTGATCGTTAGGAATGCTACTATAAAGTTGCTCGACATCGACCGTACCTAGTATTGCTGTAGGCGAAATTTCTAAATTCTCTAGATTTTTTAGAGTATCCATAGTGTCTTGTAAATATGATGATAAGCTTTTCACTATATCATTCAGTTCTCTGTCGATGAATTGACTGATTTTTTCTGTTAAGTTGTTCTTACTTGACACTATTGGTCTACCTGGAATTGGTACACGTTGTTTGTGCACTTTCGGGAGTGCATAGAAGGTAGCTGCTACTGGATCTTTTGGGAATAAGTATTCGTAATTTGCTTTAGTAATTATCCCATCATCAATAGCCTGGAGAAGGAGTGATTGCAACTCTAAAGAATATTTACTGGTTGGATTTTCTGATAGTACTTCATAGGTTTCTTTATCTTGCAGTAACGTAAGGCACATTTCCAAATAATCGTCTTTTTTCATAAGGACGATATTGCCTCCTTTATCGGCTCTTTTAATTTCTATGTTCATTTTTATAATATCTTCTATTGCTATCCTTTCTTTCTTATCAGTATTGTTGTATATTATTTGGGCGGGATGAAGTTTGTTTATACAATCCAAATGTTCCAGGTCTTTACTGACTAATTTGAGAAAGGTTTGCAGATTTCCATAGTGTTTAATCTCTGGAGTAAATTTGTTATTGTTCTTAAGGAATTTATTTTTGTTTTCGTTGGGATCGTCTTGTTTTAATAGTGTCGTTAAGGTTTCCAGAGTTTCTTTATCTTCTATTGTTAATCCCATATCTTCTAGTCTTTTTTTGTCTTTTTCGTAGAAGAATTTTGTTAGGGATAATTTTCTTACAAATAGATTTATGTCTTTTATATTTGTAAAGAGGTTCGTATAGTTCGAGGGGACAAATGATAAACTTTTTGACAATATTTTTTTCTGTGAGTCATTTAGTCGAATATCTGTGAGATTTATAATTAGGTTTTCTTCAGTTAGTGCATCTTTTTCTTCCATTTGTTTGTCTATTAGAGTTATTTTTGTTTCAGGGTGTTTAGTTTTTACAGTAGATTTAACTTTTATAGTTCGAGGGTTTCCGTATCTTGATTGTTCTTTTTTATCCGTGAAAGTGCTTTTAGATTTCCTTTCCCTCTTCCTCTCTGTCTTTGGTCTAGCCCCTTCTCTAAAAAAGTGTGCATAGATGCTTGATTGTATCTGGTGTTAGTTATTGGGGGATTAAATTGTCGGTTAGATCTTGTTTTCCTTATATCCTCTTTCTCTAGTTGGTTTTCTGTTTCAGAGTAATCGGATGATGTTATTTCTACTGTCTCTGCTAATTTAGGGATATTAGCGATTTTATACAGTTTCCCTTGTTGTTGATCGTTTCTATCCCTATTAAATTTCATTTGTTTCCTTCTAATTAGATCTCTTTTGTATTTGTCAAGGTTTTCATTCATTTTTTCTAGCCATTTCTCATATTCTTGGCTCTCTTTGTTTTTTTCGATTTCTATATTACTCTCTTTAACTTTTTTATTAAGAATTTCCAGATTTTTATGTTCTTGTTCTACTATTATTTTCATTAGGTCGATAGAACATTTTGTAATGGTGTCAGTCCATTTTTTTACAAATTCAATATCTAATAGATGATGAGGTGGTATTATTTGAATCCTTAGTCCCCTGGGTACTAGATCATTTTTTATGTAGTTACCCAGACTGCTGATTTCCCATATGGACTTAATTTGTTTTTGTAAGTATTTTTGTAAGATTTTGAAATTTGTGAGAGTATCATGTTTAATTTCTTGAGTTATGTTAATTCCTTCCCATATGGTTGCTGACTGAGCTTCATTAATTAGTGTCTCGTAGTCCCATTTCTTGGACTCTGCCATGTTTATTATGCGTATTATTGGGGCTAGATCCTCGTTATTTTTAGAAGTGTAAAGTGCAAAGCTAAATGTGGATTAAACCACTATTAGAAATAGTATCAAGAAAGAAAAAAGTATGTTTGCAAAAAATGGTGCATAACACCTAATGAATAATTAAAGAAAAAAATATAATGAAAAAATAAATGAATAAGCCAGATGGAAAATCAGAACACAATAGATAAAGATAAGAAGAAAGTAGTAATTAGAAGAGAAGAGAGTATAAGCTGTTCATAGCTAAAAATAGCTAGATAGCTAGATAACTCAAAACTCTTAAATATTAAGTCCTCATATTACTGTAAAAGTAAATCATAGGGCTTCTATAGCATATATATGGGAAAGGGGAAGAGAACTAGGTATAAAAAGACCAAGTGTGAAAAGGGAATAAAAAGGAGTGACAAAAACGGATGTCTCCTAAAAATTATAAATAGTAACACAAGGTATAAAAGAGACTTTAAATGGTGTACAGTTCACCATATAACAGCGCACAATGCGCTAACGATATCATAGAAGGAATAATATCCTACTCTGTAGGCTCTTACCTTAGTTGTAACAATGTGTCACATAAGATCGAAGAGTAGATAGGAGACATCTCCATGTGTCAAAAATAGTGAAGGGAAATAGGTAAAAAAACCACGTAGCCGACCGGTTTCGATAGATACGTTGCTATCTTTCTCAAGGCTGTGTTATTTGCTGACTCCATTTTCATTTTCGCGGGTCTTTTTAAAGTTTCGTTGAGCCAATAGGAGTATTTTGGCATAGACTGCTGATTATTTCCGGGTTTGGCGTGAATAGGGATAGAAACGATCAACAACAAGGGAAACTGTATAAAATCGCTAATATCCCTAAATTAGCAGAGACAGTAGAAATAACATCATCCGATTACTCTGAAACAGAAAACCAACTAGAGAAAGAGGATATAAGGAAAACAAGATCTAACCGACAATTTAATCCCCCAATAACTAACACCAGATACAATCAAGCATCTATGCACACTTTTTTAGAGAAGGGGCTAGACCAAAGACAGAGAGGAAGAGGGAAAGGAAATCTAAAAGCACTTTCACGGATAAAAAAGAACAATCAAGATACGGAAACCCTCGAACTATAAAAGTTAAATCTACTGTAAAAACTAAACACCCTGAAACAAAAATAACTCTAATAGACAAACAAATGGAAGAAAAAGATGCACTAACTGAAGAAAACCTAATTATAAATCTCACAGATATTCGACTAAATGACTCACAGAAAAAAAAAATATTGTCTAAAGGTTTATCATTTGTCCCCTCGAACTATACGAACCTCTTTACAAATATAAAAGACATAAATCTATTTGTAAGAAAATTATCCCTAACAAAATTCTTCTACGAAAAAGACAAAAAAAGACTAGAAGATATGGGATTAACAATAGAAGATAAAGAAACTCTGGAAACCTTAACGACACTATTAAAACAAGACGATCCCAACGAAAACAAAAATAAATTCCTTAAGAACAATAACAAATTTACTCCAGAGATTAAACACTATGGAAATCTGCAAACCTTTCTCAAATTAGTCAGTAAAGACCTGGAACATTTGGATTGTATAAACAAACTTCATCCCGCCCAAATAATATACAACAATACTGATAAGAAAGAAAGGATAGCAATAGAAGATATTATAAAAATGAACATAGAAATTAAAAGAGCCGATAAAGGAGGCAATATCGTCCTTATGAAAAAAGACGATTATTTGGAAATGTGCCTTACGTTACTGCAAGATAAAGAAACCTATGAAGTACTATCAGAAAATCCAACCAGTAAATATTCTTTAGAGTTGCAATCACTCCTTCTCCAGGCTATTGATGATGGGATAATTACTAAAGCAAATTACGAATACTTATTCCCAAAAGATCCAGTAGCAGCTACCTTCTATGCACTCCCGAAAGTGCACAAACAACGTGTACCAATTCCAGGTAGACCAATAGTGTCAAGTAAGAACAACTTAACAGAAAAAATCAGTCAATTCATCGACAGAGAACTGAATGATATAGTGAAAAGCTTATCATCATATTTACAAGACACTATGGATACTCTAAAAAATCTAGAGAATTTAGAAATTTCGCCTACAGCAATACTAGGTACGGTCGATGTCGAGCAACTTTATAGTAGCATTCCTAACGATCAAGGAATAAGAGCAGTTAAATACTACTTAGATATGAAAAGTGCTAGTAATAAAACAAGAAATAAATTTATCTTGGATCTACTTGAATTTATTCTAACGAAAAACTACTTCATATTTAACGGTAAATGGTACCATCAAATTAGAGGCACAGCGATGGGAACAAGCTGTGCACCAAGCTATGCAAATCTCTTCCTGGGTCTATGGGAGAATACGAAAGTCTTCCACGAAGATGTCAACACTGAAAAGGTCCTGTTATGGAAGAGATACATCGACGATGTACTGATTTGCTGGGATGGAAACCAAGAGGAACTGGAAGAGTTCATTACTAAACTGAACAAAAATGAAATGAACATCAAACTAACATGGGAAGCAAACGAGAACATAATACACTTTTTAGACCTTACAATTACAAAATCAACCGATGGGAAACTTCATACTACCATATACAGAAAAGAAACATCTACTAACAGTATACTTCGATGGGAAAGCCAGCACCCTAGATCCCAAAAAGTGGGCATACCAATTGGTCAGTACGTAAGACTTCGGAGAAACTGCGACACAAAAGAAGAATTTCAACTCAAAGCCAAAGAATTGAAACTGAGATTAAAACAAAGAGGCTACCCAAATAGAATATTAAAACTTGCATATAAAAAAGCATTAAACAAAGATCGAACAGAACTTCTATTTAAAAAGAAAGAAGAAAATCAGGACAAAAACATGAGATGCATTCTATCATATGGAACCGATAGTGAGCAAGTTAAAAATATTCTACAAAAACACTGGCACCTAATATACGAAGACGAGGCATTGAAGACAGTCCTTTCAAACTATCCAAGTATAACTTATAGAAGAGGAATTAATCTAGGTGATAAACTGATTAAAAGCTTCTTTAAAAATAAAAAAGAAGATAATAAAAATTGGCTTACAAAAACAAAAGGCTTATACAAATGTGGAAACTGCAAAGCCTGCCAATTCATTAAACCTGAAAAATCCTTTCACCATCCCTACACCAAGAAAGAATTCCCACTAAATTCATTTTATAACTGCTTATCCACACACGTTATCTATATCATAGTATGTAAGTGCAAAAAACTATACGTGGGAAAAACAATTAGACAGATAAGAAGACGCATACTCGAACACGTTTCATCCATAACCAAAGAATTAGACACTCCAGTGTCAAGACACATTAGACTTTATCATCAGGGAGATGTAAGAAGTCTTGAATTTCATATTATCGACCACGTTAAAACCAATATAAGAGGAGGTAACATCGATCAGAAACTAATGCAGGAAGAATGCAAATGGATCTATTTGATGGGAGCCCAGGGCCAATGGGGCCTGAACGAAGGATTTACATTTAGTCCATTTATCTGAAAGCATTACTGAATACATTTTTCTCTAAATGTTCTAGAGCATTACTATTGGATATACCAAGCAACAATATAATATATATGTATCTATTAAACGCTAAATGAATAATACAATAAATATCAGATAAAGAATCTTTCTATCTCTAACAATAGATACAACAAATCTATAAAGTTTCCAGTTCAACCTATATACAATCTCTAACTATCATGATCCATTATAATCTTAACTACATCATTTTCAATCTAATACAGTATTACCTAGAAGTGTAAAATAATAAAACAATAAGCTTTTTGGCCGAAATATGCACATTTAAATCCTACAATGTTAGTTCAATTTTGTGCATATGCAATGAATACAGTAGCCTTTATATTTCTTGTTTATAAAGGTTTTTTCCATTTATATACTTATAAGTATTATTAGACATCACAAGAAGTAGGAGGGGAGAGAAGAAACATTACGATGGACATACTCGATTATTTCCGCCATTAACAGGTCGGGCGTTTTTGCCAGAAACTACGGAATACGCTAATGACGTCATCACGTCCCTGGAACGCTACATACGAATAACGTCATCGCGCTACAACGCTCTATTCACGCCAAACCCGGAAATAATCAGCAGTCTATGCCAAAATACTCCTATTGGCTCAACGAAACTTTAAAAAGACCCGCGAAAATGAAAATGGAGTCAGCAAATAACACAGCCTTGAGAAAGATAGCAACGTATCTATCGAAACCGGTCGGCTACGTGGTTTTTTTACCTATTTCCCTTCACTATTTTTGACACATGGAGATGTCTCCTATCTACTCTTCGATCTTATGTGACACATTGTTACAACTAAGGTAAGAGCCTACAGAGTAGGATATTATTCCTTCTATGATATCGTTAGCGCATTGTGCGCTGTTATATGGTGAACTGTACACCATTTAAAGTCTCTTTTATACCTTGTGTTACTATTTATAATTTTTAGGAGACATCCGTTTTTGTCACTCCTTTTTATTCCCTTTTCACACTTGGTCTTTTTATACCTAGTTCTCTTCCCCTTTCCCATATATATGCTATAGAAGCCCTATGATTTACTTTTACAGTAATATGAGGACTTAATATTTAAGAGTTTTGAGTTATCTAGCTATCTAGCTATTTTTAGCTATGAACAGCTTATACTCTCTTCTCTTCTAATTACTACTTTCTTCTTATCTTTATCTATTGTGTTCTGATTTTCCATCTGGCTTATTCATTTATTTTTTCATTATATTTTTTTCTTTAATTAAATATAATTGTAGCTGATTATTACTGAAAACTGTAAGTGGATGTTTTCAATAATTTAGCTTGAATGTTAGGTATGTTATTTCCCTTTCTGTAACTGCCTTTATCACCTTTAAGCGATTGATTAACTTTCATAGTGGGAGAGATCAGGAGGAAAAGCATGCACAGATGTTAATATGTATAAGTCTCTGTTATCATTATGATTTAACCAACTGGGCATTCTCTTCTTCCTCATGAACTCCACTGTGAAAGTCACATTTATAGATGGAGTTAAAATGGTCTTTTTAGGTAATTTATGCTTAACATTCCTAAGTTTCAGGCTCAGTTTCACTAATTGTTGTATTAGCAACTAATTATATTTATTTATTTTGCAACTACAATGTCAAATGGAGGGAATCAGAAAATCTCATAGAAATTGGGCAGAAAATATGACACGAAAATATTATGGATACGGCAGATGCTTTAAATCTAAACATGCCAAAGTTGTACATGGATTTAGTGTTCAGCAAAGCTATAACTTGTCAAACTTGTTACTGTATTGCTGATGCTAGCACCTTCTTTGAGCATAAACTCTATTGATCATGGGTGGTTTTGTAAAAAAAAAAAAAGAAGCATTGCATGATAATGCTTAAATGTGTTTTAGGTTCCTTTACTGTTTAAAGGAACAATTTCAAAGCAATGTATACAGTGCTTAAAGGGACACTGTCACTTAATTTCAGTGATACTTCAGAATAAATGCAAGGCCTATTACTGAGGCGGGTTGTTTTTTGCTTTCAGAAGCTCTTGCTGAAGTTTTTGAACGTACTATACTGTTCATCTGTAACTGAGACAGCAAGGAGTTTTTAATGTTTATTGCATTTTTTATAAGGCAATGGATTGGATGGCAATCTTCATCAGTCACAAACAGGAAGAAGACTAACTGAAATATAGTTTTTCCATTTCATTTGAGATTTTATTTTTGGAAATTAAAGGAACACTATAATTCCCTAACAAGAGGAGGGAGATATTTAATTATACTCATGAATACAATTTCTATTTAATTATTTTGTAATAGCACTATGGGTTCCCTGGTGGTTCAGTGGTTAGGATTCAGTGCTTTCACCACTGCAGCCTGGGTTTGATTCCAGTCAGGGAATCAATATGTCACACCAACCTGAAGCTGAGCAGTGTTGGGCGTAGTCAGTACTTGGATGGGAGACCACCTAGCAATACCAGGAGCTGTATGCTGTGGCCCACTGGAGAAGGAACTGGCAGCCTACTCCAGTATATCTGCCATGTATACCATGTGAATCTGTATGACCTGGGCATAAAGATGTCCTGGTGTGTTATTGTCCATGAGGTCACAGAGAGTCAGAAACGGCAGAACAACACAAAAATAAATAAAATAGCACTTAATTAAAAAAGCATTAAAAAGCAGCTTCCTCCTGATAAAGGTACCATAGGGGAAGTGGATATGGCTAAGAAACAGGCTTAAAGGGCTTTACTAACAATCTGATTTTAGATAATGCTATTTAATAATATAATAATGTAAAACTATTAATATACTGTACAAATCTTAACTTTGTGTACATATATACATATTGACTCAAATTTGGATACAGTGTAAAATTAATATGTGCGATATCTTTTATTTATGAAATGTGAAGTTTAAGGCAACAAAAAGAGCTAGGATCACTTATAAAAAATAGCTTCAATATGTGAATATTCGTCATCGAAATCCTAGCATTTTCAGTTGTCCAGGAGGTAGGATCGGACCTACCCAGTGGACTGTACTGACAGAAATCTATATTTAGTATATTGAGAACACCAGTGGGAGACCTACTGACAAGGTGTCAAATGCAAAGCACTGGGGCCCACAACAGGGTAGGGGCCCACTTCTATTGGCAGGGGCCTGGAGTTTCAAGAGACTCTTCTTAGGGAGAAGTCATGGGCATTGCTATTCGAATCCCGTTCACATTTGTGCACCCCCATGTTTCAGTTACTATTGCTCCTTTTGCCTTGATATATCCTAATAATTAGGGTTGTGTGTGTTTATTTATATATACAGTATGTCAGTTACACTTACAGATAGACTTGTCACTGTATAGAGACATTTCTGTGCATGTAGACCACCACATATATTTTGTATGTTTTATTAACTCAATTCAGACACTTACCTTTTATAAAGAAGTTGGAAGTGAGACCCTAAATTATTTTGCACTGTGGTAAAATGACAATAAATGACAACAGCTGAACGTTTCATATCCTTACATTTTATTACATTGCAAATTTTATCCAAGTAGCATAAACTGATCCACATTTTTAAAGGGATATAGAACTTTCCCGAACTGCATAGCATTTTCACAGAATTTTTTTTTTTCTTACATTTTTTTTAAATTGATGCATATTTCACTGTTGTATAAGAATTTTTATATAACCAAGTTAATCTGGCTGTTTGGAGCTTCATAGACTCACAGGTTCAAATACAGGCATATCTAAGTTTATGAATGTATCTGCAAGAGGAGCATCGTTAGTGTATGAAACCATTTTGTGCATGAAAAAAAATTCTACAATAAACTTTAACAAACTTACCCTGAAGTTAGCAACATTTCTTCTATTTTGTGGCAGTTGAATTTGAGAGTAAACGCCTCCCTAAAATCCCAGGCTAAATTAGCATAAAATGTATAATTTCTTTTGGCCATTCAGAGGTAGTTGTAATATTGTGGCAAATTATGGGGATTCTGTCTCTGTAGCAAAGCATAATGGGATTTGTAGTCTGGTACATATCCATGTAAGAAGATGCTATGTATTTTCATAAAAGAGCCTCTTTCTCTCTCTCTCAGCAGCACTTTCCACCTCAAATCTCTGCAGCTCATTTAAACTCTCACATTTACTCTGCAATGTATTCTACCTCATTAGCTGCATCACATTCTCACAGTCTCTGCAGGTCACTCCACCACAGTCTCTGGAGCAAGAAATAACATAGAGCTTACTTATAAAATACAAGCATACGGCTAACCCAAACACTGGCTGCAGTGTGGTTTTAGCCTTAGTTACTTCTCTGCACCCTCTACCACTTATGTGGGAAGTCAATTCCATGTATCAATTAATGTTCAGTGTAATAGCCAAAACTACATGTATATTTAAAATGAATGTTTTGTTATCTAACAGTGTATTAATTAATTACAAATATGAGATACTTGGACAAACCTAACAGATGCTGACATCACAGTTATGCCCCTTTATTAGACTACCACAAGTGGCAGTGATGTCTGCATTGGACGGATTTGTCCAAAATACTTTTAGACAACATGGTATTTAGAATTATTTTTACCGACATAAATGTTTGACATGGAATGTTTACTTTATTACAGTATATTGTATCATAACTCTGCGCAATGTTGTTTAAAGGCATTTCGTTTTGCACCGATCAACCAAGCAATGCAAAGCATTAGCTCTATTTTCAGATATTTCAAGAGACAACATGAAAGAAAAAGACATTGTTCAACTTTGAAGTAACACAGTTTAGTTATCTACATAGCCACATGCATCACTGCCAGTAAAAAGCAGCTTCTGAAAATCCTCACTATGGCAAACAATAATAATATCTGTATTCTATTATAGCTCTCGCAGTGTGCAGAGGGCTTAAAAACTCTGTTTTTACTCCCTGAGTAAGGTCTGCCCCAGCAGCTTATGCACACAGTTTTTCTGTATGTACTAGAAATAGTAGCCACTTACAGGCTGTTTCTCAACAGCATGTTTTGAAATGCAGCTGAGTGACAATCTGTGGTTGGTTAGACCTGTGGAGATTACAATCTAAGTTTCAGGGCACAGTTTATAACTAAATAACATTTTGGAAAAATTTGAAATCATGAAAAAATCATGTTTAGCTTACTGCACTTCATAAATCAATGCTCTCAATACTAATTAGCAAATAACTGAGGCTCCTTAGTAATTTGACAATTATCTTGCTTTAAAGACATATCTAGGCTTCCTGGATTATGAATGCATCTGATAGAAGAGAAGCAGTGGTGCATGAAAATATTCTTATGCATAAAAAATACCAAAATAAACACCCCCTCCAAACTCTGGCTAAATAAAAATTCATAATTCATTTTGACCAATCAGGAGAAAGCAGAGGTTCCTGTGTTGCAAAGCAGCCTGGGATATTTAGTCTGGCACATATCCACACTTGATTACCACCCCTGCAGATTATCCATTCCCTGTACCAACTACAACTGCTACATATATTTTCTTCCTCTCTCTGTTTGGCCAAGCTAAGTAGCATCTGAGCCTACTTATGCCATTAACACCCCTGCAGATTTTCCATTCCTTGCATCAAGTACTGCTGTTTTTTCTTTCTCTCTCACTACAATTCATTAAAACTACAAAATATGTATTTATAAACATACAACAGATTTATGTCCCACTAAATTACCTGTCTGTAAACTGGCCTTTTATTTATTTATTGAATTACTTTGTAGCAATTGTACATTTTTGCCAAGAACAATATTATAATCAAACACACCAACTAAATGTTCCTACTTACAAAAAAGGAATGAAACTTTCCTCCCAAAACATTATTGGCAACATTCAGGAGACAGGAGACCTTGTAAAGAGCAGAACATTATCTAGGACTTCATAACATGCTGCAAAAATAAGATCACACTTAAAAGTACTGTACAACAGATACGTTGACTAAATATCTAAAAGTATGAAAAACAAAAGATAATAAGAATTCCTGCATTTCATACAAAAAATAATAAAGATGATATATTGTCTACTCCTACACAAGCATTAGCAATTGCAGACACAGATACAGATACAGATGAGATGCAAATGCCTGAATCACAAAATGCTGTATTCCTCAATGTTAAATCCCTTTTGCATAAATAACTGAATGAAGCAATAGCTCAAATCGAAAAAGGTCAAGATGAACTGGGTCATAGAATAGATGAACTAGAAATACAGTCTGATAAACACACAGGTTGTATCTTGAATCTAAAATCCATACTAGACAATCATTGCAAAATGCTTTTCATAATGTCCATAAGAGAAGATAATACAGAAAATAGATCTCAGAGATCATATGTAAGATTGAGAGGAATACCTGAGATATATACTAATGTTAAGGATATTACAGCAACAAGTATTTAAGGAATTGCTTTCAGGAATAAAAACAAAGCTAGAATGGAAATGGAGATAGTAAGCTGTATTTGGGTACAACATATTTCTCAAGGAAAACCAAGACATACAATAGTTATGGCTATGGAATGTTCGCTGTTTTTAATATTAAAATGAGCTGAGAACAGAGCTTTTTAGCACATGCTAATAAAATGATGTTTAGATATGCAAACAAACTCTTTTGCAGTTTATTTTAATATTAAAAACAGGGAACCTTCCATATAATTTTAAGCTAACACTGAATGGAGAAAAAAAATATATCCAGATTTATCTCCAGATACATTACAAAACATAAGAGATTTTAAACCATTGACAAAAGTTCTTCGGGAAAGATCTATACAATATAGATGGGGGTTCAATTTAGATAGACATTTTCTTATAATATATATATATATACAGTGAAGAACTTACATAAATAATTTATCATTACTTAAGAGGCTCAACTTCCAAAACAAAAGGATACTCCAGAATCTATGTATAATATAAAAGGACTCTGGTCACAAGCACCACCATATAAGAAGACTAGATCAACTACCTTGCAAAAGTATTCACCCCCCTTGACTTTTTACCTATTTTGTTACATTACAGCCTTAAGTTCAATGTTTTGGAAATCTGAATTTTATGTTATGGACCAGAACACAATAGCCTAAGTTGGTGAAGTGAAATGAAAAAAATATATACATACATTTTTTTTTAGAAACAGAAAATTGGCATGTGCGTATGTATTCACCCCCTTTGTTATGAAGCCCGGGTGCAACCAATTAACTTCTGAAGTCACATAATTAGTGAAATGGTGTCCACCTGTTTGCAATCTAAGTGTCACACGATCTATCATTACATATATACACCATTTTTGAAAGGCCCCAGAGGCTGCAACACCTAAGCAAGAAGCACCACTAACCAAACACTGCCATGAAGACCAAGGAACTCTCCCAACAAGTAAGGGACAATGTTGTTGGGAAGTACAAGTCAGGGTTAGGTTATAAAAAAATATCCAAATCTTTGATGATCCTCAGGAGCACCATCAAATCTATCATAACCAAATGGAAAGAACATGGCACAACAGCAAACCTGCCAAGAGACGGCCGCCCACCAAAACTCATGGACCTGACAAGGAGAGCATTAATCAGAGAGGCAGCACAGAGATCTAAGGTAACCCTGGAGGAACTGCAGAGTTCCACAGCAGAGACTGGAGTATCTGTACATAGGACGACAATAAGCCATATGCTCCATAGAGTTGGGCTTTATGGCCAGAAGAAAGCCATTACTTTCAGCAAAAAACAAAATGGCACGTTTTGAGTTTGTGAAAAGGCGTGTGGAAAACTCCCAAAATGTATGGAGGAAGGTTCTAAAATGTAACCTTTCGGCCATCAATGAAAACGTTATGTCTGGTGCAAAACCAACACATCACATCACCCAAAGAACACCATCCCCACATTGAAAAGTGGTGGCAGCATCATGCTGTGGGGACGTTTTTCAGCAGCCGGTACTGGGAAACTGGTCAGCGTTGAGGGAAATATGGACGGTGCTAAATACAGGGATATTCTTGAGTAAAACCAGTACCACTCTGTGCGTGATTTGAGGCTAGGACGGAGGTTCACCTTCCAGCAGGACAATGACCCCAAACACACTGCTAAAGCAACAATTGAGTGGTTTAAGGGGAAACATGTAAATGTGTTGTAATGGCCTAGTCAAAGACCTCAATCCAATAGAAAATCTGTGGTCAGACTTAAAGATTGCTGTTCACAAGCGCAAACCATCTAACTTGAAGGAGCTGGAGCAATTTTGCAAGGAGGAATGGGCAAAAATCCCAGTGGTAAAATGTGGAAAGCTCATAGAGACTTATCCAAAGTGACTTGGAGCTGTGATTGCCGTAAAAGGTGGCTCTACAAAGTATTGACTTTAGGGGGGTGAATAGTTATGTACATTGACTTTTTCTGTTATTTTGTCTGATTTGTTGTTTGCATCACAATAAAAAAAAAACATCTTCAAAGTTTTGCGCATGTTCTGTAAATTAAATGATGCAAATCCTCAAACAATCCATGTTAATTCCAGGTTGTGAGGCAACAAAACACGAAAAATGCAAAGGGGGTGAATACTTTTTCAAGGCACTGTAATACAGGAAATAGAACTTATTTTATTTGATTGTATAAGCACCTCTTCGTTCTGCTAATGACCTTTTTCTTTCTACAACTCTTGTCAACCTCCTCTCACTCTCTCCTTCAGGATTTTTCTCCACCGTATTTCAACCAATCAGAACGCGCAAATGGTGTGAGCCAATCAAAATGGGATACACACCTGTATCCCATTCTGATTGGCTTATGTAACTGTCAATCATATTTCATCCAATCAAAAAATGCAGATGCTTGGAGCAATTCAGAATGGTGTACACCTTACATGGGTGTATCACATTCTGTTTGGCTTAAAACATTAACGCCTTCTGATTGTGTGAAAGCAATAGCATCTTCTGATTGGCTGATGTAACTGTCAATCAAAATACAGCCAATCAGAAGGCAGTGTTGCTTTTAGCCAATCAGAATTGGGAACAGTTAGGATTTATTGGGTACAGTTAGAGTTAAATAGGTACAGTTAGTGTTTACTGGGTACAGTTAGGGTTAAATGGGTCATGTTAGGGTTTATTGGGTACAGTTAGGGTTAAATGGGTCATGTTAGGGTTTATTGGGTACAGTTAGGGTTTATTGGGTACAGTTAGGGTTAAATAGGTACAGATAGGGTTAAATAGGACTAGAAAGGGATAACTGGGTCTAAATAGGGTTAATTACTTAGAGGGGGTAATTACTTAGAGGGGGTTATTTACTTAGAGGGGTTAATTACTTAGAGGAGGGGGTTAATTACTTAGAGGGGGGTTAATTTAGATTTATTCATTTATTAGGGTGGATAATAGTATAGTGTAGGGTAGTGCTTAGATTTAGTGTCATGAGGGTCCTGGAGGACAGTCATGGCATGTATAGTGTTAATTTGAGGGTTATTTATTGTCCCATAAGGTTCTATATAGACCCTTATGGGACTGATGGGGTTAAATAGGGACTCATGAGTGATGGGGTTAATTAGAATAGTAGCACAGGTTCTCTAAGGGCCTTTAAGAACCTGCACGGTGGGTAATTCAAATTTGAAATGCTGAGGGGGTCCTGATCGGGACCACTGCAGCAACGGGTTAATGTGGGGACCCTGTGGGGGTCCCATTCAAGACCTCTGCATCATGGGGTTAATGTGGGGGCCCAGCAGGGGGCCGATGGGGATACAGCAGCAGGGTTTACTTTAGTGAGCCTGCGGGGGTTCATGTAGGTTTTAGTGTCGTAATGATGGTCTCATTTTCTTTTGGCTGATTCGAAATGGGAGGTTACAGGCTTGCTAAATTGATCATGTACCAGCCCTGAACTGCTACGAACCATTGCATGGTTTACGGACTCGGCTGTGGGATAGTAACTCGCACCCCTGCAAAATTGAATAGCATCGCAAACGGAGTGGAACTGGAGTCCGCTACTCACTCGCAAACAATCGGCTGTCTGCGATCGAGTTATGGGCATGCAATTGAATGTGGCTCTATATTGCTAATAAATTACAGAAAAGTAACGAAATTGCAATTATAATACAAAACCAATGTCTCTTACAAGTTAAAACTCATTATGTAGGCAAACTTGGGAGGTTCATTGTAATACCGGAAAAAAGTTTGGGGCAGGATCTTACAATTGCTTCCTTACATTTACCACCAACTGAATGAGGCCCAACATTAGAAGATTTAGATACACAATTTACTTGTTAATCAGTTACTAGTAATCACTTCACACACCATAAAAATCGTATCTGTCCCATTGATATTTTGTAAAAGGTCATTATATTGTTCCAGCGATGAAATCTCAGCACTTGTAGGGTTACTCATAAGTCTTTACAAGTTATGAGATTTTAACAAAAATAAAATGTGCACTTTCACCCGGATAGGCATAAAATGTGCCTCTGAGAAACTTACATGCAGCAATGCTGATGCAATCAACACTGTGCCAGATTTGAGGTTTAGTTTCTCAAACCTGACACAAAAAAGGAGGTAATACCACTACTCTTATGAGCCAGACAATCCCTGGTACCCCCCTTAATATGTGCTACATACCATAAACACAGAGTTCCCTGGGATTCCCTCTTCCTACACACCAAGTAACATTAACCAAGGAATCCCCTGGGATGCCCCTACCTATCAACTGTGAGCCTGTGAATTCCCTTGGGATTCCCACTGCCTTGGCGCTATGAGCCTGGGAATCCCCTGGATCCCCCTTTTCACATGCTAGCCCCTATGACCCCAGCGATGCCCCATCTAATGTATAAGCATGGGGACCCCAAGAGATCCCATGGCACTTAACATGAAATCCATACCGTGTGGGTCTCCATGGACCACCATGGTATATTTTAAGATAACCATGGAGGTGCCTGTAGACTCCATGGCATCTAATAGACCCCTTACCACTGGAGTCCTTAACTGACACAATGGCAGTTAAAATTAACCCTGTGCCACCAAACATTAACTCCGTTCCATTCTTTAATGGATCCCCATGGTATCACCAATCATAACTATGCAATCCTCATTGTGTAATGATATAGGAATCACAAGGTTGTGGAGACCAGTAGCCAAGGTCAGCAATAATTCAGTTCAGCATCTTGTAGGTGAAACAGGAACAAGCTTTATTGAAGGGATCAGGAACCAACAATAATCTGGCAAGGATACAGAGACAGGAAGTGCCTTGTATAGGCCAAGAACCAGACAGCTGACCAGACACAGCTAAAGAGAGTTGTCACTGATTTCATTGCTTTTAGAGTCAAGGTATCAGATCTCAGGCAAATATGCAAGAGGCAGGCTGGCGTACCGGTAGGGAAGAGGTCCAGCAACATGCAAACCAGGTTTCGAATCCCAACAGAGTCAATTCCTCACACATTGACTCCCATGGCATGCTTCCTACCACCACAGGGGTCAACATTGTACCCCCATGTAACCTAACCCCCAAGCAGGTTTATAACACTAAAAAAATAAGCACACCTATAAGGGTGTAAATGTAATGTTTCAAATGCATACAAATATAGCTGACCCTTGGAGAGAACAGCATCCAAGACATATTCACATATTAATATACATATTCATATATTCATATACATATTCATTCTGTTCACATCCACATCATTATTATTCAAGAAGAAATTTGATTTTAACATCAAAATCTTTTTTAATAGTGTATTATAAACAGATATATTTTCTGCATCTTTGTCTCAAATATTACTTTAAATCCTAGAAATTCCTTTTATTTTCCCTTGAATGGAATAACATATCTGAAACATTAATGTATTTAGATATAAATAGATCATTTTTGGAAGCAATTTAAATAATTTACAGTAACCCAAAGACATCTATAAAACAACAGCAGATTATTTAAATATTCAAATACATATTCTCAATCAATTTACTGGGTCTAGTCCACTTGGTTTCAGCACTGAGCTTTACTTGGGATCAATCACTGTTTGTGGCATGCTGACTAGTTGTTTATTGATTATCTTTTCCGACTTGCAACAGATATATGGTGGGTTATGTGCTTTTGTTCTTGATCCTGATTCTTTGATTGCTATTGGAATTCCTACGTTCTGAATTACTACCTGTATCTGAATTGAATTGTTTGGCCATTCATTTGGGAATTTTTTACTTGTCTCAGAACATTACTTGCTTCATTCTAAAGTCTCCATGATGTTAACGTCTTGTAGTAGCTTGGCCTTTTTTACTATATGCATGCACTATGTTTCTTACTTGGAATATTTTGTGCTTGTGCTGCCTCTAAACTACTCTGCTGCTTCTGGTCCTTTGGTCTAGACTTTTATTAGCTTCATTAAGTTCCAAACCATCCTGCATCCTTGCTTCTTGACTCCATTTCAGGTAAATACTCACACATACAGATGTATTTGTTTTGTATTTTTGTTTCTGGGTTAAACAAACAACATATCTTCTTTCCATTTGAGTCAATGGACTTGCCATTCAATAATAGAAGAAAAAAGAACACAGAAGCTTTCTACATCTATAGGCTGTATTGTGATGAGTAAAAAGCCTGTAGATGTTAATATGAGGCTCATTGTATTGAACAGTATGCAAGTAATATTCTAAAACTAATGAGGTTCATTGTATTTTAAATTACTTCAGAGAAACATGAAATATAATAAACCATGTATTGAATTCATCATTATACTCAAGATGGAAAATTTAATGAGGAACAAATTAGTGTTATACAATTACTTACATGCTTTTCAATATATTGAACCATTTATTAACAAACACTGGCCATTACATTTTACAATAATAGTCTATCTGAATATATGTGGATCGTTACAATGAATAATATAGATTTAATATTATGTCAAGAAACTATTCTTTATTATACGGTATAATGGGAAGCAGATGTGAGGTATTTGAGAGGTTAAGGCAAGTGTTGAATAACATCTGAAAATATTATAACAAACAAATGTGGTTTTGTGAGATCCTTACATACCGTATTCACAAGAATCTTTACCACAGTACAAAGACAAAGCATTAAATAAGTATTAGAAATACTTTCAAAAGTCATTATCACTATAATAGTTGTGGATCTGCGGGGCTGTTTGCAACGCTTATGATGTGGGTCACGCTTTGCGAGCCTCAAAAAATATGAGCCTTCGCCCGCTCGGGACTTAGGTTGCATTGCGCGCCAAAGGCGCTCATTGCACTGCAAGCCTTGCGAAGCGAGGCGATGCAGTTAAGGCACATGGGACTTAGGCTGCAATGAGCACCAAGGTCAGTAGGACTTGGCGCGGTGCACAAAATTACGGCCCGTAGGACTTAGGAATCGAAGGACGTAAATGGACTTTAACGGCAAACAACAAATATGCCTCAAATGAACTTACACACTCACACATAGCCCAGGGGGAGAGACAGGGAGCCGAAAAAATGTAAACACTCCGAAAACGAGGTGGTAAAAACAAGCTCTAACAAGTAACACTTAACCCAAGGTGCTAACTCTTAACCCAAGGTAGTAACAGTCATCGCAAGGCCCCTAAAATACACAGGGGGGAGAGGCTTACAATGAGTGCTGCAGTGCTCATCGCGGGGTCTGTAAAATTACATGGGGCAAGAGGCTCCAAATGAGCACCAAAGGCGATCAATGAGCGCCGAAGGGACACAGAGGGGTCATATCCTTTCATTGTGTGGCAATCACCATTGCCAGTCTTTCTTCCGTCATTTTTGATGGGCAATTTCCTAGTACATTTTAAGAGTTGGCAATATTAATTTTGTGTTCATCAATCTAAAATAAAATATTTCATAGGTTATTTTTGTTATTTATTTTTTTAATGGTTGGCATTGTAGAAAGATTAAGAATAAGAAGTTTTTAAAGAGTAATATTTATTAGCAACACCCTACAAGTAACCAGTTAGCTGGAAGTCTTCTACACCTGGTGATTACAGTACTGTTAGATACAAATTATAGAAACATCTTCTGCAAGAGGAAACATCGTCTAGTGCATATGTTTTATATATCAGCTCCAGATTTATTTCAGTCTGCCTCAGCTTTTGGCAGTCAATGATTGGTAAACATGATTTCTCCTCCTACTTAAAGATTTCTGCCCTCAGAACTCCCTCTTCATATCACACCTGAGCTTTGAGGCAGTGCATTCCAGAGACATGGGGTTTTTGAGAGAGGTTTTCACCAATAAGTTATTTGAGAACTGTATGAAAAGTTGAAAAGACATTCCTGAGTTTAGCAAAGAAGATGAGCTTGTGTATAGCAAGAGATAAAAGAAATAGCTTAGGAGTAAATAGCTTCAAAGTAGTAAAGATGATACGTATAGGTTATGTTTTAGCCAGTTGTTGGATTTTAGCATAGATAAAGAAATTAACTTCGTCATTTATTTATGTCATAGAAGCTCTCCTACAATAATTTGCATAGATATGGAGTCTATATCTGTTACACATTCTTTTTATATATATATATATATATATATATATATATATATATATATACTGTATATATATATATATATATATATATATATATATATATATATATATATATATAGTGACAGAGTTATGCAATGGGTTTTTGTGAGACACAGAATCAGCAAAGCTCTCATTTCCTAGTAGGACTACAGGGGTTAACTTTCTTGCTCAGCTGATTAGCTACACTTGGTTATACTCCTGGAGTATGGACTGTGTATGGACTGATTGAATGCAGTTTGTCTGAGCTGAAGAAAGACACACACAGTATCACAGCAGCCTTCAGCTTATGATCGCTTTGAACAAACGGAAGACCTGAAATCTCAAACAGTAGACTTTTCAGACTATTGGACTGTTTGTTTTGTTGGTTAGTGCTGGTTAGTGAGGAAACAGGTCACGTTCTTCATCACTGCTTTCACATTCTTTTGTCTTTCTTTGGAACAGTATTTTCTTTCTGGGTGAAGAGACATTTCCTTTTCCATCTCTTCCTCTTACTTTGTATTTTCTACTTTCTTTGCCATTCCGTCTGCTGTCACCACTCAAACTTTGCGGGTAGGAAACTGGCTTGCCCGTCTCTCCGAGTGCCTCCCCCAAGGACCCTTGATAAGTACTGTTTGTACCTAATTTCTCTATACAGTCCCTTCCCTGGTGGTAAATCGATATGATCACTGTGTCTCTTCTGTAACTCCTGTGATCTATTATTGATTTGACCTCTTGGTTTACTAGCACTCTGTGAATCGTCTGCTCCTCAACCTGTACTTTGACATCTCGGGCTTTCACTCTGTGACATCTGTGACATCTCTGGCCTCACACTGCTGAGGGCATTCTCCCTTGTAGGAAGTTTGGCTTCTTTCCCCCTTGCACACTTTTTCACTTAATTCAGTTGCTCCTTCAACTCACCCAGATGGGTAGTGGTGTCTGGCTCAGATAGCAGGTGACCCTCTGCTATCGCTCTGTACAACTCTTGGTCATATTCTCTTGAGCTTGTCGGGCTCCCTTTCTCAGCTCATTCTCTAGGGTCTATAATTCTCCCTCTTTAGGCTCTCCAACAACATTGTTTCCACCTTCCCAATGGAATAGCAACTTCTTGTGTTGCTTTTCTTCCCTTCTTTCCTGGTTCTCTCTGCTCCAGGTGCTCTAATTGGCTGGCTGATAATTCTCACCAAACTGTACCAGCTTCATACAGCTATCTTGCTCCTGTCCTAGTATAGTATCCTTTATAGATTCCAAAGACAGGTCCTCTCTCACGGCTGCTTCTTGCTCTTGGATCTGTACTTCATCTTTCTTTCTGTTCAGGGCAGACCTACTCGTTACCACTGCACTTTCAATCCTGCAGAGTTTGTGACTCTTTATCTCTGACATGAAGGAGCTCTCAGACTTTTGGTTTCGCTGGAATGTCTCCAGCTGTTCATCAACTTCAAGTTGACATTCAGCAGATAGACGAGTACACATATCAGTAGCCTCTTGAATTTTGGATTCCTGAAAATCACTTTTGATTTCAGCATCCTCAGCTTTCACCTGTGTTTCTTCCTCTTTTAATGGCGTCTCTGACTCCTTTTTCGGCTTTTCTACTTGCTTTGCCTCCAAGGCTTCCAGCTTTTCAGTTTTCTATACTTCCTTCAGTTGCAGATTATCTTCCTTAGCTTGTTGCCAACGCAGTTCACTCTGCACTGGGTCTCCTGCTGCATATTCGACTGAGGAATTACCTATGATTTTTCGATCAGGTCCTCCCTGAATACCTCTTGCTGTTCCGCCATATTTTCTTTGCCCTTATTTCTCTCCTGTACAAGCACCTTTGCTATGCCTTGCATATGAGCTTTCTGCAAATATCACTCTGCATTCAATGTAGCATCATGTGCACACAGTTCCTGAAGATCAGCTTTAGTTTCTTCTGAACAAACTCCACTCTGCTTCAACTGTGCCCTAATATCAGAGAGTGTTCTCACCCTCTGCTTTTCTGCAGTGTGGAACAGCAGTTCTTTTTCTGCTTCCCTCTGGGACCTATGGTCACTGAGCAGGTCTCGCTTCACCTGTTCGTCACTATGCTGCAGCTTCTGCATACACTCTATTGTCCTCAAACACAGGCTTCCTTCTCCATTCAGGAATATAATCTGGCATCATCCTGATACCCTTCATTTTAATAGCAACTTGCTTGTATTCCACTTCAGGCTCTTCCAGTCCCCCTGTGATAGAGTTCATCTGTACTTCTTGCTTTAATTGTTTCCAGTCTTGCCTCTCCTTGTCCATATCACTTTGTTTTATTGTCACCTGAGACAGAGTGCTCTCGGGATACTTTACTTTTCTTTTAGGACACATCTCCAAATTCTGCTTCTCGTGTCCTCTCAGGGATGGTGGTTTGTCTTTTACCATCTCAATCTCCACTTTCTTTCTCTAGTACTCTCCACCTTAGGAGTATTCACCAAGGACAGGTGGCTGTGTCTGTCCAGGTTTCTTATGGAGGCCTCATCATTACTCTTACCCATAAGGTTTCTGCAATTATTTCAGTTTAACTTCTCCAATGACTTTGTCAGCATGCTTCACACTGAGACTCGGCTTGCGTCCCGTAGGTAACAACACCTTATCCTTTTCTCTTTGGCCTTCGCTTATAACTCCAGTCACTTATTCATCATCTTCTTGCTCCAGGAGCAAAGGTTCTTTCTCTGCACCAACAGCCTCTTTTGCTTTCTCAGCAATCTCTATTACTTTTTTCAGCAGTTTCTGTTACTTTCTCAGCAGTCTCACTTGCGCTCTCTGCAGTCTCTTTAGTGATCTCTGCAGTCTCTTGTGCCATTTTAGCAGTCACTTTTGCTCTCTCACTTGCTTTTTCTGCAGTCTTTTGCTCCCTCCGCTGTCTCATTCACGGCTCCTGCCATCTCATTCTTAGCACTGAGCTTGGTAGCTTTTTCCACTCTCTCTGCCATCCCCAGGTCTCTAACTCCTGCTTTCCTTCTGCATCAGGTTCGGTTTGCATTTCCTTAACAGGGAAACTTAGTTTTAAACTTGGGTAGAAAAGCATGCCCCTTGGGTAGTGTTAAGCCTGTCTGTCAAAAAATCCCATGAGTTCATTCTCTGTACTCTTTTCACTACTACTCTGTTAATGATCTCTTCTTTCAGAATACAATAATTTGTTGCCTTTTCTTTAGGCAAAACACCATATACTTTCTGCCCTTTTCCACACAGATAGGGACCCAGGACTGTGGCCCAGTGCTTCTTAGGCCAACCTTTCCTAGTGGCAGTCTTCTCAAAATTCAGGAGATATGTTTCAACATCATCCTGAGCAGTCATCTTCTTTAGGAAGCAATTAGAATTCATGCTTCCACTTGATTCTATAACCACAGTGTTTGTTGCAGACCTCAGTACCTGCAACTGTGCTTTCTGTGCCTCCAAAAACTCTCTTATTTGGACTCTGTCCTCTTCCACTTGTCTCTGCCATTTCTCTGTGGCCTCACTCATGCGGATTCTACCCTCTTCTGCTTGTTTCTGCCATTTTTTTGCGACCTCACTCATGCAGATTCTACCCTGTTATGCTTCTCTCTGCCATTTCTCTGTGGCCTCTCGGAGACATGCAGCAGCGTCTCTTAGTCTATCACCATATGTAGCTTGGACTCTGTCCTGTGCAACCCTCTCTCTCTTCTCTTGCTGGTTCAGACAAAACTTAACAGCCAGGACTCACTTTGGCCCTTTACAGGGAGACATATTCTGTAGTATATCAGTCTGGTCTCACTCAAAAGAGTGACCCAGGTAATTCTAACCTAAACAGGAGAAACAGCAAACCACAGACGTGTTTCGGCCTCTATGGGCCTCGTCAGTGAGGTGCAGCTGAACTCCCTAAGGCACAGTGAGCAAGGGATCCACGTCTGGACTCCCCTATCACCCTTAGGGAGACTAATCCCTAAGGGTAATTTGGATAAACAAAAAAACTAAGTCAGAGGTGCTCATCAGACCCAGGTCCAAAATACCAGGCAATTCTACCCTGAACAGGAGAAACAGCAAACCACAGACGCATTTCGGCCTCTATGGGCCCCGTCAGTGGGGTGCAGCTGTACTCCCAAAGTGTGAGTTCAAGCATGGTGACAGCCCTGACCACAAATGCTTTTAATTCCAGCAATTCAGGAGCCAAAACTATATCTAATGGTGCACAACATATTTGTAAATTTGGTTTCTTATTTTCTTTTAAACAAACGATCATTACAATTAAACTACACAACCCTAATGTACAAACAGTTATCGGTGGTTGCAAAAAAATAAAAACAAGTTATTGTATTTATACACATCTATAATGCTATATTTATTAAAATGAAGATTTGAAATTCTTCTATATAGTTTAAACATTTATTCAAATGGGGAACATTTGCATGAATTTAATTTGTTTGCAAGTTTTTTCCTTTATAGATGTTTTCTAAAAACAATGGCTAAAGTCTATTTTTTGCATAAAATATATATTCAAATGCATGCAATTAAAAGTACAGACCAAATTCAAACTTGTTTGATTAATTTAATGCAAATGCTGGTAAATAGAGATGTCGTGAACAGATCGCCCGAGGACTAGTCGCTGAGATTTTGGCATGTTCACGTTCGCATCGGGCGGCGAACACATTCGCTTTTGGGTACGCCTCCTATTCTTTATCATTGAGGAAACTTTGACCCTGCACCTCACAGTCAGCAGACACATTCCAGTCAATCAGCAGCATACACTCCCTTCCAGGGCCTTCCATCTGAAGGACAGCATACATTTTAGAATAATTCTGAAGCTGCATTCGTTGTGAGAGGACAGATAGTGTAGCTGCTGGAGATTTAATAGGGAAATAGATAGCCAGGCTGTGTATTTAGCTTCCACTACAATTAATCTAATTTCAGTTGCCTGCCTGTGTCAGGCTCACAGCTTATATTGTGCTCAGTGAAATAAAACAACACTTTTTTAAATGTAATAGATTGAATAGCAATTGCCTGCCTACAGGCGTGTGTGTGAAGCCTATTGCATCTACTCTGCCAACTTTTGCCAGTGCACAGTGATACGTCATATCTGGTGCAACCGTAGTGTACAGTGACATAAAACAAAATTTTTTTGACTGTAATCGATTGAATATCAGTTGCCTGCCTACAGGCGTGTGTGTGAGGCCTACAGCACCTACTCTGCCAACTTTTGCCAGTGCACAGTGACACTCATATCTGGTGGCACCTTAGATTGCACGCGCAGTGCCCCAAATTTGAAGTAGGAGGTCCAACCAAGCATCTTTTTTCATCTCCCTGTTCCAAAAATCAATGCCATATACACGTCCCCTAATAGTGGACGTAACAGGGATTAAACCTATAGGAATAGTACTACTTAACAGTACACACCTTATAATAATGCAGACAGAGGCAACACAGAAAGAGAGAGGAGTCTGAAGAAGAGGAGTCAGAGGAGGAAGTTGGCTTTGAGGAGGTAGAAGACCAAACACAGCAGGCGTCCCAGGGGGCTTGTTGTCACCTTTTGGGGACCCTTGGTGGTGGGGTGGAGGAAGAGACCTTCAATGACATCAGTGAGGACAAGGAACGGGACATGGCTAGCTTGGTATACAACCTTGTGCAAATTGGGAGTTTGCGGTTGTTTGCGGTGCATTAAACGGGGAGATTGTTCTGTTACTGTGAAGCGGGTGTAACCCTTACACTACTTGATCGATACAACATCATACCTGATGTTTTAAAGCATGTTATTCCAAATAATTTAGGAATGTTAGGTGATTTATGCCCTTTATGGCTTAAAACCAGACTCTGCATCAACTATGTAATTTTCCGTGGGAGTTTTGCCATGGATCCCTCTCCGGCATGCCACAGTCCAGGTGTTAGTACCCTTGAAACATCTTTCCCATCACTATTGTGGCCAGAAAGAGTCCCAGTGGGTTTTGAAATTCGCCTGCCCATTGAAGTCTATGGCGGTTCGCCCGATCGCGAACATTTGATTGACGTTCGCGTTCGATGTTCGCGAACCGAAAATTTGATGTTTGCGACATCACTACTGGTAAACTTATAAAACTAAATGTAATAAAGTTCTATGGTTGATGAATTTAAGTCAAACCTGAGAAATGAAAAGCCACACACCAAATTTATTTTTGATTAAAAAAAGAAGCAGTGATATTATGCTATATCTGCGAAGGTAAGACATTTTTTAGTGGTAAAGTGAATTTTTGTCATCCAGTATAATAGTTTTTAAAGCTCTGATGTAGATTAGGAATGACTCCATTTGGTTGGAAAGTTTTTAACAAACTAACAATATTATCAGCCAAGAGCAGCCAATTAGCAGCCAAGAGCATACAAGCATAATCATAATTCTAGCAGGCTCTGCTATATCCCCTATGCCAAGCATAAGGGAGTGAATACGGGAGCAGAAAACAGCAGAATTTGCCATTTTAAGTGAATATTGCTGATTTTGAGTATGTTCAGGGTGAAAGGTGTAGGTGTGGAATACTAAATATTCATTAAGATAACATATCCCCATAAATTACCTTTCTTCATTGCGGAATTGAGAAGTATGCTAACTCAGGCTCCAATATCGCAGGAAGTGCGGAAGACGTGAAACTTTCTGTAAATAAGTAGAATTTGCTGAAATTAAACATTTCTGTAAATATATCTTTACTCAGATGTCTTTAATGCACACTGTATGTAGTAGCTAGGGAAACTAATAGAATGTGCATTGATGACGAGTCATTGTATGTGATAGACATATGAATGCACAGTGCATCAACTGACTGTTTAAAGTGACTCACTTTAGCTGTATGACTTCATGTTGAATTTACTAAACTGAGACCTTGCTGTGATGGAGATCATTACTGAGGATCTCACTTTCCAATATTTGAATAACTTTAACATTGCTATTTACATAATCATGTTGCATCTAGTCCTGGTGGATATCATTAAAGTACTTCAAAATTACCAGATCTTTTATTATATATTTACAATTGATCATCTACTCGAACTCCATTGGGTGCAATACATCCATCTAAGATTGATGAAACATGAAATATTTATCACCAGTTCGAATGTGGATGACCTATTGCACAGGATATCAACAAGCACATCTTCTGCAAATATGTTTTTAGCTATTTCAGGTATGTGATTAGAGGATAAATTATATGTGTATAGTGTGACAAAGATGGCCGTTTACCACAAGAAGTCTTTGCGACAAAAGGTTCAGCAATACAGATTTTTGGATGCAGAAGACTTGTTTATTAATAAGGCTCATAAACAAGGATTAGAAATAATGAAAAAAAAAATCTACATATACGTTTCTTACTAAACGTGCAGGAACACCCTGAATATTCCCGGGCAGCTTTTCTGCTCCTGAGAAATTATAATTCATAAAGAAAACACACAGTCTCTTATAGTGCCACCTTGTGGCCAGGATACAAACAGTCTCTTGTAGTGCCACCTTGTGGCCAGGACACAAACAGTCTCTTATAGCGCCACCTTGTGGCCAGGATACAGATAGTCTCTTACAGTGCCAGCTTGTGGCCAGGATACAGATAGTCTGTTACAGTATCCGTAGTCTTGTATATGTGGTGTAGTGCCACCTTGTGGCCAGGTTACGAATAGTCTATTTTATAGTGCCAGCCTGTGGCCTTTCCACGTCTTCACTTAAGTAACCGTGGATGAAGCATAGGGCCCGCCCTTCTCTCCAATATGCTTCACCCCAGGAAACCTTTGATATTGCAATAGGAACACTGCAATTTAACAGGACAAGCACTCAGCCTCTTCCCTGGGGTATAATAATTCTGGTACCTTCATTTGGTGCCTCTGACCGCTCCACACTCGCTTAGACACCTCGTCTCTTTTTAGGCTACTCTGCCTGGGAATCCTCCTCAGTCTGTCATTCACTTACTTGGTGCCTTTGTAGCTTCAACTCTTGGCTGTGGAGTTACTCTTTCCGACCGCTCTGTTAGTCCAACGACTTCACAACAGCACACACTTCTTTCTGTCATCCAAAACTGGCAGCCACAGTAAAACAAGATTTCCTCCAGGTTTGTTTTCCAAAGTTCAAATGGTAAATCCACACAGGATCAGCGAGCAAGCTCCTCTCTTGTGGCTTGCTCTGGCTGCTAGCAGCAGCAGTACACAACTTAGGCCAGAGCCTAATCAGCCACCCCTTTTCCATGTCTGCTTTACAGACTTTAAAATGAACTTGCATCTGCACCAATTAGTACTTCTTCAGGAGTTACCTCCGTCACTCCTGTCAAGAACTCTTTACTCTTCTTTACTTGGCACTATCCTCTAGGGGGCAAACGATCACACATCCTCCCCCTCAGCTCAACAACATGGAGCTGAGCGACATGCCGAGAGGCCGGATATTCGGTACACGGCAACCACATGGCGTAGATGGCACTATAGTACCAGGCCAATACACTGGAGCCTCGCTTTCCGTAGAACCGTTTCCCCGTCAGGACTGCTCCATCATGCATATCCGACCTCCCCGGGGCCAACTGCATCAAGACTTCAGGCACTGCCTGGAGGGCCACTAGTGGATTCTTCTTCTCCTGATGTCCGGAATTCTTCTCGTTGCTTAGGCACCAATGGGACTTTCTTATATCCGCCGATGCTAGCGCTCTTGCAGTCGTCTCAGCCTCCATGTCTTTGTACTGCACTCTGGCAATTCTGCCTACTTCTCTGTGCCGTTTTTGGTCTTTGGCAAAACATTGCGGGTAGGGCACCGACCCGCAAGTCTCTCCCTGTGCCCTCCTCCAGGGACCCTTGACAAATACGCTTTGTACTTCCGTAGGGGAATGTGTTTCTTCATACGTTCCCTTCCCTGGGGGTAAATCACAGACAACATCGGTTTCTGTTACCTTGTCTTCCACTTGATTTCTCTTTTGCTGCAGAACCTTCATCCCTCTCTCGCGGCTATGCTTCAACCTTTTCGTAGCATGTATGAAAGGCCCAAGGTTTGCAGATTCACTCTCTGGCTTGGATTCTTCCTGCAATTTCGTGGCTAGATGGCGTCTCTTGGTCTGTGCCAAGTCACTCTGGGAGCATTCATGCCCCGCCTGCAGTCTGAGAGCCTGGGACTGGAGTTGCCTTAATTCGGCCTCTTCACGCTTGGCTTTCTTTTGTTCTTTTAGCCCTTCCGTTAAACATTCATTCTTTTCCAGAAGTTTCTCTACTCTTCTTCTGGTCTTCTCCATCTTCTGAGTGTTGACTTCTGTCTCTCTCTCAAGCTCTTTCTCCTCACTCAGTAACTTCTTTGAGACAACACAATGTGGGTTAGTGTCAGACTCCAATGGCAGCTGACCTCCTGCTATTGCTCGGGGTAACTCTCGGAAAAGCACTGTGACACCTTGAGCTTGTTGGGCCCCCTTTCACAACACTTTCTGTAGGGTCTCCAATTCTCCCTCTTTTGACCTCACTGTCATCACCTGGGTCATCCCGATCTTCACTACGGAACCGCAACTTGGGTGGCCTCTCTTCCCACTCCCCTTCACAGCCGACTCCATCACTCTGCAATCGGTCCTGGGTCGGCGGTTCACAAGGATAGACAACCCGGCTCTCTCTCTTCCAGGTGCTCCAATTGTCTGGCTGATTATTCTCATCAAGAGGTGTTCGATTCATATGGCCATCTTGCTTCTGTTCTGGTACATAGTCCTTTGTAAACTCCAGAAGCATGCCTTCTCTCAGGGTAGCTCCTAGCCCTTTGACTTGCAACTCAACCGTCTCGTGGTTTGAAACGGGCATCCTCGATATCATGGTGCCGCCAAACGTATAAGGTCTGCGTCTCTCTATCTCTGTCAGGACGAATCTCTCCTGATCTTGCTGGAACGTCTCTCGCGGTACAGCAACTTCAGGCTTAGGCTCAACCCATAGGCCAGTACACATCTTAGAAGCCTTTATAATTTTCTGTTTCTTAAGAAAGCTTGTGTTGTCAGCATCCTCACTGAATTTTTGGCTGTATATCCAGAGGAAGAACTTCCTCACTATTTTTCTTCAGGTCCTCCCTGGATCTCTCTGGCAGCTCCACCACCCTTTCTTCATCCTTCTGTATCTCGTGTACAGGCTCCTTCACTATGCCATGCTTATGAACTTTCTTTGGACATAGCTCTGTGTTCAACACAGTGTCTGGTGTATATCGGTCCTGAAGATCATGGTTGGTCTCTTCTGGACACGCATCATCCTGTTCCAACCGTATCTCCATATCAGACAGATCGTTCATCCTCTGCTCTTGTGGACTAGGCATCAGCATCTTCTTTGCTATGAGAGCGGTTTTACTCTCTGCCTCTTGTAGCTGAAAGTGTAGATATTTTACTTGGCTGTGCCAAGTTGGTTTTTCCTGCTCCCAGTAGAGATGCTCCTCCTTTAACATGCATTCTATCCTCTTTTTGACATCTTGCGATTTCTTTGCTTTCTCCTCAGATATCTCTGGTGCCTCTCTCTTAGAGAAGTCGCTCATCCTCTGAGGTAAATGTTTAGGAAGTACATTTTGCTTTATCTGTGGGCAGCAGCTTCTTCATATCTTTCTCAATTGTGTTATACTTGGGCAGACTCTTCCTCTGATCCCAAATAGACATCTGTGTCTTCTTCCTAGAGGACTCTCTGTTGTCCTCACGGTCAGTCTTCCTTCTCCATTCAGGAATATAATCCGGTATCATCCTGATACCCGTCATTTCCAAAGCAACTTGCCTTCCTTCCCCCGCAGGCTTTTCCAGTCCCCCTAGGAAAGGGTTCATCTGTACGTCTTTCATCCTCTGAATCTTCAGACTCTTTTTGTCCTTATCTTTTCCTTTGATAAGGTTTCCAGTTTCTTCATCCTTTTCAGGAAACTCTTCCTTAGTAAGAACACTTGCTACATTTATCCATTTGATCTTTCCTTTCTCTGGGTCAGAGATCTTTCTTTCACTAGTACTCTCCACCTCAGGAGCTTTCACCAAGGCCAGGCAACTGTATCTTTTTAGGTTTCTTACGGAGGCCTCTAGAGTGCTCTTGCCCAATAGGTTGGTACATTGGGTTTGATTAAGATCACCATCGATGACCTGATCAGCATGCTTCTTACTGAAGCTGGTTTTGCACTCCGTCAGTGACAACACTTTGTCCTTTTTCCCTTGACCTTTGTTCAGGTCTGTGGCTGCATTTAGGTCACTAGTCTCGTGCACCTTCTCAGCAGTCACTTTTGCTTTCTCTGCTGCGCTCTCTGTGGCGCTATCTGCAGTCTCAGTGGAGCCTTCTGCAGGTCCCGTGGAGCCCTCTGCGGTATCTGTGGAGCCCTCTGCGGCGCCCTCTGCGGTATCTGTGGAGCCCTCTGCGGCGCCCTCTGCGGTATCTGTGGAGCTCTCTGCGGCGCCCTCTGCAGTATCTGTGGAGCCCTCTGCAGCGCCCTCTGCGTTCTCACTCGCACCTCCTGCCGCCTCACTCGCAGCTCCTGCCGCCTCACTCGCAGCTCCTGCCACCTCACTCATGGCACTGAACCTGGTGGCTTTTTCCACTCTCTCTTTCTCCTTGTTTTCTTCTAGGTCAGGTTTGGTTGGCCTTACCTTAACAGGGAAACTGTATTTTATACTTGGAACGACAATTATGTCTCTTGGGTAGCGATAAGCCTGTCTGTCGAAAAAATTCCAGGGGTGCACTCTCTGTACCTGGACACCCCGGTTAACTCCAACGCGGACAAGGATTTCCGCTTTCAGGTCATCATAGTTCATCGCCTTTTCTTCATCCATGTATAGGTAAGCTTTCTGAGCTTCACCTGTCAAATACGGGGCAAGGAGTCTCACCCAGTACCTTTTGTGCCACGCCTCCCTTATGGCCGTCCTTTCAAAAATGGTGAGGTATATTAACACATCATCATCATCAGTTAATTTTAGGCGAAGTTCATCAGCTCTAACTCTTGCTGCATCTTCCATTCGTTTCTCCAGGTTAGCTTGTGTCTGAGCTAACTGGATAGCCCCTTTTCTGTTGCTCTCTCGTTGAGCAGCTACAGCCTGCTTCAAGGCTTTTAACATGTCCTCCATTTGGCGCTGTGGGTTGTCTTCTTAATCACAGACAAAAGGAATCCCACCACTGCCACCAGTGTGACAAAGATGGCCGTTTACCACAAGAAGTCTTTGCGACAAAAGGTTCAGCAATACAGATTTTTGGATGCAGAATACTTGTTTATTAATAAGGCTCATAAACAAGGATTAGAAATAATGAAAATAAAAATCTACATATACATTTCTTACTAAACTTGCAGGAACACCCTGACTACCCCCGGGCTGCTTCTCTGCTCCTGAGAAATTATAATTCATAAAGAAAACACACAGTCTCTTATAGTGCCACCTTGTGGCCAGGATACAAACAGTCTCTTGTAGTGCCACCTTGTGGCCAGGATACAAACAGTCTCTTATAGCGCCACCTTGTGGCCAGGATACAAATAGTCTCTTACAGCGCCAGCTTGTGGCCAGGATACAGATAGTCTCTTATAGTATCCGTAGTCTTGTATATGTGGTGTAGTGCCACCTTGTGGCAAGGTTACGAATAGTCTCTTATATAGTGCCAGCCTGTGGCCTTTCCACGTCTTCACTTAAGTAACTGTGAATGAAGCATAGGGCCCGCCCTTCTCTCCCATATGCTTCACCCCAGGGACCCTTTGATATTGCAATAGGAACACTGCAATTTAACAGGACCAGCACTCAGCCTCTTCCCTGGGGTATAATAATTCTGGTACCTTCATTTGGTGCCTCTGACCGCTCCACACTCGCTTAGACACCTCGTCTCTTTTTAGGCTACTCTGCCTGGGAATCCTCCTCAGTCTATCATTTACTTACTTGGTGCCTTTGTAGCTTCACCTCCTGGCTGTGGAGTTACTCTTTCCGACCGCTCTGTTAGTCCAGCGACTTCACAACAGCACACACTTCTTTCTGTCATCCAAAACTGGCAGCCACAGTAAAACAAGATTTCCTCCAGGTTTGTTTTCCAAAGTTCAAATGGTAGATCCACACAGGATCAGCCAGCAAGCTCCTCTATTGTGGCTTGCTCTGGCTGCTAGCAGCAGCAGTACACAACTTAGGCCAGAGCCATATCAGCCACCCCTTTTCCATGTCTGCTTTCCAGGCTTTAAAATGAACTTGCACCTGCACCAATTAGTACTTCTTCAGGAGTTAACTCCGTCACTCCTGTCAAGAACTCTTTACTCTTCTTTACTTGGCACTATCCTCTAGGGGACAAACGATCACAATAGATAATGTCATGCATATTTAAAGTGTGATTAATAAAACACACCTTCGTTTGCATTAAATCGAAAAGCGTGTTTATGTATCTGAAGTATGAACAAATTCAAGCAATTTCCAATCTCTCTTCTTAGAACAGTATGAGCCTCATTCAATTGAGGTATCGGGAGATCGGGGCTCCCGTAAGGGAGGCCGTAACTTATTTTGCAATTCAATTGGTGTCTTTTTGCGGGCTCCTACTGGGTTACGGGCTCCGGACTCTGATTTCTTGCGATGGTTAACATCACAAGTTAAGGTCCCTCCCAGCCTTTGATCTTTCACGACCGCTAAAATCGCAAATTGCTATTCAATTGCTCCTATTCCCCCTGCTAAGCATGCCGCCAAGGCCGCAAATGGCAAAAGTCGGACCACAAGTTACGGGTTCCATGGAGGACTTGCAAAGGGCTAAAACGCATGTCTGGAGCACTTTAAATGCAAATAAAAAATCAATACTTCAAAATACGGAGAAAATTATGAAAGACATTAGAATTAATTGCACAACAGTCTCAAGCCAGCAAATCGGCAATTAAAAATCATTTATTTTTCTGTTTCAATTTGGGGTTAGATCGATCTCGGGATTCAATGAGTTAATACATAACAGGCCACCTACATGGACTATCACATTGACTTCATAAATTTTTATTATTTTGGACATGTTTGCAGGTTTGCGGGTCAGATCGCATATCGGACCCCGAATCGCCAGTTGATTGACATGTCATCTCCATGTTTTACTGACGTAATGATGATGTTCTCCTTTTCTATTGGCTGTTTCTAGCTCTGAAGTTACGGCCTTGCTTAATTGATCAACTTGCATACTTGCTCAATTGAATAGCAGCGCAAGTCTATCACCCTGCGGGCCCACAGCAGGCTCGCAGACATACGGCCGACATCCCAGGAGTTATGGCCTCCAAATTGAATGAGGCTCTATGTGTTTACAGAATGTAGTACACAATGTTATATTTATACAATACAGTAAAAACAGTGTATCCTAATATGTCAACTTACGCCCCTCTCCCTTCCCTTTGTCTCTTCCCCCCCTGTATCTCTTTCCCCCACGCCTCTTCCCCCCTCCCTCTTGTCTGTTCCCCCATTTCCCTCCCCTGTGTCTCTTTTCCTCCTCCTCTCCCTTCCCTGTGTCTCTTTCTCCTCCTCTCCCTCCCCTTTGTCTCTTCCCCATCCTCTCCCTCCCCTGTGTGGCTCGCCCTCCTCCTCTATGTCTCTTCCTTCTCGTCTCACTCCTTTTTGTTTCTCCCCCTCTAATTCCCCTGTGTCTCTCCTCCCCCTCCTCTCACTCCCCTGTGTCTCCCCCCGCCTCTGTGTCTCTCCCCCTCTCATTCCCCTGTGTTTCTCCCCCTCCTCTGTGTCTCTCCCCGCTCCCCTGTGTGTCTACCTCCCTCCTGTCCCACCCCGTGTGTCTCCCCCTCCCCTTTGTCTCTCCCCACTCCTCTCCCTGCCCTGTGTCTCTCCCCCCTCTCCTCTGTGTCTTCCCCCTCCTTCCCTGTGTATCTCCTCTCCTCCTCTCTCTCCGGCACGCAATACTGCCGGCGTGCAATGCGCCTGTGCAGACCTTTGCACAATGGGCATGTGCGCCCCGTTGCGCAATGAACATGCGCGGCTTACGCCGCACTATGCACATGCCCGGCCCGTTGCACAATGCGTAGTTGCCAAATTGTGATTTGTCGCAAGTGTGACGACGAACCGCAGTTTGACAACTATTATATGTGATTTTGTTAGATCAATTTAGAAATCAATAAGTGTATAAAATCTTATCAAACTTGGATAAAAAAATCAGATGTCTATTCCATAGAAAATATTTGGTATTAATATTCAGTGATAGGGCATATTTCTCCATGAAAGCAGTAAATAGCAAAACCAGGTGTAACAACCTATAAGAATTTAAGAGCATCCAGTGGTACATAAAACTACTTAGGTTATAATGTATGGTTATGGCAAACCAAATAACTTTTGTATATCATTTTTAGAGTATTTAAAATAGAGTTTTATAACAGAATGTATTACATTTAATTTATCAAAGCAATCAGTCTGTTTTTGATAGTATAAACACAAGTAGAAAACAATAACGGATTGGGGCTCATGTCCAGAAAAATTACCCCCAAAACCTAATTTCAAGTTGTACCCACCCTATAAATTGTAACAGAAAGATTATATCTGGACTATTTGAATTCCGTTATAAAATGTAATAATAGAAACGTGCAATTATACTTTACACAAAATTGTTAACAGTGAGTCCTTTCTGGATAGGATTCTTAGATTGGTTAGAAGTAATCCTTTTGGTCTTCTTGTTAATAAGAATTTGTGGTAAAGATATATTTTGAGAATAATCACAAAGGAAAGACAAGAGGGCAGAAGCTTATGCAAGAGGATGACAGACAGAAAAGCCCAGGGAGCGACAGACAGAAAATATCCCTGCTCTTATTTTTGTCCTAATAGATAAACTCTTTCTTTTTTACCCACTGCCTGTCACTGGACTGATTTCAATTTCCAATTGCAATAGCCTCCCGACATATTTGCACGAACATGCATAATTATAATATATATATATATATTTTGGAATGGTGTTTCATGTTCTGCCCGCAAGAGAGAAGTCTCGTTCCATGCTTTAAAATTAATTATTATGTAATAAGTGTGACCTTTGGTCTAGGTATTTCGGCCAAATATTTTTTTTGTTTTTTTAATTATCCATTGTGTGTTATCTCTCACCTGTTGATGTGTGGTCAAAACAATGAAGAATTGAAAACAAGTGTGTAAGTCTTGTCATATGTTTCTTGAGACATTTCAAAGTTCCTTTAAGACCTTCTCAGCCATCTGACATTTTTTGGCCTTGGCTCAAGTCCCGCTTGATAGACTTATTTGTAAATTCAGAAATATTGGTGTGTAAAATGAAAATGATTAACCCTTGAGTCTGGCGCCTTAGACCGCTCAGCCATCCTGACAACATGGCAACACACTGGAACTGAATAACAATATCTTATTCTTGAACAACAGTTGGGAGGCTATGGCATTTTTATGAACTTTTAATAAGGAAATACTTCACCTGAAAAAAGGAGCACACAATAACCATGGATGTGTGTACATGGTAACAACAAAATCAACAGACGATCATATAAAGTAGATCATATAAAGTATGATCTTTTTTTTATCTACAAATGTCCAACAACCCTCTTAGGCTGGCTTCAGAGCAAGCAATGGCATGGGGAAGGCGCAATGGCATGAGGAAAGGAGGAGCCTAGCCACCCTTCTGACACCTCCATTGCACCATAGGGTAGGGATCGATCTCTTTTTTGCCAATGGCCCAAGCAACACCCCCCCCCCCCCCCCGGCTTCCCCGCCAATGCTCAGATGAAGGAAATCTCACACGTTTGCACTTGCCTCAAAGCACTATGGCCCATTGCACTTCCTCCTTGAACTTAAATATCATGAGTTCTAGTCCAATTTCCATGAGGTGTCCCGATCAGGCTTCCACTTCACAAAGCCTTAATGACAGCTTATTAACCTTTTGCCTGGACTTCCCTACACTTGCAGGGTTCCTGGTGTTCCTTAAAAACTCTCAACTTGATAATTTCAGACCACACCAATATAATTTACGGGAACAATTCCCTCCACTCCAGAATGTCGTTTTTCATGCACCATACAAGTCTCTTAATTCGTGTTGATCCAAGACTGTTAACCCCAGCAAGTCCGCTGACCTGGGACCAGAGCATGTCCCTTATACCACACCAGCAAACATGCATCTGCTCTTGTGGAATGCCCAGTTCATTGCGAGAAACTGGTTAACCTCTGGGCCCAATATATATATATATGAGTGGTCAAATACCCACAGCTGTCTTGCGTGGCCTGTAATGGGATGAAACATAAAAATGTTGCAGACCATGGTCTAACATACAGCTGACATTGCCTCAACTCCCACCTTCCAATTCTCCTGATTATCTGTTCTAGGAGACCCAATTGTGGCCACCGTTATGTGGAATGAATGCGTGACATAATGCGCTAAGCCCATGCGTTGTAAACAAACTTTCAAAAGCTTGAATAATTGAAAGTGTGAGATGTATAGCCCATTGTTATGAAATAATAATGCCCCTGGTAATGCAGAACGCTGCCCGAGGAATCCCCTAATACATTCATGTGGGCAGCAATCTGTACCCACCTGGTGCAAAATGATTTTCTTTCCTCTACCTGCCTGATCTGTCTTAGAATGTCGTAGCCATATAACCACAAAGTATTTTTTCACTATCACATCATGCAACAGGAATTATTGACACTGACATGGTATAGATGGCTTGGACCACCAACATGTTGTCCGTTATGAACATAATATTCCTATCTCTCAAACTTTCTCCCCCCAGAAATAAGGAAACCACAATGGGAAATAACTCCATGAACGCCAGATTCCTGGTCAAACCAGCCGTGGCCCAATCATCTGGCCATGCGGCTGCACAACAAAGTCCACCCAAGATTGTGCAAAACCCTAGGGCCCCTGACGTGTCTGTATACAATTCTGAGTCAACATTTGCCAACTACAGATAACCTCAAGCTAATGCTAAATACCTCTCCGTGGGGATGATCCTGCAGGCAAAATTAAGCTTACCCAACATCGACTGGAACCGACATAAGGACATTTTCTTTGCTACCACAAGGGTGGCCAATTCCCCCCTAAGGTCAACAGCCTTTGAGTCAGGGAGGCTACACTCCATTTTAAGCAAATCATTTTGTATACCTAGAAAATACAATGTTGTGGTTGGTCCCTCCGTCTTATCTGCTGAGATAATGCTGAAGATTAGCTACACCAGAAGGAATCTGAAAATCTTCTCTAAATTCCTGCAACAGCAACTTGGCTGCTGCCGATTTACCGTTAGCTCTACCATAGCGTTCTAGCCCCGGCAGCTTTTTGTCCAGACTCATTGCAATTTTTTTACCGTGTCACCAAACCTGGATGCCTCTCATGGATTAACACACTTTTCGAAGAATGGTAAACCCTGTGCCTGGAGCAAATGTGCTTTAACCGACAGTTAAGGGACCACTTGCATACTCCTAAATTAAAAGCCGTAGCATACCCTCTTTGCCCAACCAAGTGACCAGGTAGAAATTTTGGGCCTGCTGGGCCCTCCTCAAAAAAGCATGGATACACGCAAGGGAGTCATAAAGTTGAGCTAATAAGCAACAGCTTCTCCACTCCAAGCCATACTAGGTCCGGTAGCCATGCATTGGCGAAAGTCCTTGTCATACTTCCACCATGCCATCCCATCATATTTATGGTATGCCCCCTCAATTTCTTCAAAATAAATAAACAGTTATGAACATTGTTCTAGGTATTTCTCCACGGTCATGCATGCCATTATAGAAAACGTTATTATTAAACGTTCTAGGTATCTTCCGATACCATTGTCTCTTAATCTCTCCTTTTCCACAATATCCTGACTTGTCTGTAAATGCTGTGAAACGTGACATGGGAAGCAAAGTGAATATCTCAATAAACTCCTGGTGCCATATGTGCTCCTTCATCTCTTATGAATGATGAGCACCCAGGTTATCAAAAGCATAAACAACGGTGCATCTTTGAGTATCATCAGAATCTCTATCAGCTCCCAAGGGATGGGCAGATCCCTCTAACCCACTCCTGCTATCCATTTCCCCTTGGTTGTCCCCATCCTAGGGAAGTTATCAGCAACTGCAGGGTTGTCCCCATTTTATTCCGGAGACGTTGACCGTGCTGAAAGGCGTTACACTCCAATGAAGAAATCCATCCACTTAGCTCATTATTAGGAACCTGAATATTATGTAATTCCAATAGTCTTCTTAGCCCAAGTAATAGAGTATGTAAATTACTAGCTACAATTTCCCCTAGCTTCACATCTTCTGGTAGAGGCCTCTTACGTTGATCAATATCAGTGGGCTTCTGCAGGGTGGGTGTGCACCTTCTGCCTTGCTGTCCTTCATTGTCCAGAGGATGACATCTGCAAGCTCTCCTCTTTCCCCTTTCCACACTAATATTTATTTCAGAGGCATGTCAGCTGCACCAACAGGTATTTCTGCCATGGTATCTGAAACTATCCCAGGGTAACCTGGTAAGGCAAGAGGAACTGTTACTATTCCATCTTTGCCTGTTTTTCCCCTCATATTGAACCAGCCTCCTTCCTATGATGAGTCGCTGTCCGCCCAAAATTGACACAGTGGCCTGTCTAACCTCTTCCCAGGCCGTAAGGTCTTGGTCATAAAGATCACACTTATCTGTTTCAACCTCAGCATCCCTAACAAGAGTTTGTCCAACAGATCCTTGTATTGATCAGAGTGTGGGAGTGTCATTTACAAAGGGAATCTTGGTAAGGTTCACAGCATTAAAGCTTGTATTACATATTTTCTACCAAATGAAATCTTTTAGGAGGTTCACAGTATCAAGGTTGCCTTGAAAACTCTCATTGGCAGCTTACTATCACATATAATAGTTGTCAAACTGCAATTTGTCGTCACGCTTGCAAGCCTTTGAGGCATAGAAGCCTTCCGAGCTCGGCGGACTTAGGCAATGAGCGCTGAAGGCGTTCATTGCCCTGTGAGGCTCACAAAGCGAGGCAAGCAGCTGAGGCATGAAAACACGCTGGACTTAGGCTAAAATGAGCGCCAAAGGCGCTCCTGCGAGCCTCGGAAAGTGAGGCGAGCAGTTGAGGCATGGAAGCACACAGGACTTGGCCTGCAAGCAGTTGAGGAATGCAGGACTTAGAAAAAAAAAGTTTTGACCTCGGAAAAATATGAATGGAACGGCCAAACAGCGGAAATCGAAAAATACGGAAAAACAAAACAAATTAAAGCAGCATTCACAGCACAGGGGGAGAGCCAGGAGGTTGCTGGGAGTGAGGTTGCAAGCGAGTGTAAGCTAAATTTGCTGTGTTTCATCACTCGAAAATCGTCTAAGCGAGAAAAAAAATGGTGGACGAAAAATTTAAAAAATTCTGAAAAGGAGGCTAAGCACATTCCAACCTCGGAAAAAATACCAAACTAGGAAAAATACGCGGGACTAAGGAAATACACGACGGCGGGGCTCACAATGAGCGCCGATGGTGCTTAGAGGGCCAAAATACTCACATTGGGCCTCATTCAATTGCGATTTGGCCAATTGAATAGGGCTCTAAATAAGCACATAGCATATATTTTTTAAAGAAGTTTTTAGTTCGTGAAAACCTTGCTTTTGGATAGATGTTTACTAACTAAAAACTTCTTTAAAAAGTATATGTTATGCGCTTTTTTAGAGCCCTATTCAATTGGCCAAATTGCAATTGAATGAGGGCCATTGTGTGGCAAACAGCATTGCCAGGCTTTACATTTTATAGCTGTTATTTTTGACGGGCAAGTCGCTAGTTTAAAATAGGATTAACACCTTAGTGTCAAGTACAGCTAGAGTGGACTCCTTAAGATTCACTTTATTAGACAATTTATAAAACAAGCTTTTGTTTAGTATAAAGCATTAAGGAATTGCTTAAACTACAGATAAGCAAGTGAGATATTTCTTGGGGAAAAAAAACTGTTTAAAGGGTCCAGTATAGTAGTATCTGACATCAAGGAGTTAATCCTGTTTTAAATGGAAAGGTGGCATTAAGGAATTGCATAAACTACAGATAAGCAAGTGAAATATTTCTGAAAAATAATCAAATACTATGTTTAATAGTATAGTTCTATCTGACAACAAGGTATTAATCCTGTTTTAACTAAGGTACTATTTGTTAAGACAGCCTTGATACTTTTAACTCATTAAATGTAAATAAACATAATCAAGATAGTCTCGAAAACTGAGAATTTAGGTGGTAAAATCAATTAGCAAAATTTACAGAGATGTATTAATCTCTTTTCTGTTAAATAATAACAGCCCTTTTAAATTTGAGCCCCGTAAGTGCAACGTGAAGCTCGCAACGGCTGCAGGCTTGAATTTTGGCTGGGTTACTGTGTTGTTAAATTAGAACGGGCTGCGAGTTACGAGCTTGAGACGCAAACGCGTAAACCAGTTGTTGGCCGTCGGATTTGTGGTTTTGTTGATGATCAATTAAGCAAATCCGTAGTTACGGGTTTAGATGGATCCAATGGAAACAGAGATCGTCATCATTACATTACTAAAACGTGGAGGTTGGATTTCAAAGTCCTACAGGCTTCAATTAAGAGTTATGTTGGGACCCACATTCCAGTCACAATGCACTATTAATAAACCCGCAAATATGATATTCTATTACATGCGAGTTCTATCATATGTATTAACACATGTATAAGAATTACAAAAAATATACATAAAATAAAGTATTTTAGTGGGCTGAATTGCGGGCTTGAGAATGTTGTACTATTATTTCCAAAATCATCACTTTCACTTTTCAAGTACAGTAGTGTGATTTTATCTACAGTTAAAGTGCTACGTATTGGACTTAACTCCCCTTGCAAGTCGTCCCCAGTATGCATAGGTCTTTGGGATCCATTTGTGTGTTATCGGCTTGCTCGCAAGTGACTTTGTTGCAATTTAATAGGATGATTGGAATTGTAGCGGTTACGGGCTTGACGGATCAAAAGATTTGTGGCCACGAAGTTCAACGTTGCTCATCCCGTAGGCTTTTTTCGCAGCAAGTCTGCAGATCGGCAGCGGCCTGCTTTACAGGGCTAATTTAATAGTCATAGGTCCTATTTTCTACAATACGAGCGTACGGTTTTAAACGTCTAATTTAATAGGGCTATAAGATAGTACTGATCCTGTTAACCCCTCAATAAATGAATAGACTCTGGGTGGTCTGAAAAACAGGGAAGGGAGGTTATAGCCCTGATATTATTGTGTCCATTTTGAAAGTATACAAAATAACTAAGTGAGGTGCTCATCAGAAAACTAACTAACCTTAATAGTTTTGTTCTATGGACATGATAATCAAAAGAGTGACCCAGCCCCAAAATACCAGGCAATTCTACCATGAACAGGAGAAACAGCAAATTAGACGCGTTTCGGCCTTTTTGAAAATATCAATAAATGCTTTGACCGTTTGCCCCCTAGAGGATGGTGCCAGGTACAGAGTATGAAGAGTTCTTGACAGGAGTGACAGAGTTAAACTCCTGGAGGACTCCTAATTGGCCCAGCTGAAACTTTACTTTAAAACCTGGAAAGCAGAGCTGGATAAGGCTCTGGCCTAAGGGCTGTGAGCAGACTGTGGATCTTTAGTTTGGAGAAGCTGGGACAGAGAACCTTAGACAGCACTGCTGCTATTGGATCCTGAGAGCTGGGATAAGCTCTGAAGTAAGGCAGTAAGGGAGACTGCTTGAAATACAGCTTGAACTACAGAGAGACAATGTCAAGTGAGTGAGCATTGCCTGGAGTGTACAGCCAGCATCATAGAAGGAGACACAGAGTGTTCAGCGTGACCTGGGAGGAGAAAGAGACACAGCTCCTAATCAGGACCTGGCTAGACTTACAGTGTGGGTGCCAAAGCAGCAAGGGAAGCTGCTATTAGATGATAAGTCTGTGTGACTGCAACACATTTTAAAGAGAGACTGTTTGCTGCAAGAGGAGAGGACATGCAGAGGATCCATTGCACTTGATAAGCTGGGAGAGGGAGACTGGACTTAAAGGCACCACCCCTCTGTTTGAAAATCTACTATTTTACCTGCAGGCCGAGAAGTGGACTCAGGGCTAGTCAGGGTGTTCCTGCAAATAAGCAAGCCCGTTTATCTAGATGTTTCTTTCATGCTGAAATAAAGTTATTGTTTGTTTTGTACCATTTTATTAAAAGCAAAGATAAAAGTATATTGGGACTCAGTGGTTCATGTGGAATTGACCGGAGCAATTGGTAGCCAAAGGTCAGCCCTGTCACCATACATTAAAGATAATATGGACACTTGAGATACAAAGCAAATTTGGTGGCTATAATGGATTATATGTTTCTCAGTTTTGATGTAACATCTCAGTAGAATATGAGTGAATAAATATAACAATCCCTTGAGAGGAAGGAGAGAGTGTATCCTGTTGGAATTTCAATAAATGCAGATAATGCAAATCTCTTGGTTCAAAATACATTTGAAGTTTAAATTAACAGATTGCAGTATGATAATCCAGCCTCAAATAACTGTGTATTGGGAAAAGTTAGAAGCCATCAGTAAAATTGTAATTAAGAATATTTCTAGAATTTCCCTAGAAAGTTAAAAAAGGATGACTCAATAAGAAACCTTTCTTTTAATTAATGTCTTTATTTTGCGCCATCTTCACAATGTAAATAAAGTTATTTTCTTTACTTTTTCATCCCATTCACTTTAAATTTGTATTATCACTGTGAGTGTTAAGCACTTTCTTGGGAATTTATTACATATAAGACAATTTATGTAATCTTATTTTCAGATTAAGGTGGATGCCATCCACCTAAACATTCCTATTACTTCAACTCCTTTTTCCCCATATCCCTTTGTAAAGCTGCTTCTCTTTTTTTTTTACCTCTGTTAGGTTAGAGGAGGAGGAATCTGACCTACTCTATTCTTCTCCACTAATTACTTGCCTATAGACTCCCACTTACTCAAACCTATGTTGTCTATGCTGATACCCATACTGAGACACATTTTCAACACCTCCATTTCACCAGCCACAATTCCTTTTACATTCAAGCATGTTATGGTCGCAAAAATCCTCAAGAAGACTTCTCTTGATTCTAACCTGGCTCTATTATACACTTCCCTATCAATGGTTGTGACACTGACATGAAACCAGTAGATTAGTCCCTAACCTGATCTTCTCATAACCCCTCTATTGCAAAACCATTTTTTCATAGGAATAAAGCAAAGATGCACACTTTTTTTAGCCCCTCCATTGCAAGGGCAATAACCTAGATCTTATCCTATCTCGTCTAGTCTACTGTAACATCTTATGATGTACTATTTTTACCAGGGCGTGGTCTGACCATGATATAACCCCTACCTCCACATAATCCACTTCTCTCCATGTCTCTATGTCAACCAGTATGAAATCAATCCTTGTGTATATACTATGTCTCTGAGAATAATAAGTATAGTCCCGGACCTCAGGATTTTTTAGCCTCCAAGAGTCATATAGTTTGTATTTCAACAATATCTCATTAAATCTTCTACTGCAAGGTCGGGGGACTAGCAATGGAAAAAAAAGAGAAAATATTAACTTAGAAGTATTTTATACAATAGAAGAAAAAAAAGAAATTAAGGAAGTAATTGAAGAGTTCTTTAGAGTTAACAGTGGCTCTATAACCTCAGATTTAAGTATTTGGAATGCGCACAAAGCGTATATGAGGGGTATTCTGAAAACAAGAATGATTAAGAAGAGGAGGGCCAGGGGGAAATCGCTGCATGATTTATATTTAGAACTCTACAAGTTATCATATGCCAACAAAAAAAGCCAGGATAACATGTTGACGGAACAGATCTATAAGATACAAGCACAGATAAATATGATCTTACAAAGTCAAATAGATAAGAAGTTAAAGGAGCTAAAAATAAAAAATTATCATCTAGGTAATAAAGCAAATAAATCACTAGTGGATCTTATTGGGAAAAAGCGAAGCAACAAAAGGATAGTGAAATTCCTCGATGAAGGAATTATGAAAAAGGATCCTATTGAAATAGGTAGAATTGCGGCGGAGTATTATAGCGCCTTGTATAATCTGGAAAAGAAACCAGGATGGGTTAAACCTGATAAAGGGCAAATACAGGATTTGTTTAAAAAGTTGAATCTAAAATTTTTTTCCGAGGAGCAAAAGGAACTACTAAATGGGAAGATTTTAGTGGAGGAAATCGAGGATTGTGTGTCCGGTTTAAATGTCCAAAAATCCCCAGGACCAGATGGGTTCCCGATACTGTATTATAAACAATTCTTACCAGAATTGGGGGCTCATATGGTAAAAGCATTTAACAAAATTAAAGACGTAGGATGGGCTCCTAAGGAGACATTAGAAGCAGCAATAATTATGATACCGAAGGAGGGAAAAGATCTGGCAAATTGTGCTAACTACAGGCCCATCTCTTTACTCAACATCAATATCAAAATATATTCAAAGATACCAGCACAAAGATTAAATCCTCTTTTAGACCAGTTAATTGAGTCAGATCAAACAGGTTTTGTTAAAGGCCGACAAGGGACAGATAATCTGCGAAAGCTTATCGATATATTGGCACATGCTAAAGATAATAAAATTCCGTTGGTGGCAGTAGGGTTAGATGTGGAAAAAGCCTTTGATAGGCTCAACTGGGAGTTTATCAAGTGTACTTTAGAAGAAATTGGATTGGGCAAATTCGGGTCAAGTGCGATTATGGCGCTATACTCTAACCCTTCAGCCTTCATAAAAGGTACAGACTTTCAGTCGGAATCGTTTGAGATTAGCAATGGGACGAGACAAGGATGCCCGCTATCACCAATGATCTTCAATTTGTGTATAGAAGTGCTGGCTCAAATGATAAGGAAGAATGATAGGATAAGAGGAATCATATGTGGAGCTATAGAATCGAAGATCACTCTATTCGCAGACGATGCAGTTGTAGTCTTATCAGAGCCACTAGAATCATTGGTGTATCTCATGAAGGAATTAAAAACCTTTGGTTGCCTATCATATTATAAAATTAATTCTTCCAAATCAGAGGTTATCTGGCTAAATGTGAACTTAGAAACTAAATCCTTGTTACGAGAGAAATTCCCATTTAGATGGGAGCAGAATAAAATAGAACATTTGGGAATAGAGTTGACTCCGTGTGTTGCTTCCATGTTAAAGAATAACTTGGAAATAACTTTTGTTTCAGTGTGCAAACTACTCAAGTCATGGGAGAGGCTAAACCTAACCTGGTCAGGCAGAATCGTATGTGTTAAGATGTTCATTTTACCAAAATTTACTTATGTTTTAAGAGCAATCCTTCTATTTATATCCAGAGGAAGTATTACTAAATTTCAGAAAGTGGTAGATCATTTTATATATAAAGGAAATAGGGTTAGAGTCAGTAAAGACCAAGGGCCTCATTCTATTAGCGGCCGCAGCCGTTGCGGGGCCGCAAGGACCGGCCGCAAGCTATCCGGCTATTCTATTCCCCTCCGGCCGGGGGTTCCGGCAGGCTTGCGGCCGGCGCCTTGCGGCCGCTCGCACCGAAGGAAAGCCTTTGATCTAAAACGGCCGCAAGCAAATCGGCCGCAAAAAAGCCCCGGTTGCTTTTCAATTGCTACGGGAAACCTCTCTGCAAGGCTAAAAGCGAGCCGCAGCTTACTTGCAGCAAACAGGTCCCGCTAGCACCAATTAAGCACATAATAAAACCCAAATAAAGCCATCCTGCACTCTGATGAGACAATAAAGTGATTGTAGGTGTTAGCAAAAATAGCACAACATTCCCCTATACTCAAATCCGTAATTTTTGTATTTTCAAATTCTTGTCAAATATCCGTGGACAAAGTCCCGAGGGCTTGGAGCACCTCAGACCCGCAAAGGCTGCGGGATTAGCCTCCGTCAAGTCTGTAAATGGGTAAAATAGACCTACGGGTCGTAAAGGGCTAACTTACAAGTCGTAGCATAGAAAAGCCATCCTGTACTTTTATTAAAAGTGAAAGTGATGTTTGGTTTCAGAATTAATAGCTCAACATTCCCCTACTCTCAAATGCGCAAATAAAGATATTTAACTTCATCTATCATGCAAGCTCGCACGGGTTTGAATAACGAGCTACGGGCTTGGAGGGCAATCATCCGCCAAACCCGTACGTGCTTCACTAAGAAGCTACGGCCAAGTCTCAAGCCCGTAATCCTAAAATCAAACCTGAAATCAATTAACCAATAGGAAGATGACAATCAAGGGCACAAATAGTTTAAAAGGGAGTGAAATTCGTAAATCTGTGGCTGTGTTGTATGCTGTGCAAGTGGACACACAGGTCTTGTCGTTGGAGGTTTTGTCAGAGAAAGAGAGGAGGAGAGATGGAGGGAGAAGGCAGCGAAGGGAGAGGTCAGGGAGAGCAGGGCCCCCAGCCACAGGCTGGCCAGCAACCTGCTGCTGCACGCAAAAGGGCAGCAAACTTTACCAGCCAGGAGATCGAAACACTGGTTAGAGGAGTGCAAGCCCGACACTCCATCCTAACCGGTGGGAGTGAAGTGAGGCCCAGGCAGAGGACAGATGCCTGGAAGGAGATCGCGGCTGAGGTCTCCTCGCTGGGGTATGCGAATCGTACCTGGTAGTCTGTCCAGCACCGGTTCCAAGACTGCCGCATCGATGTAAAAAAGAAGATGGCCGATGAGGCCAAAGCAGCACGTGGAACCGGTGGTGGGCCGCCACAAACGTTCACATACCCCGGTTGGGAGGCCACAGTCCGCGACATGATCCGGCCAGCGTCAGTCGTGGGCCTCCCTAGCCTGGTGGACTCCGGTGAGTCTGAAAGCCTGCAATGTGAGTACCATGTACACCTTAACACCCTCATATGTACGCACATGTACCCCACACAGATAGATAAGTGACGTTGAATTGCACTGTAAGATAACTGGTTGTGACTACAGATATATGAGGCAGCAAAAATCATGTAAATCCAGTGTAAAGAAATATACTTGTCAGAATTGTTAGCAATGAAATATATGTCCAATACCTCCTCCCACAACTGATTATGATACCGTTTTGCAAATCTATTGATGTTACTGTTATGTTTGCTGTTGGTTCCCAGTGCATATAAAGCATACATGACAACTCCATTGCAATTGTTTTTTTATTGTCATGAGTTCCCCTGTCACACTCTACTCCATGTTAAACTGGCCCATCCCTAGCTGTTTGGCTTAACCCTCCTACTGCTTAGAATTCATGTACATTTTGATTATAGGTATAGCGGATGTATCTTGTTTTATGTGGTCATTTCAGTATGTGCTGGAAGAGTGCCGCCGCCGACTCTAGGGATGCGGCTGCGCTTGCGTCCCCATGTAGCCGTCAAAAATAGTTGGTACACCCAAAGCCCCTAACCCTCTAACCCTAACCCCCTAAACACCACTTTCTAACTCTAACCCATACCCCCTAACTGTAGCCAGAACCCGAAACCCATAACCACTTACCCGGCCTGCTGGGCTGGCGTAGCTAGAGTCGTTGGTGGGGCACTTCCAGAGATGCGCACATATGCGCACATACAACAGGATAGGTCCGGTCTAGCTGGTACATCCCCATGAGAGTACATGTATGGATGTGCACACTGCAGCATATGCGGATACAGACTCTGATGGACTGCAAGTTTGTGTCGTGTAACAGCATAATCTGGACCATGTTACATTAACATGTTAACTCACATTGCTGAGGATTGGTCACAGATTTGTCTGTCTCGCACACTGGCCAACAGATTCAGATGAGCACGTGTCCTAATTAACTGCAGTTGGCACAACGCACCAGCATTACATATAGTCATATGAGCCATGGGCCCTTTCCTGTTATCTGACCGTGACTGCTGGTATCAGCAGTGAGCAGCCTCTACATGTCACAGCATTTTCATGGAGATTATATAATCATGCATATTTAGTGGGTTATGGTGTTGTTAAGGTAAGGGGTTCGGATAAGTGTGAGGGCTAGTGCTTTTGGGCTTCTGTGTAAGCTGAAAATGATGTATATAACAGCGGCAGCGCCATCTATCAGCCCCTTGGTCCAACTGCTGCTGCCAGCAGTCGCTGTCACATAACAGGAAAGATCCCAGCCAGGATCCACAATACTAATGATGCAGATCAATTTTGATTAGCGTCAAACATTCACAGCCAATTACAAGTCACTCTGATCTCAGAGATATGGAAACAACAATACTCAAATCAAAATCTTGTCTCATTTCAGTACCAGCCAGGCGTCCCCTGCCTCCTCAGGGGCCTGCAACATGTCAAGATGCAGGACCACCTGCAGCCACATCCCCTGCAGCAGGCCCATCGTACCAAAGCCCACCTGGGCCATCCACGAGGTGCCATCAATTGCCTCCAGCCAGGATAATGGCACCGCCTGGCTCCCAGCCAATGTGGGCTGGACAAATGTGGGGCCACCCAATGTGGTCCCATCCCAGTTGGGCTCAAGGTATGGATCCAGCATCAATGGTGCCCTGGAGCATGGGCCCCCGGCAGGGCATGTGGCCCCCCAGCACCAGCAGGCCACTCTGGCCACTCCGGCCCCACAGGCCCCACAGGCCCCACAGGCCCCGCAGGACCAGCAGGCCCATACAGCCACTCTGGCCCCACAGGCCCCACTGGCTCATACAGCCACTCTGGCCCCAAAGTCCCCACAGGCCCCGCAGGACCAGCAGGCCCAGCCATCCACTCCGGCCCCACAGGCCCCGCAGGACCAGCAGGCCCAGCCATCCAGTCCGGCCCCACAGGCCCCGCAGGACCAGCAGGCCCAGCCATCCACTCCGGCCCCACAGGCCCCGCAGGACCAGCAGGCCCAGCCATCCACTCCGGCCCCACAGGCCCCGCAGGACCAGCAGGCCCAGCCATCCACTCCGGCCCCACAGGCCCCGCAGGACCAGCAGGCGACTCTGGTGAGGCAGGAGACACCAGTGAGCAGTGCCTCCACTCCGAGGACACAGTGGTCTGGGTTGCTGCCAGTTAGTCCTGCGCTGTCAGCGGCCCAGTGCCAGGATTTCCTGGCTCATCTCCAGCATGAGCGTGAGCAAAATCACCAGTTCCTGCTGGAGATGAGACGCCGCAAAGACAGGAAGCTGGAGGAACAGAGACGCCATAATGACCGGGTATTTAAGGAAATGACCCGTCAAAACAAACGGATGTTCCAGGAGGCGAGGCGTCATAATCTCCTAATGGAGGAGTACGCCCGAAGGCCTGAAATGGGCCGAGAAGGCCAGCACCAAGACCGGGCTACTCCTTCAAACTCGCCTCCGTCAACATCCCACACCCTGTCCCCAGCATCCAGGACGGAAGAGCCTCCAAACACCCGAAGAGGTCGGGCCCTGCCTAGAGGACCATCTTCCAAAGGCCAGGAGAGCCAGGAAACACACAAGCGGAAGCGGAAATAGGTGAGAACATGTTCATGTTGCATATAGAAGCAATTGATGTCCCAGATCTATTGACGTTGAGGTGTTGCAGTCAATGCGTATATTGTTCTAATTGATGTCTTGTTCTTATCTCTTTAGGTTCCATTTTATTGATGTTCATGGATTTCTGCCTCCCGTTTTTTTTTTTTTTGTAAATATTTGGGAAAGCAACATAAGATTAAACATTATGTATTGCTGACATTATCATTGTTTGTTTTCGTTTGTACTATACCATGATTGGTAAACACCACATGAATGCTACACACCAACGTTATTGGATTAGTACATACATCTTCCTTCAATATACCAGCCCTGTGTTAATGTAGGGTTGGGGTAACGGCCACTAGTGCAGCTGAGGGTGGAGGTAATATTCATGAGTTTGATTCCAGTAACGGTGATGCATGATATTCGTGTTCATGACACATGGATAGATTAATTCAGGGGAAATATCAAAAGTGAGTCCACCCCTAAGTGAAATTGGCGATTATTTTGTGTGGCCACCATTATTTTCCTGCACTGACTTAACCCTCATGGGGATGGAGTTCCCCAGAGTTTCACAGGTTGCCACTGGAGTCCTCTTCCACTCCTTCATGATGATATCATGGAGCTGGTGGATGTTAGAGACCTTGCACTCCCTGTAACGGAGTTGGAACACGCAGTCCAATATCTCCGCTGGTATACAGTACAATATCCAAGAAGCACTACAGTCTCACCATTCCCAACCTCCAATATTTGCCCACACTCAATTGGGAGTCAAATGAATACTGACTTTATTTTGTTGGGCAGAAATATATATATATACACATCTCTTCCCACAGGCAATACACACATCCACCCATAGTTGGCCACACAATACACATTGAGGGACAACAGGTGGGTCACACCTCCCGGAGACTACCTGGCTACTTTGATACAATCAGACATTGCTTAGATCATCCTTCTTTGTTATGTCTGATAATGCAACCACTTTATACAATAGACTTCCTTATCCAATGATGAGTCTCTGTACTAGGATTATCTATTATGCCAAGGTCTGCAATAGTCTGGGCTAAGATTTTGCAGAGCAGAAACCAACATACATACAGTATAACAGTATGATCATATTTTAAACATAAAACAGGGTAAAACAGTGATGGGTTCCGTTACACTCCACACCTTCCATTTGAGCAGTACCCCACAGATGCTCAATAGGGTTTAGGTCTGGTGACCTACTTGGCCAGTTCATCAACTTTTGACCTTCAGCTTCAGAACTCCCTGGCCATGAGGGTTAAGGCAGTTCTGGCAAATAATGGTGGCCACACATAATTGACATTTCGTGTCAATTTGGACATAGAAAATTAGGGGTGTACTCACTTATGTTAGATACTGTGGCCATCATTTAATTGCAATTTGGCCAATTGAATAGGGCTCGAAATAAGCACATAACATATATTCTATGAAAAATGTTTTAGTTAGTAAACATCTATCCAAAATCAAGGTTTTCACTAACTAAAATCTGTTTGACACAATATATGTTCTGTGCTTATTTTGAGCCCCATTCAATTTGCAAAATTGCAATTGAATGAGGCCCTGTATGTTCACTATTAGGATGTGAGCCACTTACGGACACCTGTCTCATTTGTCTGTTTCTGCGTCATATAGATTGTTAATACCAACCTTACCTCATGGTTGAAATCAGTAATGCAAACACACTGTGAGAATTCTATTGACCCCCCTAACTGATGGTGCAGAGCACAGATGTGGAGTCTGAAGGTCCTTTTATTGATGTTCCGGAAATGCTATATGGTATCAACATTGACGAGGCAGACACAAACAACATCTCGGATAAATCATATTTAATATTTACAGAAATTAACAAGGCAAGCTTGCCACAAAGCCACACAAAATCAAAGTAACACAGGGAAATAGGGATATGAGAGCAGAATGAAGGCAGGGAAAATTACATAGATATAGATGATCAGGTAATGTACAGTGTATCAACCAACATTAGGCAATATAATAGATCTCATTATTGTTACGACATATATATAACAGTCAATAAGGAAACACCATAATAATCCAGAATAAGGTGATATACATATGGGGAGAGCAAAATGTATGCTTGTGTGTTAAACGGACACTCTGATGCCACATCAGAAGTATAAGTGCTCAATCAGTGAATGCAATGAGCCCATAACGTCAGTTCTCACGCAACAATAAGCAGCACATAGATAACCTTGGTCAAAAAGATGGTGACCTGACCAGGACCATATCAGTCAGATGTTACTTATTGCAGAGAACTCACAACAAACCAGGCAATATCAAGGATAGTTTGTTCTCTGATTGAGCATCTATACTCACTGTTGTTGCATATGCATAACTGAAGATTAACGTAACCTCCTTAACTGTTAAGTCCCAAGCCTGGATTTACTCTTCCCCATATGCACAGGGAGGGTCACATCAGCACCGAAGAAAAGATCTTGAAGGGTTGGTGCTGCAGGCTTCACAACAGTCCAAGTAGAGGAGAGGATAGAATGTCTAAACCAATAGGTACCTATGAATCGAGATAGACTATATGAGCATACACATGCTGTGGATATACCAGGAACATCAGCTGACAGATGTCACATCACATCTGCATTGTATATTGAAATTGTCTCGTGACACATATCGGCTATTCAGTCAAGGTCATCAGATATCAAACTGGATCCAACAAAGCAATGAAACGGACACATGCACATACATGAGGACATTGACATGGCCACGGAATGTCAGGATGTTCATCGTCATGCCTTGTTCTGACCGTGATCTGGAATACAAACACACAAATAATATATTAGTGGAAACCTTACATATGCCATATGAGCAGCCACCAACAGATGTAGGTATGTCGGCACACATGTTAGGCATTGGGATCTCGTACAAGCTAACCATCTGTCCGATGATAATGATGGCCCAGACTAATTTGTCCTGATGTGGGAATATTAGGATTAGTCTAATTCTCATTTATTTGTATTGTGCAAACATATTCCGTGGAGCTGTACAGGGGAGAAGAACCCGAAAATATACAGTATGTAATATTGCCAACGCAAGAAAATGGAGGGCCCTGTTTGGAGCGTAAAGTCTGTTGATGAATGATTTGTTCCCAAAGGCCCACACAAGATTCGAAAATCACCACTTCCAAGTTAAAGGTAATGGACATGGGGAAGAGTAGATAAGGAATAGCAAGGTTAATAAGTAAGTGAGAGATACATAGGAAGGAGGTTGTGTCAAGTAGAAAGATATGCATTAGTCGGAGAGGAAAGGGATCAGATGTAAAGTGCGATGCACTATTATGTAATAAGGTATCTGCCACATGTGGACAGATAATGTAATCTGAAGATGGGACAGTCAGGAGACACATAGTTCAACCACAGCTTGAGTAAAATTAGCTGATGGGCGAAGAAAAGGAGAGAGGTGGGCATGAGAGTTGAAATGAAAATGATGCAGACAAAAAGGGGAGAAGTAAAGAAGAGTCTGAGTAAAAGGCAGGGGATGTGAGGAAGAAGACAAGAGAAAACATAGTGTAATGGGTTAATTGGGATAGTTAGCAGAAGACTTGTGTGACTCAATAAATTAAGGGTAAACAGGGGTGGGTGGGATGAGGAGAGAGACAGACAGACAGACAGACAGAGAGAGAGAGAGAGAGAGAGAGAGAGAGAGAGAGAGAGAGAGAGAGAGAGAGAGAGACACCAGTGCAGCCTGTAATAGAAAGGGAAGATCACAACTATCACACATTGATACATGTTCGGACATCCACATGTGGTTCTCTACCTTGGATAGATCAAGTGGAGTATTCAACGAAGAGATCTGTTCCCCCAGGACACGTCTGCATGGTCCGATAAACGTTTCGGACCGCTTCAGCAATACATAGGGGATGTCTTGGGGAAAAAGAAAGTTAGGCCTACATTAATAGTAGTAGTTAATAGTAGTTATTAGTCATTTCCTCTCTTGCATACATGCACATGTTTCCCGCAAATACTCACTTACAATGCAGACGCCATTGATGTAGCTGATGTTCTGTTGCTGGCCAGGTCGTTTCCCATGTCTGTGTGGGTAAACAATGTGTTGACACACGGCAACAGTTCTGTAATGGCAATATGATGAGATGAGTCACACAATCCATATGATATATTGCACAATGATTCCTAGTTAACACATCCTTGAGACTATTCATGTTATCTAACTGAGAATGCTTTTACCAGCATTCGCTGACAAAGAACAGGGGACATCCCCTCTTTGCCTCACATGAGGTACATTTATTATGGTTTACAGTATGCTGTTATGTTCATATATCCAGATTGCTAGCAATTGCATTGACCTCCATGGGATGTGGAATAGCATGATGAGACAATGTGAACATTACTGTTCTGGGCAGATGTTTTCAAATACGATTGTGAGGCCTATATACATTGACATTGTGGAATACATCAGACCATCCTTTAGCTTAGCTTCTTGAGGTTGGCAGATATCAATATATATGATGTGTATGGGAATGTGCGCATACTTACCATTAACGGATATCAGAGCAGGCTGTATTTGATCCAGTATGAAGAATGTGTCACGAGACATATGTTACATCACAAAGCTATCCTCTACTGTGGACTGTTGGATATTCTGGAAGACAATGGGGAAGGAGAAAAGAGATGTATTAGTAATCATAAGCCATGTACATTTGAGTTGGTTGTAATTAGTTTCAGACTTACATGGGAAGTACTCACGAATGACGTGGGCACGTAGTTGTGACCCCTGAACGTTATCCCCACCATCGGGAGGTACTGGACGCTCCGCCGGTTCAAGCAGAGCATCATCAATGTTCCCCAGACAGTTTGCCTGTACTGCTATATTGTGCAGAATACAGCAGGCCATGATGATGTGACAAACCTTCCCTGGTGTATACTGTAGCGCCCCGCCAGTGGAATGTAAACATCTGAAGCGCATCTTCAGGAGTCCAAAGGTGCGCTCTATTACATTCCGGGTTCTGGCATGGGCCGCATTGTACCTCTCCTCCCCATCTGTGCGTGGATTGTTCACAGGGGTCAACAACCACGGCAAACACCTATATCCTGCATCACCTGAAGGAAACAAAAATGGGAGATGTAGATATGAATGGGAGTTTGTGCTGCTCGTTAAAGCATCTGTAAATATAGGCAATGATTAATGTGACGTTAGTTTAGGGATCTCTGGCTTGGAACTTCATACTCCTATGACCACGTCACATCGGGTTAGGCACAGCAACAAGCTACGATGCAATGGCTCAGTCGGCACACCTTCTTTATGGCGCAACAATGGAATAACATTACAGTGGAACATTATGTATATTTTAGGGGATCCTTTATGGGTACTCACCCAGTAGCCACCCAGGTGGAGCTTCTCCAGACTCAAAATAACGATGGGTGGATGACTGACGCAGGATATGGGCATCATGAGTACTTCCCGGGAAGCCTGCAACCACATTTTGTATGCGCATGTCTGCATCACAAACAGCCTGTACATTGATGGAATGATAGTGTTTGCGATTTCGGAACATGGCTTCTTGCTCTCTAGGAGGTATCAATGCTACATGTGTACAATCTATAGCACCGAGCACATTGGGGATACCTCCCATTCGAAAGAAATCTGCTTTCACCTTCAAGATCTCTTCCCCAGTGTGGGGAAAACTGATGTATCTGGCAGCTTTCGGAAAGATAGCATGGAGGAATGTGCTCAGGCACCTTGAAAGGCTTGCTTGAGACATTCCTCCTACTATGCTAGCAGTGTTCTGAAAACTACCAGATGACAGGATGTGTATGGCGGCTAACATCCGTGTCATGCCTGGGATGGCTCTATTGGTCCGTGAGGAAGGCTCCATGTCCTCCCTCAGGACCGCATAGAGCTCCTCCAGGCTGGCACGGGTTAGCCTAAAACGCTCATACACTTCCCCATCAGTTAACCCCTCTAATGTGACTCTCTCCCTGTACACCCTGGGTGCACGAATCCTCCTGGCAGGCTCCTGGGCCTGCTCACCCCCCTGTGGGTCTGGCTGTGCAGGAGCCCCTACTTCATGTGCCACACCCTCTAGGGGTCTCTCATCTGCCCCCCCCCCATCAGCTGATCACCCACATCAAGGTCCTCCTCCCTGTCTGCAGGTGCCCTCATATCCCCCTGTCCCTGTGCCACTGGAGCTCTCTCCCCTAACTGACCCCCCACCATGACCCTAGGCATGTCCTGTGATGAGCCACTTGCCTGGCTTGGTTCCGGACCACCATGGATTGCATCAGCACACTCACCCACATTCACTCCCAGCCGCCCCTCTCTGTCACGCCTCAGCCACTCCACAGTCGCACGCCTGACAGCCCGGTTTCCACTCTGCAACATTCGAAACAAATATCCATTCCTACGACGCTGCGCTCTCCTCACATACCTATACGCTGCACTCAGGTTGCTGCTATCCATGATGGTTCAGACTTGCTAATTCATGGATGATGGTGTGGTTATATAGCTTGCTAATTACCCCAGCTGTGATTATCCGGGTGGATTTCACAAATGGAAAAGCTCACTGGTGTATCTAAGCTTCATCATGTTATGAAGTTCCCTGATTATGGATTGGTTTAGCCATTTTAATTAGTAACCCCTAATATTCTGGCCCACATTTGAATTTGGGCCCATGCTCCATGATCTATGTAATGTGGCGTGGAAATATATACAATATTTGTGTTCAAAAATCTAGATGTGATAAAAGAGATGTAAATCAGATAATGTTGATATGTTTAGGGGACACATTCTATCCTTTCTGAGTGCTAAAGGGTTAATTTGGCCGCCATTTTGAGGATGTACATGACACAAAAAAAATCTCTTTTATTAACATATTTGATCATTGTGGATTGTTTTTACAGTAATTCGAATGCCTTTTATTGCTTCCTTTACACTTTTAGGGCCCTTTCAGCCCTGTTTCATTACAATGCCGTAAGTGCATCGTGTGGACTTCAACGGATGCGGCCGTAAATTAAATCTAGCCAGGCGCGAATCGCGGCCTTCAGAATGTAGGAAAGCCGTGACGTTTAGGCGCGCACGCAAGCTGGAAGGGGGACGGACTAGCCGCGCCCGGCACGAACCATCCAATAGCGGAATCACGCATCGCGCCACAGGTCGCACAGCCAATCACTTACGGGATAGAGCATTTGATTGACAGTGGGAGTGAATAAATAGGAATGACACGCACCCACGCTTCGACTGTGTTGTGATTTCGGACGAAGTAGCACGCGGTTCCAGGAGCTTGGTGGTTGAGAGTAGGTAAGTTACTTTATTATCAAGTCGCGGTTTAAGTTCTTTTTACGGGAATCCGTTACTACATTTACGGATTCCGATGTAAAGAAGTACAATTGTGTTTTTGGCTTGTTTATAGGTGTTTGGAGGTAGTTTGGAGAGTTTGGGAGTTTATATCCGGCCCATAGGAGTTTGGAGGGAGGTAAGTTGCATTGTACATGCTTTTCATCCTATCAAGCTGTCTTTTATTTGTATGTTTTGCCAATTTCTATATTTACTGAATACACTGGTGAGAGGTACAATTGTGTTTTTTGCTTCTTTATAGGTGTTTTGAGTATTTTTGGTTGTGTGGGAGTTTGGATCCGGCCCATAGGAGTTTGGAGGGAGGTAAGTTGCATTGTACATGCTTTTCATCCTATCAAGCTGTCTTTTATTTGTATGTTTTGCCAATTTCTATATTTACCGAATACACTGGCGAGAAGTAAAATTGATTTCTTTGCTTGTTTATAGGTGTTTGGAGGATTTGGGATCTTTGATCTGGCCCTTAGGGGTTTGGAGGGAGGTAAGTTGCATTGTACATGCTTTTCATCCTATCAAGCTGTATTTTATTTGTATGTTTTTCCAATTTCTATATTTACTGAATACACTGGCGAGAAGTACAATTGTGTTTTTTTTGCTGTTGGCCTATAGGTTTGGCGAGTTTGTTTTTGTGGGGAGAGGAGTTTTGTGGAGGGAGGTAAGTTATTTATATTTTTCTGTTTAATATTAGATCTGGATCTCTCTCTCTCTCAAAATCTCTCTCTATCTCTATATATATATATATATAGAGAGAGAGAGAGATTGATTTTGAGTTTGAGTTTGATTGAGTTTTAGTTTGAGTTTGAGATTGAGTTTGAGATTGAGTTTGAGATTGAGTTTGATTGAGTTTGAGTTTGATTGAGTTTGAGATTGAGTTTGATTGAGTTTGAGTTTGATTGAGTTTGAGTTTGAGTTTGAGATTGATTGAGTTTGATTGAGTTTGAGTTTGATTGAGTTTGAGTTTGAGATTGATTGAGTTTGAGATTGAGTTTGAGATTGAGTTTGAGATTGAGTTTGAGTTTGAGATTGAGTTTGATTGAGTTTGATTGAGTTTGAGTTTGATTGAGTTTGAGATTGAGTTTGAGATTGAGATTGAGTTTGAGATTGAGTTTGAGATTGAGTTTGAGATTGATTGAGTTTGAGATTGATTGAGTTTGAGATTGATTGAGTTTGAGTTTGAGTTTGATTGAGTTTTAGTTTGAGTTTGAGATTGAGTTTGAGATTGAGTTTGAGATTGAGTTTGATTGAGTTTGAGTTTGATTGAGTTTGATTGAGTTTGAGTTTGAGATTGATTGAGTTTGAGTTTGAGTTTGATTGAGTTTTAGTTTGAGTTTGAGATTGAGTTTGAGATTGAGTTTGAGATTGAGTTTGATTGAGTTTGAGTTTGATTGAGTTTGATATTGAGTTTGATTGAGTTTGAGTTTGAGATTGATTGAGTTTGAGATTGAGTTTGAGATTGAGTTTGAGATTGAGATTGAGTTTGAGATTGAGTTTGAGATTGAGTTTGATTGAGTTTGAGTTTGATTGAGTTTGATTGAGATTGAGTTTGAGATTGAGTTTGAGTTTGAGATTGAGTTTGATTGAGTTTGAGTTTGATTGAGTTTGAGATTGAGTTTGAGATTGAGATTGAGTTTGAGATTGAGTTTGAGATTGAGTTTGAGATTGAGTTTGAGATTGATTGAGTTTGAGATTGATTGAGTTTGAGATTGATTGAGTTTGATTGAGTTTGATTTTGAGATTGATTGAGTTGTAGATTGAGTTTGAGTGAGATTTCTACACATATTTGCAATACACATAGGTGTTCCAAACTGCTTCTTCAATGGGGCTTGACAAGAACTTTTTTTCAGCCTAGAACAGCAGGACCATGTAGTTTCTACTACCTCTGGTACAGAGGATGGCTTCAGGATAGGTACCATGCCCATGAATATGTGCAGAATATAATGCAGATAGGATATTAGTGGCCTCAGACATGGGCCACTCCCCACACATGATAGAAGCACACAGTAAATAGCCGCATGCCTTGTATATATGCAAACTGTAACTGACCCTTCCACATTGTTTATGAAAGTATTGATCTAGCGTGTTTCATCAGCGCCTCTCAGGTCCAAAGTGAGAGGTGCTGTACACCCCTCCCACTGCTGTCACAGGCTCTGTCCACTTAAGGTTGTTTACTGCAGTTAGTTCCAACATTGATATCCAAGCAGAAATAGTGTTATAGGCGATCAGAATGGGGGACGAGCGTGGAGCAGGCAAACCCACTAAAACATTTCTTTATTTCTCTTTCTTTTCTTTTCAGGTGGTGATGGAGGGAGAGGAGCAGAGGGTGGAGGAGTGGCAGGGAGTCCCGGGGCGTGGAGGTGGGGAAGAGGAAGGGAGGAGTGAGGAGGAGGTACTAGTGGAGGAGGGGGAGGTAGTGGAGGAGGAGGTAGTGGAGGAGGAGGTAGTGGAGGAGGTAGTGGAGGAGGGAGGAGAGGAGGAGGGAGGAGAGGAGGAGGAAGGAGGAGGAAGGAGGGAGGAGAGGAGGAGGGAGGAGAGGAGGAGGGAGGAGAGGAGGAGAAGGAGGGAGGAGAGGAGGAGAAGGAGGGAGGAGAGGAGAGGAGGGAGAAGGGAGGAGAGTAGAGGAAGGAGGGAGGAGAGGAGAGGAGGAGGGAGAAGGGAGGAGAGTAGAGGAAGGAGGAAGGAGAGGAGAGGAGGAGGGAGAAGGGAGGAGAGTAGAGGAAGGAGGGAGGAGAGGAGAGGAGGAGTAGGGAGAGAGGAGAGGAGAGGAAGGAGGGAGGAGAGGAGAGGAGGAGGAAGGAGGAGGGAGAGTGGAGAGGGTCCTCATACCCAGGCAGAAGAGCAAGAGGCTGGCGGCAGGTCCAGGGCCCACAATTATAGCCGGGAGGAGAACAGGGTCCTCCTGGAGGCCATCCGTGCCCGCCCCGTCATCACCTCGGGGGGTAGGGAAGTAAAGGCTGGGCCCCGTGCTACTGCTTGGCAGCAGGTGGTGGATCTGGTCAACGGTGTGGCGGGCCGTGGACGGAGTCTGCGGTCCATTAAGCACCGGTTTGACGACATCAGGGCCGCGGTGAGGAAGAAGATGGTGCAGGAGGCCGAGGGGCGGAGGGTCAAGTACCTTGCCCATGAAGGGATTGCAAGGGCCATGCTTGCACCCTCCGACGCAGCTGGAGCATCAGGCCCGGTGGAGCAGCAGGACCCAGCCTCCATGGCAGGTGAATATGACATACAGCAACATGCCACCACATGTGCATCCCACACACTACACATGGCCATGACAATGACATGTCAGCTCCATGAAATAACAAGGGATAGATGGATGCATCGTTAAATTCATGAAGCTGACAAATCACTGTCATTCCTGGTCACCACAACAGTAATCAAGCAATAGAGCAGGTGTGTCCAAACTCGGTCCTGGTGGGCCACACACATGGCTGGATTTGATAACCCTGCTGCGCACAGGTGAGTCAATCGCTTCTTCATTCATCCTGATTGACTCACCAGTGCACAGAAAGGATATCTTCCAATCCAGGAAAGAGTTTGGACACCCCTGTAATACAGAGTCCATGTATTGGTGTGCCCGTTCAGCCTATGCAGTTACAGACAGCAGCCGTAATACAGATAGCGTTGTGAGCCGATAACCTTTAAGAACAGAAACCTAAGAATAGATAACAGCTAGTATAAGATAGCTAATCAGAGTTGCAAAGAGGAGAATCATCCATATTCAAGGCTAGATGTCAGATAATTAGAAATGAACACATATCAATGAGCTAATCAACATACTAATGACATGTACCTTTCTTCTCTATCTCTCAGCATCCAGGAGGAGCTCTGGGTCCTGTGACCATAGCGAGGAGGCGGGGCCATCAGCCCCGTACCAGGATCCTCCAGCACAGGGGGAGGAGGAAAGGAGATCAGAGGGCTCGGAGTCAGAGGATGGGCTGGTCATTGACCTTGCGGGGTCACCTGCCCCAAGCCCTGGGCCTATGCCCATCCTCGAAAGGCTTGCTCTGGGGCCCTCATCCCCCCAAGGGACAGCACCTCCTTCCCCACAAAGTGTGCTGGCCTGGTCACCACCGGGCACATTCTCCCCACCGGCTCCAGCTGTGGACCTCCCCGCATCACCTCACCACGCCCACCCAGCGGTGTCGTCGCCGCAGAGCCAGGCTGGGCAGGTGGAGACACTGGCCGTCCTGAAGGAGCTGCTGGCCAGCAGCCAGAGGATTGAGGCCAACCAGCTCCGGATGGATGCCAGCATCTCTGCCCTAAGGTCACAGATGACCCACAGCCTGGCCAGGCTGTCCAGGGAGGTGAGGAGGCACCACATGACATCGGAGCACCTTCAGGTCAGGCTGCTCAGACAGGCCATGGTCCCCAGCCCAGCATCAACGGGGATCTCCCAATCCCCCAGCCAAGAGCAGCCTGGCCCCTCCTCTCCTCCCATGTGTCCGCCACCGCCCAGACCACCGCTGCCTGGCACCGCCCCCCCCCCCCCCCCCCCCCCCCCCCCCCCCACCATCACCACCAGAGGGGAGACGGAGGATGGGCACAGGTGATGTGGGTCCTGGGCCCAAGCGGAGGAGGACATAGGGCCTCATTCAATTGCAATGTGGCCGATTGGTAAGGGATCAATTTGAGCACAGAGCATATTTTCTACAGATGTTTGTAGTTAGTGAACTTCTCTCCAAAATCAAGGTCTTCACTAACTACAAACGTCTGTAAATAAATATATGCTCTGTGCTTATATAGAGCCCTTTTCAATCGGCCATATCGCAATTGAATGACGCCCATAGGGTCTGCAGACATGTTTTCGCCTTCTCAACAGCACTCCTCAGTGACCATCAATTGGTCACAGGTTAAACACAACACAAAGGGCCTCATTCAAATGTGATTTGGGCAATTGAATAGTGCTCTATATAAGCACATAGCATATTGGTTTTACAGGAGTTTTTAGTTAGTGAAGACCTGGCTTTTGCATAGAAGTTCCCTAACTAAAAACTTGCTTGCAAAAAGATGCTGTGTGCTTATATAGAGCCCTATTCAATTTGTTACATAGCAATTTAATGAGGCTGTTAATTAGTAGTGTGACCAATACATTGTCACTAAGGAGTGCTGTTGAGAAGAGATGCTGCAGGCCCTATGATGTTTTCAGGCCTTATTTTTTCGGTTTTGTCTTTTTTTTAATTTTTTTATTTTAGGTCCATGAAGGCATCTCCTACATCTGCAAGCATTGTGGAGGAATTATGAGGTGGAGGGTTTTCCCAGTGCCTCTCAGGTAGACATGCCTTCAATGGCAGCCCCCTTAACATGTAGCTCCCACAATCTTAAAGCTATCATATAGCCACATATCTCCAACATGATTGTTGGTAGCTTAAATGTAGACTAATACCGCTATGGCGGTGGACTTGCAAAGTCTCACAATGGCATGTTAATAACAGCCAGCATTAATATATGCACTAGTGACGCATGTGATCCTGACCTCAATAGCAGTCTGAGAACAGATCTTTGGGTCTGATGTAAGAAACAGTGAATCTGGCTGCTGACCTTTGTGTCCTCTCCATAATAATGGCTATTTGCCCATATTTGTGATTATCCACAGACCTAGCTAATGGTTAGTAAAGCTTGCAGATGGGAATCAGGTGAGTTGGTATATTGGTACAGTATTTAGAACTGTACTGTACATACATCGTGATTCTAAATTGTTTTTGATCCTCCTCCGCATTTTTTGATTTGAACACTTCTTTCAGATTTTTGTTTGTTCAACACACTGTATGTGTGAAACTGGATTGGATTACACAGTCCAAAGGTTGAATCATCTGTTTAATTGAGCAGATCTAGTTACAAGTTGTATGTGCTATGCACATAAATGGTTTCTTCAGTTAAATGAAGAGATTTCTGGTTCCGGTTGCAGCATGTGACCCTGGTAGGTGCTATGCATCATGCTTATTCTAGACTATTAGATTGACCCCTGTAGGTTTCCCCTTTTTTCCAGCCTCTTGCTCTTCAAGGACCCGCCCACACCACACCCATGATATTAATGCAGTTTTGACCACTGCTGATTGTGGTCTGTGTATCAAATAAAGCTTTGTTATACTGTTATGTGAATGCACAATCTTGACCACTGCTGATTGTGGTCTGTGTATCAAATAAAGCTTTGTTATACTGTTATGTGAATGCACAATCTTGACCACTGCTGATTGTGGTCTGTGTATCAAATAAAGCTTTGTTATACTGTTATGTGAATGCACAATCTTGACCACTGCTGATTGTGGTCTGTGTATCAAATAAAGCTTTGTTATACTGTTATGTGAATGCACAATCTTGACCACTGCTGATTGCGGTCTGTGTAAAAAATAAAGCTTTGTTAGATCTTTCTGACTGCGTCCATGTGTTATGAATATGTTTGGTTCAGGGAAATCCACATGCATTACATTAGTGTCACATTCCTCTAAATGTAAACTGATGATCCATAGTTAACATGCAATAGATCAATACATGTAAAACTGTTGAGGAGTCAGAATAGCTTGAGATATCATCTGATCCCAGATATCATATGTACTACTAATATACGGTTAATACCCTTGACAAGTCTGATTAGCGATACTGTGGAGGAGGAACATTCCCCTGAGGGCCTACAATGAATAGGACAGGTGACACTGGAGTGCTTTTCCAGTTCCTTCTCTAGTTGATTGGGATTAGTCTGACCTCTCTGATAAGACGTACCCCCCTACACTGGCCCGATGTAGGCTAGCTCACAGCTTCATTGAAGTACACAAACCCCTTCACCCACATCAGTTAGCATATGTGTGAATACAGTTAGTTGCCCAATAATGAACATGCATTGGCTAAATATCCTTTGGTTATCATATGTTGTAATGGTCATGCACATGCCAATCTGACAAACCATGCTGCAACATGCATAATATGATTAAAGCCACACTACCCAATTCAATATCAAGAGTAAAACATGAGTCAGGTCATATGAACCCTTTGCCACGCACATGAGCTCTATTGGGATCCCTTAAATCTCTATCTAATTGCATATACATCTAGCTCATCACTTCTACATTAGAGAATACAAATAGTGGCCAAATCAGACCGCCACTTGGCATATATCAAGGACCAGGGGAATATTTCATTATATGTGCTTAAGTTCTTCAGTTGTGTCCGACTCTCCGTGACCCTATGGACTGCAGCACATTCAGCTAGGTCTCTGCCTGTGCTGTTCTCCAAAGTTTGAAGGCCAAAGAGATTGGAGTGGGTTGTCAGTTCCTTCTCAAGTGGATTGGACCTTGTCTGATCTCTCTCCTATGACCTGCCCACCTACAGTAGCTCCCAGCTTCATTCAGGTACACAAGCCCCTTCACACCACTTAGCAATGCTGAAGGGGACCAGGGGAACATGCACCACACATATCTACTCTGACCCATCAGGAAGGGCTGCAAGCTCTGGGATCGACAGCAAACTCACCGCCATCAGGCCTAATCTCTGCTACGCCCATCCTGGTGGGAGCCATGTGCCAGGTGTCTAGTTATTCCCATTTGGTGAACTTCCAAACTGTTCTGCTATTTATCAATTTACATGGGTGAGGGTTGCTAAGTGGTGGTGGTGGTGAAGCAGCTTGTGTACCTGAATGAAGCTGTGAGCTACTGTAGGTGGGCAGGTCATAGCAGAGAGATCAGACAAATCCCAATCAACTAGAGGAGGAACTGACAACCCACTCCAATCTCTTTGGCCTTCAAACTTTGGAGAACAGCACAGGCAGAGACCTAGCTGAATGTGCTGCAGTCCATAGGGTCACGGAGAGTCGGACATAACCGAAGAACTTAAGCACATGTAATGAAATATTCCCCTGGTACTTGATATATACCAAGTGGCGGTCTGATTTGGCCACTATTTGTATTCTCTAATGTAGATGTGATGAGCGAGATGTGTATTCTATCGTTGATCAACCATATAGCGTGCATCGAATGTGCGCTGTCATCTACGCACCGACACATGTGCGCATCATCAACAGCAGGCCCGACAGGAGGCTAGCGGATCTCATGATTAGGATTAGGCGGTGGGGTGTAAGGATTAGGATTAGGCTGCGGCTACAAGGGTTAGAAGGGTTTATGGCATTAGGTCATATCACTTGCGCCCTTTCATCGACGCCCAACAGTCAAAAATATTAGAACTGCGCAATGATGTGGGACCGCTCATGTCAGCTGCATGTTGTCAAAACACATTTGCTGTGCGCGCCAATATTGGGGTGACATATTCTATTATGGGGCTGTTTTACAGGCTACAATGGAACCTATATGTGTGCTGACCAATCAAACATATGAGGAATATTAAACTAATTTGAAGTCTTGTTAATTTGTAGGCTGTAATGCTTGGGCCTCCATTTTAGGGTTACAGACTTAAACCATGCAGACTGCAAAAACCGTAACAAAATGGATACCTTTAACCTCCAAGCACGTACGGCCTTTAAAAACGAGCTGCAGGCTTGGAGGACAGCCCGCACGGGCTTGAATACGGAGCTACGGGCTTGGTCAGTGAAGTCCGTGGGACTTGTACGGATTTTAAAATCAAAGTACACTTTGGCGATGTGCAAGCTTGAGAATGTTTGGCTAGTAATCCTCATGCCCCCCCGTTATGTTCCCCATCATTTACAGTGCTTTGCAGTGCTGTATTTAATATATATTGGCTATTGCAATGCTTGGTTTGCGGCCCTCCATCTCCAAACCCGTACGGGTTTGAACAAGGACCAGCCCGCGGAACTACGGGACGTAAAGTAATCCGTAAATAATATATCTGATTTGGGCTGATGTGCAAGCTTGAGAGGGTGTTGCTATTAATCCTCGTGTCCCCCATTATGATGCCTAGCATTTACGGAGCTTTACAGTGCATTCTAGATTTTATATTTGCATTTTCAGTTTTCGGACTTTGCGGCCGGAAAACAAGATTTACGGGCGCTGGGAAAAAGCTTCCTGCCGTTTGCATGATATGCGGCCGGCCGGAAGGGGATATCCTTGCGGCGCCGTATAATTGAATTGCAAGGTAAAAGTAGCTCTACACGGGGCCGTAAGACGGCCGCAAGGAATCGCAGCTTTGCGGCCGTTTTACGGCCGATAATTGAATGAGGCCCTAAGTAAATAAAAAGTATATAGAAGGTGGATTAGGGGCAATCAACCTCTGGAAGTATGCAGAGGCTATAAAATTGTACCACTTTCTGAGATGGACAGAAGGAGTGGAAGGACCCAAGTTTGTCCAGTTAGAAGAAGCATTAAGCCCCAAAATAGTTCTGCAGCAAGCTCTATGGTATAAGAAATCGTCCAACTTTAAGACTCAGATAGAGTTCAGAATAGGGAAACAATGTTGGGCTAGTTGGCTCAAAATGAACTCAAAATTGAAGTTGCTCACTTTTCCATCTCCATTAACACCACTGGAAGTAATTTATGATATTCACCCCGAAATAGAGAAGGTAGAGTGGGGGAAATGGGGTATTGACAAAATTAAGGATTTAATCAGAAATGAGGGCTTTATTAAATTTGAGGAACTGAGGAGAGTGAAAGAGGTCCCAATATCAATGTGGCTGCAATTTCTGACCCTTAAGAAGATATTAACAAAAGAAGGTTTTGATGTAAGATCAGTCAGGGATTTGACACCTCTCGAAAAATTCCTGTCCTTAAGAACAAGTAATAAGAGTTCAGTGTCGAAATGCTTAAAATTTTTAGACGAGTACAGAAATTCTGGAAAATCTGTAGCCATGGAAAGCTGGGAAACTGATTTTAGAATTAAGAAAAATTTGGAGGACTGGGGAAAAGCGTATCAGCTAACAAAAGATAACTTGATTTGTACAACTTACAGAGAAATCTACTTTAAAATTACACAAAAATGGTACATAGTTCCAGAGCTTCTGTCTAAAATAGATCCAAGCAAATATAGTGAGCTGTGTTGGAGAGGGTGCTCGGAAATAGGCACCCAAAGCCACATGTGGTGGAAATGTGTTAAGATCAAAGGGCTTTGGGAAAGGTGTGTCACCAAGTGGGTGGGTATGGGATGTAAGGAAGTTACCTTAAACCCAGAAGCTTTTCTATTACATATCTTTCCAAGGGAATGGTCTAGTGAAACAATTGGGATAGTGGTGCAGGTTCTCATGGCAATTAAATGGTGGATTGTACGGAGATGGAGAAGTGGGGAATTGCCTAAATGGAATGAGATTTGTAGTACTATGGAAAGGAATAAACAGTATGAAATGGAATATTTAAGTTTTGATTCCAAGTTAACTGTTTGCCGGGCCTTTCTGTTAATAGATATTTTTTTTGTTGTTGTTGGATTTGTTGCCTTTAGCGAAGTTACTTTAATTATATAATAGGTTTCGGGTATTGCCTCCTTCTGTAAATAATGAGAATATTGCCAAGGGGTGGGTGGGGGGTTTGTAGGTGGGTGATTGTGTATGATTTAGATGTAAGTATTGTTTTACTGTATGTATTTTATTTTAGTTGTCTGTTTCTAAAAACAATAAAAAAATTAAAATATAAAAAAACAAACAAATTATCAGCCTTATTAAATTGTGATTCAGCCAATAGAAAAGGGCTCTATATAAGCACACAGCATATTTTTTTTTTTACAGAAGTTTTTAGTTAGTGAACTTCTATCCAAAAGCAAGGTCTTCACTAACTAATAACTTCTGTAAAAAAATATGCTCTGTGCTTATATAGAGTCCTTTTCATTTGGCCGAATCACAATTTAATAAGGCTGTGTGTGTTCCAGACCTTTGTTCATTGTAATAAAAACATTTAATCTTTGGTAAAATGTGTACAAAGTGACCGATCCTGGTATGGAGAGTATCTAATTATACAGATTTTAATCCACACAGTGTATCATATATGCTACAATCAGTATACAAACTCGAGATGCATTCTTTATTTGGTAATATTAATAAATGTTTGACTTTCTCTAATACTATTACTAAAGTGGAATTGTACAGGAATTGTACAAGCTGCCCCAGAAGAGCTGCTTCTGTTATATTATAATCAGCTTTCCTCTCCAGCTGTCCTGTTGGCGCTGCAAGCAGCGTTATTTAGGGTCATGTAGCCATGTGCAGCTCACAGGCAGGTAGTTTGTGAATCAAGGGCCCGATTCAATTACAAGCATGCAACTCTATCGTTGTAGCCCATATGTCTGTGAGTGTCTTGTGTGGCTCCCGTTCGTCTCCAATTATGATGCTATTCAATTGCTCAAGCCCGCAAGTTACTGTCCCAAAGCCGAAACCATAAACCATGTACTGATTTGTAGCAGTTCAGGGCAGGAACATAATCAATAAGGCAAACCCGTAACCTTCCATTTCGAATCAGCCAATTGAAAATGAGACTCTTATATTATTGCGGCAGTAAAACATGGAGGTTACATGTCAATCAATTAGGTTCGGGGGTCTGATATGCCATCAGACTTGCAAACCTGCAAAAAAAAAAGAATTATGAAAATGAATGCCAATACAGTTCTAGTCCATATGGGTGGCCTTGTATGTACCATTGATACCCGAGATCGATTTAGCCCCGAAATGAAACATAAAAATTAATTAATTTCCTGCCGATTTGCGAGCTTGAGACTGTTGTGCAATTAATTCTAATGTCTTTCATCACTTTCCCCATTATTTACAGTGTAGTATTGATTTTTTATTTGCATTTACAGTGCTATGAATAGATGTCTAACCCCCTTGCGAGTCCTCTCTAGCACTTGTAGGATTTTCTCCTTCTTTTGCCATTTACGGGTGTGAAAACATTTGCGGGCTTGGGGAATTCGAGAAATTGAATAGTGATTTGCAATTTTAGCTATCCCTACTCTTGCAAAAGTGAAAGATCAAATGCTTCGGGAGGCTGTAAGTTACGGGTTTAACCATGGCAATTTTTTCAAGGCTGTAATTCGTAACCGGTTTGGAGCCCGCAAAAAGACACCAATTGAATAGCAAATTAACTTGCGACCTCACTTAAGGGCTACAGCAACATGCGAAAACTCAATCAAATTGGGTTCCAAGTACACACACTGGGTACATACTGCTTATATGTATAGGGACTCAGATCTCTTAGAAGTGTTTCTGAGCTCTGTGCTCATGCTTCTTTAAAGTCCAGTTCAGTCAGAAATGCCCAGCTTCCATAGTGTATATCCGCATGCTTTTCTGGGACTTTGCCCATGCTGCTCTATTTTTAGGTTGTAGTTTAAAAGCTTAATTCCTACCAGCAGCAACATCTCTGCAGGATCTGCTACTCAGAGCAATTAAATGTGTGTAAATCATCACTATGGTATGTGGTCTTACTCCCACGCTCGGCAGGTTACATCTTTAAAGGGACACTGAGCCCTCATCTTTTCTTTAAACTCTTTTAAGCTCTAGAATAAATAATATAACATCTTATATTGATTATTATTAAACGGGATGCTACTCCAGAACTAACTATACATTTGGTTTGTTTAACCTTTTTGTACTGTGGGATTTAGGCTTTAGATGTTAAAATTAATTAGCAGAGCTTTATTACAGTAATGAAAAGGAAAGTAATAAAACACAGCAATCTACTTTGATGATTACTATCCAATGTGTCCTAGGAGACAGCCGTAATGGAACTACACTTAACTGGTAATGAATAAAAGTTTTTTTATTTTTTTTTCTAACTTGCTAAAAACATATTTTTGTAGGTTTTTTTATGTTGTAAGTATGTGATTCAGGGTTCTTTTAATACTTTTATAAGCCAGTGTATATACTGTTTTCACTCATGTTAATATTAATTTACTAGGAAATTGCCCGTCAAATATGACGTGAACAAAATGTTAAGAGTGGCAATGCTGTTTGCCACACAATGTGAGCACCTTTGGCACTCATCTGCGTTCTCCCTTGTGTCTCATTTCCCCCTCCTCTCCCCCTCTTGTGTCTCATCCCCCCTCCCTCCCTTGCGTCTCCTTTCCCCTCTCCCTCCCTTGTGTCTCCTTTTCCCCCTCCTCTGCCACCCTTGTGTCTCCTTCCCCCCTCCTCTGCCTCCCTTGTATCTCCTTTCCCCCTCCTCTGCCTCCCATGTATCTCCTTTCCCCCTCCTCTGCCACCCTTGTGTCTCCTTTTCCCCCACTTCTCCCTCCCTTTTGTCTCCTTTTTCCCCCACCTCTCCCTCCCTACCTTGTATCTCCCGTCCCCACCTCCCTTGTGTCTTCTTTTTCCCCCACCTCTCCCTCTCTTGTGTCTTCTTTTCCCCCACCTCTCCCTCCTTTGTGTCTCCTTTTTCCCCACGTCTCCCTCCCTTGTGTCTCCTTTTCCAACTCAACTCCCTCCCTTTCCCCTCCTCTCCCTCGTGTCTCATCCGCCTCCTCTCTTTCCTCCTATCCTTCCTCATTCCCCCTCTCCAAAAACCTCCCTATCCCCTTTAACCTCTCTCATCTCTTCTTACCTTGATCTGCAGAGCTTCTGCTGTGCTGCAGGCTCGTCTTTTACCTGGGCTCGGAACCGGCATATGCTAATGAGGTGACGCGCATGTGATGTCACATAATTAGCATATGCCAGTACAGTCACAGCAAGAAGACGCGCCTGCAGCATAGCAAGAGCTCAGCGGATCAAGGTAAGAAGAGAGGAGAGAGGGGAAAGAGGATAGGGCGGTTTTTGGAGAGGGGGAAAGGATGGAGGATAAGGGGGTTATGAGGGAGGAGGAGGATTTCGGGCCAAGGGGGTTAGTAGGGAGGGAGATGAGAGAGACCTAAGTCCTGCGGGCCTTGTGGTTGAGGACCGTAACGGCGGCAGAGGGGGCAATGAGAGAGAAGCAGAGGGCGATGAGAGAGGTCTAAGTCCCACGGGCCTTGCAGTTGCGGCCTGTAACGGCGGTAAAAGAGAAGGGGGAGATGAGAGAGAGAGGCAGAGGGGGATGAGAGAGGCTGGCAATGAGAGGGGGATGTGAGAGGCTGCGGCGCTCATCATGAGGCCTAAAATGAGCACCTTTGGCGCTCATTGCAGCCTAAGACCCGCCGGCTTGCGGTCAACTGCGAGGCTCGCAAAGCATGACCAACACCGTAAGCGTTACGAACAGCCCCACAGATCCACAACTATTATAGTGATAAGTCTATGATTATGAAAGAAGAAAGGCTATGAAGTCAAATGTTACATAAACAAATTTTTTTTAAATGGGTAGAATGACGGCATCATCAGTTCTTATCTACTGTTAAATCTGTTTTCTAGACTGTAACTAATTCATAAAAACATTTAAACCGATCCCCTGTTCTATAATGGGATTCTCTTTTTACCTTGTGGGATCCAAAATTCAACATAAATAACATTCAATTATTTAGCTTGTATAATTACTTCAAATATAGCTTATATGATATGAAAAAGAACGTGAAAAAATATACTTAGAGATAAAAAGAAAGATATGGCATAAGCAGCTTTCCTTCTTATAAATAACAGACATGTGATTAACTTTAAATGTATTTCTTTCCCCACTGTTTAATTTATTCTGCCATAATAATCTTTAATGTTTGAAATGGTGACACATCTCTGCTCCACTGGCCTCATAATCTGATCCCCGAATAAATAGCCATTAGCACATGCTTAGTGGATCATGCCCTTCTATTCACTTACTTTTTTACTTACTTCAGCAATTCTGAGCTGCATTGACCCTGTATTAACCCCTTGGTGACACTACACAATGAAAGTTCTTCTGTAACATGCCACAGGTATCGCTGGAAGCTTCCTTGTGACTTGAAAAGGACACTGATACAAGGTTATTTAATGGCATGGATTAAAGGGACATGCGCTGAAAAATTCAACATACATTGTAATAAACATTGTTTCTGTTTAAAAGGTACTGATTTTCAGCCTCATTCAATTGCTCCATTTTTGAGATCCAATGTCACGAGTGACAGCCCTGCGAAAATGGCTGACCTGCAACTTGGAACTTAAACCAAGCTAAAGCAGGTACATTTTTGCAAATCCCTATTCAATTGCCTGATCCCTCCCACACCAGAAAAGTATCCCAGCTCGCAAAGCACAAATACAGGACGAAGTCCTGCTTGTGCTCAGGAGGACTCACAAGGGATTTAGAAGCCCTTACGTATGGTCCACGATATGTCCCCAGTGCACCTAACACCCCCCCCCCACGCACACACACTTCCACATGAGACCCTAATGATGCAGGGGCCCCTATCTGTCCCCTGCAGGGTCCCCACATTAACCCCTTGCTGCATTGGTCTTGATCAGGACCCCCCTCAGTGTGCCCACATTAACCCCATGCTGGGGGACCCCCGCAGCAAGGTGTTAATGTGACCACCTTGCAGGGGTTTGATCGGGACCCCTGAATCATTGGGGTTCATGTGCAGGGGTCCGATAGGGAGACCTGCAGCAAGGTTACATATTGGGACTCTGCGAGAGCACTCTCAGCTTTGAGGACCGTCAATCATAACGTTCTCAACTCCCATTGGTTGATGGTTTCCAATTTCGGATGTTGGGTGCAGTATCTCGGCCTTGGCTAATAGATTAGCCTCGGAAACGGAGGGGAAACACAGCTCACTCTGAGACATGCAAGTATCCTGCGACCTGCCAATTTAATGAGGCTGTTTATAAGCTACAGCTCAACCACTTGACTGAAATTTGTTTCTCACCAATGTTGTATCACTGTGTTTTGTAGCACATTAAAGGGCCAGTCACCTCCCTTATAGTGCTCTTTTGCATGTGCCAGAGCATTAGGTTTGCAATCTAAAAAATTTTTTTTTATTTATTTAATTTTATTTATTGACATAAAAGTGTTTTTTTGCCCTTGTTTATTTACATCTGCAAGCCTTCCCCCCAGGTCACACCTACCATCTATATAAAAGGTGTATGTGATGCAATCTATCACTGCACTGCACTGGCCAGTCTGTTGCTCACAGAACTTCCCCAAGCATAAGCTTCTACATCCAGGCTCCCAGGGTCCTGTCAATCATTACCTGTGACCAATGAGCAATGCAGCTTCTGTCCCACCCACAAGCAAAGTACATGCACAGGGAAAGATTCCCACGGCAGAGCAAAGTGGAGGGGCATGGGCTTTGACACTAGGAGGAGTTAAGAGATGGTATTTTTTTAAGAAATTGGTGGGGGAGCAGGGGTGTATGGGGGGGCTCTGCTGGTCATCAGAAGGGCAGTTGCTGGGCATAGACACATACTAAAGCTGGAGCACAAGACCCCTCCCTCCCTTGGAATTAAAATGGTATTTGTTAATTAAATAAGAAATGTTGGTTGAATTTAATAAATGTTGGTTGACACAGCATTGGTGGGGTGGTAGTGATTGCCCTCTTTCGTTGGTGGACAAGAATGAGCCTATAGTGGCAAGGTGTCCTCTGAGAGGTTTTGTGGTGAGTTGGACAGTCAAGCACGAATGGATTAGGTTTTGCATGAACCTGTTGAATGTTTTTATTTATGGTGAAATTCCGGAAGGGGGAGGTTTGGCCCCACGTATTGTGGGGGGTTGTGTTATATCCCAAAATACAACTTTATAAGTGTCAAGCTGTGTGTGTGTGAATAAACAAAACAGAAAGTGAACCTGTGCTGTATGTGTGCCAGTGTGTGTCATACTGTGTGTGCCATGCTGTGTTGTGCTATGCTGTGCTATGCTATGCTATCTGTGAGCAATGCTACAGTGTGTGTGTGCTAGTGTGTGCCATGATCTCTGGCCTTGGAGGAAACTGTAACGATACGCGTGCGTCAGGTCTGGGTCGCATCGGCTGTCAGCACACTATGACGTAGTTGTCTACTCACGCTATGGAAGAAATGTATTGTTTGACTATGGGTGCAGAGTTACATACTTAATGCACTTTATATGAGAATATTTTTATACTCTAATATATTTATATTTATGTTGAATGAGTTACACAATCATTTGGTTACATTAAAATCTTTGAGAAGATATAATTGTAGTTAATGGAAAATGCACTTAATGAATTGAAGTATATCATATTTTTTTCAAATGAGTAATTGATTTTTGTAATTTTGTATTCTAATGTTTGGATGATTATGGTAACAATAGATGTTAAATGCTGTGACTACTTCATTTGGTTCTAATATTTACCCTAACAATTTAAGAGCCATATTATTTGGTATGAATTTATCTAACTCTGTTATATATTATCTATTTCATGTGTCAGAATTAATTAAGAATTTATGTTATATTTTTTTAAATAGATATAACAACTCTGTTTAATTTGGATCAGCAGGCTTGGTGGAGATATTTCAGACTATATATTATTCACTTTACTATCATGCTAATATTGGTTTAGAAATTGTATAAATATATAACATACATAATGAAATTAAGTCATTTGGTGGATGTATAACTAACTGTAATTATCCAATACACATTGATTGTTAATATTTTATTTATTTATAGTTTGATTACCTTGGTTTGAAAAGTGTCTTTACCTTATGCATAATTATGTAGGGACAGACTTTTTGTTTTTAAATGCAATTATATTTTAATATTTTATTTATATTTAATAAAATATTTTTATTTTAAATAAGATTTGTCTTACTCTTACTGAATAATTAGTTCTCTTGAGGAGAATACATACTATTTGTATAGTATACATAACATATATATATATATATATATATATATATATATATATATATATATATATATATATAAATATATATATATATATATATATATATATATATATATATATATATATATATATACATATATATATATATATTCCCGGGGTCCGAGAAGGGCCCAAAAAATTTGGAAGGGCCCCCAAATTTATTTTCGTTTTGAGGCTTTCACTAGCTGTGTGTGTGTATATGTATATATACTGTATATATATATATATATATATATATATATATATATATATATATATATATATATAGTTACATATAGATCTCCTCTGATCTGCAATATGCGGATTAGTATAAGAGTTAGTCCATCAAGTTCAACCTTTTTAGATCTCTCTTGATCTTTTTAATATGTGGACTATTTGTTATTAATTAATTGTAATATGCCAATTGTCTCATAAGGTGAAAAAAGCTAAATTCCTTCCTGACCCCAGAAACTGGCTGTAGCGGAACCCATCACTGTTTTAAACTGTTTTATGATTATTATGGTTAAAATATGATCCTACTATATATATGTTGGTTGATGTTCTACAGAATATATTGGCTCAGAATATTAGCCAGACTTTTGCAGACCTAGGCTAATAGATAATCCTGTTACAGAGATTCAAGAGATAAGAAAGTTGTAAAGGATCCTTGCATTTTCCAAAGTGTTTTCATTCTCTGATAAGAACAAAGAAGTGTAATCTAATCATTGTCTGATTGTATCCAAGTTGCCAGGGAGGTGTGACTCACCTATTGTCCTATATGTGTATTGTATGGGGGATATGTGCAATGTCTGTGTGTTATGTGTAAAAACATACTTTTACTAACTTTTGAACCCCTGGTCTGATTCATGCCATTTTTGTATATGTTGTTCCCCTGGGTGAGAGATATTGAATGGTGCGGGACTTAAAAGTGTACCCCCTGTATTTGGGGTACATCCAGAATGTGGTTAAAATTGTGTCTGTTTTAATTGTGTTACCTGTTATCTGAGGGGAGGAGACGTGGGGGTTGAACCATGTATATAATTGGCTGGCAGTGGTGGGATGGCGTCCTAGTAAGAGGAAAAGCAGCACGGAGACACCGGTAACGTTTGGAGTTACAAATTGAGGGCAACGCTACTATCCGTACAGCGCCCCTGGCTACAGCAGGATGGAACCGGCTAATTTTCAGACAGCGTTTCATGATGAGGAGGAGGAGGCGGCCGCGGACTACAGGGATGCAGACAGAAAGGAACTCTGGTATGATGCCCTGGAAGATGCCCAATGGCGGCGAGGTGAGAGTCTCCCCAGTGATGAGCAGCGGCTACAGAAGCGTGTGGCGATGCGGATGTATCTATTGGGAGAGCAGCCCCTGGATGAGTGGGTGACAAGACTAGAAACCCTGGTATGGCGAGAGCTCTGGCTAGACAACGCATACCAGGCCCTCTGGTGGCATACCGTTCGACTTACCCCCTGGACGTCTGAACACGACTTACCGGAGGGGGATGATTATGATGGCCCGGGTTTATTATGGGATGCCTTGGAGGACGATATTGATCTTGGCAGCACGGAGGGGTCTAGGTTTTGGGACATCTACGACTACCGGATGGGCATGTATGTCTGGGATGACGAAGGCGAGGTGAGCAAAGACATGACCCACCTGGTAACGAGAGAGTGGGAGCTGGAGCAGGACTACCAACACCTGCTCAGCCTTGTGCAGCCCCAACCTACTCGACAAGCAGAACCAGACTTCATTGACTGGTCCTGGGATGACCTCCAGATGGCAGGTAGAGATGGGACCGAGGTCTCTCTACCGGCCCTACAGAGGGCAGAAGGTGTCGTCCTTCCCCTCCAGCGGCAGTGTGTACCCCAGGGAGCAGAAGGGGCCGTCCTTCCTCCCCAGCGGCAGTGTGAACCCCAGGGGGCAGAAGGTGTCGGCCTTCCCCCCCAGCGGCAGTGTGTACCCCAGGGAGCAGAAGGGGCCGTCCTTCCTCCCCAGCGGCAGTGTGAACCCCAGGGGGCAGAAGGTGTCGTCCTTTCCCCCCAGCGGCAGTGTGTACCCCAGGGAGCTGAAGGTGTCGTCCTTCCTCCCCAGCGGCAGTGTGTACCCCAGGGAGCTGAAGGTGTCGGCCTTCCCCCCCAGCGGCAGTGTGTACCCCAGGGAGCTGAAGGTGTCGTCCTTCCTCCCCAGCGGCAGTGTGTACCCCAGGGAGCTGAAGGTGTCGGCCTTCTCCCACAGCGGCAGTGTGTACCCCAGGGAGCTGAAGGTGTCGGCCTTCTCCCACAGCGGCAGTGTGTACCCCAGGGAGCAGAAGGGGCTGTCCTTCCTCCCCAGCAGCAGTGTGAACCCCAGGGGGCAGAAGGTGTCGTCTTTCCTCCCCAGCAGCAGTGTGAACCCCAGGGGGCAGAAGGTGTCGTCCTTTCCCCCCAGCGGCAGTGTGAATCCCAGGGGGCAGAAGGTGTCGTCCTTCCCCCTCAGCGGCAGTGTGAACCCCAGGGGGCAGAAGGTGTCGTCCTTCCCCCCCAGCGGCAGTGTGTACCCCAGGGAGCAGAAGGTGTCGACCTTCCTCCACAGCGGCAGTGGGTACCCCAGGGGGCCAAGGGTGTCGTCCTTCCCCCCCAGCGGCAGTGTGAAACACAGGGGGCAGAAGGTGTCGTCCTTCCCCCCCAGCGACAGTTTACCCTAACCAGGGGAGACACCAATCTCCCAGACGGCGCAGATGGGACCGTGGTCTCTGCGCCCACAGCTTGTCCAGATCCCCAACTACCCTCACTGGGACAACCGGAGGAGGGGGTAAGTACAAATTCCCCTCCCCAGCTAACTTCTAATGTGGCCCCAGGGTTAACAGAGGAAATGTTAACCCCCACTGACCCCCAAGTTTCCCTGGCTACTGAGCCGGAATATGTCCCAGGTACCCCAGCAGAGCAGGAGGTCCTGCAGGTTATACCAGCAGAAGAGCTGGCATCAGGGCAGAGTGCCGCTGGCCTCTGCCCCTCAAGTCCCCTCAGCGTGTTGCACCATCACCCCAGCAAAATATCCAGGTGCCTGGTTAGACTTCCCCCCAAAGGGGAGATGTGTGACGAAGTTCCCTTCCCCACTTTGGCTTGGAGAGGACTGTTTGCCAGCCTCCTGCCCTGCGACTATGGCCCTGGTACATATTGCCCTTTGGAACCAGTGTTCAGCCATACCAGAGTGTAAGTCACTCATTCTGGCCCTTTACATACAGGGGGGTCATTCTGTACTTGCCCTGTGTGAACCATGATACCCCAGATAACTGTGCCATAAAGCCCATTCATATAATGAAAGACTATGGGAAAGACTTTAGCTACATGGCAATTGAACTGTGTGAAGAGGATCTGAGCGCTATTCGGTGGTTTTGTGCGCTCAGATACCAGCTATCTGGGGATATGGGAAATGTGAGTAAATGTGAATTGCAGTAATGCTGATGGGTTGTCAAACTAGAGAATTGACCAACAAATACTTTTGTCCGGACATCCCCAGGCCGATCCGTTGGGATCAGACCGTGTATGCCGGCTTATGGTCACGGGGGAGGTGTGTAGCGGAACCCATCACTGTTTTAAACTGTTTTATGATTATTATGGTTAAAATATGATCCTACTATATATATGTTGGTTGATGTTCTACAGAATATATTGGCTCAGAATATTAGCCAGACTTTTGCAGACCTAGGCTAATAGATAATCCTGTTACAGAGATTCAAGAGATAAGAAAGTTGTAAAGGATCCTTGCATTTTCCAAAGTGTTTTCATTCTCTGATAAGAACAAAGAAGTGTAATCTAATCACTGTCTGATTGTATCCAAGTTGCCAGGGAGGTGTGACTCACCTATTGTCCTATATGTGTATTGTATGGGGGATATGTGCAATGTCTGTGTGTTATGTGTAAAAACATACTTTTACTAACTTTTGAACCCCTGGTCTGATTCATGCCATTTTTGTATATGTTGTTCCCCTGGGTGAGAGATATTGAATGGTGCGGGACTTAAAGGTGTACCCCCTGTATTTGGGGTACATCCAGAATGTGGTTAAAATTGTGTCTGTTTTAATTGTGTTACCTGTTATCTGAGGGGAGGAGACGTGGGGGTTGAACCATGCAGATAATTGGCTGTTGTGATAATTATGTGGGTGTAGCCCTTCAGAGGGCAACATTGCATAAAAGGAGATTGCCTGTCATTAAAATATAGTTCTACTTGACCCTTCAAAACGTAGCCTTGTCTCGTTATTTGAGGGGATCACTATCATACTGGGGATTGCTATGCTTTTGCATACTCCCTTGAGCTGTAACTACTGAACTCTTGTTCCTGTCGTACTATCCTTGGAGTCTGTGGTGGTTTTGGTGTCCGGTGCAGTGCTTGTAGGCCTCGACGCAAGCTAGGACGCATCCATCAACGGAGGTACCGGTCGGGGTGCCAGTAGATCCGTTACACTGGCGATCAAATTTCTCCCTGAATCAATATTCCTTAGCTAGTTATCTAGGATAACCTTGAATAACCTTTCTTCAAAAATATATCTAACCCCTTTTTGAAGTTATCTATCAAATTCGCTGTCACCACCTCCTTTGGTAGAGAATTCCACAGTTTAACCACCCTAACTGTGAAGAACCCTTTTCTTTGTTTAAGGTGAAATCTTTTTTCCTCTAACCTCAAAGGGTGTCCTCTTGTCAGTTGAAAATCTTTAGTACGGATTTAAATGTTGTCCATTTATGTTGAGTATTTTTACCTGCCAGTTCTCTGTCCCAGTCTATACTTTGAATCGCTGCCCTTAGACCGTTAACATCTGCCCTTTTAAAATTAAGAGATTTTTTTGGCCCCTTACAGTTTTGTTTTTTTAATTTAATCTCAAATGAGACTGTGTGGTAATCACTGTTTCCCAAAGGTTGCCCTATTTCAACATTTGATACCATATCAATATTATTTGTGATGACTAAATCCAAGATGGCCTCATTTCTAGGACAGATAATGATCCCTGAGTGTAATCAAGAACCTGCTCCCTTTGCCCATACTGCTGGTCTCATTATTCCAGTTTATTTCAGGGTAGTTAAAATCTCCCATTATTAGAACTTGCCCATGCTTAGCTGCATTTCCAATCTGTAACAATAAATGCATTTCCTCACTTTCAAATATATTTGGGGGTCTATAACATACTCCAACCAATATTCTTTTGGAATTTTCTGCTCCGCTATTTAACTCTTCCCACAAACATTCAACATTACCTCTATCTTATCTGACTATAGGCTTACATTCAGACTTAACATACAGACAAATCCCTCCTCCCCTTTTACCACTGCCCATATCTTTCCTAAATAGGTTATAACCATCTAGATTAACAGTCCAGTCATGATATTCATCCCACAATGTCTCTGTAATGCCTATTAAATCCCATTTTATGTTAATTGCCAATAATTCTAGGTCTCTCATTTTTCCTGGAAAACTTCTGGCAATAGTAAGCATACATCTTATGCTATGAGTTTGTAGTTTTGAGGTGCCTTCCTCTGTACTTGAATTACTTAGTAATACCTCCCTATTGACTATACTAACCCTCCCCCATATCCTCCCCCATGAGTAGTTAATTCATCCCTTTTCCCCTCTACACTTTCTACCCCATTAATACTATCAAGTCCCCACCCCCCACCCCACCCGTTCTACCATCCTTTCCCCTAGCACAAAAGCTCCCTCATCACTAAGGTGCAATCTGCTATAGAGATTGTACCCAAGTGAGAAGTCAGCCCAGTGCTCTAAAAACCCAAAACCCTGCCTTAGTGCACCACATCTTTAGCCACGCATTAACCAACCCAAGCTCTTTCTGTCTCCCTGGGCTAGCACGTGGCACTGGTAGTATCTCAGAAAATACTACCTTGGAGGTCCTTCCCTTAAGCTTATTCCCTAATTCTCTAAAATCATTATTTAGGACATTCCATCTTCCCCTAACTTTGTTATTGGTACCAATATGCACCAAGACCGCCGATTCATTTCTAGCCCCTCCCAATAATTCATGTACCCGATCCACAACATGCCGAACCCGAGCACCCGGGAGCCAGCAAACTATTCAATTGCTGGGATCTGGTTGACAAATCACCCTGTCTACCTTCCTAATAATAGAGTCCCCTACCACCAAAACCTGTCTGTTGCTCTGCCTAAACTGCCCTTCTACTCCTCCAGTAGAACTATTCTCCTGGCTGTTAGAGGGAACAGCTCTATCTGTCATTGCCAATATTGAATGGACATCCCCAACAGTTTCACGCAATCTGGCAAATCTGTTGGTGTTTACCAACTCAGTATTGGCCCGCCTCCTGCTCCTGTCCCCCCTGCTTCCCCTTCTAACTGTAACCCAGCTACCACCCTGGATATCCTCACTAGCCCCAGCTCCACCCTCCATGCTAGGCCCAGCTAAACTGTGCTCTGTGAGCACAAACCCCCTTTCCAGTGGAAATTCAGTAAGTGCTGCAATTCTCCTCTCCAGTTCTCCAATCTGAGCTTCCAGAGAGGCCACATGCTCACACCTCTCACAGAGGTATGGACTCTGGATCATCTGTTCCAGTAGTGCCTACATATGACAGGATGTAAACTGAGTGAGGTCGCCACTGGGCTGACTCATAATTACAAAAAAAAACGATTTGACCCTTTTCTTTGAACTCCCTCCTGTAAACAATCACACACAAGGCCCAAATGTATATGGAATTTTAACCCAGGTAAAAACACTCCACTCTCATCTGTACCAAATCACTGCACACAGGGAATAAACACACTTTAGTTGTCTGAGTAAATCAGATGCAGTCACACACTAGGCCCAAACTTATTGTATATGCAAGTTTAACCTAGACAAAAACACTCCCCTCTCATCTGTACCAAATCACTGCACACAGGAAATGAACACACTTTACTTGTCTGAGTAAATCAGATGCTATATATATATATATACACAGTATATATGTATGTACATTTGTATATATGTATCTGTCTCTATTTTGAGCTAGAGTTTATCATAGGGTTGTAACTTACCCTAATTTAGAGCACTGGAGGCTTCATTCAAATGCGATTTGGCCAATTGAATAGGGCTCTATATAAGCACATAGCATATTTTTTTAACAGAAGTTTTTAGTTAGAGAACTTTTATCCAAAAGCAAGGTCTTCACTAACTAAAAACTTCTGTAAAAAAATGCTATGTGCTTATTTAAAAGCCTATTCAACTGGCCAAATCGCATTTGAATGAGGCCCCTGGTTAGCATAGGGTTTAGAGCCCAATTTAATTCCAAATTGCAACAGTTAAAGATCGATTTAACTGAACAAGCCCGCAATAACAGGGCCGAAGTCTAAAACTGTAAACCATGAACCCGTATGTAGCATTTCAGGTCATAATCATGATCAATTAAGCAAGTCTGTAATTTACAATCTAGAAAGAGCCAATAGTAAATGAGACCATCATCATGACATCAGTAAACCGTGTATTTTAAATGTCAATCAATAAGCCTTTAGAGGTCCGATATGCGATAGGGCTCGCAATCCAGCAATGTAGAAATCCATACAAATAAATGACAAAACTCTTATAGTCCATGTGGGTGGCATGATATGTATTAACTCCTTAATTCCTGAGATTGATATAGCACAGAAATTAAACGTAAAATATATAATTTTTTATTGCAGATTTGTGAGCTTGAGACTGTTGTGCAATTAATTCTAATGTTTTTCATTGCTTTCCCTGTATTTTAAAGTCAAGTTGTGTGTTTTTATTTGCTTTTATAGTGCTACGACCAGGTGTTTCACCCCCGTTTGAGTCCTCTCTAGTACTCATAGAATTTTTTGCTACATTTGCCATTTAAGCTTTTGATGGCAATTACGGGCTTGTGGAATCATTGCAATTAAATCTCAATTTGTCATTTTAGTGACTGTAACATTTGCAGGCTTGAAAGATCAAAGGCTTAGATGGGTCGGAGTGCCATTTTTTACAACACATAGGAATTTTCAGCCTGTAGCTCGCAAATAGATTGTGGGTAGCTAGAGGAGGCCAACTAAATATCAGTAACTTTTGCGGGCTACATAATGGGCTTCAGTAATTGCGATTCTGACAATTCAATAGTGTTACTCTCCATGAACACTGGTGGATTAATTAGAATGAATGCATATGAGTAACTTACATGTATTAAGCAGAGAAAACATAAATACAGAGAGAAAAATAAATACTGAACTGTTGGCAGCCTTCTGAGGACACAGTTGACCATCAATATATACACTTACTGCCTCCTTTCCCTCCCTACAAACAGCACCTGTTCATAAAAGTGGAGAATTAAATATTTCCTTTTAGGACACAACTGAACATACTTAATTAAATAATGGGGCAATCAAAACATACCATGTTAGATGTGTGAACAACATAATGTGTGTGAGGATGATACCTTTTAATGGCTAACTCTATTTCAGGAGAAGCTCATCATTGTTATGTATGTAACAAACCAATAATATTAACAGCTATGTATAAAAAACATATGTCTACAGAAAACCTTGATTTTTAAGTTTTTGTGTATATAATGTTCCATCTTGTCTGTCAACAGAGAATTTGTTTTCATAATACAATGCTATTTTAATTTAGACTTTCAAAATGAATGAAAATTGCCATTTGAATATGCTAGACATTGTGACCATTATCTGTAGTATAGTAGTACAAAACAGTAATACAAGAGGATCCTGTCAGTACATTGCTTTATGACCATATGATCATCACACAACTTTATTTATTACACAGAATATAGAACATGTAAAGAAGATAGACACTGAATATGTTCTGAAATCATTGCATGTGGAATAGCAGGAGGGCATAGATAGGTTGGGATAAAGTACCAATACAAAAAGTGCTCACCTGCAAAACATTTATATTAAAAATAACTAGGTTGAATCAGTGCTTAACCAGAGCATCAGTAGCAAAGTGATTCCTAGCTTAAATAAGTAATGAGCATGTTCATATGCACTAACATGCTGAGCCCACATATGAACACCCCTCTCTTATTATTGCTAAAATAAACACGTATTCTTTTATTGTTTGTTCAATATCAGCTGCTGTTCTGATTGAACCAGACCCCTGCCATCTCTCTGGATGTATTCATGTTGTATTCAGCAGAAAACGCATTTCCTTTTTATTGTTACACACAAATGAATTACCAGTTCATAAAGCTCTTCACCACTTGAGCTCCTATTAATAAAGAACTTGGTGGAGAGCAGAGAACTAGAAACAAACCAATGTATACATATAGCTAAACAGAGCATTAACATTAAAAATCAAAGTTTTTTCAGGGCATGGGAAACATACTTTAAAAGCAATTAGAGTGTTCACTTAATTATTGCACTTAATTTTCTCATGCATTATACTTTGTGGGTATGCATATGTTCTGGTTCCTTCCCAAGTACAGTATTGAGTAAGTCACAGAAATACTAGACAGTTAAGACATTATCCTGGACAGCCTAATCTCTGAGTGACTGTCGCTTGATAATGAAAATGCTTCATGCCGTTGAAGTTTAAAGGCACAACTGAAGTCATAGAACTGTCATCATGTACAGCAATTAAAATCAATCAGAATATGTGTAAAAAGGTTTTTGATTTGAAGTTCTTTTCAACATTTTATGATTGTGTTTACATGCTACAATGGTACTTTTTTTTACAGCACTTTATTTGTCTTGAGCCTCAGCAGGAGTCATTTGCAAAAGAGGATTTATGAAGCATAATAGCAAATTATCTCATGTCCTTAAGGGACATGTCCTTTAGTGAGTTATGAGGTTGATAGTAGTCACATGGTTGCTTAAAAGATCACTGCATTTTAACAAATACATTTTTGTCAAGTATGTACAAAACTAACAATATTAGCAGCTGTGTAAGCCTGTAGACTGTATATAAGTACAGGTATTTTCTAATATAGTGATTTTCAAGGTTTCATGTTTAGTTTTTGCCTCCTTTAGGAAAAATTTCTAACACTACACTAACTGCTCTATATATCAAGCATGTTGTGCCCAAATGCTATGCACGTCATTGCTCTTCAGTGAGATGTTCCCTTTTTAATAAGCTATGCAACTTATAAAATAATAAACAAATAACATATGATATATATGCCATATAGTGTAGGATGCTTAATATCTGTCAAAATATGTTAAAAGCAGGGTGAACGTATAACGGGGTAGAAAGTGTAGAGGGGATAAGGGGATGAATTAACTACTCATGGGGGCAGAGATGGGGTAGGGTTAGTATAGTCAAGAAGGAGATATTACTAAGTAACTCAAGTACGGAGGCAGGCACCTCAAAATTACAAACTCATAATATAAGGTGTATGCTTACTAATGCCAGAAGCTTGCCAGGAAAAATGAGAGAGCTAGAATTATTGGCAATTAACAAAAAATTGGATTTATTAGGCATTACCGAAACATGGTGGGATGAATCTCATGACTGGACTGTTAATCTGGATGGTTATAAACTATTTACGAAAGATTGGGGCAATGGTAAAAGAGGAGGAGGGATTTGTCTGTACGTTGAGTCTGAATTTAAGCCGATAGTCAGAGTAGATATTTATGCTGGAACTAGCAATAATGTTGAATGTTTGTGTGTAGAGTTAAATAGTGGAGTAGCAATTTCCAAAATAATATAAGTTGGAGTATGCTATAAACCCCCAAATATAACTGAAAACGAGGAAATACAATTATTGTTACAGAATGGAAATGCAGCTAAGCATGGGCAAGTTCTAATAATGGGAGATTTTAATTACCCTAAAATAAACTGGATAAATGAGACCAGCAGTACGGGCTAAGGGAAGGAGATTCTTGAGTACACTCAGGGATCATTATCTGTCCCATGTTATACAAGAACCTACTAGAAATGAGGCTATCTTGGATTTAGTTATAACAAATAATATTGATATGATATCAAATGTTAAAATAAGGCAACCATTGGATAACAGTGATCACAATACAGTCTCATTTTAGATTGAAATAAAAAAAAACGAACAAAAACAGATTTTAACGGTCTAAGGGCAGCAATACAACGTATAGACTGGGACAGAGAACTGACTATTAAAAATACTGAACATAAATGGACAATATTTAAATTCCTTATTAAATATACATGCACATCGGCATATACCATGTGGGAATAAAAGTAAAAGGAGTAAATCACATCCAATGTGGCTTAACAATGATTTAAAGATCAAGACAAGGAGTAAAAAACAGGCATTTAATTTATACAAACAGACTGCTTTACGGGAGTACAAGGAAATCAACAAGGCTTGCAAAAGGGCTATTACACTGGCTAAAATAGAAAATGAAAAATTAGTTGCAAGGGAGAGTAAGACTAACCCTAAAATATTTTTTAAATATATTAATGGAAAGAAGGCCAGAAAGGAAGCTATAATAACATTGCAATAACAGGCCGTCTGATAATTATTGACTAGGAAAAGGCAGATGAGCTAAATAGGATTTTTCTTCGGTATACACAAGGGAGGTACCAGTGGTTGGGACACCGCAACATAAGGGGCTACACTACCTTCGTCAAATAATTGGTTAACGCAGGAAGATATGAGAGAGAGATTTAATATGAATAAATGTAAAGTTATGCATCTGGGAAGGAAAAATAGCCATGCAATTATTATAAACTTAATGAAGCAAATCTAGGGGTATCGGATATTGAAAGGGATTTGGGAGTGCCTGTGGACAACCACCTATGTAACAGTTCTCAATGCCAAGCAGCATCTGCGAAGGCAAATACACTATTAATACACAGCATGTATTAAGAAGGGTATAGAAGCAAGAGAAGCAAATATAATTCTTCTACTATACAAATCCCTAGTATGCCCTCATTTGGAATATGGAATACAATTCTGGGCACCACTACTTAAAAAGGACATTTTAGAGCTGGAAAAGGTACAGAGAAGGCCTACAAAAGTAATAAGGGGAATGGAGGGTCTAAGTTATGAAGAAAGATTGAGAAAATGAAGCTTATTTTCTTTAGAAAAAAGGCGTCTAAGGAGATATGATTACTTTATATAAATATATCCAGGGTCAGCATAAAGCTTTGTCAAGTGAGCTTTTTGTGCAAGAGGTTTTCAACTGACAAGAGGACATTCTTTGAGGTTAGAAGTAAAAAGATTCCACCTTAAAGAAAGAAAAGGGTTCTTCACAGTAAGGGTGGTTAATCTGTGGAATTCTCTACCAGAGGAGTTGGTGACAGCGGATTCAATAGCTTACTTTAAAAGGGGACTGGATTTATTTATAATCAAAAAGGGCATTCAAGGTTATCCTGGATAAATAGAGAAAGAGTATTGGTCCAGGGATGAATCCGATTGCCAGTATCTGGGGTCAGGAAGGAATTCATTTTTTTCCCTTTGAGATGATTGGCTAAGTTTCACTTGCGTTTTTTCTGTTTGCCTTCCTCTGGATAAATTAATTAACAACTAATCTGCATATTGCAGATCAGAGGAAATCTTAAAAGGTTGAACTTGATGGACTGAAAGCCCCTTTTCAAACTCAATTACTATGTAACTATGTAACTATGACCATACATTTCAAGCTCAGTCTAAATGCTTTCCTATTACCTTAAATGCAGTAACACTTTTCACAGTGGACATCCAAAAATTGGACTTAGCTGAAAAATCAGAAGAGTTAGCAAATATTCACTACCCTTGCATAATCACATTCACATTCAAGTTAATTTTGTATATGCTTAAATGAATAAAATAGATTTAATTGTCACATATTTTATTGTATCAACAAAGTAAAAACATTTATCCATACAGGCCAGCACTTCCTAAACCTCTCCTCAAAATCCACCAGATGGGTTATTAGCATTCAACAGTCTCTAATTGCCTCATTCATACAGTCTTAGGGGTAGTGTAATCTCCTTAATTCAGGACACATTACATGCATTGTTCACTCTATTTTCCTTATTACCCAACTATCTCTATCTTCCCTTATCTTTTCTTTCTTCCTACTTGTCTTCTTTTTTTCTAAAAGAAGACAAGTGGGAAGAATGTATTTTCCCCCTCTCTGTTCATCCTAATTTTCTCTCTCACTGCACCTCTATCTTTTCCTTCTATACCCTTTTTCACGGAGGTCCTTTTTATCTTTTTTATTTTCACTTAAGTCTTTTCTTGGTCCCTAAATTCACCCCTCACTCATTGAACATCACTGTTTCATCTAAGCATTCAATCACAGTAATTTCCAGGGTAGGGTAGCTAGCTACCAGCAATGCTGATCACTGTGTTGCTGGCCAAGGTTATGTCCCTCACTGAAGTCCTGTTCTATCAATGTGGCTCGTGAAGATGACATCATGTAACCAGTAGGGACAGCATTCTAACTTGACTTAAGTGAGCAAATGAATAACCGTTTCAGTATCCTACATAGATCCTCAATATTGTTTTATTGTAATCTTTTGGTTTGTTTGCATGTTACTGAGAATACAGTCCTTTTCTGTTAGATGATGATGTTAAGTAGCATGTGAAAGCTTTTACAAATGTAACAATGATCACAGTGATGATCTGATAATTATAATATTTACTATGATTCAAGAACAGTTCAAAGTAAGTATGTGTCGACCATAACAGTTGAATTACAGATTTGTTTCCTAATTGGATTTACAGTGCTGTCTTCTAATATTATTTCTAGAAATCTACAGATCTGATTATAATGACTCTCGTGCTTGTGCTAAAAGAAGTCTTACTACTAAATCTCAAATGTAAACCTTAGTGAGAATATTTTATGCACATTTCTTTAACAGTTTAGAGTTTGATTGAATAAAGTTACACATTTGCTAAATGGTACCTCTAACTAAAAATAGAATGCTGATTAAGCTTTCTTCAACCACTACATGGGTATAGTTGTCAGCTAACTGAACATAGTTAATGATTTATTCTCCAGACTTCATAGCGTAGATAAAAGAAACACTTAATCCATATTACTAACTCCTTTGTAAAGTATTTGATTTCAGAGTTCAGCAGGTGAGTTATTTGTGATGACTCGGCACTGAATATTTTAATCTCCTCTACCTTCATCTGGAGAAGAGTCAGACACCGCCATCAGAAAAGTTTGAAAGGATTATTATTATGCAGCAGGATGAGGCAGTAGGGCACAGGCTGTAGATACATTTGACTTAAACCTGATCTACAAAGATAACAGCTGGTTATCAGCATGTGATATACTGCAAAAATGTGTAATGCTTAAACCAGAACTATCTCTAATGGCTGTCAAATGTTGATGGGCTAGAGATTCCCTGAAATCCCATCTGTCATCCATGAGCATATGACCATGCCTTCAGATTATTTGCTTAAATTCTTTCTTAAGGTTCCAGATGTAATAATTTATTCTATCCCTACGTGTATCACCACTTTAGCCTCTTTCACATATCTTTAATTGTATGTATCACAGGCTACTCTTTCCTTCAACAAGAGATGTATCAGCCATCTTGATAAACATTTTTACAGATGCATTTTTCCATCCAATGGTCCTTGGACCTACACTAGTACATTGCAGTTTCAATGTAGTCAACTTAAGATACTTTTCAGCTGTGAAATCTTGAGAACTGTCCAAATAAGTTTAAGAAGAGTAGTATGTTTGTTTCTATAATGAAAAACTTTTAGACACACTAGTTTATGGAATCAAACCACACCACACATAGGGTTTCTCAGTGGTAACCCTAACCAAGTAGGTCCTCATGGACCCTCATGAAACTTTATGTTAACCCCTTGTGTCATGGGATATATAAAGCCCTTTCATGTAAACTAACCCCCATGGGAGACCATAAGGACTCCTAAAGTTCCTCAATAACATCACAAGAAAAAAAAACATTATAAACAGTGAATTACCCGAAATAAAAAAAAATGAAATATGAAAAATAAAAAAAGAATAAACCTGTAAAGACTAAATATTAGACTTACTTACCCTGTAAGGCCCTCCAGTGATTATCAGCTGAGCCCTGGTCCTCAATCTTCTGCCTTGGATTAGCAGACTATCCACATTGATTGAGAACCATATCCTCTTCAGTGTTGATTGAAGTCCAGGATCATCATCTTCTGGCTCATTGCAACTTTTTCTAATAGAGCTAATAGAGGGAGCTCTTGTGCCGACTAATGACTTTTGGCACACTTTCCTTCTTTAAATTGATATTTTTCAGTTTCTGATGGGTTGAAATAGGTGTCAATTCATGTAATATGCTTAATTTCAAGTAGCATTCCTAATGTAGCAGATAAAAATCAATTTTCAGTCATTTTTCTGTGTTACAATAATATTAAAATATTCAATTAGTGCCACTATTTGCTTGTTTTATGATTTACATAGGGTTATGGTTATCTTATGGTTATCTTAAATCATATGGTTATCTTAAATTGATTTCTGTGTTTATGACACCCTAGCTACTACCATAGGGGTCATTATTAAACCCTATAGATTATAGCCCCCATAGTGGTCAACACGGATCAATCTTCATCCCTTGATACACTGGCACAACCATGTTGATAGTAGATTTAACTCTCTTCAATCTTGCTTGAGGACCCTGAATCCTCATCTTTGGCCCATGGAAAGGTCCTCCAACACTCTATAAAAAAAACTAGGCAACCAGAGCTCCTTCTCCTAAAAGCTTCTGATTGGCTCAAATATGTATCCATCACATTTCAACCAATCATAATTCAGAACTTGAATTGCTCCCACCCCATTTCTGTTTGGATTAAAATCTGTGCATTTCGATTAGCTAAAAGGCTAACCAATCAGAGGGCTACATTTTCTGTTATTCTGAAATGACAGCTGATCAGAATAGGGTTTCATAGTAAATGTGGTCCTTCTGTGACTGGCTATTTCAACCCCTGTAGTGCAGTACACTTTATATTTAAATAATATTTTTTTTATTTTAAACTAATAAAAACATGTAACATGTATATAACATCTAGCAGTGTATGTTGTTTATTAATTGATGTACATTGGTTATATTATTTTATTTAAATATAAACACATTTTTTTACAGTCAAGGCAGTAGGGAGAATTACTGCAAGGCTAGTAACACATTATAGCTGTATTGATACTGGAGTTGTGAAAAATCCTGTGCTATATATAAAAACATATATTTCCAAAGAAATAAGCACCCATGGGGAAAGATATCCAACTTACATTTTCCAAGAGGCAAGGAAATATGGTGAGTCATGTAACTTGCTTCTGTGCAAACAGATATGAACTAATATACTGTACTTTGTGTATTTTTTATGTATAGATCTGAATGGGTGTAATATAATGATGTATTTGTCTAAGAGCCTTAGAAGGCATCACCAAATCCTAGTGAACAGTCAGAAGCTGAAGGTTTTGAGATAACCAGAAACAATAGTACATCACTTTGAACTGTCAGTGTATTTTACGGCAAACACTTGTTACAGAATTGAGAAAACAAACTGCATCTGTTAGCGGTTTGCAACATATTTCATAACTGAAGTGTGTACATGTAACTATTTCATATTATTTGAAATAATAATTGTTTACCACCATTTGTTCTTTCCCTGCTGTTAGCTGTTTCCATTATCTGTTTTGCAAAGATTGTTGTATAGTAATAACTTATATTTCCCTCCCTTATCCCACCTAAACTTGCCTATTTAGTCCGAGCCATTTACTAAGGTTCACTGGTGGCTTGAGGGCCGAGAAAACCTGTCATCAAGCATTGCAGGCCATAATGTGATATACTAAAACTTTTTACTTCTCCTGTTCTCATATACTGTCTAACACGGCACATCAAAAACCAACCATGATCGGGGCATCTTGCAATCTGCAATCTTTGACGTAACTAAACACCTCTCAACATTTTATTTGTTTACAATGCTCCCATAACTTTTTGTATAGCTTCATTCCCTCTTTAGACCTTTGATATCCATATTTCCATACCTGAATTCTTTACTAATTGACTCCTATGAGACATTCTACTTTGCTTCACCTTTCTTTTTATAAAACAAAGTCTACTACAACATACACATACAAATCCTCTTTTTTTTATTATGTTCTCAAACACACACTTTGTTTAATTCCCCCTTGTCCATACAATCATGATTTATTTATTTTTCATGCTGTTGTGACTTATGAGCTACATTTACGTGTTTTTTTTTTTTTACTTTCTGTCTCTGACACTCCCTTTCTGATTAGAATATCACAATGTTTCAGCTTTCTAACGTCACATCCTGTCTGAAATACACTTCTCTTGCACCTACTTCGAAGAACACATCAGAAGCAATTTCCTTTAGCAACGTTGCTCTCTGCTAATGCTAAAAGCAGCATTTGCTTGTTTTTATTTCTCACTAGCCTATTTCACATCTATCTTTTTCTGCCTTACAACAACTTCTTTGAATCTTATTGTTGTCAGGGGTTCAATACTATGTTGTTCCCTGCACTTTCTACCTGTATAGAGTGCTCTTGGCCTAATTTGCCACCTATTCAGTCTAGTTTAATATATACATCCACTTACAGCTCAGTAATAACATGTATTCCTCTACTGCTCTGTAGTGTCCATTTTCCACCACACTTTTGTAACAACTCTAGATGCGTATACATCATTTCTCAGTACAAGTTGTCAATAAGTATTCTGTCAATTAACCCTGGATCTCTAGCAGATGATAATACTTTGATGGCTGAATACTAGGAGTAACTAAAGGGCCTATTGATGAGGATGAATGAAGAGAATGCAAAAGCTGGCCTGCTGCTCAGTGTAAAAAAGATGAAGGTCGTGGCAAACAACAATCACAGTTCCTTGCAAATAGATGGGAAAGATGTGGAGGTTGTGATAGATTTTATTTTTCTAGGCTCCAAGATCTCTTCAGATGGAGACTGCAGCCATGAAATTAAAATATGTTTTCTTCTGGAGAAGAAACCTATTGCAAGTCTGGATAAGCTATTAAAAATTAAAGGTACAGTCAGGTCCATAAATATTGGGACAACGACACAATTCTAACCTTTTTGGCTCTATACACCACCACAATGGATTTAAAATTAAACGAACAAGATGTGCTTTAACTGCAGGCTTTCAGCTTTAATGTGAGGGTATTTACATCCAAATCAGGTGAAAGGTGTAGGAATTACAACAGTTTGTATATGTGCCTCCCACTTTTTAAGGGACCAAAAGTAATGGGACAGATTAATAGTCATACATCAAACTTTCACTTTTTAATACTTGGTTGCAAATCCTTTGCAGTCAATTACAGCCTAAAGTCTGAAACGCATAGACATCACTAGACGCTGGGTTTCATCCCTGGTGATGCTCTGCCAGTCCTCTACTGCAACTGTCTTCAGTTCCTGCTTGTTCTTGGGGCATTTTCCCTTCAGTTTTGTCTTCAGCAAGTGAAATGCATGCTCAATCGGATTCAGGTCAGGTGATTGACATGGCCATTGCATAACATTCCACTTCTTTCCCTTAAAAAACTCTTTGGTTGCTTTTGCAGTATGCTTCGGGTCATTGTCCATCTGCACTGTGAAGCACCGTCCAATGAGTTCTGAAGCATTTGGCTGAATATGAGAAGATAATATTGCCCGAAACACTTCAGAATTCATCCTGCTGCTTTTGTCAGCAGTCACATCATCAATAAATAATAGAGAACCACTTCTATTGGCAGCCATACATGCCCACGCCATGACACTACCACCACCATGCTTCACTGATGAGGTGGTATGCTTTGGATCATGAGCAGTTCCTTTCCTTCTCCATACTCTTCTCTTCCCATCACTCTGGTATAAGTTGATCTTCGTCTCATCTGTCCATAGGACGTTGTTCCAGAACTGTGAAGGCTTTTTTAGATGTTGTTTGGCAAACTCTAATCTGGCCTTCCTGTTTTTGAGGCTCACCAATGGTTTACATCTTGTGGTGAACCCTCTGTATTCACTCTGGTGAAGTCTTCTCTTGATTGTTGACTTTGACACACATGCACCTTCCTCCTGGGGAGTGTTCTTGATCTGGCCAACTGTTGTGAAGGCTGTTTTCTTCACCAGGGAAAGAATTATTCGGTCATCCACCACAGTTGTTTTCCGTGGTCTTCCGGGTCTTTTGGTGTTGCTGAGCTCCTTGGTGCATTATTTATTTTTAAGGATGTTCCAAACAGTTGATTTGGTCACACCTAATGTTTTTGCAATCTCTCTGATGGGTTTGTTTTGTTTTTTCAGCCTAATGATGGCTTGCTTCCCTGATAGTGACAGCTCTTTGGATCTCATATTGAGGGTTGACAGCAACAGATTCTAAATGCAAATAGCACATTTGAAATTAACTCTGGACCTTTTATCTGCTCCTTGTAAATGGGATAATGAGGGAATAACACACACCTGGCCATGGAACAGCTGAGCAGCCAATTGTTCCATTACCTTTGGTCCCTTAAAAAGTGGGAGGCACATATACAAACTGTTGTAATTCCTACACCGTTCACCTGATTTGGATGTAAATACCCTCAAATTAAAGCTGAAAGTCTGCAGTTAAAGAACAACTTTTCATTGCAAATCCATTGTTGTGGTGTATAGAGCTAAAAAGGTTAGAATTGTGTCCATGTCCCAATATTTATGGACCTGACTGTATATCACTAGCAACAAAGATCTGTATAGATACACCTATGGTATTACCTGGAGTAATACACAAATGTAAGAGCTGGACCATAAAGATGGCTGAGCTCAGTAGAATTAACACTTTTGAATTGTGGTGTTGGAGAAAACTGCTTAGAGTTTCTTGGACTGCAAGAATATTTAATCAAACCATACTATAGGAAATCAAGAAAAACTGGGAGGTAAGATCATGTTAAAGCTCAAATACTTTGGCCATATCATGAGAAAACAGGATTCCATAGAGAGCACTCTGATGTTGGGCAAAATTGAAGGTACACAAAGAAGGAGACAGCAGAGGTAGATAGAATTGGTCACTGACACAATGAACTTGAGATTGATGGAGATCAGAGGAGCAGTGGTTGATAGATGTGCCTGGTGTGCTGAGGTCCATAGGTTCCATGAAAAATCACACACAACTTTGACATTATCATAATCTGTCCTATCCAAGGTTATACCTCTGGCAAGCCATGGCCACATATTCTGAATATATTGTTTGACTGCAATTGAATCAATAAATGGCTAAATTTGATCAGTTTACTAACCTGTGCTGACACAGATATATACTAAAAAGGTGATCTGGACCTAATTCTTGAGACTAAAGTTTGGCCCACCTGTTATAGAAATCTAAAGCCAACTGCAAACCACTATAATTGCAGAATCAAATTATCTTTAAATCCATAAAGGGCCTTGCTAAGCTTAATGATGGTGTCAGAGGACCATTGATTTGACCACCTGGTGTTCGAAGGCACCAACAATAATTCAAAAAGCTTCTAATGGGGTTGTGGTGGTAAAAAATATGAAGCAATCTGTTTCAGAGATCATGTAGAATAGAAGCAGAGGAAAACAATGATGTGGCTGGAAATGATGCTGGAATTAGGAGCTTCACAATAGAATTGCTTGAGAAGGGCATCTACTTTGCCTTCTTCTTTTTTCACTTGTATGAGATAATGAAACTAAAAAAACACTAGTGGTTGTCATTAGTTGAGTTTGTGAGCAGTCTCTAATAATTTGTGTTTTTGTGATCAATAAAGACCATTATGGGTATGGTGACTCCCTTAAGAAGAGGTGACATTTGTAAGAGGTGTGTTTGTATACAAAGGGCTCTCTATTCCTATTTATGTATGGTAATATACTCTCCACATACATTTTGCTAAGTTAAATACAATTTGTGGTGGATGGTCACAGAAAACTTCATTAAAAATATCCTGTAAAACACTAGGCTCGTTACAGAATATGAATGGCATCCCCCGGTAATTGTAATGATGTATGACATAATTATTATAATATTGCCACTGTCTTCATAATACTGAGCAACATCCTCAACCACCTAGTATAAAAAACACTCTGCTTAGCTGTCACACGTGTAATTTTCTCCTTTCTATGTCTGATTTACTTTGGGACTGTCAAGATAATTTTTTTCCCTTTTCATTACTGAAACCTTTTTTTTGGCTTAGACTGCTGCCTGTTACATGGCTTCCTGCTCTGCTTATCCAACTAATATTTTGGTAATAATAATATTATGCTTTATGCACATATCCTTGTGTTTTTGTATTTAAATCTTTAGCCTTTTGATTATGTCCTACAAACATAACACATTCTTCTGCATGTTTTTCTGCTCCTCTTATTTCTGCTTTAATCTATTGTGCCCCTGTAAAGCTTTTTAGTTTATTACAGGGATTACTCACAATCTATTCCCTGGTTAATATTTCCCAAGCATCGTATTCTGTAACAAAGCAGCAAAGCAGAAGCCCTATATAAATCAGATGATTTGTGTATGGCCAAACAAAATTTCTCTCAGAGTCAGGGAACCTTGATTCAAGATGCTCACAAAAGGTACACCATTCTTAGGTATGCACTTCAGGTGTGCTTAGGAACATTTTTTTTTATTAAAATGCACTATTTCCATTTAAATTTGTTGTCAATAGAAATGATTTCAGGTTATACATAAATACATGTAACCTCCACACATAGCTGCAGATTTTCTTATGAACATAAATATATGGAAATGAACAGTCTGCTTTCTTGCATAAATCCATCTATTGTATCATTCAGATGCATCCTAGGTTTATTTATGCACCAAATGAGTTACATTAGTTACAATTGTTTAATAATGTATTGCTTATTCTAAAGCAAGAACACTTAATTACATGAAACAATTGATATCTAATATCAATACATACAGAGCCAAAAAATGCCACAATATTGTTTTCAAAGGTTGTTTACCTAACAGTTTTACAAATTCATTAATTCTCACCACCACAAGCATACTTATGGCGACCACTGACACATTCACAAGCTCAAATGTTGCTGTAAAATACTCCGCTACTGACCAATTCAAATTTGTCAAGAATCCCCCAACCCTATGGTAAAACATCTCGCTAAAATGTAGAGCCAAGACAAGAAAAGAGAGAAGGTTGAGATTGTGCCAGACGATTGCAACACAAGAGTATAAAACTAGCTCATACCCATAAATTATCACATAAATTGTACCCCAGGTGCATATCCAAAACAGGAGTGGCAGTAATGGATTCCATTAGTGTCAATAAGGTGAAGGAGTGGGGAGAATGTGTGTATTTTTGTAATCTGGTAAATGACTCTGAGCATATCCTTTATTTTGCTGTAGAAAGGCAATTTATCAACAGTTGTTTTAAGTTACAAATTAAGCAAATTTAAAATAACATCTCTTGAACTTTTCAATATTTACTGATGTTGTGTCTCTTGACATTGTTTGGCTAGATAGAAGGTGTCTTAGGCATTGAGTTTTGATAGTGTCATTACATTGGTCATGGAGTGCAAAGAACTATAAGCAACTTGTTTGTAGTATTAGTAATTAATGAGAAATTTTAGAAGCGCATACTCTTAGAATAGGGTACCATATTCTGTTGCAATAAAAATACTGACTGCCTTTATTCAGCAGAGATAAAATAAGAACTAACAATCTTATTAAATTGCGATTCAGTAAATTTAAAAGGGCTCTATTTAAGCACACAGCATATTTTTTTTACCGAAATTTTAGTTAGTGAAGACCTTGCTTTTGAATAGAAGTTCACTAACTAAAAACTTCTGTAAAAAAATATGCTGCGTGCTTAAATAGAGCCCTTTTAAATTTACTGATTCGCAATTTAATAAGTCTGTATATGTGTAACATGACGATGTGTTATGCATGATATAGGCTCACTGATCTTCCTATAGCACCAATGAAATGTTCTGTGCATACAACTAATACACTTTGCCTCACCATCATGTCATTTAGGCTTCTCAGCTGACTGTTTCCGGGAGGAACATTCATAAATGTCAGGATCACACCCCTCACTACTAATGGGGTGGGGGTGTTTGGTCCAACAAAGAAACATCACTTTGTAAAAAATGTTGTTACATTTTACTAGGAAAGGGAGCAACTCTATGCCTAACTCGTTTAGATGAACATTATCAGGTTGGAAAATGTGATCCATATCAAGGATATGCAGCATCAAAAGAGAGGAAAGAAATTCCATCCTTCCACCCTTCAAAGTAATTGCATCCCTCCTCAACATCTGCCCATCTTGAGCCTTTCAGCACTACATCGGACCACCATACCTGTCATCTACCTTACTCTGACACAGCTTCTGCATCTAACTTTCGCTATATCTCCCTACTTCCCCTGGCTTCTAAACTGCTTGAGTAAATCATCTATAATAGCCTTTCCCAATGTATTTCCTCACCCTTCTTGACCCCTTCAAATGCGGCTTCCAGGCCCAACATTTCATAGAGACAGCTCTCACAAAAGTCACTAGTGACCTGCTCACTTTTAAGTCAAAGAGTCACATATTTATTATAATTCTCCTGGATTACTTTGCTGCCTTTGACATAGTTGATAAATCTCTTTTAATCCAAATGCATCTGTAAAATAGCTCTTTCATTGTTCACACCATACCTAGAAGATAGAACATTTACAGCCTTATTAAATTCCAGCCTCGTTAATAAGAGGCTTCTACTTAAACCCTACTTACTGCAAAATTTCTCAAAGTTACAACGCTAATAAATTAGCTCTGCTGCGAGCAACGTGTGAGCCGTATCAACACTGTGATAATGTACATGAGCAGTGACAGCCTGCGAGATGATTTCGCAGGCTCCCACACCTCATCAATTAGTGCAGGGGTCCTAAATGGGACCTCCGCGGCAGTCCCCCACATAAGCCCTGCCGTGGGGGGTACTCCAACTACCCCCCGGCACCTAAAATTAACCCACACTCTATGCGGGGGTCCCCATCGGGACCCGCAAAGTGTCCCCACATTAACCCCTTGCTGCAGGGGTCCATAGGGACCCCCGCAGGCCCCCACAATAACCCTTTGCAGCGGGGGTCCCCGATCGGCACCAATCTGACCTCGCTGTATTTACATTTTTAAATGTCCTGCCTCGCGGGTCCTTAAAGGACCGTAAAGGTCCTGAAAGTACTCACGCTAAAAAATATTCACCCCGGCCAACTAATATTAACCCTATAACTCATGGGGGTCAATACAGACCCCCATAATCACTTAATTAACCATGTCACTCATGGGGGGCAATACAGACACCCATAAGCCAATAATTAACCCTATAACTCATGGGGGTCTGCTGGGGGTTGTGAAGCTGAATTGGGCTGCTGGGGGCTGCTGGGGCTGCTAGGGGGTGAATGGGGCTCCTGGGTGGCTCAATGGTGCTACTGGGGGGTGAATGGGGCTGTTGGGAGGAGTTGGGGGCTGATTGGTGCTGCTGGGGGGTGATTGGCACTGCTTGCGGGTGAATGGGGCTCCTCAGGCGTTATGGTGGTACTGGAGGGGTAAATGGGGCTGAATGGTGCTGCTGGGGGTGAATTGTGTTGTTGGGAGTGATTGGGGCTATTGGGAGTTGAATGGTGTTGCTGGAGGGTTGCGATGCTGAATGGGGCTGCTGGGGGTTTATGGGGTCTGTATTGACCACCATGAGTGACCGGTTTAAGTGCTTATGGGGGTCTGTATTGACCCCCATGAGTGACAGGGTTAATTAAGGCCTTATGGGGGTCTGTATTGACCCCCATGAGTTATAGGGTTAATTATTGGCCTTATGGGGGTCTGTATTGACCCCATGAGTTATAGGGTTAAGTGCTTATGGGGGTCTGTATTGAACCCATGAGTTATAGGGTTAATTAAGGCCTTATGGGGGTCTGTATTGACCCCGATGAGTGACAGGTTTAATTATTGGTTTATGGGGGTCTGTATTGACCCCCATTAGTTATAGTGTTAAGTGCTTATGGGGGTCTGTATTGACCCCCATGAGTTATGGGGTTACTTTTAGTTGGCCGGGGTTAATATTTTTTAGCGCGAGTCCTTTCAGGACCTTTAAGGTGTGGGAAATTTAAAAATGTAAATGCAGCAGGGTCACGATTGGTGCCGATCGGAACCCCCGCAGCAAGGGGTTAATGTGGGGGGTTGCGGGGGGCCCGATGGGGACCCCCTGCATAGAGGGGGGTTAATTTTATTTGCTGCGTCCGGGATTGTTAATAGTGTGCCGCAGGCCCTTTAAGGAGCCGCGGTGGGGAGTTAAAATTTTTTAAGTGCAGTGGGGGCCTGATCTATGCAGATCAGGGACCCCGCTGCAAGGGGATAATGTACGGGGGGGGCTGCGGGGGTCCCTATAGGGACCCCTGCAGCATGGGGATGTGTATAGGGAGCAGGGGGAGCCTCACACGGCTGTCTTGGACTGCTCCTAGGCAGCACGTAGAGGCTTTAGGATCCCTTGCTAGCACTTTTTGTGCCCGTAGGGATTTTTCTGAGGTGCGAGATTCACCTCATAGATTTAAGGCTGCGTGTGACTCCGTAGCTCTCTCGGAGCCTATTCTCAGCCATTTTTCGGAGTCATCTCGCAAAGCAGGCTGCGAGGGATTTGGTCCTCCGAAACAGCAAAAAAACTGCCTAGGACCGAGAGAACTATGAGGGATAATTTAATGAGGCCCTTAATGTCTCTTACACATCTGTCTCCATTCCGATCTATAATAAACACCTCCGATAGAATCATCTACAAAATTCAACACTCATTGTCTGCAGCACCTCTCTGTCCATCTCTCCATTGGATTCCCATAGCCTCCAGAACAAAATTTAAAATCATGACCCCAACTTAGAAAGCCCTCAAAAACAGTGCACCCCTGTATATATCTGTTCTTTTCTCAAAATACTTTAAAGACGCTTATTACTTTTAGCCTTAATATGCACAATGCATCTATCGCCCTCCTGTTCTACACTTTGTGAAAAGCACTATGTACATTTGATGCTAAGCTCAAAGACAAGTCCCTCCATTCGTTTATAATGTGCTAATATTGTTTTTGCCTTGTACTTAAATATTCTGGTGCATTACAAATAGTCTCAACAGATCCATCTTCTGATGCAAGATGGCCTTCTACAGTGCCATCCCATAGGCAATTTCATATGACAAAAGCCCACATGAGAGCAGACCACAATTTGAATGGGTTTATATGGCTATTAAATAAACCAATATGTTCCAAATATGCTAAGAAAATGCAAATATGCCAAGAAAATACAAAATCCCTAGGCACGGTTAAGCTCCTTGACAATTTGCCTTATCAACAAAACCTTAGTTAAATTCTGCCAACCTGGCATCTTTAAGTAGAATGCCACGATGGATATCTACTTTTCTATAATTGATGGGGAGAGATGTAGCTTGTTGTATTGCAGAATTAGCCAAAGTAAGATCTCAGTTATCAGATGATCCGGCTGTTGTAGAGATTTTTTCTACTTCCAAACCTTTTGGTGAGCTATCCAAGACCTTGGGCTGGTAAAAATCAGGAGCTCAGAAGGAGTTTAATATTGTTGTCTTCTTCTGGTCTGCCATTGCTGCCACCCTCTGAAAGAGAACCAATAATATTATTCTGACAACCAGGGTGTTTTGACCTGAACAAAAATTAAATTCAAGTTATCTAACACTAAATGATAAAAAAGGCTAATGCCAACACTATATTTGAATTTCTAACCACAACCACTGCATGTCATCAAAATTGCTGTTTATCCCTGAAAGTTTCACCCTGGAAATTGGTGGAGATCAACATGGAGAATAACTCCTGGATGGGCTGAAATGACAGGCGTATAACAGACACTAATAACTGGGTCTTTTTTATATCATATTTCCAAGGTCCAGATAACCTAATGCAATGATGGTTAGCTTAGTACCCACAGTAGCCAGTCCAAATAACCTACAGTAAATCCTGTACATTGCTATAACACAGGTAGCAAAATGATGCTCAAAATGTTTAGAGTGAGTTTTAATGCTTAAGGTTGCAATGTTTAAAACGTCTGATTCTAATTATAGCAATCTTACACTACCAATTATAATAACAGAAATTAAAATAAGAAAATACTGGTAGGAAATGTGCTCATCTTCTGGCTATAAAAGTCAGATAAATCTTGATGTTCAGGCTCTTTCACTCTTCATTGGCAGTATTCACTATATTGATATAAATTGGTTTCGCTTATCCAAGGAAAAAACAAATTAAAAAGGAAGAGAGAATCCCAAAGGACTACCATAGTGTGAAACTATAAAAAGCTTTAATAATGACATGCTAGTACATAATGCGATTACAAGATAAGAACAATTAAATTCTTATATTCAGCTGAAGTCCATAAATATTGTATCTATTCCTTCTGAAGTTACTGGAATATTATAGTAGCTTCTAGCCTAATCTCTTAAAGGTATGGGATACCTGTGCTACTACATCTATACATAAGGTGCCAATATGCTAAAATTGTTAATATACTTGTTTCTTACATGATACAATCATATAAAGTGCTGAAATAATTACTGGGTGGTTTTTAAGATGCTCTTTTTTGATCTCACTACCAAAGCCAGAGTCCTGTAATTGTAACATAGTCAACTGCAATACTTTTAAAAGAACAGATTGAAATGGAACTGCAATCTTATTGTGGACAATGGAGTTCTCAAAATGTGGAGTGCCTGTAAGGAAATTTGACATTAACAGTCTACAGGTCTCACTCCTTATAGGGAAGAAAAGGTAGTGAACAACAATGTTATTCCTGTATATCTCTGCACAACCAGTGAAATTAACATATACATTTAAAAAAAAAAAAAAAATATATATATATATATATATATATATAAAAAAAATTGAGCACCCCATTGGTAGCCACAAATCAACATAAAATTGACCTTAAAAAGGTGATGGCAAGATGGGTGAGACAAGAAAAGAATAAAAAAGGATTATGTATATTTTTGGTAATCATTACAACATTCCTGTTTCTTTGACCAATGATATTGCTTTGTTCAAATGAAGCATTGGACACTAAAGCAAGTTTTTCTATCAATTCTGTCAATGACAGAAAATCTCTTTAGGTAGGGAAAATGGAGTACAAGCTGCCATTTTCCATGATGCTTTTGGTGGGATCACCACAAACAATGATACCATAAAATATGTAATAACAATGTGTTATGCCCGCCAGATTTGGGGGACTACGCTCACCCCAATTCTCTCTCTCCCTACGGTCGCAACTATTTGTTCAGATTTCGACACCATCATTTCTGAAGAGACAGGAACCAACACACCATGTACCTTTGATTAGTACAAGCAGACTCCAACACCACCTTTGTTTAATTTGTCCAAGATCATGGCTCAATTGCTAACCTTATGTGTGTTTATTTCAATTTCCTGGGGAAGCTGCATCTAAAAGAGTCCTTGTGCCTCATAGTTCACCCAGTCCAATAGGTCCCAGGGTGGTACCCAGTCCAGGTGAAAGTTCCCAAAGTGACATGGCTATCCCCCCTCCCAAAAGCCAGGGTCAGTGCCCTCCTCTTCCCAATATCTGAGGAAAAAAATTCCCTTGGGAGTCCTATAAACTAATACCTCCAGAGAGTAACATACCTGTCTGATCCTGAACCCAGCATTCATGATGGTGGTCTAGACTGGAGGCTTAACTTTCCCCTGCAGTGCAGTCTGGGCACAAAACCCCTGCTCACCTAGAGCAATGGTCTGGGCATGGGATTCCATTTCTCCATCTCCTTGGACCACAGTCGGTGCACTGTATTCCATCTCGCATGGAACCAGAGTCAGGGCACTGTGCTACAGCTCTCCTTGCTTGGGCACACAATAAGGAATGTGGTCCCTCTTTAACTGATTTGCTAAGTCTCTGTTTGGCTGGATCTCAGGGATCATAACCTCCCCTGCCCTCTGGTCTTGTGGCTAGCTCCCTGACATTTTTTATCAGCTGGAGCTCCATGCCAGGCCCACTGTCCATTCCCACGGCACAGTGAACATAGCTAATCCCATCCAGACTCTCTGTTTGACCTGGCTTCTGCCAACAGTCCTCTGTGCCCCCTTCCAGAGTTGCACTTCTCAGACAGCCAGTGCTCTCTCAGGGCAAACAATAATCAAAACAGCTGTATGCTTCCAGTGCTATTTTTCAAAACACATTTCAGATGACATATAAGACTTCCCCCCAGTTCTAGCCCATCCTCCTAGGCAAATTGCTTGCTATCTTCCCTCACCCACATGATTTCCAGATGTATAGAGGGGTCTGGCTTTCTTGTTCTCATTAAGCATTTTCTCTCCTCTTACAGAGCCATAAAACTAGCTCCTCCCTTCATGACTAAAGCCAGAGCCTTCACACGTGGCCGATCGCAGGGCCAAATAAATTCTTTAGAATGATTTAACCCTTTGTATATCCCAGATAAGACTGCCTAGTATCCTAATTCCAATACAGACACAATATTCTACTGTTAATCAATGACAGTAACATGCACCCACTACATCCATGACACAACTACATGTATGCATTACACCCATGATACAAATGTCAAGCAAGTTATTAGTACCCTCCAACCACCCACACAATAACCGATGAACACCAAACAGTCCAGTGTTCAACCATCCTACCAACCAACTTCTTTTTAAAATATTTTTACTAATCACATGTGGCCTTTGCAGTGCTGAATAAAAGTTATCATGGTAGGTAACAGCTCCAACCTAAACTATATAATAAAAGGAACTCATTTAAACAATTTATCTTTCACATGAGATATTATGGTGCCTTCTTAGCTACAGTGGCATTTTGTGGATGTGAATGGAAGTCTGTTCCTTTTTTAAACAATGGTAGAGAGAATTGTTGTTACTTCAATAAAGCAGTAGGAATCTAGCTTTTTTTTTGTGGTGGAGGCGATTATTGGTATTATGATGTTGAGCCATTGCGTCACCTCCTTGTGGGTATAACAGCAATGCTGTCACATAACACCTCATTGTGCTGCCTTCAAGCGAGTCTTATCCGTTTTACTCATTTTTCTTTATATAGGTTAAAAGTGCAGAATATTGTTTATGTTATTTCTAACCTAACACAATGGCGAGGGTGGTCATGACACTAAATACGTTTTCTTGATTTGTGAAATGTCTTCTGGCAGCTGCCAAGCCATACTCCCTGCCTTGCTGATCATGTGTAGGCAGGTGTTACTGCAACATATTTCCCCTACCTTGTATGAAGGTGGATGGACCTTTACTCTGGTTATTCAATGTATTGTTCCTGTGCTTGTCCTCTGGGTATCAACACTTTAAATATTTAATCACAGCCCCTAGAATCTGGCAGAACCTACAGTATGTGAAGGTGAGCAAAATGGGGAATTGACAAGGTGAGCTTGCAGTCACTTGATCACTCATATGACCAATTTCTTCATGATTGTGATTGGTTGATCAGTCATAAATTAGGAGGCAGTGGAGTTGAGGAGGGATCCAAGCAATATGGTACGGGGAATGGGAAGGGAGGGTAATAGGTTAAAGGAGAGTTAAAAAATGGTTATGAAAGGATGTTTTCAGGTCATCACTGTTCTTAGAAATGTACAGATACCTAATCCCTCCTCTCATAGGAGATGCCCACTAATTCAGACCCCTCTGGTCATACTGTGTTCTAGCGGATTCCATATAATATATGAAAACTCAATGTATGTGCAATATAGATATTCTATGTATAGTGCAGGCAATATGTACTGCTTTGTGCACCTTTATATACAATACAGACACACTGCTGAAATTACAGTACAGACAATTTACTCCCTGGACAATGCACTCCCACTGCTCGTGATAAGGTGCAGACAAACAACTTTGTGTACAGTGCAGACACCCTGCCCTGTGTACAGTGCAGACACATTGTTCTCTCTACTCCACTGGTATTCTGCACTGCAGATGCACCATATGTACAGAACAGACACCCTATGTACAACACAGACACACTGCTGAGTACAGACATTCTACTCTGTGGAATGCACATCCATGCTCACTGTATAGACTAGTGTTTCTCAGCTCAAGTGCTCAGGGGCCACAATCATTTCACATTTTAGGTGTATCCCTGTTTGAGCACAGGTGAGCTAATCATAGGCTCAGTAATTATGTTTAACCATTTGCTGAGCCTCCCATTAGCTCACCTGTGATCAAGCAGGGATATACCTAAAATGTGAAGTGTTGTTGGCCCCTGAGGACTGGAGTTAAGAACAATGGTATAGACAGACACTTTATATTATATAGTACAGATACAGTGAAGACACTCTACTCTGTGTACAGTACAGACATACTGCTCTCTGTACACTGTAGATACTCTATACAATTTTGACTCTACAATATTTATTTATTTTCTCATCCACTGTTCTTTCTCACTGCCCCTCCCCCCTTATGTCTTTATCTATGCCTTGTCAATTCTTTCTCTCACTTGCAGTGCAGCATGCGGGAATCAGTACTATTTTCAGGCACTTTTGGCATCTTTACATTGGGAAGTTCAGATAATGAATCTATCTCATCTTAGAACAGTTTAGATGTGATGTGCTCAGCACAAGGCTAACCCTCGTTCTCTTTCTTCCTTTGCTTATTAATTTCAGACTCACATAGAGAGTTGGAAAAATTATGAGACTGTCACCACATGATCCTCAGTGACAGAGACTTGTGAGAGGTGTTCCTGAAGAGAGCAAGATAACAGCCTTGAGGGAGTTTATAGGAAGTCACATAAACAGCATTAACGAACATAAAATACAAAAACTCATCTAAGAAGTGTCAAAAAATGGACTATTTGAAATTTTCAGTACAACAAGAAGCAAAGATTTGTATAGACACTATGTCCTATTTTCTTACCCTATGTGGGACATAATATTATAAGCATTATTACTCATCTATTTAACTGTTCGTTTTTCCCCGGGGGTGTCAATAAAACGTATTAGGAGGGAGCCACAAGATAAGGGGTACTCTGTTGCAGATAGTGGAATGGTCCGGTGGACCGGGAAGGCTGGCAGATGCCAGGGGAACAATAAATATTTTGTTAAAAAAGGCTTGGTGAGTTTAGATTAACAGTTATTGTTCTAAGTGTAAGTAGTTAGTATGGAGTTAGTATCTCTTTAAGGGCTAAATAAGCTTACAATTAGTAACAACAGTTTGTAGCTTCATTCCATCAGTTGCTGTTAACCTGAGCGCCAACAGGACTTGAACTCACGGCCAATGTCAAAGTCTGAGCCATAGATTTCAAAGGAGCTATAGGAGATGGATAGAGCTGTCAAATGGCTTAATAAGCTTGTCAAAAATAGAACACTGAAGCAATAGTTTCAACAAATAGAGGTCAAGTGGGATCAAGTGATTGCAACCAGCATTTATTTGATCCTTTGTTTGGTACTTAAGCCCTATTGTCCCTATTCATGTCTATGGCACCATTGAATTCAATGGTAGGTTAAGTATGTAATTTCTATGTAAAAGTAACAGAACCCCTACCGACTGTACCTTTTTAGTATCCATCCATTAGTGGTACAAGATCAGGTGCCGTAGCTGGATTTCACTCTGATAACCGAGTGCAACCTGTCCCCTCATAAATATAGCCTATGTTCCCAAACTCTGTATAATAATACTATCCGCCACTAGTCAATGCAGAGTTGGGGAATTTTACTATTCTTTTAAAGGGACATTAACCAGAGTAGGGTGAGTTTCGAGGGTCATATCGGCAGTGAGATAGGGTGTCACAGCCATTGTTCTGATTGACTACCTCCTGGAACGCTGAAAACAAAGGAAGCATAAAAGATAGCATTCGGCCTGGCTCTTGGCCAGCAGGGGGTACTCAAGAGGGATAATATCATCTGATGGACAGCTCCTCCATGTGGCCAGGATTTGATTGATTAATTCTATGTTTGTCTAAGGTTGTGACTTTTTGTGATTGGTTGATGTGATGTTTAAATTTGCTATGTTTTGGTCAATAATCATGTTCTACAGTCTGAACTTACATACTTATTTACATAAACTATATGTGAGTGTTCTGTGGGAAAGGATAATCCTTGCTTTGATTATTGTTGCTGAACCTTTCCCGGGAAACAGTTGGTAATTACTACTGCTCCTGCTTCCTGCGGTGTTCTTGGTACTATTGCTAACAGGGATACCAACGAACCCCACAATTCTATTGGGTAGGATTGATCTAGGATATTTCCAAGCCCAATCAATAAGTAGATCATGGCAAAGTGCATTTTTGATAATATATTTAAATTCCAAAAAACAGGCAATGCCTTAAACCGTAGTAAAGATATATATATAGAGGGCCACAAAAGGGTTTACTTTGTTTAATTTAGAAACTGACTAGCAATATGTATTTGAAGAAAATAAATTCAATGCAACTTTAAAAACTTGAGAAGACCTGCCAGGAGGTCATCCTAAATAGTGTGAGCAGTATAAATTTTCTGTAGAGGTCAGAGAGATAGATAAAGATTGCCTCCCCTGCTAGCAGTGTTCACAAGATCAGCTTGTCATGATAAATAAGCCATGGAAGTATTCACTTGAGCCTCAATTAGGGTGCTTCAATAGGAATATGTATATGTGAATATTTCACACAGAAACTAACACAGCTGTTACATGTTCCTTGTAAGACACCCTTTTTTAGAAGTCTTTATAGTTACTACCTCAACCTTACATAAGCTTTCTCGCTGTTTTCACAGTAAATTTTCACAGTGACCCAAAACACATGAAAGCCTTCTGAGCATCCAGTAACAAAAACTGATCAACTTTGCAAAACAATTACCGTGTATACTTGAGTATAAGCAGACCCGAGTATAAGCCGAGGCACCTATTTTACCACAAAATACTGGGAAAACTTTGTGACTCAAGTATAAGCCAAGGGTGGGAAATGTGCTGCCCCCTGTGTCCCTCTTGTGCCCTCTGTGTCCCCCTCTTTTGTGCCCTCTGTGCTCCTTTCTTGTGTCCCCCCCCCCTCTCCCCTGTGTCTCTTCCCCTCTCTCACTCCCCTGTGTCTCTATCTATCACCACTGGTCTAGTAAATGTGAATAAAACAATTTCCCATTTCAAAATATAGAGACAAGGTAAATCAGTTCAAAACTTTACTGAAGAATAATCAATGTACAAGGAGAGCAATCCGCAAAGTAACAAACTATTTATAACTATTATAAGGGTGTGGTGCACATTGATCCAGAGGGGCCAAGAGGCTAATTACAATTAACATAACACACCTAAACAGCCCCTAACACAGAAAACTGTATAGCACTTACATTTCTTTAATATATCTGGTCAGAACTAAAAAAAATTGCATAAGAGAATGGATTGTGCAACTAATGGTTTCCTAAGCATAGCATAGTGCATAGCATTAGACATTTTGTTCATTTAGTCAGAACATTAAAATTACTATAAACTAGGAGAAGGGAATCATATTCACCTACTCACCGCAAGTATCATTGCACAATTTTAAAACAGTATGCCATAGCGACAGGATGCTCTGTGTAAAAAAAAATGCAAAGAAAGTGGAGGAGGAATAACAGATAAAATAAAATTGATTTGTATAGATTAGTAGGCATTACATTTTGTAATAATAAAGTTATATAAATGTATTTAATACTTACTAAGATGCATTCGGATGACACTCTTATGCAGAGTACTTGCTTGTGAATTAGATAGTAAATCCTGTAAACATAAGTGGACCTCAGATATCAACTAAGTTGTTTCTTAGAATAATACGTCAAACAACAATTACTAATATGTGTCAGATATAAGTAGCCCTATTTTTTTGTTTTGTTTATATAGAGATAATATGCCATATGAGACACTATCAGACCACATATTTTCTGTCAAGAATCTATCAACATTGACACTATTTATTTGTGTTTATTTCATGACTTCCAGTTACTTGTGTTTTGGAGGGAAATACATGATATCTGAGAATAAGCATCAAATCCTTGATAAATTGGATATTAATCCATCCTTGGTGCAATGACCATAATTGTGTTATAAAACATCAAAGAGTATTGTCATGTGTAATATTTCAAACTTAAGCACTAACTGATTTATCATCCACAGTTTATTAACATATAAAAATATGTGCAATGTATTCACAGAGCAGATATGTATAAGTATATATATATATGTTTTATTGGTGTACACAGTATATTATTCACTTATAATATCAGCCAGCACTGATTAGAGATCACCTTGCTGTCTTATTCTATATAAGCACATTGAGTCCCTTTTGAGAGAAAAGCAATATATATATTATTATTATTATTATTATTATTATTATTTGAGAACCACCTGTAAAATAATGAAAAAAACGACTTACTTCTTCCACTCTTGCTCACATAAGCATGGGTTCTTGGGGCCAGTGTAGGTAGAAGCACTGCAGTAACACTTTCTTGGGCAGTAAAAGGGAAGAGCAGTGTGTTTAGGGATCTCTCTTTGGTTGTGTTGGACTGGGATGAGACTGCTGCATGCCTGTTTATAATCAATGTGAAAGCTTTATATGAGGTTCCCAAACTAGCCAAGTTTCTACTGATGAGAAAGAGTTATCCTTCAATGGTCTGGACCTTTTCCGTCATAGCAATTGTGTGCTCTGAAGCTCTGTGGTGACCTGCACTTTTGCCTCCTGTTGTCCCACCCAGTCCATTTCATCGTAAGGAGCTTTCTATGAAAGCCCTCTACCACTAGGAAATTTCTGCCCATAACCTTATCATGCTGCTGTATCCATAGGTCCAGTTCTTGTTCCACCTCCTTAGATGTGGGAGAGGATGGCTGTGGGGGAGTATGCTATGATGGTGCGGTGGTGAAGGAACTGCTTGCTGTTGGTAGTGTTACTGTTGGTGTCAGTGTTGCTGGTCATGGTAGTAGGGGGGCGATGGCCCAAGACCTCTGAAAAGGTCCAAGTAGATGGTCTGCCTCCATATTAAGGGGTCTGAAGAAAGATATATCTATCTGAGATAGGATTACTGCAAACATTTGCACATATGACTCCATCTCCAGTCAGGTAATGTCTTCTTCCCTCTACTTTTGACAATGTCCTCTTCTTAGGCTGCTGCTGAGTCAGTCATAATAATAGCATTAGTCAGTGTTTGTATGTTAAGTTAAGTTAATAAATTATCAAGATTATCCTTCCTATGCAATCCATAATTTCTAACAGTGAATTTTTGGGTCTGGGGATTGACATAATTTAGGTCATCATCAGAGTTATGTTCAACCCTCATATTAAATATATTACACATTTTTCTAGATTATGTATTAATACTACATCACATATTCTTGTGTGACTGTCAGGTCAACATTATTAGTCACTGATGATTATCACCTACCATATATTGTATTTAAGATATTTTTATTGCAGCAAAGTGACACAGCCATTGATATGTGATATAGGACATATCATTGTGTAAGGGTGTATGTTCAGTAAGTATGATTGGGTTGTGTTGCATGCTCTCACCTTGTACAGGCCTATTCATGTTGAATAACTAGGTAAGCCAAAAACAGTGGTCATCTTGCACATCAGAGGTTCTTCCCACTCATTATATTCCACCACAGAAGGACCTTCACCCACAGCTCTGGCATTGGCAGCCTCCTCAGCCATCTTCCTCTTCACTATGGTCTGGCAGTCATTTTAATTATTTGATTTGTTCTTGATACTATTGATACTCTTAATTTTCCCTTGGGTAAACTCTCACAGCTCTGACCTCTGCTGCCACCTCGCTTAACAAGTTTGGCCAGTTCTGACCTTTCTACGTACAAGAAAACATGTAAGACTTGTCATGTATAATATCATTTATGTGCAAATGGACAAGTCCTAAGAAAAGGACAAACCCCTATTTACCAATAGTACTCTATTTTGAGACATATTGAAGCACAAGTAAAACTTAACATGTATTTATATACTTAAAGAAATACTGGGGTAATTTAAAAATGGTACTTCATTGAGACCTCTTTTAAATGTAATATGTATACTGGTTAGCATGTATCAGTTATTATGTTATATTATAACATGTTATGACAAAATAAGGAGTGCCAGTGTCTATAACTGATAACTTGTAGTTTATCAGATTTCCACCTGCAACAGTGTCCAAAGTTTTAATACGTTTTTACAGCTTGTATCATAAATATTTTACTGGTGACTTACAGTTTGGGCTAAACATCACATGTGTGGTCCCGAAAGGGTTAATAAAAATAATAATCTGTTTAGCAGTTCTTTTAAATGGCTAGTGTCCCAGGAGAATGAAAGTGAGATTGAAGTAGTAAACACAGACTAGGTGCCAGCTTTATGGGCGGGCTACACTGTGTTAGCCCATTGTAGGAAAGTTCATTTTCCTACTACCCAATTAATTTAAAAAGAGCTGCTAAGCGATTTATTGTTTATATTACCTCTTTGAATGTGGTGCCTAACCAATTGATTTACATTTAAAATATTATTGAGGAATCCTTTATTAAATATCAAAGAATCACACCGCAAGAGAATTTAAAAAAACAATGGTAATGCCAGATATAAGTGGGAATGGATATATTAACAAAATCTTGGAATTGAAAATAAAAGGGGGTGAGGGTCAGTACAAAATAAAACAATGATGAAAATCAAAAGTAAATAATCAATGATCAATCAAAATCTAGTCAGGACAGATAGGATACAGACACAATCCTTATAATCATCAGACAGGGTAGCTAGTCACTCCAAATACAATATCATCACACTGATAGAAGTGAAAAGGAAATCATGAGATCCCAAGGACCCTTCTGACTGAAGGGCAAACCTATGTTAGTGCCTCAGATTCTTGCTAAATGCCCTATTTCTAAAAACAAAAAGCCTGTCCTACGATGGATTACTTCAACTTTTTCTAATAACCCTTACAGAAATGGAAACATACAGCCTTGATTAAATTTGGGCTACGTGTAAAACCGAAGCCCATAAGGTAGGCAGTAGGACTTACAGCTATTAGATTGGCCTCTTAGACCTACCCACAGACAACTTGAGGATTAAAAAAGAACGAAAAAAGCCTACCGGATGTGGAACGGGGAACTTGGCGGCAGCAAGTCCTTTGTTCTCTCTAGCCCATAACCGCTACAATTCCAATCATGCTATTATATTGCAACAAATTCACTTGCGTTCAACCCCGTAACACGCAAATGGAGCCCAAAGACCAATTAATGATAGAGAGGACTCGGAAAGGGGATAAATTCCAATCCATAAATGCAAATAAAAACACACTACTGTACTTTTAATAAAAGGGATAGTGATGTTAGGTCTTAGAATTAATAGCACAACATTCTCTTATGGTGCTCCTATCTAATAGGGCTGTTGATGTTTAGCACCAGGCTAACTGTAAGTCACCAGTAAAATATTTATGATACAAGCTGTAAAAAGCCAATTGAAACTTTGAACACTGTTGCAGGTGAAAATCTGAAAAAAACTACAGGTTATCAATTATAGAAATTGGTACTAGATATGTTGTAATAACAGCATTTTGTAATATAACACTAGGAAATTGCCCGTCAAAAATGACAGGAGTAAAATTGTAAGCCTGCCAATGCTGTTTGCCACACAATGCAAGGCTATGGGCCCTCTGAGCACCTTTGGTGCTCATTGCATGGCTCGCAATGAGCGCCTTTGGCACTCAATGCAAGCCTCTCACAATTTGTATTTTATATGCGTCGCGCTTGAGTGTTACTGTCTTGGGTTGTGTTACTGCTTATGGTTTGTTTTTACATCCTAGTTTTATGTTCTTTGGGCTAGTTTTACGTCCTTCTGCCTCATTTTCGTTGTGTGGCATTTTTTTCGGCAGCCAATTTTTTTCTCACTTGGGCGATTTTCGATTGTGAAAAAATGGCAAATATGGCTTAAATTAACTTGCAACCTCACTCACATGCTCCCTGCCTTTCGAGTTTCTTGGTTTGGCCATTAAAGTTGGCTTTTTACCAGGCGCACAGTGCATGTACGGGTTTCAGTCCTAAGTCGTACGGGTCTTAAGTCCCGCCTGCGCCACCGGCGATGAGTGCCTGTGGCGCTCATCGCAAGGCCTGCAATGAGCACCTTCGGCACTCATTGCAGCCTAAGTCCCGCTGGCCTCGCAGTTGCAGCGCGTAACGGCTGGCTTTGATTTGCGAGGCTCGCAGTGTGAGGGCCGCAAACGGGACCAACATCGTAAACGTTCCACACACTCACAACTATATATGTGATAATAACTTATGGTCTTGTGCAGGTTATTATTATTTTGAACACAGTGATATTATTTTATCATTATTCTATTATTCTTTTTCTGTTGTATTCTGTAAATACTGTGATGTACAATATTTAGGAGTACAAGAAACTCCATCTTTGAATACTTGAGGGCCCTGTGTTTAATTTCAATCTCTTGACTCACCAACAGCTGGCAAGGCTGCACTCGTTCTCTCTTCCTTTCTCCATGTCTCTCCTCCCTCCATCTTAGATGGGTTAAGACAAATCCACTAACACAAGTCACTCACACATATACAAAAGTATAAATGTTCTGTGATGTTATATAAAAAGTGTGTTCTATGTGTTTTTTTTCCTAAAAACTAAAACCAACGGTTCTGTTTTCCAAATTCTCCTACTCCCAAACCTCCCCTCCTTGGCCCCTCTGAGTTAATGCTTGAGTCGGAAATATTTGTCTATATAGACACATTGCAAATTTTACTGATATTCTTTAACTTGACTAGTGTTGCTATGTGGATTATGATTTTTTGGGAGTCTGAATCACTAATTTATGCCTGTAGTTGAATATGTGTACTTATAAGAAGCATTATGAGCGAACTCTAAAGTAGAAAACCATATGACTATGTTAATGTAACTTTTGCATGAATTTTGATACAGAGTCAATGTAAAACTTCTTAGGAATACAAAGTCACCCTTCATTTATGACAATGTAATATCCCAAACAAATTCATTTGTGTACCAAATGTGCTCAAATTATATTTTACATTTCAGTCTTTTCAGAATAATTTGCAGAACAAAACTATTGCAGTCTCAAAATATTTACATAACCTTGATTTGCTGATTTTCCTGTCAAATAACAGGAATCATTTTCTACAAAGTTAACTGTCCTCAGACAAGGGAGATGTTGGATTGATGATTCCGAGCTGTACTACAAGTTGCTGCTGATCTGCAGATTTTAGCTGCTAATGAGTCCAAAAGATGATAACTGGAGATATTGTCTGTATTCAGAGATTTAATTTGTTTCTTTTTCAGCAAGTAGAAAGTGAAAAGAACAAGGGACCTGTTTGGCTCCTTTGATGTAAGCAGAGATTATTTTTACCAATACTTCACTATTTGAAATGCCCATTTTGATGTAGTCAGCATTGCAAACTTTAAAAAGCAAGCCACACATTATCGTTACTTAATTTACAGCGACTTGGCACTAATGCAAGTCAAATATATACTCAAATATATACCTGCTAAACATTCACTGTAGGGTTAAAACTTACAAAGAAACCTTACTTTTGGCATACTGTAAAATATAACAGCTTAGGATGTAAATGGGCTGGGATCAACTGCATGAAATGCAGTGGCAGAGCTAGAGAATTTAGAGCCCTTGTGTAAAAAAATGTTTTGCCCCCTCTCTGGGTGGTTGTGTTTTGCTCTGGCCTCCCTGGAACCAAATCACTCAATGCTCCTTCCCCAAACCCCTCCCCATAACTGCTCCCCTCTAGAAGTCCACTTCTCATAAAAGAAAACCTTCCCGAGACCATTAACCATTGCTGCTCAACCTCCCAATACCTCTTTCCAATATATATGTATACTAGCGACTTGCCCGTCAAAAAATGACGGTCAATAAAAATTAAATGTTGTGAAATTTGTTTGCAACACAAAATGAGTCACCTACATTTGTTCCCTTTTTTTTTTCTAAAAATAAAAACACATTATTTATTTTAACTTTTTTTTTTTTACTTTCAACTTATATTTCATAAACATGAAACTTTGTAACATGAAACTTGTATATGAAACATTCGTTCAACATTTTGTTAACAATACTAACACTTTTCAATACATATTTAACACTGAGTAACTGCGGACTATATTAACTTAGAGTAAGTAAATTGTTTTAACAATAACATGCTTTTTATCATTTGTAACATATTTGTAAAACTCTTGTTAAACTAAATTAGCATTGAATCCAGAGGAAGGCAAACAATAAAAACCCTCTATTGAAACTTGTCCAATTGTATCAAAGAGGGAAAAAAATTAATTCCTTCCTGACCCCATTAACTGGCGATCGGATTTCTCCCTGAATCAATACTTTGTCTTTAAATAATACATTTCCAATTATTATTAAAATAGTTAAACTTTATACTAACAATACATATTTGACTATACCACATATATATTGACCAAACTTTTTTCAAAATTCCAAAAGCACATATTTAACATCTGAAATTTTAACATCAAACAATAACATTTAACTGTTATAAACTTGAAAAAATCAGTTAATTGTTTTGTGGGGCCAATCATGTAACTATAAAACTTTGAACCCATTCCAATCTGTTTAAGGATATTTTACTGTTTATTCTTTGGATGTTTTATGTGAAATGTTTTTTGTGTGCAATTATATTGAGTCTCATAAAATGTTGGCATTAAAATGAAACCATTGTCCTCTATCTTTCCAACAACTCATAGTAGACAATGTTTTTGGTGTAAACACATCCATTGTCCAATAAATGACCCTGAGTTTCATTTTCTTCAACATGAACCTTGAAAAAGCCAGATAGAGTTGTCCATGTGCAAAAACTGGTTCCTTTAAAAAAATCCCAACTGACTTAAAAGTTTGTCCTTGGGATTTATTGATGGTCATAGCAAATGTGATTATAACTGGAAATTGTCTCTGTTGAAGGACAAAGGGCAAACCACTCTCACTTGGAGCTAAATCAATTCTTGGTATAAAAACTTGTTCACCTTTATGGGTACCAGTTATAATTTCTGCATGTATAAAATGATCTTTTAACTCATGCACAATTAATCGGGTCCCATTAAAAAGTCCTTTTTTTGGATTCATATTTCACAATAACATAACAATTGCGCCGTTTTTAAATTGTAAAATATGTGGTGGCATTCCAGATGGTGTTAACGAATTAATAAATTCGATACTAAAATTCGATTCACTGTCTTTATCATCTGACAGAATAGAATCTGCACTGTAATAATTATTTTGTGGTGCATTGATGTATTTTAAAATTTTGTTATTTACATTCAAGGCATCAATATTTTTTGATGTTAATATTACTTTGTTTGCAATGTCTGTGTAATCCTCATTATTAAGAGTGTTTAGAAATATGGCTGATATGAGTGATTCATTGCAAACCATTTCTGATGGAATTTCAATGGTATCATTTGGTAAATGCTGTATTTCTGGATGTTTTTCATCTCCGATTTTAATGAGCCAGTCATTGAATTAATTTTGGCCTTCAGATCTCATATTTAATTCTAATTTGAGATGTGTAAATATTTGCCACAGTTTACTGGTCTTGATACATGTTTCAATGATCTTTGTTCTATTTCTGTGTGGCACAACAGGCAATGTTTGCCTAAAATCGCCTCCTTACAGCATCACCTTTCCACCAAAAGGCAACTTATTATCCATTACTTCTTGTAAGAATCTGTCAATAAATTGCAGTGCATGACATGACATCATTGTTGCCTCATCTATGATAATTAGTTTAGTTAGTTTGAATTTTTTTGCTTGTATGGAATTGAGTCGAATATCTGACACTGATGTTTCCAAAATGGGAACTGTCAGCTTAAATCCACTATGCACAGTTCTCCCACCATCTAACAAAAGTGCAGCAATTCCAGTAGTTGCAAATGGCATAGCTATCTGACCCTGTGATCAAATATAACTCATCAAACAATTGTACAGATAAGTTTTTCCTGATCCACCTGGTCCATCTAGATAGAAATACCGGTCTTTGACCATTTCATCATCTGTAGCATTTGTGATGGCATGAAATGCTTCTGACTGTAAAGTATCTAAAGTTGCCAGTTTTTCTTGGGTTTTTTGTTTTTGTAGCTCAGTGTCATAATCATCAAAATTGATGTCATCTGTAAGTCCTGGATCAGGTAAATTAAAACTTGCACAATTTAATCCATGAGCCAACAATATGTCTTGGATTTCCATCAATGTTTTTAACAGAGCTATTGGTTCTCTGTAACGTTTCAAGAAATCTTCTAACATGTTTAATTTAAATGTTTCCCACAAAGTGAAAGCATCAGGTACATTGCAAAATATACAAATGAATGCAAATTGTTGTCTCATTTGCTTAGGCATTTGACATAGTGCTGCTTCTTCCAGACACCTCTCCCATTCTGTATCATCAGCTATGAAATTTTGATGTCTTGCAGCTAATAGGAATGTATCATAAACTATGTCATTCGCTGTACGTAAATGCTCAAAACTCTGTGCACTGGGAACATGTAGCAGAAGTAATCTTAAGCTGAAACGTTCAATATCCCTTGGACTGACGGTATAAATGCGTGGTATGATTTTATGAGTATCTCTTCTTCGTTGTCGCCATAGACCATTTACAAATACATAGTGATATGGTATCTCTATGTATAAAAATTGTCTGGCCTGCGTATCCTGGTGTGAGGAATTGACTCTGCTGTAGTAAGCGTAGTATCTCTGTCTTCACTTTGATATAATGCAGATCTTTCATTTCCTTGAGTAAAGCAAACTAACTGACTTTGCGGCAAATGTACAGCTAAATGATAGATAGCATGTGACCGATCATGCATCTCAAATTTCAAAAGGCGCCACATTGCTTCAGGAGCACTCACATACCGAGCATCTAAATAATTTGATAGTTCATCAAGTAAAATTGGATTTTCGTTTTCATTTCCAACACCTTGTACAACAACAGTAGCTGCATCATATCCTTTGTATATATATTTATACACATACTTAATTGATTAAATTGAAGTGCAAGCTTCCACATTGATGTGTGCATTGTACTTAATGAGCAAATGTGGATTGTATGGAACGACAAATCTATTATCAACCTTTTGGCCACGGATAATAGCTGTTTGTCCATGTGTTCTTTTATACAAAGGATATCCATCACAATTTGCATAAGTTTCCAGTTGAAATTGTTTTGGAAATTCTTTATTACATTTTTTATTTTCCATACATGGTGAATTCGGATTCATTTCTCCACATGGGCCATGAATCATTCTATGTGTAACAATCTCCCAAAGTTTTTTATATTTTTCTTGGTCTGGCAATTGTGCACAAATTACTGAATCCACTCTCTCTGCAGTGTTCAACTTGTCTTTTTCCTGCAGTATTAAAAGTATGTGATCATGTGGCAATCCCCTTTTTTGAAATTCAATGGTGTAAACAAAAGCCACACATTGTCCAAATAAGTGTGCTTTAGTGATATCATGAATTAATGAATTGAGTTTGATTTTAAATACTCTTGCCACTAAATCTGGTCGGTCAGAAGTACTTTGTCCCAGATTCCAATTTTCCTTGATCTCTGGCCATTGTGGATTACACGTGAATGTAATAAATAAATCTGGTTTTCCAAATTTTGTAACAATAGCCATGGCATCATTATACCTTTCTCGCATATTGCGAGGAGATCCTTGGAAAGAGTATGGCAAAATAATTGCTCTTCCAGCTGGAATGTCTCTGTTGGAAGCTAAATCTGCCACATAATCCATTAATCCACAATATTAATCCACAATTTATTTTGTTGATATTTAATAAAATTTAGATTATTGGCTTCAACTTGTAAATATGAATCAATAATCCATTGTCGAGTGAGTTTTCCTCCATGTAAAATTGGATTAAAACAATCACGGATAGCAGTTTGTGCCACTTTATATTCCAGCATGGAAATATTAGATCTAATACGAAGTTTAGTATTGGGATAACTTTCCAATTGTAATTTTGGTTCCCATCCTGGTTCCCCATTTGGAAAGAAAATGGGATATGTCATTGAATCTAAATTACAGCTTAATATATTAATGTTGATAAATGGTTGTTCTTCATTGCGTGGATATATTCTAATATCCCGCTGAAAAGGTGGTTCACCATCTTCATTTTTAAACACCATGGCAACCTCGTTTACAGTAGGTAAATTATATCTTTTTTGATTAGTGTTGCGATCTCTTTTTAACACCATAATTACTCTTGGTGTAGGCAATTGATGTCTTTGAGCATGTTCCTGTTGTTCTTTTTCAAGCTGTGCTAATTGTTTGTATGCTTGACTATATGGGTTTTTTTCCATAATTTTTTCAAGCTGTTCAAAGACTATGCGCAAACACTGTCTATTTTCTGGAAGTGTCAGCTTCCATCGTATCTAAGACATATAACTGTGCAAATTTCCTTTGCTGTCCTTCTTGTGGGTGTAAATGTGAAGTTCGGTGGTATATTTGACCTTGAACTCTGAAACAGTAAGGACCATGTCCTAGTACATTTTCTGCTAATGTTGCACCCATTGAAGCGAATGAAATTGCACTGTTATAAGACCTTATGTTTTGTTTGAAATTATTATAATTTGGAAATGTTGGATCACTCATAATGCATTGTAAAAAGTATGGAAATGGGTGTCTTACTGGAAGTTTCACCTTTCCTTTCTGACAGCAACTAATGAAATTTCCGTCAGTAGGTCTTTCCTTTATAAAATGATAGGCCCCACAAAACTGACAAACCACATTAAGTAACCTACAATAATGAGTATCTACTTGTACTGCAGTAGTAAACACATTATCATGCATTTCTTCAACATAAATATCAGACCCACTTTCTATATGTACATTTTTTTCTTGTGTTTCTACATTTAAGTCATTCTGCAAAATAGAGTCATTGGACAATGGTTCACAGAGATGTTTTTTTTTACTTTTACGTTTCTTGGAAGCCCCAACACACTCACTTGTGGCTTTCTTACTCATCTTTCTTTTATTTAAAAGTCTCTGTCGATCTTCTTCTTGCAAGCGTTGTGAAGTTTTACTGGTGTCTGAGCATCTCTCCACCTTTGCTTCCTTTCCCTTGCCAATTTTCTTTTGCGTTCAATTTTGTCTTCTCCATTGTCCGCCATTTTAATCTGTAATTTTAAATAGAGATGTAATTATTGTTTGTTCTTTGTTTTATATACATTTTTTTCCGATTTGTACTTTTAGATTAAAGTAGATGAATAAACTAATAAAACATTTTAAAATTGTTGCACTTTAGTCTGAAAGAAATGAAACCATTTTTCAAAGTATTTTATTCACATATATGAAATCGGAAATAGCTGCACATATCCATCTTTATATTACTAATCTTTCAATGACATTCCTTCTTGATTGAATTCACAGCATACCATCCTTTTATTTTTTTGCAAGTGTTGTAAGCTTCTTCTTTTCTTTAAATATTATTATTACTTAGTATTGTCTTTTCAACTTTTTTAAAGTTTTAACTAAATATCATAAATTAATGACTCAATAAGTACTATCCATTTTCAATCAATGTAAATTTTCACCAAATATATAATACATAGGGCCTCATTCAATTGCGATTTTGCCAACTGGATAGGGCTCTATATAAGAACAGAGCATATTTTTTTACATACATTTTTAGTTAGTGAAGACCTTGCTTTTGGATAGAAGTTCACTAACTAAAAACATATGTAAAAAAATATGCTATGTGCTTATATAGAGCCTTATTCAATTGGCCAAATCGCAATTGAATGAGGCCCATAGCCTTTTTCTATGCGTCACTACAAAATAACATTTTATACCTGTGAAGATGATGTTGATGTTATTCAAAGGCTGCAAACGTCACACTGTCTGTTTATTCCCTGCAGATCCGAATAAACTGTAAAATGAAATAGATAATATTTTTAAACTTTTGCTTCATCAATATCATTAAATGAACATCAACAGACATATATTTGTCTACATTAAAAACATCATCTTTTTTAATATTTTGCCATAGTAATATAATTAAAATTCTATACCTGTCCAAATTATCCTTATGATGTTCAATTTGTGCAAACGTCACTATCTCTTGTCATTCACGTAGAATTCACTGCAATTATACAAAATAGTAAAATTTATGTATAATATGTTACTTCAGCTGTATTAATCAATGAGTCTTAACATACCTATTTTTGCATAGATTAAAAACATTAAATAAATATATGAATAAATCAACATGAACACATATATGAAAGCATAGATTATAAACATACACTCAATATTACTGTTAGTCTTTAAATAAGAATCAATGAATGTGTATTAATATTAAATTAATGGCTGACTAAATATAACATCAACACATAACCATGTTCCCTTTTTTTTTTTTTGAGTGGTATATAAAATATATAAGAACTGAATTATTTAAATAATGTACATACATTAATAATTAATTAATCAACGTGTTCCATTTTTTATGCACATTCTTAAACGTTAACCTTTTTTAATATTAATGATTAGTAATGATACATTAGGAATGTTATTTACAAATCTTACCCACAGGTAATCACGACATATCCCAAAAAAGTTCTTAAATTAATGTACATTAATAATTAATGAATCAATGTATTCCTAATTAATTAATGTACATTATGAATGTTATTAACAATAGTTTCACACAGGTAATCACGACATATAACAAAATAATTGTTAAATTAATGTACATTAATAATTAATTAATAAATATGTTTTTTTATTGACATTTTTAATTTTGATATTAATAATTAATTAATTAATTAATTAATGTACATTATGAATGTTATTAACAATTGTTTCACACAGGTAAGCACAATATTATTTTTATATTAATTAAAATTCTTATTTATTATTTATTAATTAAGTACCAATTTATTAATTAATAATTATAAATAATAAGCATAATATTAATTTTCTATTAATTAAATTTCTTATCTATTATGTATTAAGTAAGTACCAATTTATTAATTAATAATTATAAATAATAAGCACAATATTAATTTTCTATTAATTAAATTTCTCATCTATTATTTATTAATTAAGTACCAATTTATTATTTAATAATTATAAATAAAATATTTACCTTTTTTAATGTAATAATGCTGAAGCAGTATACTGAAGAGCTAACAATCTCTTGCGATTTGCCGGCATCAAAAAACATCCAGTCAGACTGTCATCACCTGAGGAGAAAGTGTGAGTCATGTGTGAAATGTGCCCTATATATAGGGTTTGTGCGCGAGACAAATTCATAGTTTTAGGAGGGAAATCTGCAGTTGCGCGATCCAAATGCGTTGTTTTCGGCAGGGAAATCCTATGTGGCGCGAGCCAAAGGCGGGAAATCTGTGTTAATGCGTAAATCGGTAATATTGTTTCGTAAAATGTACTCGCTACTGTCTTTTTACTCATTGCGCGGTTAATCCGCATCCTTTACCTTTATTTTCCAAACACATACGTCTGTGGCTGTGTTTTACGCAGTTCGTAGTAGTATAGCCTCGTTTTCATTTTTTTCGGCGGCCATTTTTTTCTCGCTTAGCCGATTTTCTATCTTATTTTTTAGTGTGTATTTAGTGTTTTTTTTACTGTTTTTGTTCCGCCGCTTATCTCGTAATTTTTTTCACCTTGTATTTTTTTTCTAAGTGCTACGGTTTATCGCCTCGCTACGCGAGGCTCGCCGGCAATGAGCGCCTGCGGCGCTCATTGCCAAAGTGCTACGATGTAACGCGCTCATTGCCAAAGTGCTACGATGTAACGGCTTGCCTCGCTACGCGAGACTCGCCTGCAATGAGCGCCTGCGGCGCTCATTGCCAAAGTGGTACGATTTAACGGCTCGCCTCGCTATGCGAGGCTCTCCAAGCAATGTCAAAGTCGTACGATCGGCAAAGTGGTACGGTGTAACGGCTCGCCTGACTGCGCTCATACGCACTAAGCAACACTACGGCGCTCATCGCTAAGTCATATGCACTACGCAGCGCAGTGTGACGACGATTCGTAGTTAGACAATTATAATATGTGATATATATATATATATATATATATATATATATATATATATATATATATATATAGTAAATTAAAAGTACATCTGTGTTCACACCTGAATGTCTAAAGCAAGTTAAAAATCCTGCTTCCAGCTCAGAGTTCCGAGAAAAACAGTTATTACACTGCATTCTGGGAAGTTGAGCTGGACAAACAAATGTGGCCACAAATAAATATATACTAGCGACTTGCCCGTCAAAAAATTACGGTCAATAAAATGTAAATGTTGTGAAAAAAAATTTCAACACAATATAAGTCTGCTACATGTGTCCCCTTTTTTTAATCTAAAAATAAATACACATAGTTTTTTTTTACTTTTTATTTTTTTAACTTTCAACTTATATGTAACCAACATATATATTTTTTTTTTCAATATTCAGTCTTTTAATTGTGACATATATAATAACAATATAATACTGTGTTCATTTTTAATGCATACATATTGTAAAGTCTAGCATGAAAGTTTGTAACATGCAACTTGTATATTAAATAATCTTTAAACATTTTTTTAACAATACTAACACGTTTCAATTGATATTTATCGATGAGAAGCTGCGAACTATATTAACTTAGAGTAACTAAATTGTTTTAACAATAACATGCTTTTTATCATTTTTTTAATTTTTGTTAAACTCTTGTTAAACTAAATTAGCATTGAATCCAGACAAAGGCAAACAATAAAACCCCCCATTGAAACTTGGCCAATTGTAAGAGATTATCAACTGACAAGAGGACATCCTTTGAGGTTACAGTAAAAAAATTTCACCTTAAACAAAGAAAAGGGTTCTTCACAGTTAGGGTGGTTAAACTGTGGAATTCTCTACCAAAGGAGGTGGTGACAGCGAATTCGATAGACAACTTCAAAAAGGGGTTAGATATATTTTTGAATAAAGAGGGCATTCAAGGCTATCCTAGATAACTAGCAAGGAATATTGATCCAGGGAGAAATTTGATCGCCAGTTTCTGGGGTCAGGAAGGAATTTTGCTTTTTTTCCCCTTATGAGACAATTGGCAAATTTTCAATGTTTTTTTTTTTTTGTTTGCCTTCCTCTGGATCAATTAACAATTAACAATAATAATAAATAGTCCACATTAAAAAGATTAATAGAGATCTAAAAAGGTTGAACTTGATGGACTAACTCTTTATTCATCTTCCAATACTATACTATTAATAATTATTTAATCAATAATTTAATTAATAACTAATCCGCATATTCCAGATCAGAGGAGATCTTAACAGGTTGAACTTGATGGACTGAAAGTCTTTTTTCAACCTTAATTACTATGGGCCTCATTCTATTAGCGGCCGCAGCCGTTGCAGGGCCGCAAGGACCGGCCGCAAGCTATTCGGCTATTCTATTCCCTTACGGCCGGGGGCTCTGGCAGGCTTGCGGCCGGCGCCTTGCTATCTCTTGTTTCGGCCGTAAGAAATTCCTATTTGCAATTCAATTGCTCCGGGAACCCTCTCTGCAAGGCTAAAAACGAGCCGCAGCTTACTTGCAGGAAAGAGGTCCCGCTAGCACCAATTAAGCACATAAAATAGCTCAAATAAAGCCATCCTGCACTTTGAGAAGACTATAAAGGGATTTTAGGTGTTAGAAAAAATAGCACATAATTATCCTATACTCAAATCCGTAAAATATTTTATTTTTAATATCCGTAAAATATCCATGTAAAAAGTCCAGAGTGCTTGGAGCACCTCAGACCCGCCCACGCCGCAGCCGGAAAATAAACAGTTAATTTGAACTCGGGTTTGGGCTGATGTGCAAGCTTAAGAGTGGGTTACTTTTAATCCTCATGTCCCCCAATATGATCCCTAGCATTTACAGAGCTGTACAGTGCAGGCTTGAATTTATTTTTGCGTTTTTAGATTTCAGAGCTTACGGCCGGTTCCAAGATATGCGGCCGGCCGTAAGAGGAGATACTTGCGGGGCCGTATAATAGAATCGCGAGTTAACAGAACCCCCGCAAGGAATCGCAGCCTTACGGACGATTTACGGCCGGTAATAGAATGAGGCCCTATGTAACTATGTAACTATGTAACTATGTATCAAAGAGGGAAAAAAATAATTCCTTCCTTACCCCATTAACTGGCGATCGGATTACTCCCTGAATCCATACTCTGTCTTAAAATGATACAGTTCAAATTGTTATGCAATGCTGCAACTTTATAATAATAATACATGTTTGACTAAACCACACATATATTTAACTAACTGTCCCAAACATTTAAAATACACATATTTAACATCTGAAATTGTAACATCAAACAATAACATTTAACTCTTGTAAATCATGAAAAAGTCAGATAATTGTTTTATGGGGCCAATCATGTTAATATGAAACTTTTAACCCATTCCAATACGTTTAAGGATGTTTTACTGTTGTTTTTGTTGTCGTTTCTTTTTTTTGTTCTGTTTGTCCTTTCTGCAAATGTCACATAGAGTTTCATAAGCAAAATAGTGGTCCCCTATTTAAAGAGTCCCAGAGTACTTTGATTTTGTACTGGAAGTCAAACCACTGTTCTCTATGTTTATTTGTCCATTCAATAGATTTTTTTTTTGAAATATTGTTTTTGTGCAATCATATTGAGTACCATAAAATGTTGTCATTAAAATGAAACCATTGTCCTCTATCTTTCCAACACCTCATAGGAAACAATGTTTTTGGTGTAAACGCATCCATCGTCCAATAAATGACCCTGACTTTCGTTTTCTTCAACATGCACTTTAATTTCTTTAGGATTAGTGCACCTTGAAAAAGCCACATAGAGTTGTCCATGTGCAAAAACTGGTTCCTTTAAAAAAATCCCAACAGACAAAAGTTTGTCCTTGGGATTTATTGATGGTCATGGCAAATGCCATGATAACTGGAAATTGTCTCATTTGAAGGACAAAAGGCAAACCACTCTCACATGGAGCTAAATCAATTCTTGGTATACAAACTTGTTCACCTTTATGGGTCCCAGTTATAATTTCTGCATGTATAAAATGATCTTTTAACTCATGCACAATTAATCTGGTCCCATTACAAAGTCCTTTTTTTGAATTCTTATTTCGCAATAACATGACAATTGCACCTTTTTTCAATTGTAAAATGTGTGGTGGCATTCCAGATGGTGTTAACGAATTAATAAATTCGATACTAGATTCACTGTCTTTATCATCAGACAGAACCGAATCTGCACTGTATCAATTCTTTTGTGGTGCATTAATGTATTTAAAAATGTTGTTATTTACATTCAAGGCATCAATATTTTTTGATGTTAATATCACTTTGTTTGCAATGTCTGAGTAATCCTCATTATTAAGAGTGTTTAGAAATATGGCAGATATGAGTGATTCATTGCCAACCATTTCTGATGGAATTTCAATGGTATCATTTGGTAAATGCTGTATTTCTGGATGTTTTCCTTCTCCGATTTTAATGAGCCAATCATTGAATTGATTTTGGCCTTCAGATCTCATATTTAATTCTAATTTGAGATGTGTAAATATTTGCCACAGTTTACTGGTCTTGATACATGTTTCAATGATCTCCGTTCTATTTCCATGTGGCACAACAGGTAATGTTTGCCTAAAATCTCCTCCTAACAGCATTACCTTTTCACCAAATGGCAACTTATTATCCATCACTTCTTTTAAGAATCTGTCAATACATTGCAGTGCATGACATGACATCATTGTTGCCTCGTCTATGATAATTATTATTTTTTTTTTTTACTTTTTTGGCTTGTAAGGAATTCAGTCGGATATCTGACACTGATGTTTCCAAAATGGGAACTGGCTGCTTAAATCCACTATGCACAGTTCTACCACCATCTATCAAAAGTGCAGCAATTCCAGTTGTTTCAAATGTCATAGCTATCTGACCCTGTGATTGAATATAACTCATCAAACAATTGTATAGATACGTTTTTCCTTATCCACCTGGGCCGTCTATATAGAAATACCGGTCTTTGACCATTTCATCATCTGTAGCATTTGTGATGGCATGAAATGCTTCTAACTGTAAAGTATTTCAAGTTGACAGTTTTTCTTTGTTTTTTTGTTTTTGTAGCTCAGTGTCATAATCAGCAAAATTGATGTCATCTATAAGTCCTGGATCTGGTAAATTAAAACTTGCACAATTTAATCCATGAGCCAACAATATTTCTTGTATTTCCATCAATGTTTTTAACAGTGTTATTTGTTCTCTGTAACGTTTCAAGAAGTCTTCTGACATGTTTAATTTAAATGTTTCCCACAAAGTGAAAGCATCAGGTACATTGCAAAATATGCAAATTAATGCAAATTGTTGTCTCATTTGCTTTGGCATTTGACATAGTGCTGCTTTTTCCAGACACCTCTCCCATTCTGTATCATCAGCTATGAAGTTTTGATGTCTTGCAGCTAATAGGAATGTATCATAAACTATGTCATTTACTGTACGTAAATGCTCAAAACTCTGTGCACCGGGAACATGTAGCAGAAGTAATCTTAAGCTGAAACGTTCAATGTCCCTTGGACTGACAGTATAAATGCGTGGTATAATTTTATGTGCATCTCTTCTTCGTTGTCGCCATAGACCATTTACAAATACATAGTGATATGGTATCTCTATGTATAAAAATTGTCTGGCCTGCGTATCCTGGTGTGAGGAATTGACTCTGCTGGGTTTTGAACCCTGGTCCCCAGGCTGCTGAACCTCTTCCCTACCACTGCGCCAGCCTGCCTTTGTGAATTTCCTTGGGATCTGATAAACCTTGACTCTGCTAGTCTCTTCAGCTGTGTCTGGTCAGGTGTCTGGTCCTTGGCCTATATAAGGCACTTCCTGTCTATGTACCTTGCCAGATTATTGTGGTTCCTGTTCCCTTCAATAAAGCTTGTTCCTGTTTCACCTACAAGTTGCTGAATTGGATCATTGCTGACCTAGGCTGCTGGTCTCCAATACCTTGTGATTCCTATATCATTACAGAATAATCTGGCCCAGATTCTGCATTGGCCCAGCAGGTTGCTTTTACTGCAAGAACTGTGCAGACCCAGGCACAGACCATTCAAGTGCTGCAGGACCAGGTAGCTGAACTGCAAAATAAAGTTCAGTCAATGCACAGTGAGTATACCAGCTACAGGGCACTTGATGTTGCGGCTGCTACTTTTACACCTGCACAAGATGCCCGTTTGCCCCTACCAGAAAAGTTTGGAGGAGATCGCAAAAGATTTAGGGGTTCCTGAATCAATGCCGTTTGCACTTCATGATGTTACCTCACCGTTTTCCATCGGAAAGAGAGAAGGTGGGATTTATTTTCTCCCTATTCAAAGATGAAGCCCTGGCTTGGGTCTCCCCTCTTCTGGAACAGGACAGTCCAGTCTTGGGTAATTTAAATGACTTTCTTGAGGCGATGTGCCTAGTTTTTGATGACCCCAATCGATGTGCTACAGCAGAAGCCTCTCTCCTTCATTTGCATCAAGGGAGGCGCTCTGTGGCTGAATATGCTGCTGAATTCAGACAGTCGGTTGCTGGTACTACCTGGAACAAATCAGCCCAGAGGTTCCACTTCAGAAAAGGTCTCTCAGAAGCTATAAAAGATGAGCTAGCTCGTGTTGATCTTCCTGCTGACTTTGATGCATTTGTGCGTTTGGCTATCCGTATTCATCGGAGACTTTCTGAAAGAAGCTTGGAAAGACAGGGCTCTTTTCGACCAAGTGCTTCTCCTATTTCCTATTCAAGCATTTCTACTCCGACCCCACAAACACCTACAAACTCTGAGCCTGAGGCTATGCAGGTAAATCTAATTAAAGGGCCATTATCCAATGAAGAAAAACAGTGTCGACGCACTCACAATTTATGCCTGTATTGTGGTAGTGCAGGGCACTATGCCATCAATTTCCCTAGCAAATCCAAAAGAACAATAGCTATGGCAGCTGAGGGTGGACAGATTTGACACCAATCCCACATTTCAGATCAACTGGATTCTGTCACACAACCCTTGTTTTCTCTGGCTTATGGTGAAGAGGGTATGCTGACTCAACATCCTCATTTTGTAGTGCATATCACGTTGCAATGTGGTGATCGTAAAATTTCACCTACTGCTATGATAGATTCTGGAGCAGGCGGAAACTTTATGGACATCAAATTTGCAGCAGGAAATAGAATTCAGTCTATCCCTAATTCTTCACCTGTGTTAATGGAGACAGTAGACAGTTCTCCACTTACGTCAGGCCTGGCTACACATGAGACTGTGACCTTAAAGTTGACTCTGGAAGTGAATCACCATGAGGCTATATCTTTCCACCTAATTTCCTCAACACAGTTTCCAGTGATTTTGGGGGTACCTTGGCTTGCTCTGCATAACCCACAGATTGATTGGAACGCCAGAACTTTGTCCTTTCCTTCAGAACACTGCTTAATGAATTGTCAACCCTCTAAGGTAACACCTGTTGCCACAACAATTAATGAAATGGTTGCTACAAACTTGACTAAGCTTCCTCTACAATATCGGGATTTTGCAGATGTCTGTGATAAGAAGAATGCTGATGAGCTTCCACCCCACAGGCCTTATGATTGCCCAATAGAGCTGTTACCTGGGGCTGCTAACCCATTTGGCTGTATATATTCCCTTTCTGAGCCTGAATTGAAAGCTCTTTGTGAATACATACAAGAAAATCTTGCCAAAGGCTTTATTCGACCATCTACTTCTCCAGCAGGAGCTCCTATATTCCTTGTAGAAAAGAAAGATGGCAGCCTACGGCCATGCGTTTACTACAGGGACATTAATAACATCACTGTTAAAAACCACTACCCCTTGCCTCCTATTCTGGAACTTTTGGAGAGACTTCGCTCAGCTAAAATATTTACGAAGCTTGATCTTCGGGGGGCATATAATCTGGTTCGCATAAAACCAAATGATGAATGGAAAACAGCTTTCAGAACCAGGTACGGGCATTACGAATATCTAGTAATGCCATTTGGGCTTTGTAATGCCCCTGCAACTTTCCAGCATCTTATCAGTGATGTACTACGAGATCTCCTGGATCAGTTTGTCGTGGCATATTTGGATGATATCCTAATATTTTCTGATAATCTTAAAAAACGCAGAAAACAGGTCCGTATAGTTCTGGAGCGCCTTCGTACCCACCACCTATACATTAAACTGGAAAAATTTGAACAAACAGTGAGTTTGAACAAACAGAAATTCAATTCTTGGGGTATGTAATAACTCCTAAAGGTTTAAGTATGGACGCAAGTAAAATTAAAGCTGTGCTGGACTGGCCCATCCCCAAGAATGAAAAAGATATTCAGAGATTTGTGGGGTTTGCCAATTTTTACAGGCGTTTCATTAAGAATTTCTCTGCCGTTATTACACCGATCACTGAACTTACACGTAAAGGAACTCCTTTTCAGTGGTCCGATAAGGCTGATACCGCATTCTCCCGATTAAAGACTCTGTTTACATCTGCCCCCTTCCTGGTTCCTGGTACATCCTTAGCCGGAATTACCATTTATTGTGGAAGTTGATGCTTCTGATTCAGCTGTTGGTGCTATACTGTCCCAAAGGACTGGACCTAAGATGCTGTTACATCCGTGTGCCTTCTATTCCCGCCAGATGGTGCCAGCGGAAACAAAACTATGACATAGGGAATAAAGAACTATTTGCTATAAAAGCTGCCTTCACCGAATGGAAACATCTCTTGGAGGGAGCTACCCATCCAATTACTGTCCTCACAGATCACAAAAATCTGGAATGTATTCGATCAGCTAAGAGACTGTCAGCCAGACAAGCCCGCTGGTCCCTATTCTTCTCAAGGTTTCATTTTTTGGTTACATACCGTCCTGGCTCCAAGAATAGTAAGGCGGATGCCTTGTCTAGAATAGCTGTCCCTCTCCTTACTACCGTAACCAACACCACCATCTTGCCGGAGGATATATTTATTGGAGTTACATTTCCTTCTGATCTGATGTCTCACATTAAAAAGGACTACGCTGAAGATCCAGTTCTTCATGATCCTCCTTTTCATCTCCATATGACGATGCTTAATGGGTTTTGGATTTTTCAACAACGTCTGTTTGCTCTGGAGTCAGTGCGACTGGACCTTTTACGTCTCTACCATGACTCAAAACCAGCAGGTCATCCTGGAATCCGAAAGACACAAGAGTTACTCACCCGATCCTTTTGGTAGCCGAAGTATTATGAGGATGTTAAGAAGTATGTGTCCTCTTGTGATGTATTGCCAGACATAAGACTCCTCGCTCATCCCCTGTTGGCTTGCTTCAGCCTCTTCCGATTCCTCATCGTCCCTGGGGATCTATATCGCTCGTGGTCTCCCTTCAGCTAAACAGACGGCTGACCTGGTTATTCGGGAAATATTTTGCTTGCATGGAGGGCCTGATGAACTAGTTTCTGACAGGGGAGTGCAATTTACATCTCATTTTTGGAAACATTTTTGCTCTAATCTAGGTATTAATGTAAATCTGTCGTCAGCTTTTCATCCACAAAGTAATGGACAGACTGAGCAAACCAACCAGACTTCAGAGCAATATTTGCAGTGCTATATTAGTTACCTGCAGGATGACTGGCTGGATTTTCTACCCACGGAGGAGTTTGCCTATAACAATGCCCAACACTGCTCCACTTCTCTGAGCCCATTTTTTGCCAACTATGGTTACCATCCAACCTTTCTAGTGAGTCTCCCAATTACTACTTCCATTCCTGCAGTCACTGATCGGCTAAGCACCTTACGAGATTCCCAAGACCTGTTGAAGGAGACTCTTTCGGAGGCTCAGGAATGTTACAAGAGAGCTGCTGATAGGCATAGAACGGAGGACCCAGTTTATCATGTTGGTGACAAGGTTTGGCTGTTAACAAGGAATCTTAAGCTTAGGGTTCCTTCTCATAAATTGGGTCAGAGGTTCATGGGACCTTTTGAGATCATCGCTCAGATCAATGCTGTCACTTTTCGTTTGAAACTTCCAGATTCCATGAGAATACATCCGGTGTTTCACGTTGCACTGCTGAAACCTTTCCATGACAACACTTTGCCTGGCCGAGCCCTGTCTGCCCCACCTCCAGTCCTCGGGGATGGTGAATACGAGGTGGAGAAAATTCTGGACTCTAGGATCTTCCGCAACAAGCTTCAGTATCTGGTTCGTTGGAAAGGGTATGGTGAGGAGGATAGTTCGTGGGAACCAGTGGACAATATTCACGCTCCTGATCTTCTTCTGTCTTTTCATGTGCAGTGCCCTGTTAATCCGGGTAATAGGGCATCCAGAGGCTGCTCCTATAGAGGCGGGGGTAATGGGAGGAATTGACTCTGCTGGGTTTTGAACCCTGGTCCCCAGGCTGCTGAACCTCTTCTCTACCACTGCGCCAGCCTGCCTTTGTGAATTTCCTTGAGATCTGATAAACCTTGACTCTGCTAGCAATAGTATGAGTGACTAGTCTCTTCAGCTGTGTCTGGTCAGGTGTCTGGTCCTTGGCCTATATAAGGCACTTCCTGTCTATGTGCCTTGCAAGATTATTGTGGTTCCTGTTCCATTCAATAAAGGTTCACCTACAAGTTGCTGAATTGGATCATTGCTGACCTAGGCTACTGGTCTCCAAAACCTTGTGATTCCTATATCATTACACCAGGCAGTTTAATTTAAACCATGCAGTAAGTGTGGTATCTCTGTGTTCACTTTGATCTAATGCAGTTCTTTCATTTCCTGCAGTAAAGCAAACCAACTGACTTTGAGGCAAATGTACAGCTAAACGATAGATAGCATGTGACTGATTATGCATCTCAAATTTCAAAAGGCGCCACATTGCTTCAGGAGCACTCACATACCGAGCATCTAAATAATTTGATAGTTCATCATGTAAAATTGGATTTTCGTTTTCGTTTGCAGCACCTTGCACAACAACAGTAGCTGCGTCATATCCTTTGTAGATATATTTATACACATACTTAATTGATTTAATCGAAGTGCAAGCTTCCACATTGATGTGTGCATTGTACTTGATGAGCAAATGTGGATTTTATGGAACGACAAATCTATTCTCAACCTTTTGCCCACTGTTAATAGCTGTTTGTCCTTGTGTTCTTTTATACAAAGGGTATCCATCACAATTTGCATAAGTTTGCATTTGAAATTGTTTTGGAAATTGTTTAGTACATTTTTTATTTTCCATACATGGTGAATTAGGATCCATGTCTCCACATGGGCCATGAATCATTCTATGTGTAACAATCTCCCAAAGTTTTTTATATTTTTCTTGGTCTGGCAATTCTGCGGAAATTACTGAATCCACTCTCTCTGCAGTGTTCAACTTTTTAATGAAATTTAGATTATTGGCTTCAACTTGTAGATATGAATCAATAATCCATTGTTGAGTGAGTTTGCCTCCATGTAAAATTGGATTAAAACAATCACGGATAGCAGTTTGTGCCACTTTATATTCCAGCATGGAAATATTAGATCTAAGACGAAGTTTAGTATTGGGATAACTTTCCAATTGTAATTTTGGTTCCCATCCAGGTTCCCCATTTGGAAAAAAAATGGGATATGTCATTGGATCTAAATTACAGCTTAATATATTTATGTTGATAAATGGTTGTTCTTCATTGCGTGGATATATTCTAATATCACGCTGAAAAGGTTGGTTCACCCTCTTCATTTTTAAACACCATGGCAACCTCATTTACTGTAGGTAAATTATATATTCTTTGATCAGTGTTGCGATCTCTTTTTAACACCATAATTACTCTTGGTGTAGGCAATTGATGTATTTGAGCATATTCCTGTTGTTCTTTTTCAAGCTGTGCTAATTGTTTGTATGCTTGACTGTATGTTTTTTTTTTGCATAATTTTATCCAGCTGTTCAAAGACTATGCGCAAACAATGTTTATTTTCTGGAAGCGTCATTCTTTTTTCCACAGCTTCCATTGTATCTAAGACATATAACTGCAAATTTCCTTTGCTCTCCTTCTTGAGGGTGTAAATGTGAAGTTCGGTGGTAAATTTGACCTTGAACTCTAAAACAGTAAGGACCATGTCCTGGTACATTTTCTGCTAATGTTGCACCCATTGAAGCAAATAAAATTGCACTGTTATAAGACCTTATGTTTTGTTTGAAATTAGTATAATTTGGAAATGTTGGATCGCTCATAATGCATTCTAAATAATATGGAAATGGGTGTCTTAGTGGAAGTCTTGCCTTTCCTTTCTGACAGCAACTAATGAAATTTCAGTCAGTAGGTCTTTCCTTTAGAAAATGATCGGCCCCACAAAACTGACGAACCACATTAAGTAATCCACAATAATGAGTGTCTACTTGTACTGCAGTAGTAAACACATTGTCATGCATTTTTTCCACATAGATATCAGACCCACTTTCTATATGTACATTGGTGTCATGTGTGTCTACATTTAAGTCTTTAGGCAATATAGAATCATTGGACAATGGTTCACAGAGACGTTTTGGTTTACTTTTTAGTTTCTTGGAAGCCCCAACACACTCACTTGCTGCTTTCTTACTCATCTTTCTTTTATTTAAAAGTCTCTGTCGATCTTCTTCTCGCAAGCGTTGTGAAGTTTCCGGTGTCTGAGCATCTCTCCACCTTTGCTTCCTTTCCCTTGCCAATCTTCTTTTGCGTTCAATTTTGTCTTCTCCATTATCCACCATTTTAATCTGTAATTGTAAATAGAGGTGTAATTATTGTTTGTTCTTTGTTTTGTTTACATTTTTTTTTACTTTTTGTACTGTTACATAAAAGTTGATGAATGAACTAATCAAGCATTTTAAAATGTTGTACTTTTTTACAATGAAATACATGAAACCATTTTTCAAAGTTTTTTATTGACATATATTAAATAGGAAAGAGCTGCACATATATATATATTTATTATTAATCCTTCAATTCCATTCATTCTTGATTGACTTCACTGCATACATTGAATTACTTTTTTTCGCAAGTGTTCTAAGCTTCTTTTTTTTTAAATATTGCTTCTTTTTTTTTTAAATATTATTATTAATTAGTATTCTCTTTTCAACTTTACATAAGTACATGTTACAAATTGTTTTTAACTGATGCCTAATTATTATACATTAATGACTCAATAAGTACTCTCCATTTTCACAAAATATAATATAGCCTTTTTTGTTGCATCACTACAAAATTAAATGTTATACCTGTGAAGATGATGTTGATGTTGTTCAAAGGCTGCAAACGTCACGCTGTGTGTTGATTCACTTGTAGATCCGATGAAACTGTTAAATAAAAATGAGAATCTTTTTAATATTTTGCTTCATCCGTATCATTAAATCAGCAGCAACAGACATATATTTGGATAGATTAAAAACCTAAAAGCATATTCCTGAATCTCTTGCTGTAGTGATATAATAAAAATCTGTACCTGTCAAGATTATCCTTATGATGTTCAATGGGTCCAAATGTCACTGTCTCTGTTCATTCAGCTACAGATCCACTGCAAGTATACAAAATTGTAAAATTAATGTATAATATGTTGCTTCATCCGTATCAATCAATCAGGCTGAACAGAGATATTTTTGCATATATGAAAAACATGAAATGAATACAGTATATCAATCAATCAGCATGAACACAGATCTGTTAGCATAGATTAAAAATATGAAATCAATATTCCTGTTAGTCTTTAAATAAGACTCAATTAATGTGCATTCATGTTAAATTAATGTGTGACTAAATATAACGTCAAGATGTAAGCATGAGTCTATTCCCTTTTTCTTTTTTTGGGGATATTTTATAATGAGTATGTTACAACTAAATTATTAAAATACTGTACATTACTAATGAAATAAGAATGAATTAATTTTCATTAATATTAAAGTAATGTCTGACTAAATATCAAGATGTAAGTATAAGTATAGCTTTTTTTTTTTAATAATGATTAATTAATTAATTAAAGTACATTATGAATGTTATTTACAATTCTTTCACACAGGTAAGTACGATATATACCAACTTAATTATTAAAATAATGTACATTAATAATTAATGAATCAATTTGTTCCTTTTTTATGCACATTCTTAAACGTTAACCATTTTTGATATTTCCTCACATTTTTTTATTTATTTATTAAGTAATTAATAATTTAATAATTAATGATTATTAATGATATTTACCTTTTTAATGTAATATTGCTGAAGCAGTATCCTGAAGAGCTAACAATCTCTTGAGATTTTCCGGCAGTCAGACTGTCATCACCTGAGGAGAAAGTGTCAGTTATGTGTCAAGTGTGCCCTATATTTAGGCTTTGTGCGCGAGACAAATGCATTGTTTTAGGCGGGAAATCCGAGGTGCCGTGAGACAAAGGCGGGAAATCTGTGTTAATGCGTAAATGTGTAATTTTGTTTTGTAAAATGTGCTCGCTAGTGTCTTTTTTACGCATTGCTCGGTTATTGAGCATCCTTGGTATCGTTATGTTTCGAGCACGTACGTCTCTGGCTGTGTTTTACGCAGTTCGTAGTAGTGTAGCCTCGTTTTAATTTTTTTCGGCAACCATTTTTTTCTCGCTTAGCCGATTTTCGATCTTTATAAATCGTCTTTATCGATGTAAATTGGAGTTCTACCTCACTCCCAGACGTCCTGCCTGTTCCCCATGCCGTAAGTGACCGTTTTGTTATTTTTTTGTGTGTATTTAGTGTTTTGTAATTGTTTTTGTTCCGCCGCTTATCTCGTAATTTTTTTTATCTCGTATTTGTTTTTCTAAGTCCCGCGTCTTGTTTAAAAGTGCTACGATTTACCGGCTCGCCTCGCTATGCCAAAGTGCTACGGTTTAATGGCTCGCCGGCAATGAGCACCTGAGGCGCTCATTGCCAAAGTGCTACGGATTAATGGCTCACCTCGCGAAGCGAGGCGACCCGGGAGATGACGAATCGTAGTTGGACAATTATAATATGTGATATATAAATAAATCACAGATACGTGCAGCATCCCCTTCTACTTTACTGCTACATAATAGACCTTGCCCTCTTACCTTGTTCCCTATTAAACATCCGAAGTGTGCGTAACTGCTCCACACCTCTTGGAATTTCAGTACAAATGCTCTTATTTAAACAGGCACACACCAATTTCACACGGGGGGTGGGGGGCCTGGCGCACTGCACCACCTGTACCACTGGTAGATCCGCCTCTGATGAAAAGCACTAGTAGATAATTGCACATAAATGAATGTAGGTGACAGTTGGATCTATCCATTCAGCAATTTTACTGTCTACTATAAAGCATCAAACACTTTTTGATCTTTGGTTTTACATTAATTACATTAATAAAAGAAACATAAACACAGACTCATAAATGTTGAAGGTAGATAGAAACCAAAAAGGACCATCTGGTCTGTCCGTTATATCTACTTAACAGTTTGACTTAATTAAGAATCACAGCGATAAAAAAAAGGGGTCTTTGGGGAAGCAGCTATAAGAAGGGCTAGACAAGAGGGTCTTGGGGAGGGGAGATGTGGCATGCCTAGGGCCTGACTGGACTGTTTTACACTATGGCCTGGGCCTGACTGTCCATTGTTACCCTGTTTTTATTATTATTATTATTTATTTCTTAGTGCTTATGGTTAAAATATGATTACACTGTTATACTGTATGTATCTTGGTTTATGCTCTGCATAACATATTAGCTATTCTGCATGCTATTGCATCAGCAACACCCAAGACCGTAGTCTAATAGATAATCCTTTTACAGGGTTTCCCAGTAAGCAGGAGCAGCCTATTATGTACAGTGTTGTTATCTGGTGAAGACTCCCCCGGCCTCACAGGGACCTTGAGCAGATAAGCAGATAGTTTGAGTTGTTAGTACAATTGTTTAAAGTACATTTAATCAATAGGATGAGATCTGATCTCATCCAAGGTACAGGGTTTTCCCAATAAGCAGGGGGCAGCCTATTATTTAGGGATATGACTTACTGATTTGCCAGCCTGTGTGCCAGAAAATTTTATAGAATGTGCCAATTAATAAAGGTATGACAGTTGTGTCTGGACTTACATAAAACAAGGTGTAAGTGTAATTCTGTGCATTAATCCTAATTCTAAGGGATTATATAGTGTTCCTGATATCCTGCTCTGTGGAAGCAATCTCCTGGTGGTTCCTGTGCATGGTCCATCTTCTGCTATCAGAGGTGTACAAGGACCACACAATTCTGCTGGATAGGTATGAACTAGGTCCAATTGAAGTAGCAGATCATAACAATTGGCTGGCAGTCGTGGGACCTCTGTGAAATACAGCAGGATGACAACCTACAAACCCATGACAGTGCCCAAGCTAAAGGAAGTCTTCAGGACCAGGGGCTTTGACCGGATTGCTGCTATAACCAAGGCAGATATGATTGAGGAGCTGTGGTGGATGATGAGCTCCACCAAGTGGAAAAGGGGCTGGATGGGGGTGATGTTACATTACCGGTCACCCCAGCCCCAGTGCCTGCCCCTAGGCTGTCTGCAGCAGAGGAGGATGAGGCGTTCAGGAGATTTCAGAGATGGAAAGCAGCCATGCCAGATATTACTACAGAGCAGTTGATGGCCCTCAGGGCAGAGATCAGTAAGGAGGTGGATGTGGAATGGAGGGGGCCACCTGTTTATCCTGCCCCAGTACCTGCTGAGAGGCAAAGCACCCTCACTTCCCAGCTGAATGTTGCCTACAGCAGCTTTAAGCATTTTTTCTGAGGACAAAGGAGATAAAGATGGATTTTTACAAGATTTTGAGTAGTAATGCGATCTCCATCAGGTCCCTGAGGAGAAGTGGATCAAGCTGTTAGTTAGTAAGCTCAGTGGGAGAGCCAGTGAGGCATTTCGAGCTATGCCCAGGGAGCAAGCCAGAGAATATGAACAGATCCGACAAGTATTGCTGGCCAGGTATGCAATTACCCCTGAAGCCTACATGAAATTTCTGTGCTGTGACCAGGGGCCCAGGGGACACCTATGCAAAGGTGATGTGCCACATGAGACATGCCTGCCACAGCTGGTGGAAGGCAAAAGGAGTTACTACTGTGGAGGAGGCCCTGGATGTGATATTGATAGACAAATTGTTTTTTATGCTTCCAGATCAATTGTGGGCTTGGGTACAGTACCAGCAACCCACCACTGGGGAGATGGTTGCTAAATTGGCTGACTACTTTGTTTACACTAGGGGTGAGGAGGGTGCCCGGAGCTTCACGACTGCTTCCACAAATTTGGGACCCCCAGTGCCTGTCCCTGTGGCTACTCACCCTATAGTGACCTGCCCTCCCCCTATTACCTTTCAGGGAAACTCCCAGCTGAGGGGAAACCCTGTGGTGTCCCCTTGATCTCCTGGGGTAGTTGACACCTGTCCAGTGATTCGCAGCACAAGAGGGGAGTGTTATGGGTGCCACCAACCTGGACACAGAAGGAGACATTGTCCTAACATGCCCCAGAGGGCAGTGAGTACAGCTGCTAGATCTGTGCATTATATAGGAGAGTGGGACCTGGCTGCAGGTCACTCCAGTGCAGCTCAGTTAGGGCCAGAAGTAGAATACATCTACACCAACATCCATGCCATCCAGTAGGACCATGAGGACATCAGGGGACCTCACTTTCAGACCATTTGGGTGCAAGGGTGCAAAGTCTCTGGGTTTAGGGATACCGGAGCTGTGATTACTGTGGTCCACACAGACTTAGTACCCCATACTGCGCTGCTGCCCAGATGTGGGTCATAGTGGCTGGAGAAGAGAAATTGTCCATCCCAGTTTCCCAATTGCATCTGGATTGGGGCACTGGGAAGGGGATCAGTAAGGTGGGTGTGATGAAAGGACTACCTGCAGATGTGCTGTTGGGAAATTATTTGGGGTCCATGGAGAGTCGATATGTGCATCCCATAAACCGAGCACAAGCCGCGCGAGCAGCATTGGCCACAACAGAATCAAGGGATCAGATGGAAGGTCAGGAGTCTGAAGTAAGTCTATTGCCCGCTGGGGAATTAGGGGTCAGTTGGGCCAGTTTGGAGGAAGTAAAGTTAGAACTTAGACAGGATGGGACCTTTACTGGTGCTTGACAGAGGGCTAAGCAGCAGGTGAAGGGTCCTGAGGAGGATAGATATGTGTGGGACAAGGAGTTATTGTATAGGGTCCCAGCAGACACAGCAGAAGGGAGGGAAAAGGAGCCCAGTAGACAGATGGTAATACCTCAGAAATATAGGGGGAAATTGTTAGCTCTAGCCCATGAGGTTCCATTAGCTGGCCATTTAGGGATTAATTAAACTCACCACCGTCTAACCAGGGTGTTTTATTGGCCTGGGGTAAACCGAGACATTTCTAATTATTGTAATTATTGTAATGCCTGTGAAAGGTATGGATGGCCTGGGAAGGGGAAGTGAGTTCCTCTTAAATCCCTGCCAGTAATAGATACCTCATTTCAGAAAGTAGCTATAGATACTGTGGGACCATTCACCCATACTAGCAAAATTAACAAACAGTTTATTCTTACCATAGTAGACTATGCTACACGTTACCCTGAGGGTGTCCCCTTATCCAAAATTTCAACTCTTAAAATAGCAAAGGCCCTTATGGGGGTATTTTCCAAAACTGAGTTTCCTAAGGAAATATTATCAGATAGAGGCGCTCAGTTCATGGCCAGCGTACCCAGGCATGGGCATTGTGTGGCATTAAGCACCTGACATCCTTCCCATACCATCCCCAAACCAATGGGCTCTGTGAGCGGTTTAAATTCCCTTCGAAGAGACAGCGAGGGAGAAGTCTGCATTTATTACTCCTTTTGGGCTTTACCAATTTAAGGTAATGCCTTTTGGAATGAAGAATGCCCCTTCCACCTTTCAAAGATTAGTAGAGAGATTGTTACAGAGTCACCAGGGATTTGCCCAGGCATACTTGGATGATATAGCCATCTATAGTCACACATGAGAGGAGCACCTACAACATATTCAGGCTATTATGGGAACTGTGAGGAAAGCTAAGCTCACTATTCGACCCTGATAAGTGTCAGTGGGCCAGATCAGAGGTGCAGTATCTGGGTCACTGGGTGGGCAGTGGGCAGTTCAGACCCGAACCAGCCAAGATACAGGCGATAGCTGCTTGGCCCATTCCTCAAACTAAAAAGCAGGTGATGGCTTTTCTAGGCACCATTGGGTATTATCGTAAATACAGTGGTACCGCCAAGACCCTCACCGACCTGACAAAGAAGAAGATGCCTAGTATGGTAGACTGGACCCCTGCTTGCAATGAAGAGTTTCAAGCCCTCAATGATGCTCTAACTTATTCACCAGTGCCGGCTTCTCCGGATTATACAAGGCCTTTTGTAGTACAGACAGATACTTCTACTTTGGTTGTGGGCATCCCATAGCCTACCTCATCTGAAAATGATTGCCTAGAGAGGTAGCATATGTTACAGTGGAGAAAGAATGCTTGGCTATGGTGTGGGCTTTGAAAAAAACTACAACACTATCTGTATGGCAGGGAGTTTACAGTGGTCACCGATCAAAATGCCCTGTGTTGGCTGTCTAGGGTGGCTGGAGACAACAGTCGCCTGTTAAGATAGAGCCTAGCTCTGCAAATGTAAAATTTTGCTGTGCAGCATCGCAGTATGATTACACTGTTATACTGTGTGTATCTTGGTTTATGCTCTGCATAACATATTAGCTATTCTGCATGCTATTGCATCAGCAACACCCAAGACCGTAGTCTAATAGATAATCCTTTTACAGCATTTCCCAGTAAGTAGGAACAGGATATGTTTGAACTAGGTTCTTACCAAGCCCAATTTAAGTAGCAGATCATAACAAGATGCTATGGGAGGGGTACTGTTATGGAAAAATGTGTTGTTGAGGGGAGCTGTTATGGGAAGGGGTCTTTGAAAGGGGAGGGGAACTGTTATGGGAAGAGGGGCTACTGAGTGAGTTGGTAAAAGGAGCAGCACAAAAACATTTTTACAACCCCCCTTGGTAAGGGGGGGGGTGCACATTGTTTTTTTGCACCAGGGCCCTCAATTCTCTAGCTCCACCACTGATCAAATTGCTTTTCTTTTATTTCTACTTTTCTGAACATAGCTGTGCATGGTAGAATCTAAAACTACTTGTTTTAAATGTTGTCACTGTCCTGTAGTCCATTCAAAATCTTAGACTCTTTTTTGTGTGGTTTTACTTGTATAATAAACCATACTTCATTCACAAAGAGAAATATCTATTTTATATACAATTATTTCACTGTTGAAAGTATTAAATCTAGTATAGCTTCCTTGCAAGTAGGCGCCTTAACAAATCTGGTAAGTGATGCCGCTTGCAAAGAATGTAGAATATACTTACTCCTTTCTGATTCATCAGTAGGAAACTTCTAGTCAACATCTGGCAGATTAAAATCTCCCAATATTACTACCCATCCCTCATTGCCATTTTTGTTTTTCTTCCACATTAACCACAGAACAAATTATGACACTTTTTTTTCTATACAGACCCCATAAATCTCCATCTAACCCCATCACTTATGGGGTTCTATACAGACCCCCATATGCCTCTATTTACCCCATCAGTCACATAATGGTCAAAAAAGACACTCATAGGACAATTAGAACCCTAAAATTAACCCATAAGTGCCATGAGGGTCCCCCAGGACCCTCATGACACTAAGTACAAACAGTACACTACACCACACTAGCTCCCCTCAATAAACTTCTAAATCTAAACAAACCACCCTCTACCCTAACCTATTAACCCCAACCTACCTAACACCTACCCTAACCTATTAACACCTACACTACCTATCTAACCCCCTATTAAATCCCCCACCCCACTAATTACAAAAAATAAAAAAAAGTCATAGAAAATAGAAAAAGCAGTCACAGAAAATAGAAATAAAAACATCATACAACCGCCACTACAGAAAATAAAAAGAGCTCATTACAGAAAAAAATTAAAGAACATTACAAAAAATAAATACGCCCCACCACTACACAAAATAAAAAAGAATTACGCACCTGAAAAAAAAATGCTCAAATATACTTCACATTACAGTACATCAATAAATACAGTACAAATATACCCCTACCTACAATAAATTACCCCCTAACTACAACACATTACTCCCTAACTACAACACATTAACCCCTATCTGCAATACATTACCCCCTAACTACAACACATTACTCCCTATTAGTGATGTCGCAAACCTAAAATTTTCCGTTCGCGGACTGCGAACGCGAACCGCCGCAAATGTTCGCGAACCAGCGAACATCGGCGAACCGCCATAGACTTCAATGGGCAGGCGAATTTTAAAACCCACAGGGACTCTTTCTGGCCACAATAGTGATGGGAAAGTTGTTTCAACGGGACTAACACCTGGACTGTGGCATGCCGGCGGGGGATCCATGGCAAAACTCCCATGGAAAATTACATAGTTGATGCAGAGTCTGGTTTTAAGCCATAAAGGGCATAAATTACCTAACATTCCTAAATTGTTTGGAATAACGTGCTTTAAAACATCAGGTATGATGTTGTATCGATCAGGTAGTGTAAGGCCTGGATTTTTAGAACCAGGAGATGGAAAAAGATGCTTTGTTGGTCGTATCACTTCAATTTTGGGGCACGGCACGTGCAATCAAAGGTGCCACCAGATAGGAGTGGCGTGTTTGTAAGTACTACTCTTATCAGTTTAATACTTGTTACTTCACCTATCAGGGGGCGTGTATAAGGCCTGGATTTTTAGAACCAGGAGATGGAAAAAGATGCTTTGTTGGTCGTATCACTTCAATTTTGGGGCACGGCACGTGCAATCAAAGGTGCCACCAGATAGGAGTGACGTGTTTGTAAGTACTACTCTTATCAGTTTAATACTTGTTACGTTACCTATCAGGGGGCGTGTATAAGGCCTGGATTTTTAGAACCAGGAGATGGAAAAAGATGCTTTGTTGGTCGTATCACTTCAATTTTGGGGCACGGCACGTGCAGTCAATGGTGCCACCAGATAGGAGTGACGTGTTTGTAAGTACTACTCTTATCAGTTTAATACTTGTTACGTTACCTATCAGGGGGCGTGTATAAGGCCTGGATTTTTAGAACCAGGAGATGGAAAAAGATACTTGGTTGGTCATATCACTTCAAATTTGGGGCACGGCACGTGCAATCAAAGGTGCCACCAGATAGGAGTGGCGTGTTTGTAAGTACTACTCTTATCAGTTTAATACTTGTTCCGTCCCCTATCAGGGGGCGTGTATAAGGCCTGGATTTTTAGAACCAGGAGATGGAAAAAGATGCTTTGTTGGTCGTATCACTTCAATTTTGGGGCACGGCACGTGCAATCAAAGGTGCCACCAGATAGGAGTGACGTGTTTGTAAGTACTACTCTTATCAGTTTAATACTTGTTACGTTACCTATCAGGGGGCGTGTATATGGCCTGGATTTTTAGAACCAGGAGATGGAAAAAGATGCTTTGTTGGTCGTATCACTTCAGTTTTGGGGCACGGCACGTGCAGTCAATGGTGCCACCAGATAGGAGTGACGTGTTTGTAAGTACTACTCTTATCAGTTTAATACTTGTTACGTTACCTATCAGGGGGCGTGTATAAGGCCTGGATTTTTAGAACCAGGAGATGGAAAAAGATACTTGGTTGGTCATATCACTTCAAATTTGGGGCACGGCACGTGCAATCAAAGGTGCCACCAGATAGGAGTGGCGTGTTTGTAAGTACTTCTCTTATCAGTTTAATACTTGTTCCGTCCCCTATCAGGGGGCGTGTATAAGGCCTGGATTTTTAGAACCAGGAGATGGAAAAAGATGCTTTGTTGGTCGTATCACTTCAATTTTGGGGCACGGCACGTGCAGTCAAAGGTGCCACCAGATAGGAGTGACGTGTTTGTAAGTACTACTCTTATCAGTTTAATACTTGCTACGTTACCTATCAGGGGGCGTGTATAAGGCCTGGATTTTTAGAACCAGGAGATGGAAAAATATGCTTTGTTGGTCGTATCACTTCAATTTTGGGGCACGGCACGTGCAGTCAAAGGTGCCACCAGATAGGAGTGACGTGTTTGTAAGTACTACTCTTATCAATGTAATACTTGTTGCGTTACCTATCAGGGGGCGTGCATAAGGCCTGGATTTTTAGAACCAGGAGATGGAAAAAGATGCTTTGTTGGTCGTATCACTTCAATTTTGGGGCACTTTGTGACATTAGCTTCTTACGCTCAAACATGTCCTTTACAGGCACCTGACAATGGGCAGATGAGCAGGAACTGCTCAAGGCGAGAGACGGAGTGGTGGATGGTTGAGAGGGGGCAAGGAGGACAGCAGTGGTTGATGTGGCTTATGATGCTGCTCCAGGAGGAGGATGGTGGCTTTGAGTTTGTGTGCTGCTTGTACTCATGTGTTGGTCTGGAGTCACCCAAACATTAGGTCTCAACCCTTTAGAGGATATGGGAACCAGGCTACTCTAGACCTCATTCATCATTACAGGTTTTGACAGATCGGTACTATGCGTCCAAGTTACTGTGACAACAGATATGAGTGGCACTGTGCACTTGCAGAAGTTGGTAGAGTAGACGCTGTAGGTCTGACACACATGCTTGCAGACAACTAACTGCTATGCAATCTATTACAGTAGAATTTTTTTTTTGTTTTAAATGTACACTACTGTTACACCAGATATGAGTGGTGTACTACTCCTATCAGTTTAATCCCTGTTATGTGCCTTTTTTTTGGGTTTGGTTGTTGAAGCCACAGTGCAGCACCAGAGGCCAGAAAAATGAGGCATGTACACATGCCTGAAAAATTAGGTATTGTTGATCTTGCAGCGAGCAGATAAGAAGGTAGGCCTGATTCAACGCCCCATCCCTGCATATCCACACTCAGAGATTGAGGGGGCGATCCTTACAAGGCCACGGGCAGGAGATATAAAGGGGGGGCATCCCAAATAAGCACACAAGCGGGGACAAAGGTAGTGAAGGGGACATAGAGGCCCATGGACTGACGGTCACCATCTTGGCAGGAAGAGGGCCCAGCAATTAAGCCTAACTGACCCAGCACAGGCAGCTACTTGAGTCAAACGCTATACAATTACACCTTAATAAAGCTGAAACATGCAGCAGCAGGGATTCTAAACGGCCACACAGGGACAAGGAGGCTAACAGCCCCCACAGTCTCTGCACCACTCTTTTTATCAGATAACCCAAGGGGCTAACCAGGGACCTTGCCCACAAAAAAAAAGCAGAATTTTATTGGAGGAATTATTAGTGTCTTTACCCCCCAAGAGAGGACATAATATACGGTATCTTTAGACTACCTGATGGCCAAACCTCCTTTAGCCCCAATGCTATCCAAGAAACATTTCAAAACTACGATCAGACCATATATTCATCCCAATCCCGCTGCAGCGGATCTGACATAGAGTCCTTCCTACTACAGCAAGAAGTCCACAAAATACCTGTACCTCTATTGGACAGCTTGAACCTAGACATATCCCAAGAGGAAGTTAAATCTACAATCCAAGATCTTAAATTTGGCAAGTCCCCAGGGCCAGACGGTTTTACTCATCTGTACTATAAGAAATTTGAGCCCTTGCTTTCCCCTGCACCTAACATCTTTGTTTAACTCTATACTAAATGGAGAACCTATGCCCCCTTAATTGAATCAGGCCGACCTCATAGTCTTTCCAAAAGAGGGGAGGGACCCGAATCTCAAACTGTATTACAAGGCAGTACAGCTGGCTTTCATTCCTCTGGCGCATTCTCCAAAACACATCAGCCACTCTGGGTATTTATGGAAAATGTAAGCATGTCACCTTATACATGGGATACATTAATATGGATTCCAGGCCTGTATACTTTTTTGAGAAACTTGAAAAACCCATTGATTAAGCACTCATTAAAAATATGGACGGAGATGAACTGGACACAAAAACTGGACACTCGGGTATCAGATCTTACCCCTATCGTACCCAATCCCCACTTTCAGATAAATCTTCCGGAAAGCTCTCTCAGTTGGTGGAAGTCTCAGAACCTACTAAGGGTTGGTCCATGGTGGCATGACGACAAAATAATGACCTTTGAGTGGGTGAGAGATAGATACAATTTACCCCTGGCTGAACACTATAATTTTAGCAGGATACATCATTTTATATATACGATAAGTGGTAGGGGAACCCCCCAAAGAAACACCTGGCTACTCAAAAAAATTAGGGATTCCCCCTTTCAGCCTGGTATTATTAGCCTCATGTATGAACTATTTAATGAAAACTCATGGGCAAACAAACCAGACTATACCAAAGCCTGGGAGAGGGATTTGGGCACCGAGTTGGCAGATAGCACATGGGATAAAAGTTGGCAAGGCTTAAGTAGGGGATCTTTAAATTATAGTCTGCTTGAGACTTCAATAAAGGTCCTACACAGGACATATATTACTCCTTTTAAGCTAATAAATGGGATCCAAAACAGAGGCAGCTCATGTTTTAGGAACAGTGGTAATGAGGCTACATTTATTCATGTCTGGTGGGAGTGTTCGGCAGTCATAAGATTATGGGAAGAAACATGCTTACTAGCTTCTAAAATGTTTAAGATTGACCTAATAAAATATTTTTTGAAAGAAAAAATACACATAGCTAGTAGTTGCAAAACCCCAAATTAAAACTTTCAGGAATTAATAAAAAAAATCAACTATTTACTGCTCAACGAGAAATTTAATTATGTAGTCTTGGATAGAATCACCCAGTTCCAGACAATTTGGGATCCCTGGATAACATCCCCATTTAGTGCCCCCCTAATATAATAAAACATTTGTTAATGGTTGAAGCGACTCTGGGTGACGGACCGGAGTGGGGGAGCCCTGGAGGAGACCCTTCAGAAGCAACCGGCGGCAAAATCATCCGAGGAAAGGAGAGGTCGCCTACTGAAGCCTGCCCTAGGGTAACCCAAGGGCGAGTGAGCAGGTTAGATATTGTAAATAATAAGCTACTGCTGGAGTGATGATAGATAATAGGACTTTACTATTGTTTTACCATGTCTTAGGTTTCTCTTAAAAATTGCAATCCCAGTAAAAAAAAAGGCGTGTTTTTTCCTTTGTTTTTAGGTTACAAGTTTGATAACCTTTATTTTTATATGTAAGTAATCTGAATTCATATAACAAAAAAAAAAAAGAAAAGAGGCCTAGCCACCTAATTTTAACAAAATGTCTTCATTGTAAATATGTATTTTTGCACAACTGTTGTGTTATGCAAGACTGTTCAATATGCTTTCTTTTCCATTACATGCCGTACGGCTTCTGGCATAAAAATTGAAATTCAAAAATTAGATATTGTTGCAGCCGCTGCTGTTGCAGAGGCCAGAAAAATTGACCTTTGTTCCCCAGGCAGAAAGTGCCATAAAACATTGCCTCTTCTTGAACCCTAGTTGGTGGCGGATAATTCACGCAAGTCATCCGGCATTCACAGATAACATACAGCAGCGTGGGGACCATTTATAGCCGAATGCAGCTCATCTCATCAGGCCTTTTTCAGTCAAATGTATCGCCCAGTGTCAGTCCCTTCGGGATCCATCCCTCATTCATCTTTATAAAGGTGAGGCAATCTAGACCTTTTTGCCCTAGGCGACTTCTCTTCTCGGTGACAAAACCTCCTGCTGCACTGAAGGTCCTTTCTGACAGGACACTTGAAGCGGGGCAGGCCAGAAGTTCAATTGCAAATTGGGATAGCTCAGGCCACAGGTCTAGCCTGCATACCCAGTAGTCAAGGGGTTCATCGCTCCTCAGAGTGTCGATATCTGCAGTTAAGGCGAGGTAGTCTGCTACCTGTCGGTCAAGTCGTTCTCTGAGGGTGGATCCCGAAGGGCTGATGCGATGCGTAGGACTGAAAAAGGTCTGCATGTCCTCCATCAACAACACGTCTTTTAAACGTCCTGTCCTTGCCGGCGTGGTCGTGGGAGGTGGATTACTTTCACCTCTTCCCCTGTTATATTGCCCTTGTGCTGTGACATCACCCTTATATGCTGTGTAAAGCATACTTGTTAATTTGTTTTGGACCTGCTGCATCCTTTCTGACTTGCGGTAATTTGGTAACAAATCAGGCACTTTCTGCTTATACCGGGGGTCTAGTAGAGTGCACACCCAGTACAGGTCGTTCCCCTTCAGCCTTTTTATATGAGGGTCCTGCGACAGGCACAACAGCATGAAAGACCCCATTTGCACAAGGTTGGATGCCGAGCTAGTCATGTCCCGTTCCTCGTCCTCAGTGATCTCGCTGAAGATATGTTCTTCCCCCCAGCCACGTACAACACCACGGGTACCAGATAGGTGACAACAAGCACCCTGGGATGCCTGTTGTGATTGTTCTTCCTCCTCCCCCTCAAAGCTACATTCCTCCTCTGACTCCTCTTCCTCACAATCCTCTTCCAGTGTTGCCGCAGGTCCAGCAAGCGATGCTGATAAGGCTGTTTCTGGTGGTGATGGTGACCACAACTCTTCCTCGTCACGCTCATCTACGGCCTGATCCAGCACTCTTCGCAGGGCACGCTCCAGGAATAAAACAAATGGTATGATGTCGCTGATGGTGCCTTTGGTGCGACTGACAAGGTTTGTCACCTCCTCAAAAGGACGCATGAGCCTACAGGCATTGCGCATGAGCGTCCAGTAACGTGGCAAAAAAATCCCCAGCTCCGCAGAGGCTGTCCTAGCACCCCGGTCATACAAATACTCGTTAACGGCTTTTTCTTGTTGGAGCAGGCGGTCGAACATTAGGAGTGTTGAATTCCAACGTGTGGGGCTGTCACAAATCAAGCGCCGCACTGGCATGTTGTTTCGCCGCTTGATATCTGAAAAGTGCGCCATGGCCGTGTAGGAACGCCTGAAATGGCCACACACCTTTCTGGCCTGCTTCAGGACGTCCTGTAAGCCTGGATACTTATGGACAAAGCGTTGTACGATCAGATTACACACATGTGCCATGCACGGCACATGCGTCAACTTGCCCAAATTCAATGCCGCCAACAAACCACTTTGCCAATCTCTAGTTGGTGCGGAGTCAGCCATTGATCCACCTGTGCATTCAGGGCGGACAGGAGTGCTGGTCCGGTGTGACTCTCTGCTTTGAGGCAAGTCAACCCCAAGACGGCATGACACTGCCGTATCCGGGATGTGGAATAGTATATGGGGAGCTGGGGGGTGCCGTTGATGTGGAGCAAGACGCAGCAGCAGAAGAGGACTCAGCTGAGGAGGTTATGGAAGAGGATGGAGTAGGAGGAGTAGAGGAGGTGGCAGCAGGCCTGCCTGCAAGTCGTGGCGGTGTCACCAACTCCTCTGCAGAGCCACGCATTCCATGCTTGGCAGGCATCAGCAGGTTTGCCCAATGCACAGTGTAGGTGATATACCTGCCCTGACCATGCTTTGCAGACCAGGTATCAGTGGTCAGATGGACCCTTGCCCCAACACTGTGTGCCAGAGATGCCATTACTTCCTTTTGCACAATTGAGTACAGGTTGGGGATCGCCTTTTGGGCAAAGAAATTTCGGCCGGGTACCTTCCACTGCGGTATCCCAATCGCTAAAAACATTTTGAACGCCTCAGACCCCACCAGCTTGTATGGTAAAAGCTGGCGGGCCAAGAGTTCAGACAAGCCAGCTGTCAGACGCCGGGCAAGGGGGTGACTTTGTGGCATTGGCTTCTTACGCTCAAACATGCCCTTGACAGACACCTGACTGTGAGGAGATGAGCAGGAACAGCAAGAGGCGAGAGACGGAGTGGTGGAGAGTTGAGAGGGGGCAAGGAGGACAGCAGTGGTTGATGTGGATGAAGATGCTGGACCAGGAGGAGGATGGCGGCTTTGAGTTTGTGTGCTGCTTGTACTCATGTGTTGATCCCATTGGCGTTTGTGATGTGACATCATGTGCCTTCGCAAAGCAGTTGTACCTAGGTGGGTGTTGGACTTCCCACGACTCAGTTTCTTTTGGCACAGGTTGCAAATGGCATCGCTGTTGTCAGAGGCAGACACACAAAAAAAATGCCACACTGCTGAGCTCGGCGGTGACGGCATTCTGTTGGTGGCAACAGCATGCGTTGATTGGCGTGCTGTCTGGCTGACCCCGGGTGCTGATGCATGCTGTCTGACTGTGCCACTAGCTCATTGCGATGACCTCCCTCTACTTCCAACTCATCTCCTCCTCCTCTCTGTCTCCCCATCTGAACTTTCCCCCTGTTCTTCTTCTCTTCTAGCAGGCACCCACGTGACATCCACGGACGCATCGTCATCATCATCACCCGCCTCACTTGTATATGACAACTGAACAAAGGAAGCAGCAGCGGGTACATCATCATCATCATCACATCGTACGTACATGTGTGTAATGCTGCCTGACTAAGACATATCCCTGTTATCTACATTCTCTGGCAATAATGGTTGCGCATCACTCATTTCTTCAAACTGATGTGTAAATAACTCTTCTGACTGATCAATTGAATTGGCTGTGGTACTAGTGTTGGTGGTGGCGGCAGGCGGGTGAGTGGTAACTTGAGAGGTGCCCGAAGCTAAGCTGGAGGAGGATGGTGCGTCAATGTTCCAAGCGGAAGGTGTAGAAGATTGGGTGTCCTGTGTTAGCCAGTCAACTACGTCCTCTGAACTTTTCAAGTTCAGGGTAACTGGCCTCTGAACACTGGGCATTATTGTAGGGCCAAAGGGAATCACAGCACCACGACCGCGACGGCCTCTGTGGGGTTTCCTGCCTCTGCCTGTCATTTTTTTTTGAAATGTGGACTGTTGGTACCCCAACTAGACTGGATTGGTTGAACTTGGCACAGTGTATTTTAAAATTATGAGAAAACATTTTCTGTAAACTAAATAAAAATCATATTAGGAGGTTGAAAGAAAAAGAAACCGTATGGGGGGATACCGAGCAGAGCACACCATCTACAGCCCACTGGGAGACAAACTCATCCATTCCCCCAGTAGACAAAGCCAGGTGGTACTCTGCCCGGATACGGGAGCGCACCAGCACCCGGAACATGGCCTCAGGTGACAAGGGAACCCCCCCTATCAAACACTGCTTCCTGGACTTATATATAGCCAACTTGGCTAATGCCAGGAGCAGGTTGACGAGGAGGTCCCTGGCCTTATTGCCCCGGGACACTGGGCGCCCAAAAATAAAAATGTGAGGGGAGAAATGCAGCCAGAACTGCAGGAGGAGGCCCCTCAAGAGTGACAAGAGGGGCTGCAGTCTGGCGCAACTAAAATAAACATGATACACGGACTCTCCCTTGCCACAGAATGGACAAGTGGAGGGAGAGTCCGTGAATTTAGCTAAGTACTCTCCCGTGCTCAGTGCACCATGGAGCACTCTCCAACTCAAGTCCCCGGTGGGTCGTGGAACTAAATCAGAATAAAGTTCCCTCCACCGGGGCCTCTTGCCCTCGTCAGCTGGTAGGACCCGCCTCCAGATGGTATCGGGACGGGTCACGAGGGCAAGGAAGTGCACTGTATGGAGCACGAGAGAATATAAGCTCTTCCTCGGCATGCCGCGAAAGCAGGCCGAGGGTATGTCCCTCAACCTCGAGAGGTTGGGGACAGGAGGAGCCTGAGGGGAAACACGGGGCTTGTGTCCAATGCAAACAGCCGGAGAAGGGGTGTTGAAAGGTGCATGTGGCACTCCGGCCTGCAAAGCCCCGCGAAGGAAGGTGCGCGAGTCGGGGGAGATGGCATCTCTAATCTCCTGGAGCAAGCGCCCTGAGACTTTGGGCGTCACATATCCCAAACGGAGCGCAAGCTCCTGGGGTGACACCCAATCAGAACGCCCGTATTCCAGGAGATCCCCGACTCGGGTCATCCGTGCATGACTAAGGCGGCGGATGATACTGGGGGACTGTAACATTGGAGCCCCCACTGCTGCATTAAATAGCAGGGGCTCTGTGAATATTTCATCCCCCAAAGGCACGCCCTGCCTGGTCACGGAGACCATGCTCCAGGCCTTGAGGGTTTCCTGGTAGTATGCCGGCAACACAGAGAGGTCTCTCCCAAACCCCTCGGGCCTGATCAGAAATAATTGCCGGTCATACCCCAGGTTGCGCAACTGGCGATAAAAGCTGGATGCCAGTGCGCACCACTGCGGAGAGGGATCTGCATATAGGTATCTCTGCAGGTACTGAAGGCGGAAGGTGGACAACTGGGAGCACACACAAACTACTCCCTGTCCACCCTCCACCAAAGGCAGACTTGCCACCCCTGCAGAGACCCAATGCCTTCCCATCCAGAGGAAATCTAACAAATTCCTCTGGATATTGTTGACAAACTCGGGGGTCGGACTCAGACAAATCAGCCGGTGCCAGATCTGAGAAGCCACCATCTGATTCACCACTAGAGTCCGCCCCCTAAGGGAAAGCATTTTTGCTAGACCCCTCCATCGTCCCAGACGAGAGAGGACACTGCCCTCTAACTCCCTCCAGTTGTCTGGGACGGAAGCGTCCGCAGCGGACAGGTAGACCCCCAGATATTTAATGACATCTGCCTCCCACGTGATGTCACGAAACGTGGGAGGCAAAGAGTCCACCTGTAAATTACCCTCTAAAAGGCCTGTGCATTTGGACCAGTTGATCTGAGCGGAGGAGGCAGCTGAATATACCTCCTGGCACTGTTTTGCCAGCTCAAGATCAACTGGATCCTGGGCCACGAGGAGCACATCGTCAGCATAAGCTGAAAGGACAATCCGCATGTCTGGATCTTTTAGCACCAGCCCTGTGAGCCTTTTCCTCAGTAGGCAGAGGAAAGGCTCAATGGCCAGTGCATATAACTGTCCAGACAAGGGACATCCTTGACGCACCCCTCGTCCAAATACCAAAGGTGCTGTTAGGGACCAATTGATTTTAAGTAAACACTCTGCAGAGGCGTACAGCGTTCTTATAAAGCCCACAAACTGTGGGCCAAAGCCGTACGCTTGCAGAGTGGCTATGAGGTAACCATGGTCCACCCTGTCAAACGCCTTCTCTTGATCTAAAGAGAGAAAGGCGAGTGACAGACCAGTCCTGCGAGAATAATGCAATAGATCCCGGACCAGAAAGATACTATCAAAGATAGTCCGGCCCGGGATCGCATAGGACTGGTCAGGGTGAACCAATTCTGCCAGCACAGACCCAAGTCTAAGCGAGATGGCTTTAGCTACAATCTTGTAGTCCGTGCTGAGCAGAGAGACCGGTCGCCAGTTCTTAATAAGCCGGAGATCCCCCTTTTTGGGCAGCAGGGCAAGTACTGCCCTGCGACAAGACAGGGGCATCTCCCCGATGTCCAGGGCTTCCCCAAGGACCAGATGGAAATCAGGTCCCAGAGTCTCCCAGAAAAATTGGAAAAACTCTACAGTCAGTCCGTCCAGTCCTGGAGACTTTTCACAGGACATGGCACGGAGGGCTTCAGAGAGCTCTTGAAAAGATAGTGGTATATCAAGCCGCTCTCTTACACCCTCACTGACTGTGGGGAGCCCCTCCCATAGCACCCTGCAGGCGTCTGGAGAAATGGGATCCGGAGAGTAAAGATCTTTATAAAAGTTCCGGGCTCTATCCTGGATACTCTCCGGATCTGTAAGGGGGGCACCGTCTTCATCTAGAAGACAGGTGATGTGCCTACTGTTACCCCCCTTTTTCTCCAGTGAGTAGAAGAGGCGCGAGCCGCGGTCTAGATCTTTGAGAAAACCTAAGCGGCTGCGCACGTATGCCCCCTTGGCCTGGTGTCGTTCCAGGTCACAGAGGACACCCTTCCTCTCTACATACTCGCTCTGCAGGGATTGGTCCCTACAAGTGAACAGCCTCTGCTCCAGATGGAGTACCTCCCCCCGGAGTGACTCCAACTCAGCTTCGCGCTGCCCACTCGCACCCTTGGTATATTCCTGACACAGAAGTCGCAAATGAACCTTGCCCACGTCCCACCACAGTTTTAACGTGGCAAAGTCCCCCTTGCAACCCCTCCAGTCCGTCCAAAACTCCCGGATCAATGTCACGAGCCCCTGGTCCTTCAACAAAGCATTGTTGAAGTGCCAATAGGCGGCTCGTGGCGCTGTTGGCGTTAGCGCCACTGTCACAGACACACAGTTGTGGTCTGTGAACGGAGCCAGCCTAATGGCACAAGAACCGACTCGTGACATATAGTGACTAGATATATATAGTCTGTCGATCCGGGAGTGGGACACCAGACCGGCTCTCACCCTGACGTAGGTGAAACCGTCTGATGCCCCTGGGTTCTGCTCTCGCCAGATGTCCTCCAGGGAGAAGCGGGCGATGATCTCCCGCAGGGCTGACGCAGAAGGCGGGTACGGCTCTGGACTATTCCGGTCCAGAGCGTCGAGGGTGCAGTTGAAATCACCCCCGAGTACCAAACACTCATCTGCGTCAACCGTCTCCAAAAACTGGGACAGTCTGGCGAGGAACCTCACTCTCTCGAGCCCTCCAGCAGGGGCATATATATTAACTAGGTTAATGATGCTACCCTGCTCTCGGACCCGGAGGTGGATTAGACGGCCTGGGATAACAGCTTTCACAAGCAGCAGCTCTGGCTGAAAAGACTCTGAGAACAGGGTCACCACTCCACATGACGCCGATGTGAAGTGGCTGAAGAAGACCCTGCCTCTCCACTCCAGTTGCCACGAGGCCTCAGCCTCTGGAGTGGTGTGAGTTTCCTGCAGGAAGCTCACAGAGTACCCTCCCTGATATAAATAGGAGAGTACCTGGAACCTGCGGAAACTGTCTTGACAGCCATTGGTATTTAGCGTGCTGATGTGCAAAGCCATTACTGCGTGTCAGGAATTGTGCGTTCCTCAGACCCTTGAGACTGCTGATAGGACACGCACATTTTATAGAATTTCCGGACGCGGAGATGCTCCGCAGTCCCAGAATTCTTGGCCCTAGTGCTGACCACTAGATATTGCTGGAGAGAGTGGAGAATAAACGACATATTCTTCCACCTCTCCAAGGCCAGCCGCACCTTCCTTTTCTTTTGTCCATGAAGGGTGCTCTCAAGGAATAGATCTATTTCCTTGACAGGGATAACCCACCCAGAATCTGATGTTCCTTCTAGTGGGTCACCCCTGGGCTCCTCTTGGCTGAGGGCTTTTACTCCATCCTCCCCGGCTGGAGTCAGTTTCCTCAGCTTTATTCTCAGGGACCCCCTCTTAGATGATACAGAAGGAGTCCCTTTAGCACCCTTCAAGGTAAATAATGGACCCTTGGATTGCTGCTGCACCCCTGTAGCTTCAGGAGTGCATTCAGGGGTAGCTGGCTGGACAGCAGTGGCTGGCATGGCTTCCTTAATGGAAGCCTTGGAGGCTTTATATGCCTCCTCTGCCAGTTCCACCGCTGCTTGCTCAGCTTGGATGGCACCGATGTTAGGGTCAGTGGACGGCTGAGGAGGGTAGACAGGCTCTCCCATGATGTTAACAGGAAAACCTGTTTTATCACCCTCCCCCATTTCCACTTCCCCTTGTGCCACATCCCCCCTGACAGACAAATCCATGGGGTCCTGAATGGGGGTCATGCCTATATTCCCCCCCTCCAGTAGTGACTCGGCCTGGGGCTCTAACAAAGCCCGAGGTACGTCACTAGAGAGTGACACTGGAGGAGGAGACTGACTGGTGCCCTTGAAGCTCAGCACCTCAGGGACACTGACTACCCATTCAGCAGGGGCTTTGTTGGGTCCCCCCTCAAAGGCCAGAGGCAGAACCTGATCTTTCTTGTCCACCCCTGCCTCACTTGGGAGACCCTCTTGCCCCTGCTTTTCCTCCAGACCCTTTTCCACATTAACCCCTATAGGGTCTGGAGAGAGAGATGTGTGGTCTGGCACCGGCTGGCTGAGCTTAATAACTGGGCCAGACAATGTCACCGGATGAGGAGGAGATGTTTTGTTCCTCTTCTTGCTTTTAGAGGGAGGTGCTCCACTATAGAGCACTTCCCACTTATCAGCAACCTCCCTGTTGGTTTTATGCTTCCTCTTCCTGGGGACGTCTCTCCTGGAAGAGGAGCTGCCACTAGCTGCCTCCCCTGCAGAGGGCTTATTATCCCTCTGCTTACACTGTGCCCCCACACTAACTGATGTAATTATGGTGGGGGCAGATTGGGACTTGGGAGATGCAGCTGTGACACTGGGAGGACCGGTGACATTCTTCCCCTTTTTCCCCGTGTCTGCAGTCTTGCTGGAGACCACAGACACAGATGGCTTTTTTGGGGAAGAAGGGGGTTTGGAGGCCGTGGTGGTGGCTTGAGGAACGGCCTCCTTGCCTGAGCTTTGTGGGGGGGCTATGACCCTTGAGGTCCCCGCTGTTATGGGCTCAGCGGGGATGGGTGCCGTACTGACGGAGGTGCCATTTGCTGGGGCTGGGGCATGATGCTTTACATTAGGACAATTCCTACGTGTATGCCCCAACCCTTTGCAATGATAGCACTGCACCTCCGTAGTGCTGTAAAAAATCCTGTACAGCACCCCCTCAAATGGAACCCCAAAAGACCCCTCTATGTTTTCTGCGCCCTGAGGCAGGCACATTTGTACCTGCCTCTTGAAAGAGAGCACATGACGAAGTGCTCTCTCTCTGCACCCTAGGGGAATTTTTATAAATGGTGTTTTTACTTCCCCTAGGGTTAGCAGGTGGGGGCGCAGGAGGGAGTCTGGTAGGAAGGGGGGCACATTAGAGAGTGTTACTTTTGTGCCCAACCCTTCCAGGGGTTCTATTGGGACATATAATCCCCCCGCTGTGATGCCTCTCTGTATAAGAATGTGTGCAGCAGCCAGAGTACGGGTAAAAAAAAAACTGCTTTCCCGTACATTTTGCTGGCTGCTACTATAACAGAGGGGCTGATGACATTAGCTGCAGCACGCAGATAGATATCAATGCTGTAGACCCCAGACATCTGACATTTAACCCCATGCTTCCTGGTGATCTGCCCCTCAGCCCCAGCGGTGGTATTACTGGGGCCAGCAGAAACCACCTGTGACCAGGTATTAGCCACAGGGGTAGGTCTGCTGGCAGAACCACCAGGAGCTGGGGCTGCCTTATCTGCCTGGGGCCTATGCTGTGCAGTGCTGCAGCTAGGATTTTCAGGGGCCATTATTCCCCCTTTTGACCCCTGAGGCTTCTTAATGGTCTTATCCCTCATGTTTAGACCCTTTTTTTTTTTTAGTTTATTTGTTTTATTTATTTTTATTTTTTGTTTTATGATTTTCTACTGTTTTCTTTTTTTTTAAAATATAAAAGTGTGAAAAAGAAACAAAAAGACAAAAACTAAGGGAGACAAAAACTAAGGGAGAGAGAGAGATGATGTTTGGCAGTGGAAGGGTTAATGGCCTGTTGCAAGGTGTTACTAAATGCAACAACACAGAGAACACAGAGGCTTTTTAACCCCTCTGTGTCTCTGTGTCAGATGTTAAAAAAAAGCCTTAACAACAAAAAATCTAATTGTTTTCCCCCCCACTGCCTACAAAGATGTTACTTGTCTTCTCTCCCCCAAAACATAAAACCCAACACCAAACAAACAAAACTTCAACAAAACCTAATAAACTTTTTAAAAGAAAAAAAGTCAAAGTAACAAAGCTCCAGGAGTGAAGGTGTAGTGCTAAGGGAGGGGTGTGGCAAAGTATCCAGGAGACAGCTCACTCTCCTGGGATAGAGAGTTGAGCCTGACCCCCAGAAAACTAAAACTTAAATTAAACTAAGAAAAAAAACACAAAAACTCCCAAAAATGAACAACACCGTGCACAAAGTGCTTATTAACAAAAAGGTGTTAAATAAAACTTGTATTTGAGGGACTAAGACCCTAAAAAGCCTTTTGTTTGGAGCTCAAGCATGCACACAACATGCTCTCTTGCACAGTACTTGTAAGCAGGACACACACTATGGGTAGCGGTCAAGCAAATGAATTTTGATTGACGGTTATGCAAATGCACTTAGATTTAAGAAAATAAAAGTTTGGGTTTTTTAAATGTGGACTGTTGGTACCCCAACTAGACTGGATTGGTTGAACTTGGCACAGTGTATTTTGACATTATGAGAAACATGATCTGTAAACTAAATAAAAATCATTTTAGGAGGTTAAGAGAAAAAGAAACCGAATGGGGGGATACCGAGCAGAGCACACCATCTACAGCCCACTGGGAGACAAACTCATCCATTCCCCCAGTGGACAAAGCCAGGTGGTACTCTGCCCGGATACGGGAGCGCACCAGCACCCGGAACATGGCCTCAGGTAACAAGGGAACCCCCCCTATCAAACACTGCTTCCTGGACTTATATATAGCCAATTTGGCTAATGCCAGGAGCAGGTTGACGAGGAGGTCCCTGGCCTTATTGCCCCGGGACACTGGGCGCCCAAAAATAAAAATGTGAGGGGAAAAATGCAGCCAGAACTGCAGGAGGAGGCCCCTCAAGAGTGACAAGAGGGGCTGCAGTCTGGCGCAACTAAAATAAATATTATACACGGACTCTCCCTTGCCACAGAATGGACAAGTGGAGGGAGAGTCCGTGAATTTAGCTAAGTACTCTCCCGTGCTCAGTGCACCATGGAGCACTCTCCAACTCAAGTCCCCGGTGAGTCGTGGAACTAAATCAGAATAAAGTTCCCTCCACCGGGGCCTCTTGCCCTCGTCAGCTGGTAGGACCCGCCTCCAGATGGTATCGGGACGGGTCACGAGGGCAAGGAAGTGCACTGTATGGAGCACAAGAGAATATAAGCTCTTCCTCGGCATGCCGCGAAAGCATGCCGAGGGTATGTCCCTCAACTTCGAGAGGTTGGGGACAGGAGGAGCCTGAGGGGAAACACGGGGCTTGTGTCCAATGCAAACAGCCGGAGCAGGGGTGATGAAAGGTGCATGTGGCACTCCGGCCTGCAAAGCCCCGCGAAGGAAGGTGCGCGAGTCGGGGGAGATGGCATCCCTAATCTCCTGGAGCAAGCGCCCTGAGACTTTGGGCGTCACATATCCCAAACGGAGTGCAAGCTCCTGGGGTGACACCCAATCAGAATGCCCGTATTCCAGGAGATCCCCAACTCGGGTCATCCGTGCATGACTAAGGCGGCGGATGATACTGGGGGACTGTAACATTGGAGCCCCCACTGCTGGATTAAATAGCAGGGGCTCCGTGAATATTTCATTCCCCAAAGGCACGCCCTGCCTGGTCACGGAGACCATGCTCCAGGCCTTGAGGGTTTCCTGGTAGTATGCCGGCAACACAGAGAGGTCTCTCCCAAACCCCTCGGGCCTGATCAGAAATAATTGCCGGTCATACCCCAGGTTGCGCAACTGGGGATAAAAGCTGGATGCCAGTGCGCACCACTGTGGAGAGGGATCTGCATATAGGTATCTCTGCAGGTACTGAAGGCGGAAGGTGGACAACTGGGAGCACACACAAACTACTCCCTGTCCACCCTCCACCAAAGGCAGACTTGCCACCCCTGCAGAGACCCAATGCCTTCCCATCCAGAGGAAATCTAACAAATTCCTCTGGATATTGGTGACAAACTCGGGGGTCGGACTCAGACAAATCAGCCGGTGCCAGATCTGAGAAGCCACCAGCTGATTCACCACTAGAGTCCTCCCCCTAAGGGAAAGCATTTTTGCGAGACCCCTCCATCGTCCCAGACGAGAGAGGACACTGCCCTCTAACTCCCTCCAGTTGTCTGGGACGGAAGCGACAGGTAGACCCCCAGATATTTAATGACATCAGCCTCCCACGTGATGTCACGAAACATGGGAGGCAAAGAGTCTACCTGTAAATTACCCTCTAAAAGGCCTGTGCATTTGGACTAGTTGATCTGAGCAGAGGAGGCAGCTGAATATACCTCCTGGCACTGTTTTGCCAGCTCAAGATCAACTGGGTCCTGGGCCACGAGGAGCCCATCGTCAGCATAATCTGAAAGGACAATCCGCATGTCTGGATCTTTTGGCACCAGCCCTGTGAGCCTTTCCCTCAGTAGGCAGAGCAAAGGCTCGATGGCCAGTGCATATAACTGTCCAGACAAGGGACATCCTTGACGCACCCCTCGTCCAAATACCAAAGGTGCTGTTAGGGACCAATTGATTTTAAGTAAACACTCTGCAGAGGCGTACAGCGTTCTTATAAAGCCCACAAACTGTGGGCCAAAGCCGTACGCTTGCAGAGTGGCTATGAGGTAACCATGGTCCACCCTGTCAAACGCCTTCTCTTGATCTAAAGAGAGAAAGGTGAGTGACAGACCAGTCCTGCGAGAATAATGCAATAGATCCCGGACCAGAAAGATACTATCAAAGAAAGTCCGGCCCGGGATCACTGGTCAGGGTGAACCAATTCTGCCAGCACAGACCCAAGTCTAAGCGAGATGGCTTTAGCTACAATCTTGTAGTCTGTGCTGAGCAGAGAGACCGGTCGCCAGTTCTTAGTAAGCCGGAGATCCCCCTTTTTGGGCAGCAGGGCAAGTACTGCCCTGCGACAAGACAGGGGCATCTCCCAAGGACCAGATGGAAATCAGGTCCCAGAGTCTCCCAGAAAAATTGGAAAAACTCTATAGTCAGTCCGTCCAGTCCTCGAGACTTCTCACAGGACATGGCACGGAGGCCTTCAGAGAGCTCTTGAAAAGATAGTGGTATATCAAGCCGCTCTCTTACACCCTCACTGACTGTGGGGAGCCCCTCCCATAGCACACTGCAGGCATCTGGAGAAATGGGATCCGGAGAGTAAAGATCTTTATAAAAGTTCCGAGCTCTGTCCCAGATACTCTCCGGATCTGTAAGGGGGGCACCGTCTTCATCTAGAAGACAGGTGATGTGCCTACTGTTACCCCCCTTTTTCTCCAGTGAGTAGAAGAGGCGCGAGCCGCGGTCTAGATCTTTGAGAAAACCTAAGCAGCTGCACACGTATGCCCCCTTGGCCTGGTGTCATTCCAGGTCACAGAGGACACCCTTCTTCTCTACACACTCGCTCTGCAGGGATTGGTCCCCACAAGTGAACAGCCTCTGCTCCAGATGGAGTACCTCCCCCCGGAGTGACTCCAACTCAGCTTCGCGCTGCCCACTCGCACCCTTGGTATATTCCTGACACAGAAGTCGCAAATAAACCTTGCCCACGTCCCACCACAGTTTTAACGTGGCAAAGTCCCCCTTGTAACCCCTCCAGTCCGTCCAAAACTCCCAGATCAATGTCACGAGCCCCTGGTCCTTCAACAAAGCATTGTTGAAGTGCCAATAGGTGGCTCCTGGCGCTGTTGGCGTTAGCGCCACCGTCACAGACACACAGTTGTGGTCTGTGAACGTAGCCAGCCTAATGGCACAAGAACCGACTCGTGACATATAGTGACTAGATATATATAGTCTGTCGATCCGGGAGTGGGACACCAGACCGGCTCTCACCCTGACGTAGGTGAAACCGTCTGATGCCCCTGGGTTCTGCTCTCGCCAAATGTCCTCCAGGGAGAAGCGGGCGATGATCTCCCGCAGGGCTGACGCAGAAGGCGGGTACGGCTCTGGACTACTCCGGTCCAGAGCGTCGAGGGTGCAGTTGAAATCACCCCCGAGTACCAAACACTCATCTGCGTCAACCGTCTCCAAAAACTGGGACAGTCTGGCGAGGAACCTCACTCTCTCAGGCCCTCCAGCAGGGGCATATATATTAACTAGGTTAATGATGCTACCCTGCTCTCGGACCCGGAGGTGGATTAGACGGCCTGGGATAACAGCTTTCACAAGCAGCAGCTCTGGCTGAAAAGACTCTGAGAACAGGGTCACCACTCCACATGACGCCGATGTGAAGCTGCTGAAGAAGACCCTGCCTCTCCACTACAGTTGCCACGAGGCCTCAGCCTCTGGAGTGGTGTGAGTTTCCTGCAGGAAGCTCACAGAGTACCCTCCCTGATATAAATAGGAGAGTACCTGGATCCTGCGGAAACTGTCTTGACAGCCATTGGTATTTAGCGTGTTGATGTGCAAAGCCATTACTGCGTGTCAGGAATTGTGCGTTCCTCAGACCCTTGAGACTGCTGATAGGACACGCACATTTTATAGAATTTCCGGACACGGAGATGCTCCGCAGTCCCAGAATTCTTGGCCCTAGTGCTGACCACTAGATATTGCTGGAGAGAGTGGAGAATAAACGACATATTCTTCCACCTCTCCAAGGCCAGCCGCACCTTCCTTTTCTTTTGTCTATGAAGGGTGCTCTCAAGGAATAGATCTATTTCCTTGACAGGGATAACCCACCCAGAATCTGTTGTTCCTTCTAGTGGGTCACCCCTGGGCTCCTCTTGGCTGAGGGCTTTTACTCCATCCTCCCCGGCTGGAGTCAGTTTCCTCAGCTTTATTCTCAGGGACCCCCTCTTAAATGATACAGAAGGAGTCCCTGTAGCACCCTTTAAGGTAAATAATGGACCCTTGGATTGCTGCTGCACCCCTGTAGCTTCAGGAGTGCATTCAGGGGTAGCTGGCTGGACAGCAGTGGCTGGCATGGCTTCCTTAATGGAAGCCTTGGAGGCTTTATATGCCTCCTCTGCCAGTTCCACCGCTGCTTGCTCAGCTTGGATGGCACTGATGTTAGGGTCAGTGGACGGCTGAGGAGGGTAGACAGGCTCTCCCATGATGTTAACAGGAAAACCTGTTTTATCACCCTCCCCCATTTCCACTTCCCCTTGTGCCACATCCCCCCTGACAGACAAATCCATGGGGTCCTGAATGGGGGTCATGCCTATATTCCCCCCCTCCAGTAGTGACTCGGCCTGGGGCTCTAACAAAGCCCGAGGTACGTCACTAGAGAGTGACACTGGAGGAGGAGACTGACTGGTGCCCTTGAAGCTCAGCACCTCAGGGACACTGACTACCCATTCAGCAGGGGCGTTGTTGGGACCCCCTTCAAAGGCCAGAGGCAGAACCTGATCTTTCTTGTCTACCCCTGCCTCACTTGGGAGACCCTCTTGCCCCTGCTTTTCCTCCAGACCCTTTTCCACATTAACCCCTATAGGGTCTGGAGAGAGAGATGTGTGGTCTGGCACCGGCTGGCTGAGCTTAATAACCGGGCCAGACAATGTCACCGGATGAGGAGGAGATGTTTTGTTCCTCTTCTTGCTTTTAGAGGGAGGTGCTCCACTATAGAGCACTTCCCACTTATCAGCAACCTCCCTGTTGGTTTTATGCTTCCTCTTCCTGGGGACGTCACTCCTGGAAGAGGAGCTGCCACTAGCTGCCTCCCCTGCAGAGGGCTTATTATTCCTCTGCTTACACTGTGCCCCCACACTAACTGATGTAATTATGGTGGGGGCAGATTGGGACTTGGGAGATGCAGCTGTGACACTGGGAGGACCGGTGACATTCTTCCCCTTTTTCCCCGTGTCTGCAGTCTTGCTGGAGACCACAGACACAGATGGCTTTTTTGGGGAGAAGGGGGTTTGGAGGCCGTGGTGGTGGCTTGAGGAACGGCCTCCTTGCCTGAGCTCTGTGGGGGGGCTATGACCCTTGAGGTCCCCGCTGTTATGGGCTCAGCGGGGATGGGTGCTGTACTGACGGAGGTGCCATTTGCTGGGGCTGGGGCATGATGCTTTACATTAGGACAATTCCTACGTGTATGCCCCAACCCCTTGCAATGATAGCACTGCACCTCCGTAGTGCTGTAAAAAATCCTGTAGAGCACCCTATCACGACCCACTCTCTGGCTGGGGTCTGCTGACTTGATTTGGGTTACTCTGGACCTTGGAGTAGCTTTGAGTACAGGAGCATCATGTCTCAGCCCTTGGTTTAGACTGAGCAATATTGACAGTAAGTCTGACGAATCTTACTGCAAGCATATGTCCCCGGGTAAATAATACATCTACACACCACGTCTTGATGAAAATTATGAACCACGTTTTATTTTGGAACCACATATTTAAAACATTTCACACACGCACAGTGGAGGGAGTGGCTACTCTTAGTCAAACCCTCATTCCCCTCTGGCCATTCTCACAGAAGTAATTTGTGGGAACTTATTAGTCTCCTCCCCCAGTGCCTCCCCCAGGCGTGGCTACTAATTCATTTGGTGGCTGGCTCTCAAGGGAGAAACATCCTTTATTAGCTCTTGAACTATGCCCCTGGGCTTGTGGTTGGGAAACCCCATACTATACCATTGTCCTGCAGTGCCTGGCAGTCTGGCCAATCTATTTGTTTAGGTTTTATCCTTTGTTTACACTAAGGACCATATGGCCAACTCCTGACTGAGAGTTTATACAATGGGGGAGGGTTGACTAATTAAAACATAGCTTTCACTCCACAATACAATATACAATATAACACTAACATATTTATCCCCCATAACACAATCCTTTTGTTCTTCCACATGGCAACAGCATGTGTAAGATAATCCAGCCCAAAATGGCCACTGCTGCCAGTCACAAAATGGCCCCAGCATAGTTCACACCAAATCCAATATGGCCCCTGGGTGATTCATGACAACACCTCCCCAAGCGTGGCAGGAAACATCTCTGATTTTTCCAGCTACGCTGATAGTCATGAATGTGCTGGTTTAGCCCTCTGTATGCTATGCCAGTTCTTGTCTGTCCCAAGGTGCAGAGTAAAAACCTCCCCCAGCCCTTGGCCTTGCTCCCACTGTATAGAGCAAATTGCTCTTCCCATTCACACCCACCCAAATAGTCCAGGGTACCTCCCCAATAATCTGGTATCCCAGAGTACAACAGGTGGGCCACAGTTTCTGTCCCATAGCAACTCTGTTCCCCCCCAGCTGGGCTGGCATCTCTAAAACAGTCTCTGGGCCTATGGGATCGCAAAGGGACTGCTCCTCTTGGCTTTCTTCCTCTGGTCCAGCTGTTTCCGTTGCTGCTTGGGGAGCTACGCTGCTCCCACCCAAGCTGTGCTTACACTCCTCTGACTTGGCTGGGGGGCTATGCTGCTCCCATCCAGCTGAAGTGCCGAACTCCTCCATTGCCCGGGGTTGAGCAACTTTATCCCAGTCCTTTCTGTTGAACTGGGTCTTTGGAGTGGTGTCTGTTCCAGTGGGCCCCTGGACAATGGTTATCCAGGGTATCTCCCCACTTGGTACACCCTCTTTCATGGTGCCACTCTGCACCCATAATGCTTTTGCCAAAGCTGGCATGCTTGCTTCCCCCGGCCTGGCTCTTTGTGCCCCTGGCACACTCTTGCTGTGTGAGGTCAGGTTCCCTGTAGCCAGAAACCAATTCCTTTCCCTCCCCACAGTCTCTTAAACAACCCTCCTGGGCTCTGTGCTTCACTAGCACTTCTGGGAACAACTCCCCTGGGGTGTCAGGGTACAGACAGTGGTTATCTGATGCAGGCTGGGGAATCTCATCATTCCCACCCAGCCTGGCCTCTAAGGCTCCCTTCCCACCGTCCATCACATAATAATCCAGAGCCTCTGGCTCCATTAACAGTTCTGGCCAACACACTTTGCCTAGAACTTCTGAGGGCAGACTTAACTTATCTGGCCCTAGCTTGTGAGCAGTTCCCACTTCCTCTGGGATTAAATCTCTTGGGGTATCAGGGGGCAGACATGGATTATCTGACCCCACCCAGGGAACATTCCACTGGGTCTCTGGCTCTTGGGGCTGGTGACTAGGCCCTGACACAGTTACTGCATGTTCTAGGGGCAAACATTTTCCATCCCCAGGAGTTGGCAAAGGAACAGTGTTTACCCCTTCCCACTCCTCACTTTGTTTACAGTCTAGAAATGCCTCTCCCCAGTTCCAGTGAGCATACTCACTCTGGTACATACCGTCTGAGTTGTAAGGGTCTGGTGAGCCATCCTCCCATCCGGATGGGCCAAAATACTTCTTGGGTATCGCATCCCACAATTGAACATATTCAGCCTCCAGTTGCTGGCTCTTGCCGAACCAGGGGTTCTAGCAAAGGAGCCTCCGGGAACCATGGTTCCAGTCCCAGACCCCGGCAGCGTTCAACAAACAAGTTATTATGTCTCCTTGCAGTTCCCATGCCACATTCCGGATCACCATTCAGAATCTCCTCAACCCCATATTGTAGATCCAAACGAAAATAGAGATCCTTTCTCCGGCCACTAAAGGACTCTACCCTGGCAAGATACTGTTCCTCCAAGTCCATCTCTTTCTCTACCAGTTCCTCCAACCAGCTTGCCAGCTCATGGCCATGCCATAATTGCAGGAATGCCATCCATTGATTTAGCAGGACCCTTCCTCTGTAGTCCTCTTGGATAAATCCGTCAATGCTTTCTTTATCATCCTGGGACTGTTTAAAATTCTGATTTGCCAGTTTGACTCTTACTGGCATCTCTGCAGGGTTGACCCCAAGCCTTTGCTGAGCTTGGACACTCACCCCTGTACGTTCTTCCTGTATTTGCTGCTTTATTAGGTTCAGTCCTTTAATTGCCTCTTCCAGAGTTATCTCCCCGGGGCAAAACTCCCTGGCTATACTGAACCTGCGTCTTGCCTCCTTGGAAATGTCCTCATACTGCTGCTCCATTTTCTGGTCCTTCTCAGAGTACCCCACCACTGTGCCACCAATTATCACGACCCACTCTCTGGCTGGGGTCTGCTGACTTGATTTGGGTTACTCTGGACCTTGGAGTAGCTTTGAGTACAGGAGCATCATGTCTCAGCCCTTGGTTTAGACTGAGCAATATTGACAGTAAGTCTGACGAATCTTACTGCAAGCATATGTCCCCGGGTAAATAATACATCTACACACCACGTCTTGATGAAAATTATGAACCACGTTTTATTTTGGAACCACATATTTAAAACATTTCACACACACACAGTGGAGGGAGTGGCTACTCTTAGTCAAACCCTCATTCCCCTCTGGCCATTCTCACAGAAGTAATTTGTGGGAACTTATTAGTCTCCTCCCCCAGTGCCTCCCCCAGGCGTGGCTACTAATTCATTTGGTGGCTGGCTCTCAAGGGAGAAACATCCTTTATTAGCTCTTGAACTATGCCCCTGGGCTTGTGGTTGGGAAACCCCATACTATACCATTGTCCTGCAGTGCCTGGCAGTCTGGCCAATCTATTTGTTTAGGTTTTATCCTTTGTTTACACTAAGGACCATATGGCCAACTCCTGACTGAGAGTTTATACAATGGGGGAGGGTTGACTAATTAAAACATAGCTATAAATCCACAATACAATATACAATATAACACTAACATATTATCCACCCATAACACAATCCTTTTGTTCTTCCACATGGCAACAGCATGTGTAAGATAATCCAGCCCAAAATGGCCACTGCTGCCAGTCACAAAATGGCCCCAGCATAGTTCACACCAAATCCAATATGGCCCCTGTGTGATTCATGACACACCCCCTCAAATGGAACCCCAAAAGACCCCTCTATGTTTTCTGCTCCCTGAGGCAGGCACATTTGTACCTGCCTCTTGAAAGAGAGCACATGACGAAGTGCTCTCTCTCTGCACCCCAGGGGAATTTTAATAAATGGTGTTTTTACTTCCCCTAGGGTTAGCAGGTGGGGGCGCAGGAGGAAGTCTGGTAGGAAGGGGGGCACATTAGAGAGTGTTACTTTTGTGCCCAACCCTTCCAGGGGTTCTATTGGGACATATAATCCCCCCACTGTGATGCCTCTCTGTATAAGAATGTGAGCAGCAGCCAGAGTACGGGTAAAAAAAACTGCTTTCCCGTACATTTTGCTGGCTGCTACTATAACAGAGGGGCTGATGACATTAGTTGCAGCACGCAGATAGATATCAATGCTGTAGACCCCAGACATCTGACATTTAACCCCATGCTTCCTGGTGATCTGCCCCTCAGCCCCAGCGGTGGTATTACTGGGGCCAGCAGAAACCACCTGTGACCAGGTATTAGCCACAGGGGTAGGTCTGCTGACAGAACCACCAGGAGCTGGGGCTGCCTTATCTGCCTGGGGCCTATGCTGTGCAGTGCTGCAGCTAGGATTTTCAGGGGCCATTATTCCCCCTTTTGACCCCTGAGGCTTCTTAATGGTCTTATCCCTCATGTTTAGACCCTTTTTTTTTTAGTTTATTTGTTTTATTTATTTTTATTTTTTGTTTTATGATTTTCTATTGTTTTCTTTTTTTAAATATAAAAGTGTGAAAAAGAAACAAAAAGACAAAACTAAGGGAGAGAGAGAGATGATGTTTGGCAGTGGAAGGGTTAATGGCCTGTTGCAAGGTGTTGCTTATTGCAACAACACAGAGAACACAGAGGCTTTTTAACCCCTCTGTGTCTTTGTTTTCCCCCCACTGCCTACAAAGATGTTACTTGTATTCTCTCCCCCCAAAACATAAAACCCAACACCAAACAAACAAAACTTTAACAAAACCTGAAAAACCAGTAGTGCAGGTGAAGTGCTAAGGGAGGGGTGTGGCAAAGTATCCAGGAGACAGCTCACTCTCCTGGGATAGAGAGCTGAGCCTGACTCCAAGAAAACTAAAACTTAAATTAAACTAAGAAAAATACACAAAAACTCCCAAAAATGAACAACACCGTGCACCAAGTGCTTATAAACAGAAAGGTGTTAAAATAAAACTTGTATTTGAGGAACTAATACCCTAAAAAGCATTTTGTTTAGAGCTCAAGCATGCACACAACATGCTCTCTGGCACAGTACTTGTAAGCAGGACACACACTATGGGTAGCGGTCAAGCAAATGAACTTTGATTGACGGTTATGCAAATGCACTAAGATTTAAGAAAATAAAAGTTTGGGTTTTTTAAATGTGGACTGTTGGTACCCCAACTAGACTGGATTGGTTGAACTTGGCACAGTACTTGTAAGCAGGACACACACTATGGGTAGCGGTCAAGCAAATGAACTTTGATTGACGGTTATGCAAATGCACTTAGATTTAAGAAAATAAAAGTTTGGGTTTTTTAAATGTGGACTGTTGGTACCCCAACTAGACTGGATTGGTTGAAATTGGCACAGTACTTGTAAGCAGGACACACACTATGGGTAGCGGTCAAGCAAATGAACTTTGATTGATGGTTATGCAAATGCACTTAGATTTAAGAAAATAAAAGTTTGGTTTTTTTAAAAGTAGACAACTAGTAAACAATATTATATTGTATGCGTTGTGCACACACAGTATAAGCTGTGAGCCTGACACACACACTTACAAGCAGGGGCTAGCAGGGAGACAGGCAAATGAAGTTAGATTACACAGAAAAAAACGGGAAAAAAATGATGTTATAGCCCTAAAAAGGGCTTTTTGGGGTGCTGTGTTTACAGCAGAGATCTGATGAGTCCTTCAGCACTGCACTGGACACTGAATAAACTTGCCTAGCTTTGGTTTTCCCTATTGATGCAGTATCACCTACACTCTACCTCCTCTCAGTAAGACTGCAAGTTAGTTCTGATTCCAAAATGGCTGCTGTCCATGAGGTAGAAGGGTGTGGAAGGGAGTGTATGCTGCTGATTGGCTGGAATGTGTCTGCTGACTGTGACATGCAGGGTCAAAGTTTTCTCAATGATAAAGTATTGGGGGTGGGTCGAATCTCGCATATGTTCGCTGTTCGCCGCAAATGCGAACATGCTATGTTCGCCGGGAACAATCCGCCGGCGAACTATTCGCGACATCTCTACTCCCTATCTACAATACATTACCCCCTAACTACAACACATTACCCCAATCTACAATACATTACCCCCAACTACAATACATGTACCCCTAACTACAATACATTTACCCCTATCTACAATACATTAAAAACCCTAAATCTAACTAAAATATAATAAATAAGACCACTTACCTTGCCTAGTAGCTCCTTCAGCGACGACATGGTTTCTGCCGCAGGTCGCACCCTAGGAAAAATAGAAACATGAAATCGGTACAAAATTAAATACTACATAGAAAAAATAAACATTCTAAATATTAAACTTACCTTTCCACCATTCACCCATCCTTCCTGTAGTCTTCTCTGGTTGGGCCCCTGGAATAAAAGAAACATCACATTAGTACACAAATAAACACAACATATAAAACAATAAACAGTCTAAATATAAAACTTACCTTTTCGCAATGCCCCCATCCATCTTCTCTTCTTCTCAAGGCTGGGCCCTTGAAAAAATCTGCCTCTCTAAAAAATAAAATCCAACGGAGCTCCTCTCTGGAGGATCTCCCGAACGCTAATGAGACTTCTAGCCTTCAGCCAATCAGAATGGGATACACCGCTATGGGATGATTGGATGAAGGCATCTGCACGTTCTGAGTGGCTTCAGTCTGACTGACAGTGACAACAGCCAATCAGAAGGCGCAGATGCTTGGAGCCAATCACAATGGGATACATCCCCAGGTGGTGTATTTCATTCTGATTGACTGAAGGGAATAGCGCCTTCTGATTGGCTGTCACTGTCAATCAGACTGCAGTCAATCAGAAGGCGCAGATTTGCTGAAGTCAATAGTGCCTTCTGATTGGTTTCAAAAACATTGACAGGTTCATCAGCCAATCAGGATGGGATATAGGGGTGTATCCCATTCTGATTGACTCAAACCTTGGCACCTTTTGATTGGGTGAAATTTGATTGACAGCTATTTCAACTAGTCAGAAGGTACCATTTCATTTTTTTTTACCGGAGGAATCGCTAGAAGCCTGATTAGCGTTCGGGAGCTCCTACAGGAAGGAGCACTGTTATTTTGTTTAATTTTTTTTATTTTGAGCAGCAGATTTTTTCAAAGGCCCAGCTGGAGGAGTATGGGGACATCGTGGACAGTTAAGTTTTATATTTAGAATGTTTATTGTTTTATATTTTGTGTTTATTTGTGTACTAATGGAATGTTTATTTTATTCCAGGGGCCCAACCGGAGAAGACTACAGGAAGGATGGGGACATGGTGGAAAGGTAAGTTTAATACTTAGAATGTTTATTTTTCCTATGTAGTGTTTAATTTTGTACTAATGTCATGTTTCTATTTTACCTAGGGGTGCGACCTGCGCCAGGAAACCCGTTGTCACTGAAGGGACAACTGGCCCAGGTAAGTGGTCTTATTTATTCTATTTTAGGTTAGATTTAGGATTTTAATGTATTGTAGATAGGGTTTAATATTTGTAGATAGGGGTAAATGTATTGTAGATAGGGGTACATGTATTGTAGTTAGGGGGTAATGTGTTGCAGTTATGGGGTAATGTATTGTAGATAGGGTGTAATGTGTTGTAGTTAGGGGGTAACGTGTTGTAGTTAGGGGTTATGTATTGTAGATAGAGTGTAATGTTTAGGGGGTAAGGTATTGTAGATAGGGGATAATGTATTGTAGTTAGGGGTAATATATTGTAGATAGGGGGTAATGTTTTGTAGTTAGGGGTAATGTGTTGTAGTTTGGGGGTAATTTATTGTGTTTAGCGGTATATTTGTACTGTATTTATTGATGTACTGTAATGTGATGTATATTTGTGCATATATTTTTTTTCAGGTGCGTAATTCTTTTTTTTATTTTGTGTAGTGCTAGGGTGTTTTTATTTTTTGTAATGTTCTTTTATTATTTCTGTAATGGAGCTCTTTTTTATTTTCTTTAGTAGGGTGGTTGTATGAGGTCCTTTTTAGTTTCTGTGACTGTTTTTTTTATTTTCTGTGACTTATTTTTTTTTATCGGGGTGGGGGATTTCTGCAATGGAGCTATTTATTAATTTTCTGTAGTGGGGGTTTGAGTAATGTTCTTTTTTGTAACATAATTTTTTTATTTTTGTAATTAGAGGGGTGGGGGGTTAATAGGGGGTTAGGTAGGTAGTGTAGGTGTTAACAGGTTAGGGTAGGTGTTAAGTAGGTAGGTTAATAAGTTAGGGTAGAGGAAGTTTGTTTACATTTAGTGGTTTATTGGGGGGTATAGTGTGGTGTAGTGTACTGTTTGTACTTAGTGTCATGAGAGTCCTGAAGGAACCTCATGGCACTTATGGGGTTAATTTTAGGGTTCTTATTGTCCTAAGAGGGTCTTTATAGACCATTATGGACTGATGGGGTAAAACTGAGGCTTATGGGGATCTTTATAGACTGCCATAAGTGATAGGGTTAAATAGGCTTAGATGGGGTTAAATAGACTTAGATGGGGTTAAATAGACCTAGAAGGAGTTAGATAGGCTCGATGGGGTGAAATAGGCTTATATGGGGTTAAATAGGCCTAGAAGGGGTTAGATAGGCTAGATGGGGTTAAATGGGCTTATATGGGGTTAAATAGGCTAGACAGGGTTAAGTAGACTTAGATAGGGATAGATAGGCTTAGATGGGGTTAGACGGAGGCTTACATGGGATTAAATAGACCTAGAGGGGGGTTAGATAGGCCTAAAAGGAGTTAAATGGGCTGGATGGGGTTAAATAGGCCTAGATGCGATTAGATAAGCTAGATGTGGTTAAATAGGCCTAGATGGGGTTAGATGAGCTAGATGGGGTTAAATAGGCCTAGATGGGGTTAAATAGGCCTAAAATGGGGTAAATAGGCTTATATGGGGTTAGATAGGCTTAAATGGGGTTAAATAAGATAGATGGGGTTAGATGGGCTTAGATGGAGTCAAATAGGATAGATGTGGTTAGATAAGCTTAGATGGGTTACATAGGCACAGTTAGGGTTAAAGGGGGACAGCTGGAGTTGATAGGGTTTAGTTAGAGTCAATGGGGTATGGTTAGGGTTAATAGTGTAGTGCTTAGACTTTGTGTCATGAGGGTCCTGGAGGACCCTCATGGCACTTGCAGGGTTAACCTAGAGGTTAATAGTGTCCTATAGAGGTCTATATAGACCCCTATTGGACTGAGGGTGTTAATTTTAGTCTCATGGACTCTATATTGACCCCCATGAGTGATGGGGTTAATTATAAGTGCCGGGGGTACTTATTGTACCCCCGCGGCAGGAGTTAATGGTTTACTTATCGAGGGTCCTTTAAGGACCTTTAAGATCCTTTCAGTACCCGCGCGGTGGGAATCTTGAATTTCTAATGCAGCGGGGGTCCTGATCGCAACTCAATATTCAAGCCCGGTGGACTTGTGGCCACAAATGACAGCATTGGCTAGCGGTGATGTGCCAGATAGTACATGTAATCCTCATGTCCCCCATTGTGTTCCCCATCATTTTCAGTGCATTACAGTGCTTTCTTGAATTTATATTTAACTTTTTAGTTTGGCCGGCTTTGAAGCCTGATCTGTGGGCTAAGGTTAATGCTTGATTTATTCTCTCATTTCTCCTCTATCATTCATTTCTGTATGGTTTCCCTCTTTCTCCTAATTAGTCTGTTAAAAATTTCCTCCATGGATCTCATTAACTCTGATCTCCACCATCTCCTTGCCTCCCCTGTTTCTCACGTAATCCATTGCAGTGACCCCATAATCCCTCAGATTAATCATATATGCTTCTAAAAATATGCTCATATACCAAATTCTGCAGTAAAGCTACGGATTTACTTGCTCATGTTTACACACTTGGATTACTGCAACTCACTCCTCAGTGACCTACCAGTCCATGTATTCATAAAATTTTGAAAATGTTACAAAATACAAATTAATGTTAAAATTAAAGAATAAAATAACACAAACACAACAATGCTTAAATATTACTGTTTAACATCCCTTGAGTTAACATAAAATGTGCATAAATCATATAGCTGTGTTATTCCCAAAGTATAAATAGCAAAGAATACTGAAGACTGAAGAAAAATAGCTTCATAAAATCATAGAACTCAAATAATTTTTTTTGGCATGTATTTAATATTTTATTTTTCTTTGTACTTAACCCCTGTATTGCACTAAGAATATGGCCCCTATGCTAATTGAGGTTAATGCAATTTATCCGATTATAGATTTTCTTCCTTACATTACACGTTTATGTTAATCTTTTCACTCACAATATTACAGAACTCAGCCCACATCTGTAAATCCTGTCTTTTCCTGCAAGAGATTTCAATGTAGGAAGTATGTGTGCACTCAGTATATTACACTGTATCAAGCTTTATGGATAAGAAACAGCTCTATGAACCAGTAGAAAATTAAAATGTCATGATTATTATAATGAGTGAGAACAAGCGCCGTAACTGCCAGAAGAAACCAGATATATATTTATATATGTATATAAATACATTTTCTTATTTTTTTATTAAACAATACAACATTTGCAATACAAAAATACATCTGTAGAACACAATTACTCCAGCTAATATATCCTATTCAGAGTAAAATCAAATATAAAACATCCAAACACACAAGATTCCAATTACAGATACTATTATTTCAAGTTATCTAATCTAATGCAAGTAACTTGTTTATGGAACTACACAAAGATACGGGTGTATACCTTATTGCTTATTATTGCTTGATATTCCTTACATTTAAGTACTTTCCCCATTTAAACCAATTAAATAGCCTGGGACTGTTAGACGGGAGCAAAGTCTTTGGACTCCTCATTATTTCTCATTTGTAATCTTTTTCGTTTTTCAACTCAATCCATAAAGGGACTTTTTGTTTATTCCAATACTTGCCCAACACCGACTTGGGGACTAGTAAAATATGGAAAATCATCAATGTATCCTCCTTTGGTAGATAATCAAGGTTCATAAGGAACAATACCACTAAAGAAGTGCACATGATAGGTTTACCTAACATATTAGTTAATTCAGAACAAACTGTATGTCATGAACAGAAGGGCCCACTGGACTGTTTGGGGTTCATCACTTATTATATGTGTGGTTAGAAAGTACTAACAACTTGCTTAACAGTCATATCTGGGGTACACAAGTGGTTAAATAATTCGAAATAATTTTTATGGCCCTTCAATTGGCCACGTTTGAAGGCTCTGACTTTATTCATGAAGGGGGAAGCTAGTTTTATGGCTCTGTAAGAGGAGAGAAAATGTGTAATGAGAAGAAAGCCATGTGGGTGATGGGGGTAGCAAGCTATTTGCCTAGGAGGATGGGCTAGAACTGGGGGAAGGTCTTTGGTGTTTTGTGTCATCTTTCTGTTTTTTTTATATATATCTGTTACAATAAAGAAGTGGCCAGTCTGACTTTGGACACACTAAAGAAAAGGTTGTGTCAGAGACTGCTTGTACTAATCAAAAGTACATGGTGTGTGATTGTTAGATCCTAAGAAAAGGGGTCTGAGGTGCATGTCTCTGCAGTAATGATGCTGTCATCTGAAGTGTCTGCTGGTGGCAACTCCACCAAAGATGTACAGCTGAGCCTTCCTGACCACAGCCTTTCCAACATAAGTTATCCATATAGGAATATTTTTTTTTTTCATTTTTGCCGGGGTCATATGCCATTATTGGGGGTCATAGGTCATTATTGCTATTATATAAGTCATTGACATAAAGAACTCCTTTATTTTTTAACATTTTTATTATTGATCGATTTTCTTGTATCATTATAGTTTCAATTAGAGCAGCTAAGGAAGGGAATCATACTAGGCCTTTTTTATCTCTAATCCTATACCAAAGTTTAAAAGATGATCAAATAAATCTAGTCAGCCTTTTAAATATACTAAAATTATATGTAGGATGCCAAAGGATTGTCTGGATAGGGATATCTTCCAGTAACTCATTTTCTATTCCAATCCATCTAGATTTATAATAGTCCTTGTTCCAACTGATGGCTTGAACTATAGCTACAGTGGATATAAAAAGTTTACACACCCCTGTTAAAATGTCAGGTTTCTGTGCTGTAAAAAATGAGACAAAGATAAATCATTTCAGAACTTTTCCCACCTTTAATGTGACCTATAAACTGTACAACTCAATTGAAAAACAAACTGAAATCTTTTAGGTAGAGGGAAGAAAAAATATAAAAATAAAATAATATGGTTGCATAAGTATGCACACCCTTAAACTAATACTTTGTTGAAGCACCTTTTGATTTTATTACAGCACTCAGTCTTTTTGGGTATGAGTCTATCAGCATGGCACATTTTGACTTGACAAGAATTGCCCACTCTTCTTTGCAAAAACACTCCAAATCTGTCAGATTGCGAGGCCATCTCCTGTGCATAGCCCTCTTAAGATCCCCCCACAGATTTTCAATCAGATTCAGGTCTGGGCGCTGGCTGGGCCCTTCTAAAAACTTTAATCTTCTTCTGGTGAAGCCATTCCTTTGTTGATTTGGATGTATGCTTTGGGTCGTTGTCATGCTGAAAGATGAAGTTCCTCTTCATGTTCAGCTTTCTAGCAGAAGCTTGAAGGTTTTGTGCCAATATTGACTGGTATATGGAACTGTATCTTAACTAAGGCCCTAGTTCCAGCTGAAGAAAAACAGCCCCAAAGCATGATGCTGCAACCACCATGCTTCACTGTGGGTATGGTGTTCTTTTGGTGATGTGCAGTGCGCCAAACATATCTTTTGGAATTATGGCCAAAAAGTTCAACCTTGGTTTCATCAGACCATAACACCTTTTCCCACAAGCTTTTGGGAGACTTCAAATGTGTTTTTGCAAAATGTAGCCTGGCTTGGATGTTTTTCTTCGTAAGAAAAGGTTTTTGTCTTGCTACTCTACCCCATAGCCCAGACATATGAAGAATACGGGAGATTGGTGTCACATGTACCACACATCCAGTACTTGCCAGATATTCCTGCAGCTCCTTTAATGTTGCTGTAGGCCTCTTGCTCTTGGTAGCCTCTTAGAGCAGTTTTCTTCTCGTCTTTTCATCAATTTTGGAGGGAGCTCCAGTTCTTGGTAATGTCACTGTTGTGCCATATTTTCTCCACTTGATGATGACTGTCTTCACTGTGTTCCATGGTATATCTAATGCCTTGGAAATTCTTTTGTATCCTACTCCTGACTGATACCTTTTAACAATGAGATCCCTCTGATGCTTTGGAAGCGCTCTTTGGACCATGGCTTTTGCTGTGGGATGTGACTAAGAAAATTTCAGAAAAGACCAACTAGAGCAGCTGAACTTTATTTGGGGTACACCAGAGGCACTTTAAATGATGGCAGGTGTATGCTGACTCCTATTTAACACATTTTGGAATGTGATTGCTTAATTCTGAACACAGCTACATCCCCAGTTATAAGAGGGTGTGCAGACTTATGCAACCACATTATTTTATTTTTTTATTTTTTTCTTCCCTCCACCTAAAAGATTTCAGTTTGTTTTTCAATTGAGTTGTACAGTTTATAGGTCACATTAAAGGTGGAAAAAGTTATTTTTACAGCACAGAAACCTGACATTTTAGGTAGTGTGTAGACTTTTTATATACACTGTATGTTCTCATATACATTTCTTATACACAGGGCCCTAATTTTTATTATTTTTATTTATTTAAATTGAATATATGCGACAATTGAAATTATATATTTAATATATATAATTGTTCTTATTTTGTTTATATATGATATGTATAAATGAATGTGACTTTTAAAAATTCCCTGGTGCATAACACCTAATCATGTCACAGCACTTTAACAACTGGAACACTTTTGCAAGAATCAAAAATGTGAAATCTAGAAACCCCTAACACCAAGGTAGAGTAACTTATGAGCTACGGATGCAGGTGGCTATGGTGTGTCCTACCAGACACTGTTGTGTATCTCTACAGACCTTAAGAAGCCAACAAAATGCAGTGTTTAATGTTACTAGAATCCCTTATAAAGTCCTTATATGGCAATACTAAGTTGCTAATCCTTGGACTATTGGGAATATTGGTTTCTAGATTTTCCATTTCTGATTCTTGCAAAGGGTTTCCAATTATTAAAGTGCTGTATATTATATGTATTTAGACAATGCACTAGAGCATTCGTTCCTAGTCCAAGTTGTTTCCTGATATGCATTAACCCTTTGAGTACTGAGTTGTGTGTTACCTTGATGTGAATGAAATGGATATAATAAATAAATAAAATATTGTATTTTTTAATTATAAATATGTTTATATTAGACTTGCCACAGTCACTCGTATCAGTTTTCTCGCAATGTTTTCCAGGATGGGTGATTAACAAAGCTAGGGAGATTTACTTTGCTCTTAAACATGGTGTAGTCTGTGATATAGGGGATTAACAGATAGGAATGTGTAGGTGTTTTTTGTAATAAAGCATAATAATTATACATAATTGACAACTATGGGCTCTTATCTTTTGATTCAAGCCTGTAATTTACCTCCTTAAGCCTAAACTCGTAAACCCTGCCTTTTAATGTAAGATTTCAGGGGGCGTGATCATATGATGTGACAATATTTAAGGAAGCTCATAAATTACTTCTTTGACACAGCCAATAGTAAATGAGATCGTCATTATGTCAGTAAACCATGGAAGTTAGACATAACCTGTAATTGGAAGCTAAGAATGAATCAGTGCCAATGAGTTATATTGGCCTCTTGGGCACACAATCAAGCAATCTAGCCCTCTATAAAATGCATTAGATCATCTGTTCTAGTCCATGGGGGTTTCATATATAAAACTGCATATTTGGTCCTTGTAGACTGTTGTGCAATTAATTCTAATGTCTTTCCATTTAAGTACAGTATTGTATGTTTATTTACTGCTATGGCTCTTATAAGTGTTTGAAAAATGCCTTGCGAGTCCTATTTAGATTTCGTAATATTTTTTACAGAATTTGATACTTTTTCCAACTGTGGGTTAGACGCTATTTGCGAGCTAGCGATATGGGTCTAATAGAATATTGATGTTGTGTACGTTTAATTAGTTAGCCCTTGTAATAGTTAAGCTGTGCTAAAACCAGTGAAATGCTAAGGCCAATGTTGTGGCCTTGGCTGGCCAGTAGTGATTGTGCAATTTGTTTGACCTCTCTACTATGACCTGCCCATCTTGTGTGACCCTAAATGGTTTAGCTGAAAGCTTTGTTGAGGTACACAAGGTAGCAATCCAGAAGGGGATCACTATATATACAGATTGGTTACATAGTTACATAGTTACAGTACATAGTAATTGAGGTTGAAAAAAGATGTTCAGTCCATCAAGTTTAACTTTTTAAGATCTCCTCTGATCTGCAGATTAGTTGTTAATTACTTGAATCCAGAGGAAGGAAAACAGAAAAAACCCAAGTGAAACTTAGCCAATCGTCTCAAAGGGGAAAAAAACAGTTCCTTCCTGACCCCAGATACTGGTGATCAGATTGCTCCCTGGATCAATACTCTCTGTTTTATTATCCAGGATAACCCTGAACGCCCTTTTTGATTATAAATAAATCCAGTTCACTTTTAAAGTTATCTATCGAATCCGCTGTCATGACCTCCTTTGGTAGATAATTCCACAGATTAACCACCCTTACTGTTAAGAACCCTTTTCTTTCTTAAAGGTGGAATCTTTTTACTTCTAACCTCAAAGGATGTCCTCGTGTCAGTTGGAAATCTCTTGGCACAAAAAGCTCACTTGACAAATCTTTATACTGACCCTGGATGTATTTATATAAGGTAATCATATCACCTCTTAGACACCTTTTTTTCTAGAGAAAATAACCTCATTTGGTTAGTTTTTCTTCATAACTTAGCCCCTCCATTCCCCTTATTAGTTTTGTAGCGCTTCTCTGTACCATTTCCAGCTCTAAAATGTACTTTTTATGAAGTGGTGCCCAAAATAGTACTCCATATTCTAAATGAGGGCATACTAGGGATTTGTATAGTGGCAGAATTTAATTTGCTTCCCTTGCTTCTATACCCTTCTTAATATGTGCTAATATTTTACTTGCCTTTGCAGCTGCTGCTTGGCCTTAAGTACTGTTACCTAAGTGGATGCCCACAAATACTCCCAAATCCCTTTCAATATCTGATACCCCTATATTTTCTCAATTAAGATTATAAATTGGATGGCTATTTTTCCTTCCCAGATGCATAACTTTACATTTCTTCGTATTAAATCTCATCTGCTATTTAGATGCCCATTCCTCTATTTTATGTTCCATTTAACACAACCCTTTGCTTCCTATATTTTAGCCAGCTCTCGATCTGTGAGCATAAATTTACTGCAATTCCTGTATCCCTTAGTTTGCACAATAGTCTTCCACGCGAAACTGTATCAAAAGCCTTTGCAAAATCCAAAAATACTACATCCACTGAGTTGCCTTGATCCAGGTTCCTACTGACCTCCTCATAGAAATGAATTAGATTTGTTTGACATGACCTATCCCTCATAAACTTTTGTTGACTTCTACCTATAATCCTCTATAATCCATATATTATCCCTTATTAACCCCTCTAAAAGCTTTCCCACTGCAGAAGTGAGACTCACTGGTCTATAATTCCCTGGATTTGCTCTTGCTCCCTTCTTAAATATAGGTATCACCTCTGCTTTTCGCCAGTCATCTGGTAGCGACCCAGTGTTGAGTGAATCTCGAAAAATTTAATATAATGGTTTGGCTACTACAGAACCCAGTTCCTTCAGTACCCTTGGATGTATTCCATCAGGACATGGGCTTTATTAACATTTTTTTTCAACCTCTTTTGGATTTTTTCCTGTGTTAACCAATTATTTGGTGAAGGTAGTGTAGCCCCATTATGTTGCAGTGTTCCAACTACTGGTACCTCCTTTGCATATACCGAATTAAAGAACCTATTTAGCTCATCTGCCTTTTCCTGGTCACTAATTATCAGATGGCCTGTGTCACATTGTAATGTTCCTATAGCTTATTTCCTGGCCTTTTTTCCATTAATATATTGAAAAAATATTTTAGGGTTAGCCTTACTCTCTTTTGCAACTATTTTTTCATTTTCTGTTTTAGCCAGTCTAATAGGCCTTTTGCAAGCCTTGTTTATTTCCTTGTACTCACGTTAGGCAGTCTCTGTCCCCTCTCTCTTCTAATCTAAATGAATGTCTTTTACTTTCTATCTTGATCTTTACATCATTGTTAAGCCACATTGGATGTGATTTACTCCTTTTACTTTTATTCCCACATGATACATCCTGATTTAAATGTTGTCCATGTATGTTCAATATTTTTACCCGTCAGTTCTTTGTCCCAGTCTATACGTTGTATTGATGCCCTTAGACCGTTAAAATCTGCCCTTTTAAAATTACAATTGTATTTTTTTACATCAATCTCAAATGAGACTGTGATCACTGTTTCCCAAAGGTTGCCCTATTTCAACATTTGATTCCATATTGATATTATTTGTGATAAATAAATCCAAGATAATGATCCTTGAGTGTACTCAAGAACATGCTCCTCTTAGCTGAACTGCTGGTCTCATTTATCCAGTTTATTTCAGGGTAATTAAAATCTCCCATTATTAGAACCTGCTTAGCTGCATTTCCAATCCTTAATAATATTCGCATTTCCTCGCTTTCAATTATATTTGGGGGTTAATAGCATAATCCAACTAATATTCTTTTTTAATTTGCTGCTTCGCTATTTAGCTCTACCCACAAACACTCAATATCAACCCCATTTGTTCTCCACTCTTAACACTCTCCTCTGCCCTTCCCCACCTCCCGCCCCTTCCTCTCTTACAGCTGAAGATTTTGCTAGATACTTTAATAGTAAAATTGAAAATATTCATAATGAACTCTCCTCTCAACGCGCCCATATCACACCTTCTCCTCAAAAAACAAACAGCAGTCTGCCTTCACCATTTACCAAACCTATAGCCAATATAAACTCCTTTAACCCTGTAACTGAGGATGAAGTTGCTAACCTTCTATCAGCCTCTCGTCTCACAACTTGTCCACATGATCCTATTCCATCACAGCTAATCCCCCCCCTCTCTACCACACTTATCCCAGCTCTCACACATCTATTCAACCTTTCCTTAGACACTGGCAAGTTTCCATCACCTTTGAAACAAGCCACAATTACACCCATTCTTAAGAAACCCACATCTGATCCAGCTTCTCCATCTAATTACCGCCCTATCTCTCTACTTCCCTTGGCTTCTAAACTACTTGAGCGTGTCGTCTACACTCACCTTACACAATTCATTTCCTCCAACTCCCTCCTTGATCCCTTCCAGTCTGGCTTCCGGCCCCAACACTCTACAGAGACAGCTCTCACAAAAGTTACTAATGACCTGCTCAACGCCAAATCAAAGGGTCATTTCTCTATCCTAATTCTCCTGTATCTCTCTGCTGCCTTTGACACAGTTGATCATCCTCTTCTTATCCAAATTCTCCACTCTCTTGGCATCCGTGACACTGCTCTCTCTTGGTTCACATCTTATCTAGAAAATCGAACATTTAGTGTCTCCTTCTCTGGCACCTCTTCATCTCCTCGCCCTCTAACTGTCGGTGTACCCCAAGGCTCAGTCCTAGGCCCCCTCCTTTTCTCTATCTATACATCCTCCCTTATACAATCTTTTGGATTTCAGTATCATCTATATGCTGATGACACCCAAATCTACATCTCTGCACCTGAACTATCCCCCTCTCTGCTAGCTCATGTTGCCAATTGCTTCTTGAGCATATCCTCCTGGATGTCTGCCCGTCAACTCAAACTCAACATGTCTAAGACAGAGCTCCTTATCTTTCCACCCTCTACTACAGCTTTCACTCCGCAAATATCTCTCACTGTTGACAAAGCCATCATCACTCCCACCTCTCAGGCCCGCTGTCTTGGGGTCCTACTGGACCCTTCCCTCTCTTTCATTCCCCACATCCAATCACTCACAAAATCTTGTCACTTTCACATAAAAAACATATCCAAAATACGCCACTACCTCACACAAGACACAACTAAAATTCTTATTCACGCTCTCATCATATCTCGCCTCGATTACTGCACCACTCTTCTTGCTGGCCTTCCTATCACCCGTCTGTCTCCACTCCAATCCATTTTGAATGCATCCGCTAGACTCATCTACCATACTAAATGATCAGTGTCTGCAGCACCTCTCTGTCAGGCACTCCACTGGCTTCCCATAGCATCTAGAATACAATTCAAAATCATGACCCTAACATATAAAGCCCTCCACAATAGTGCACCCTCCTACATCTCTGCTCTCATCCCAAAATACACTCCCACCCGCCCTCTTCACTCTGCTAATGACCTTCTTCTCTTCTCCTCTCTCATCACCTCCTCTCATTCCCGGCTTCAAGACTTTTCACGTGCTGCCCCTATTCTTTGGAACTCTTTACCTCGCACCACCAGACTATCTTCCTTCCTCAGATCCTTCAAAATCTCTTTAAAAACACATCTATTCAAAAAAGCCTATCATCTTTAGCCTCTTCATTCACTATGCATCTCTCACTCTCCTGTACCTTACCCATACCCTTTAGAATGTAAGTTTGCGAGTTTTAATCTTGTGAGGTGCTTTAGGGAAAGCACAGTGTATATCAGATTGAAAGCTCAATAAAAGGTCTTCCATTATTTTCATTCTGGGGTATTGTTTATACTTGTACCTAACCCCTGTATTGCGCTGCGGAATATGTTGGCGCGTTATAAATAAAGGATAATAATAATAATATCACCGCTAGTTCCAGCATTAATATTGTAACGGAACCGATCACTGTTTTACCCTGTTTTATGATTATTATGGTTAAAATATGATCCTACTATATGTATGTTGGTTGATGCTCTGCAGAATATTGTCCCAGACATTTACAGCTACTTGGCATGGGAGATAATCTTGTTACAGCGACTCTGCATAAGATAAAGGAAGTCTATTGTATACAGTGTTTTCATTCTCAGATAAGAACAAAGAAGTGTAATTGAATCAATGTCTGATTGTATCAAAGTTGCCAGGGAGGTGTGACCCCACCTATTGTTCTCTTTATGTGTATTGTGCGGCCAAATATGGGCATGTGTATTGCCTGTGGGAAGAGATGGGTATAAATATTTCTGAAATAACAAAATAAAGTCAGTATTCATTTGACTCCCAAATTGTGTGTCGTCCAATATGGGAGGTCGGGAATGGTGAAACTGTAGTGCCTCTTGGGTATTTTATCGTATACCAGCGGAGATTTTGGACTGCGTGTTCCAGCTCCGTTACATTTGTTGGCAAGTGGCGGGATTGTTCCCACGGTCAGAAGGACAGCTACAGGAGACACCATTCCGTGGAGTACAAATTGAGGGCAACGCTAGTATCCGTACAGCGCCCCTGGCTACAGCAGGATGGAACCGGCTAGTTTTCAGACAGCGTTCCATCATGAGGAGGAGGAGGCGGCCGCGGACTACAGGGATGCAGACAGAAAGGAACTCATGGTTACCTCTTATTACCCCACAGACTGAGTTTCAAAGAGAACTCCAAAGCAGACTGGCCTTTTTCCCAGGTACGCTTCCCATGAAAACCTTGGAATGGTTAATGACAGATGTCCACAAATCCATAATGGAAAAGCTGCGGGCACGGGAGCGGTCCATCTTGGGAGCTGCTAACCCACCTCCCTCCATTAACCCCCCCCCCCCAGCCCTGCGTCCGGGTGGTGGGAACTACCAAACCCCTCCACGGTACATCAGGTGCCACACGTGTAACCAGCAGGGTCACATGCAGAGAGACTGTCCCAGAAACAGAAACCGCTCCACGTGGAATACTCCAACTAATTCCCCCCCCCCCAGTGGCAGTGTGTACCCCAGGGGGCCGAAGGTGTCGTCCTTCCCCCCCAGCGGCAGTGTGTACCCCAGGGAGCTGAAGGTGTCGTCCTTCCTTCCCAGCGACAGTGTGTACCCCAGGGAGCTGAAGGTGTCGTCCTTCCTCCCCAGCGACAGTGTGTACCCCAGGGAGCTGAAGGTGTCGTCCTTCCTCCCCAGCAGCAGTGTGTACCGCAGGGGGCCGAAGGTGTCGTCCTTCCCCCCCAGCGGCAGTGTGTACCCCAGGGAGCCGAAGGTGTCGTCCTTCCTCCCCAGCGGCAGTGTGTTCCCCAGGGGGCCGAAGGTGTCATCCTTCCCCCCCAGCAGCAGTGTGTACCCCAGGGAGCTGAAGGTGTCGGCCTTCCCCCCCAGCGGCAGTGTGTACCCCAGGGAGCAGAAGGGGCCGTCCTTCCTCCCCAGCGGCAGTGTGAACCCCAGGGGGCAGAAGGTGTCATCCTTTCCCCCCAGCGGCAGTGTGTACCCCAGGGAGCTGAAGGTGTCGTCCTTCCTCCCCAGTGGCAGTGTGAACCCCAGGGGGCAGAAGGTGTCGTCCTTCCCCGCCAGCGGCAGTGTGTACCCCAGGGAGCAGAAGGTGTCGACCTTCCTCAACAGCGGCATTGGGTACCCCAGGGGGCCAAAGGTGTCGTCCTTCCCCACCAGCGGCAGTGTGAAACACAGGGGGCAGAAGGTGTCGTCCTTCCCCCCCAGCGACAGTTTACCCTAACCAGGGGAGACACCAATCTCCCAGACGGCGCAGATGGGACCGTGGTCTCTGCGCCCACAGCTTGTCCAGATCCCCAACTACCGTCACTGGGACAACCGGAGGAGGGGGTAAGTACAAATTCCCCTCCCCAGCTAACTTCTAATGTGGCCCCAGGGTTAACAGAGGAAATGTTAACCCCCACTGACCCCCACGTTTCCCTGGCTACTGAGCCGGAATATGTCCCAAGTACCCCAGCAGAAGAGCTGACAGCGGGGCAGAGTGCAGTCGGCCTCTGCCCTCCCTTTGTCCCTTGTACAGAGCAGGAGGTCCTGCAGGTTATACCAGCAGAAGAGCTGGCATCAGGGCAGAGTGCCGCTGGCCTCTGCCCCTCAAGTCCCCTCAGCGTGTTGCACCATCACCCCAGCAAAATATCCAGGTGCCTGGTTAGACTTCCCCCCAAAGGGGAGATGTGTGACGAAGTGCCCTTCGCCACTTTGGCTTGGAGAGGACTGTTTGCCAGCCTCCTGCCCTGCGACTATGGCCCTGGTACATATTGCCCCTTGGAACCAGTGTTCGGCCATACCAGAGTGTATGTCACTCATTCTGGCCCTTTACATACAGGGGGTCATTCTGTACTTGCCCTGTGGGAGCGGTGATACCCCAGATAGCTATGCCATGGAGCCCATTCATATGATGAAAGACTATGGGAAAGACTTTAGCTACTTGGCAATTGAACTGTGTGAAGAGGATCTGAGCGCTATTCGGTAGTTTTGTGCGCTCAGATCCCAGCTATCTGGGGATATGGGAAATGTGAGTAAATGTGAATTGCAGTAATGCTGATGGGTTGTCAAACTAGAGAATTGACCAACAAATACTTTTGTCCGGACATCCCCAGGCCGATCCGTCGGGATCAGACCGTGTATGCCGGCTTATGGTCACGGGGGAGGTGTGTAACGGAACCCATCACTGTTTTACCCTGTTTTATGATTATTATGGTTAAAATATGATCCTACTATATGTATGTTGGTTGATGCTCTGCAGAATATTGTCCCAGACATTTACAGCTACTTGGCATGGGAGATAATCTTGTTACAGCGACTCTGCATAAGATAAAGGAAGTCTATTGTATACAGTGTTTTCATTCTCAGATAAGAACAAAGAAGTGTAATTGAATCAATGTCTGATTGTATCAAAGTTGCCAGGGAGGTGTGACCCCACCTATTGTTCTCTTTATGTGTATTGTGCGGCCAAATATGGGCATGTGTATTGCCTGTGGGAAGAGATGGGTATAAATATTTCTGCAATAACAAAATAAAGTCAGTATTCATTTGACTCCCAAATTGTGTGTCGTCCAATATGGGAGGTCGGGAATGGTAAAACTGTAGTGCCTCTTGGGTATTTTATCGTATACCAGCGGAGATTTTGAACTGCGTGTTCCAGCTCCGTTACAAATATCTTCTCTAACTATATGCTTAAATTCAGTCTTTTTATCAGACAAATACCTCCTCCTCTTTTTCCATTTCCCCAACCTTTCCTAAATAGGTTATAACCATCCAGATTAACAGTGCAGTCATGAGATTCATCCCACCTTATTTCAGTAATACCTATTAAATCCCATTTTCCGTTATTTGCCAATAATTCTAGCTCCACCATTTTCCTGGCAAGCCACTGCCATTAGTAAACATACATCTTCTATTATCAGTTTGTAGTTTTGAGGTGCCTGCCTCTGTACATGAGTTACTTAGTAATACCTCCCTATTGACTATACTAACCCTCCCCCATCTCCTCCACATGAGTTGGTAATTCATTCCTTATCCCCTCTACACTTTCTACCACATTACATTCATCTAGTTCCTCCCCCCACCTACTAGTTTAAAAACTCCGCCAGGCTTTCTACCATCTTATCCCCTAGCACAAAAGCTCCCTCATCATTAAGGTGCAATCCATCCCTGCTATAGAGATTGTACCCAAGTGAGAAGTCAGCCCAGTGCTCTAAAAATAAAAACCCCTCCTTAATGCACCACATTTTTAGCCATGCATCAACCTCCCTAAGCTCCCTCTGTCTGCCTGGCATAGCATGTGGCACAGGTAGTATCTCAGAAAATATTTCCTTGCAGGTCCTTTCTTATGGCTTATTTCCTAGTTCTCTAAAATGATCCTTTAGGACACTCCATCTTCCACTAACGTTGTCATTGGTACCAATATGTACCAAGACCGCTGGTTAATTTTCAGCCCCTCCCAATAATATATCTACCCGATCCACAACATGCCGAACCTGAGCACCCAGGAGACAGCAAACTGTTTGATTGCTGGGATCTGGGTGACAAATCAACCTGTCTACCTTCCTAATAATAGAGTCCACTACCATCAAAATCTGTCGGTTGCTCTGCCAATGCAGCCCTTCCACGACTCCAGTAGAACTGTTCTCCCGCTTGTTAGAGAAAACAGCTCTATCTGGCATTGCCATTCATGAATGGACATACCCAACAGTTTCACTCAATCTTGCAAATCTGTTGGTGTTTGCCAACTCAGAACTGGCCTGCGTCCTCCTCCTGATTACCTGCTTCGCCTTCTAAGTGTAACCCAGCTACCTCTCTCGACATTCTCAATAGCCGCATCTCCACCCTCCATGCGAGGCTCACCTAAACTGTGCTCCCTCATGATTCATAATTATTGTCTACAAAATTTCAGTGGGAAAAATAAACAAACAATAATAACACAGGCCATAACACACCCACTCTCACCTGGACACTGATTACAGAGCACAGGACAGAAAAATACAGTTTAGCTTCCTGCACTGAATCCCAGAGAGATTCACACAGAACACCACACAAGTGCACACAGATATACTATTGCAGTGGCCACACCACTGCCACTCTCACCTGGACACTGATTACAGACCACAAGACAGAAAAATACCCTTTAGTTCCTGCACTCCTGAGTCCCAGAGAGATGTGGAGAGATGGTTAATTATCCTTACAGTATCTTAACCAGTTAAGCAAACAACTTATTATCTTTGGTCCATTAACGTCAACAGAAAATGGTATCAGGATAGGATAATGCTGAACCCATTAGTATTGCTGTGTTTCTCCTCTTCCCATCCCTAAAATATTGATCATTTTTCTCGCCTTTTAGCTCTAATGCCCATTTTATTATCATCCACCTTCTTCATATATCTATCTTCCCCTTATGTATTCCCCTCTGCTTGTTCTTATTCATTTCATGATGTCCCTTTATGTTTATCTGACATCTTTCTTCTCATCCATTATCTCCATCAGTATCCTCCCATAGGTATCTTCCCATTCTGTAAAATATCTTCCTAACCTCCAGTGTATCCCTAAGCTTTATATCTCTCATGTCTGTTCTTTCAGGCAACCTTCAATGCCCCCACCTTCTCTTATATCTCTCTTCCTGACTATTGTCTCCCTCCATCCTACATCTCTCGTTATAGTCTCCCTTAAGTCTTTCCTCCCTTTCTGTTAATCCATTTGTACTGTATTCCTCCCCTTTGAATTATCTCAACCTCAATGACATACATTATGTCTATATTATATTTCCCTTAAAAAAACACTAATCACTATGTGGGGATATAAATTTAGAAATATGACTATAATTAATTGAAAAAATTATAGGGGCTAGAAAAAAATAGAAAGGTTATTAAATGTTATGATTTATATGATTAAAAGACATCTAAAATAACTAAACAATCACATATTATAATTGTCAAACTATGATTTGTTGTCGCTCTTGCAAGCCTTGTGAAGCGAGGCGAGCCGTTTGCGGTCCAGAGGGCTGCAACTGCAAGCCTATTAAAGGGAGGTGAGCAGTCGAGGCATTGAAGCCTTCCGAGCTCGGACTTAGGCAATGAGCGCCGAAGGCCTTGCAAAGCGAGGCGAGCAGTTGAGCACTTAAGGCCCCTCGACTTAGGCTGAAAGTGGTTGAGGAACACGGGACTTACTTAGGCTGCAAGTAGTTGAGGAACGCGGAAAAAATATGACCTTGGAAAAATACAAAGTTAACGGCTAAACCGCAGAAATCGAAAAAGCCGGAAAAAAAAGAAAAATAATAAAAAATAAATTAAAACACACTCACACACAGCATAGAGGGAGATCCAGGATGCCTGGGAGTGAGGTTGCAAGTGAATTTGAAACTCGAAAATCAGTATATTTCACTCGAATATCGGCTAAGCGAGAAAAAATGACGGACGAAGAACGCAGTAACACTTACACAAACAACTCCAGGCACGCCAAAAACGCTGGACTTAGAAAATACACAACACCAAAGATAGTACAACGCCAGGCACTGGACTTTGAAAATAAAACCAACGCCAGTCAGCACGCGCCATACAAACATTCAGCAGAGGAGAATCATACTGGGAAGGGACAGGGGGGAGATGCTGGAAAGAGACACACGCCATTCCAAAGCACAAAAGTTGCAGGTTAATGAACCCTGCAATGAGCAGCCCATACAGTAGGCTGGCGGAATGCTCGCGATGACCGCCGAAGGTGCTCAGCTAACCAAAAGCCTCACATTGTGTGGCAAACAGCATTGCCTGGCTTACACATTTATGCCCGGCATTTTTTGACTTGCAATTCTCTAGTCACATGTTTGCGATGTTGGTAACGAACTTGCGGGCCTCGCAAAGCAAGGGCCGTTTGCGAGCCTCGCAAAGCGAGGCAACCAGTCGATTGCGAGCCTCGAGAAGTGAGGTGAGCCTTCGAAGCACGTGGGACTTAGGCTGCAATGAGCACCGATGGCACCCATTGCACTGTGAGCCTCGCAAAGTGAGGCGAGCCATCGAAGCACGCAGGACTTAGGCTGCAATGACGAGACTTGCACTGCGAGCCTCGCGAGGCGAGCAGTTGAAGCATGCAGGAATTATTAGGCTGCAATGAGCGTCAAAGGCGCTCATTGCACTGCGAGCATCACAAAGCGAGGCGAGCAGATGAAGCACGCAGTTGGTTCAAACACGGAAATCAAAAACACTGAAAAACAACCAAAATAATAAAAAAATACTCACACACAGCATGGGGGGAGAGCCAGGAAGCCTGGGAGTTAAGTTGCAAATGAATTGGAGCCATATTTTCAGAGACACAGAAGAGAGGGAGAAGGGGGAAGAGAGAGTGCCGCGAATGGCGCATGCGCAATGGGGGAAAAAGACACAGGGGAGTAATTAATCCAGAGAAAGGCAAACAGAAGCCTTCTTAGCCAATCATCACAAAGGGGAAAAAAATTAATTCCTTCCTGACCCCAGATACTGGCAATCGGATTTCTCCCTAGATCAATACACTCTCTCTAATTATCCAGGATAATCCTGAGTTCTCTTCTTAATTAGAAAAAAATCCAGTCCCCTTTTAAAGTTATTTATAGAATCCGCTGTAACCACCTTCCTTGGTAGAAAATTCCGCAGGTTAACCACGCTTACTGTGATGAACCCTTTTCTTTCTTTAAGGTGGAATCTTTTTACATCCAACCTCAAGGGGTGCCCTCTTGTCAGTTGAAAACCTCTTGGTACAAAAAGCTCCCTTGAAAACTCTTTATACTGACCCTGGATGTATTTATATAATGTAATCATATCTACTCTTAGATGCCTTTTTTCTAGAGAAAATAACCTCATTTGGTTAGTAATTCTTCATAACTTAGCCCCTCCATTCCCCTTATTAGTTTTGTTGCCCTTTTCTGTACTTTTTCCAGCTCTAAAATGTCCTTTTTATGAAGTGGTGCCCAAAATTGTACTCCATATTCCAAATGAGGGCATACTAGAGATTTGTATAGTGGCAGAATTATATTTGCTTCTTTTGTTTCTATACCCTTCCTAATACATGCTAATATTTTATTTGCCTTTGCAGCTGCTGCTTGGCTTTGAGAACTGTTACCTAGGTGGTTATATATATTTGCTCCATTAAGATTATAAATTGCATGGCTATTTTTCCTTCCCAGATGCAAAACTTTACATTTATTCATATTAAATCTCATCTGCCATTTAGATGCCCATTCCTCAATTTTATGTAAATCCCTTTGAAGGGAAAGCACATCATTATCTGATTTAATTACCTTGCATCAGCGAAAATGGAGACACTACTTTCCAGTCCCACCTCTAAGTCATTAATAAATATGTTAAAAAGGAGAGGACCTAATACTGAACCCTGAGGAACCCCACTTACCACATTAGTCTAATCGGAGTATGTTCCATTTACAACAATCCTTTGCTTCCTGTCCTTTAGCCAGCTCTTAATCCATGAGCAGATATTTACTTCAATTCCTGTATCCCTTAGTTTGCACAATAGTCTTCCATGGGGCACTGTATCAAAAGCCTTTGCAAAATCCAAATGGACTACATCCACTGAGTTGCCTTGATCCAAGTTCCTACTAATCTCCTCATAGAAATTAGATTTGTTTGACATAACCTATCCCTCATAAATCCATGTTGACTCCTACTTATAAGCCTGTTCAAATAGACATGTTCTTGTATATTATCCCTTATTAACCCTTCTAAAAGCTTTCCCACTACAGAAGTGATGCTCACTGGTCTATAATTCCCTGGATTTGCTCTTTAAATATTGGTATCACATCTGCTTTTCTCCAGTCATCTGGTAGAGACCCTGTGTTGAGTGAATCTTGAAAAATTAAATATAATGGTTTGGCTATTACACAACCCAGTTCCCTCAGTAGCCTAGGATGTATTCCATCAGGACCCGGGCTTTGTTAACAATTATTTTTTCAAACCTCTTTTGGATTTCTTCCTGCGTTAACCAGTTATTGGGACACTGCAACTAAGAAAAGAACCTATTTAGCTGCCTTTTCCTGGTCACTATTTTCAGACGGCCTCTGTCACATTGTAATGTTCCTATAGCTTCCTTCCTTGCCTTCTTCCTATTAATATACTTAAAAAATATTTTAAGGTTAGTCTTACTCTCCTTTGCAACTAACTTTTCATTTTTAATTTTATCTTGTATCTTGATCTTTAAATCATTGTTAAGCCACATTGGATGTGATTTACTCCTTTTACTTTTATTCCCACTTGGTATATAGTTGTATTATAAAAGATAAAAATAGAGACCAACCGTAAAAAAGGAAAGAAAGAAAATAAAGAAAGAAGAAAAAAATATATTTTTATATAAAAATATGTAAATACTAACCAATTTGCAATGGCAAAATGTAATATGGTAAAATGAATAAATTGACCTTAAAATAAGGAACATAACATGCTGATTAAACTGAAATGAAAACTTGACATAGAACGATAGCATAAAGATACAAAACAGTGTTTAATTTAAATGACAAGGCAAATAGACTTTAAAACCCGAGAGGCAAAACATTTAAAAAAAAAATTAAAACATGAAAAATTTGAAAAAACAAACAATATAATATGAACAATATAATATGAATAATATGTATATAACATAAGCCCTGCATGCGCATTGTGCAAAGGGGTTCATGCACATTGCGCAACGGGGGGCGCATGCACATTGCACAGAGGAGAGGGGGGAGACACAGAGGAGGAGGGAGAGACACAGGGGAATGAGAGGAGGGGGAGACGCAGGGGAATGAGAGGAGGGGGAAGAGACACAGGGGAGGAGGGGGAGACACACATAGGAGGGAGAGGAGGGGGAGAGGAGGGAGCAAGAGACACAAGGTAGGGGGGAGACACACAGGGGAGGGAGAGGAGGGGGAGAGACACAGGGAGGCAGTAGAGAGGGAAGAGACACAGGGGAGGGGGGAAACACACAGGGGTAGGAGAGGAGGGTGGTAGAAACACAGGGGTGAGAGAGGGGGGGTAGACACACAGGGGAGGGAGAAGAGGGGGGAGAGACACAGGGGAGAGAGAGGAGGTGGGAAAGACACATGGGAGGAAAATGGAAGGAAGAGACACGAGGGAGGGGGAAGAGACACAGGGTAGGAGAGACACAGGGGGGAAGAGACACAGGGGGGAAAAGAGACACAGGGGAGTGAGAGGGGGAAAAGAGACACAGGGGAGGGAGAGGAGGGAGGAAAGGAGACACAAGGGAGGGAGAGGAGGCGGGAAATGAGACACAAGGGATGAAGTAGTCAGAGGGAGAGACTCGCAATGAGCGCCAGTAAAGTAGAGGGGGAGAGGATCCGATTGTGTGGCAAACAGCATTGCCAGGCTTCACATTTTATTGCCGTCATTTTTGACGGGCAAATTGCTATTTAGAAATAATTATGAGATATTGTAGTGACACAATAGAAAATAATGGTATGAGAGATGAAACATTATCAAATAATAAAGTTATAACGAATGATGTGTGATGTAATGAAATATGTACCAAGAAACCTTTGATGAAGGGAGAGTTTGCCAAGCTGCAAATAGACTGAAAGGTTTCTGGGATTTTTTTTTTTTCTTTGAGTTTGAAGACAATCAACATGTTAAGGCTTTGTATGGATGGGTTTTTTGAATATTATAAACTCCTACCACATATAGAGGCCTCAATACTTTAGTTAGATCCATTACACAGTATATATAGTATATACAGTATATATTTTCTGCAGCCTGACTGTGCCCCCCACACACTGTTTTTTTTTATTTTGAGATACTTGGTCTCTGAATGTTACTCATAAGTTTTGACCATGAATTAATTGTTAAAAGGCAAAGCTAACACTGGAAATAATAACACAGCACTTATCAATGGCAAACTGTACTTAAGGTGACAGTCCCTATGTACTGGGAGGCATGGTAGAGTCAAATATTCCTTATACATACAATTCTAATTGTCAGTAAAGCTTCTCATACATATAGTACATATGAAGTATCCCCAACACATATAGCTAATAATGGTGGGGTAACCAATAACCAAACAAAATTCATATGTGAAGAAGCAACCAAGTACCCTATACCAATACAACTCAATATCAGGAGAAACAGATGAGCTTCATGGTGTCTTACCATTTTTACTAGAATGCACATTTGCCACATATACAGCTTGAAGTAAAGTTTACTGACCATCAGTCATCTTACAGTCACACAGCCTTTACTTGTGGGGGATGACAAACTGTCTCCATAGATACAACTAATCCTGTCACTGCCAGACAATTATCCTTTGTTCATTCTTATTGGAATCAATGTCAGCTCATAGATTACAAAAAAATGTATTAAGATTGGGAATGGTTAAACAATCCTCAAAATGCGGATTTAATCACCAGTTTCAGTTCATACTAGAAGGTGGAGCAGACTCCATGTGAAATTAGGAAAATTATCTGCTTCCGAGTTATCATACCTCATTTTAAAAGGGAGACTTTATTGAAAATCCTTTGGAATACATTTCTTATTCATATTACTGATAGGTTAACGTATTTTCTATGTATCTGCAGTTTTTGCATTATATTATCACAATGTGATATGGTGCTCCATTGTCTTGAATGGAAAACAGATATTATACAAAGTGGTTTACTTACCCCAGTAAGACATGTCCAAACATTTGGATAACATTTCACTCTGTACATGATTGAGATATAACTCTTTTAAACCCTCATACAGTGGATATAAATAGTCTACACACCCCTGTTAAAGGTTTCTGTGTTATAAAAAAATTAGACAAAGATAAATCATTTCAGAACTTTTTCCACTTTTAATGTGACCTATAAACTGTACAACTCAATTGAAAAACAAACTGAAATCTTTTAGGTAGAGGGAAGAAAAAATCTAAAAATAAAATAATATGGTTGCATAAGTATGCACACTAGTGATGTCGCGAACATCAAATTTTCGGTTCGTGAACAGCGGACGCAAACTTCCATCAAATGTTCGCGAACGGGCGTACCCGGAGAACCGCCATAGACTTCAAGGGGCAGGCGAAATTCAGAACCCACAGGGACTCTTTCTGGCCACAATGGTGATGGGAAAGTTGTTTCAAGGGGACTAACACCTGGACTGTGGCATGCCGGAGGGGGATCCATGGCAAAACTCTAACGGAAAATTACATAGTTGATGCAGAGTCTGGTTTTAAGCCATAAAGGGCATAAATCACCTAACATTCCTAAAGTGTTTGGAATAACATGCTTTAAAACATCAGGTATGATGTTGTATCGATCAGGTAGTGTAAGGGTTACACCCGCTTCACAGTAACAGACCAATCTCCCCGTTTAATGCACCGCAAACAACCGCAAACAAGTCCCTATGCACAACCGCAAACTCCCCATTTGCACAAGGTTGGATACCAAGCTAGCCATGTCCCGTTCCTTGTCCTCACTGATGTCATTGAAGGTCTCTTTCTCCACCCAGCCACGGGTCCCCGAAAGGTGGCAACAAGCCCCCTGGGACGCCTTCTGTGTTTGGTCTTCCACCTCTTCAAAGCCACCTGTCTCCTCTGACTCCTCTTCTTCAGACTCCTCTCTCTGCGTTGCTTCTGTCTGCGTTATTATAAGGTGTGTACTGTTAAGTAGTACTATTCCTATCGGTTTAATCCCTGTTACGTCCACTATTAGGGGACGTGTATATGGCATTGATTTTTGGAACAGGGAGATGGAAAAAGATGATGGTCCTCCTACTTCAAATTTAGGGCACTGCGCGTGCAATCTAAGGTGCCACCAGATATGAGTGTCACTGTGCACTGGCAAAAGTTGGCAGAGTAGGCACTGTAGGCCTCACACACACGCCTGTAGGCAGGCAACTGATATTCCATCAATTACAGTCAAAAAAGTGTTGTTTTATGTCACTGTACACTACGGTTGCACAAGATGTGACGCATCACTGTGCACTGGCAAAAGTTGGCAAAGTAGATGCAATAGGCTTCACACACACGCCTGTAGGCAGGCAATTGCTATTCAATCTATTACAGTCAAAAAAGTGTTGTTTTATTTCACTGAGCACAATATATGCTGTGAGCCTGACACAGGCAAGCAACTGAAATTAGATTAAAGGAAAAAAGGGTTTTTTTTTTTCAATGTATGGTACAGCAACTATGACTGGTGAAACAGAGCAGAATATTAGCCTGTCCTTCAGATGGAAGGCTCTGGAAGGGAGTGTATGCTGCTGATTGGCTGGAATGTGTCTGCTGACTGTGAGGTGCAGGGTCAAAGTTTCCTCAATGATAAAGTATAGGGGCCAAACCGAAAAGCGCATCTGTTTGCCGTCCGCTGCGAACGCGAACATGCCAAAATCGCTGCGAATAGTCTGCGGGCGAACTGTCCGCGACAACTCTAATGCACACCCTTAAACTAATACTTTGTTAAAGCACCTTTTGATTTTATTACAGCACTGTCTATCAGCATGGCACATTTTGACTTGGCAAGTTTTGCCCACTCTTCTTTGCAAAAACACTCCAAATCTGTCAGATTGCGAGGGCTTAAGATCACCCCACAGATTTTCAATCGGATTCAGGTCTGGGCACTGGCTGGGCCATTCCAAAACGTTAATCTTCTTCTGGTGAAGCCATTCCTTTGTTGATTTGGATGTATGCTTTGGGTCGTTGTCATGCTGAAACATTACCGTAAGTTCCTCTTCATGTTCAGCTTTCTAGCAGAAGCCTGAAGGTTTTGTGCCAATATTGACTGGTATATGGAACTGTTCATAATTCCCTCTATCTTAACTAAGGCCCTAGTTCCAGCTGAAGAAAAACAGCCCCAAAGCATGATGCTGCCACCCTCATGCTTCACTGTGGGTATGGTGTTCTTTTGGTGATGTGCAGTATGCCAAACATATCTTTTGGAATTATGGCCAAAAAGTTCAACCTTGGTTTCATCAGACCATAACACCTTTTCCCACATGCTTTTTGGAGACTTCAAATGTGTTTTTGCAAAATGTAGCCTGGCTTGGATGTTTTCTTCATAAGAAAAGGCTTTCGTATTGCAACTCTACCCCATAGCCCAGAGATATGAAGAATACGGTACATTGTTGTAACATGTACCACACTGCCAGTACTTGCCAGATATTCCTGCAGCTCCTTTAATGTTGCTATAAGCCTCTTGGTAGCACCCCAGAGCAGTTTTCTTCTCGTCTTTTCATCAATTTTGGAGGGAGCTCCAGTTCTTGGTAATGTCACTGTTGTGCCATATTTTCTCCACTTGATGATGACTGTCTTCACTGTGTTCCATGGTATATCTAATGCCTTGGAAATTATTTTGTACCCTTCTCCTGACTGATACCTTTTAACAATGAGATCTCTCTGATGCTTTGGAAGCTTTCTGTGGACCATGCCTTTTGCTGTGGGATATGACTAAGAAAATTTCAGGAAAGACCAGCTAGAGAACCTGAACTTTATTTGGGGTTAATCAGAGGCACTTTAAATGATGGCAGGTGTATGCTGACTCCTATTTAACACAATTTGGAATGTGATTGCTTAATTCTGAACACAGCTACATCCCCAGTTATAAGAGGGTGTGCAGACTTATGCAACCGCATTATTTTTATTTTTTATTTTTCTTCCCTCCACCTAAAAGATTTCAGTTTGTTTTTCAATTGAGTTGTACAGTTTATAGGTCGCATTAAAGGTGGAAAAAGTTCTTAAATGATTTATCTTTGTCTCATTTTTTTACAGCACAGAAACCTGACATTTTAACAGGGGTGTGTAGACATTTTATATCCACTGTATGCCATTTCCTTCAGGGATTACAGTTAATATTTGTGGATCAATACAGACAGCACTTGCCATCTTAAGGACAGCTCTGAAGTATGCATCCTATGGATGGTTACTATGCTCTATATAGCTCATAGTACAAAAAGCCAACACTGAAATTTTTATTGTTTTATTTTTTTTTACATTTTACAGTAGCCATACTGTTGTCCTGAGAAAAGCAACACAAACCTAACCTTTATTCCATCCCATACAGGAGGAACAAGTTAATCTGACACAACTCACTCATACCCCCTAAACCGGTGAATAACAATAATAATAATAATAATAATAAGGTGACGTTCAGTTACCCCATTGTTTAGCTTGGCTGTTTACTTTGGCTGCAGCTTCACACAAGAAGAATAGGCTAATAACCCTGTTGCAGTAAATATAAGATGTTTCATAAAGATATTCAGGCAGGGGGGACTTATTAGGTCAGCCCATGTCATAGTAATTATCACAGCTGTTTGTTTGAAGGCAGAAAATAGGTCACTGCACATTATTTATAGATATCATATTTGTCGATCAGACAGAGCTGGAAATCGACGCATTAACATCTCGTTCTGATAGAAGGATTCATGTTGAGCTTCGTCTGCCATTATGTTTCCTGAGACAGTCCTCAAATACTTGTCAAACATAACAATGCATGTATTGTGCATGTCCACAGCAGTTAAAAGCTTCACATTAAAAGCAAGACCTTTAAGAAGAGCGATTTAATTCTGATTTGACTGTGTCTGCATTGACGTGACTAGATAATTAGATACGCAGCAGTAAATAGGAAGATTCTGAGTGATAATAGACCTGTAATGAATGTGTAATCTATTGAAAATCCGGGCAAAAAAGCTGTATGTTTAAAGACATGATGGAACTCACACTGAGCAGAACTTATCAATAAAATGTCCTGCTGTTGTGAGACATTCCATACTAATTGAAGGATTGATAAATTCCTGGTATTAGTAAATTTAACAAGTTTACAGTATCATTTTAAAAATACTCTGAAAATCACCTTCTGATCATACCTTTACTTTTGAGTTTATTATTAAATGTTATTGCCAATATTAGTTTAAAATGTATTTCTAAATATTAGTGAGAAACGGTTATCCAGATATTATCAAGCACATATCTCATACTGGCAGGAGGAATGTTTTTATTAGGCAATAAAAAATGTCTGAACGCTCTTCTGGGCAATCAGGATGTTTTGAATTGGTGGCTAGTGTGTCTATATTATTTCCAGACCATTCCCTCTATTTGGGGTCTTTATTTAATTGGTTATTAGTGGGAAAGCAAGTGCTGCATGAGTACTATGTAGCACTCCTCCTGCTTATACTCCTGAGTGCCATGTAGCACTTGCATTCCCACTAAAATTAATTTAATAAGTCATCCAAATAGAGGGTCTGATTTGGGGATTATGCTGGGACAATGGTCACCAATGTAAAACTTTCTAACCAGGGGTGTAGGAGCCAAAATAATTTTAGGGGGTGATACAGCTCATTGTATACACAAAAATAGCTACACATTACAAACAGAAAAATCTGACCACAAATGAATGAATATATTTGAAAGGGAAAGAATAACATTTATTGAAAATGTATGGTCTGTTATACTAATAAATCAGTTTTTCCCTTAAATATTTTGAACCCGAATACTCAGGACATAGAGTTAATGTATTACAACTTTGACATTCAATTATATGATTGATACACATTTAATGATACAGAAGACTTTTTTTTTTACCAGATTTAGTTAAAAAAATCATGTAAATGACATTTAATCTAAAACAAAAATCATATCAGCATAAAACTGAACTTATTCTGAAAAAATAAATTATATAATTTTCAAATATACGTAGAACCCTAGGAATAAAATGTAAACAGATGCATAACAAAAATGTTAAAATCCTGCTTGGCCTCTAGAATCCTAAAAAAGTCTCCAAGTGCCTGGCAAAAGGGTTAATGTAGACATTGCTGTCCACTTGTATATTATTAGAAAAATGGCATAAAGGATTAAATGAGTAAAGGTGGTATTTTTGTTTTTTTCATAACACATTAAATACAGTAAACTCCCTGTTATCCTGCACCTACGGGGACTCCCTATTGCCAGATAAGTGTAGTTTCAGGTTAATCAGGAGTCTCCTAATTTAAGGGTCTAAACGACCCTTAAACACCCCCAAACCCCTCAAAATGTGTTTAAAAAGGCATTAGCACCTAAACTGGGCCATTTAGGCCCAGAAAACATAATTAGAGAAAAAGTTAGCTTTTTTTTGCGGTTTTAAACTCCAGATAGTGTTGGTTTAGAGGGGAGTAAATTTAAAATGGGGAATTGATGCCGGTGTCGGTTGCTTGAGAGTGCCTGTTGGTTAGGTGCCGGATAACCAGGAGTATACTGTAAATAGCAAAGAAATAATATGTTAGATATTTACTATTTTCTGAATTGCATGTATTCGGTTTATGTGTGTTTTTGATAGTAAAAGTATTACTGCATAGAAAGAAGTATGACTGAACTGTTTATCTGAAGCTTTCCAGGCATGTGTTTATACCCAGCTAATTATCTGTATCATGTTTCTTCTAAAGGAGAAGCGACATTGCAAACAGTCGCATAGAACACAGCTTGCCATTGGATTTTTGAAATACATACTGTACATAGGGTTCAAATAATCAATGAAAGAATTGTGAAGTCTGTTCTTACTATACTTTTCATTTATTGTTACTAAACTTTTTAAAAAATATATAATTAATTGATCATTTTCTTAAAAAATAAGGAAACACAAAAAAATTCAGTTTACAGAAGACAGAAAAGGTTTAAGTAATTTAAAATGTATGATATTCCAAATCAATTTTTTTGGTCTGCTCTATGAGCCATGCATATAAAAGCCTTTGTTTTTAAATGTCAAAAAGTGATTATTTCATTAAAGCAGTAGACGAAGGCCACTGTCTACTACTCCAGGTGACCCCAATTCCAAAACTTACAGTAGTTGTGTGTGAAGGTCATTTGTTGGTGATATGATTTTCAGTGATGCCAGATTAGAAAGCAGAAATGGGGATCCCCCTCAATGAAATGATCTCTCTTTCTAGAACCTCCATCATTGTTCTTGCAGCACTCTTGAGAGAGAATGCTTGTTCATAATTGATATATTTAAATATATTTTGTGTTCTGTTATTCACTACTGTATTTTTGTGAAGCCTTTCTTAATACAAATAATATACTTTTTAATAAAATATATTCCATTATTCATACCCCTCATTATTATTATATTTTAAGTTAATAATAAGAATAAGATAGCATGGGCAATTTCTTATATATTTATTTACATTTTATATTTACTTCATTATACCTTTTATATTTGTTTTGGCAACAAAATGAAATCCTGAACACATAGTTGTGATCCTACTACCAAATACAATGAAAATTGTATTATTTGTTGAAAAATACAGATCTTACAGTGCTTTCATCTGTACACATGGTTAATATAATTTTCTTACAGATCTTCTGAAAGATCAATACTTTTAGGATACAATCTTCAGGATGGCCTTAGGCGTATCCCAGGTAGAAAGATAAGGCACAGGAAAAATATATATATAATTTTGTACAGCTAGATGATGCATTACATACGCTTTCAAATCCGTGGGATAACTGCACTGTTTAGCTTCTAAAAATAAGTTTAACACTTATGAAAGAGATATTAAAGACACTATGGTCACATCCTTTCTCTTTGGTATTTGGAAAACTAAAATGATAACAAGCAAAGTGTATTTTGAAAGTAAAACATAAATAAATAAGTAAATATAGCATTTAACATTTTTACTTTTAAATGCAATTGTTCTTTAGTGTAAATTTCCATTTTCTATGTTGAACCAATTTCTGACAATTTTGGTCTCAACAGGGAGCATCCTTGTAAAGTTAGCATTAGTGCTAATGAGAGTACCGTCTGGTGTTATTGTATCCTTCCTATTGTGTCGATAGAGCTCTCTCTATGCATTCATTCTTCTCCCATTTCAGGAATTGTTCAATAGCAGCACGGTTACATAAAAAATAATAAATTAAAGGCAATATAATTATTTTATTTGTCACTCATGTTCAAGTGAAGTTCTTCAAAATTGTTTATTTCAAATCTATGATCCCAGTGTGCTTTAAGCATTCTGATTGTTTTACTGCTTTTTCATTTTATGATTTCTGAGATTTACTAGACTGTTCACATCTCACATTACAATTGCCCTATATTCCAATTTGAGAATCAGATTACACTTGAGTTTCTATGTAATCTCCATAATATTTGTTTTCTTTAGATAGGAGATTTTATTTCTGGCAATCTGCCTTATTTCTACCTGCTGTATTTTTTTCCAAATTGTTTAAGCATTCTGTTTGTTTCTATTAAATTCTGAAGGTCTTTCTATAATGCATATCCATCCTTTAAGGAAAAAAAATCTATAATTCTACTGAGTTTATTTCCTTTTTATTAACCACAGACTGAAGAAAAAAAACACTTTCACTCTTAAGTAAAAAAGTAGGTAAATATGATAGTGCTAGTAATATAGATATATATACTAGAGATTTGCCCGTTAAAATTATGGTCAATAACATTTTAAGCCATGGCAATGCTGTTTGGCACACAATGTTAAGCTTTTTACACTCTAAGGACCTTCGGCGCTCATTGCAAGCCTCTCCTCGCATGTCCTTTGGCTCCTCTCTATCTTTCTTAAATACTAATTAATAAATTAATTGAATAATAAATTAATATAGTTTACATTTTTCCAAGTAATTTATGTAACAATCAATAGCCTGAAGAGGTAGCAATCTATTTTTATTGTCCTGCAGCATATAATGTTCTGTTGGAGTGTTGCTGGCCTGAGGACATAGTTTTATGAATGTCCCAACTGTGCATTAGGAATAGGCTGCGTGCGCGAGGGCAAACCGTTGGTTTATTTGTGTAAAGCGCTACTTTAGATGCGTAATGTTGTTAGTTGCAAGTTAGGGTTGTAAAATAACGGTTCGCCAGCATTTGTAATAGTGTATTTTGTGCCTCATACGTTCCTGGGTGAAAGTGGGACAAAAAGTGTTTTGCGCGGTCCATGGTCATGTAGCCTCGTTTTCATTTTGTTTGGCCACCATTTTTTTCTCTTGCTTAGGCGATTTTCGAGTGCCAAAACTCGACAAAATCGACTTGAATTCACATTCCATCTCACTCCCAGATGTCCTGGCTAGTTAGGGTTGTAAAATAACAGTTCGCCAGCATTTGTAATAGTGTATTTTGTGCCTCATACGTTCCTGGGTGAAAGTGGGACAAAAAGTGTTTTGCGCGGTCCATGGTCATGTAGCCTCGTTTTCATTTTGTTTGGCCACCATTTTTTTCTCTTGCTTAGGCGATTTTCGAGTGCCAAAACTCGACAAAATCGACTTGAATTTACATTCCATCTCACTCCCAGATGTCCTGGCTGTACCCCTGTGCTGTATGTGATGTTTTTTGTGTATATTTGTTTGTATTGTTTTGTGTTTTTTGATTCGCACGGTTCGGCTGTTAATTTGGTATTTTTCCTATCTCGTATTTTTTTTTCTAATATCGATTCTCGTATTTTTTTCCTAAGTTCCCACATCTCGCAACCTTTTTTTTTCTAAGTCCTGCATTCGTGAACTGCTTGAAGCCTAAGGCGATCCAGCGTTTCCTAAGTGTTTGGAGGCTAAGTCACGTGTGTTTCAATGTGTGATCGGCTCGCCTCGCTTCAAGAGGCTCACAGGAGCCCCTTCAGCGGTCCTTTCTGGCTAAGTCTCACGTGTTTCATTGCCTTCACTGCTTGTCTTGCTTCCCAAGGCTCACAGGCAATGAGCGCCTTTGGCAGTCATCGCCCAAGTGCTGCAAATTTTAGTGGCTTAATCGCCTAAGTGCTTCGAGTTAATGGCTCGCCTCGTTATGCGAAGCTCGCAAGAGATCCTTTGGTAAAGCGTGACAACATCTCGTAGTTCGACAATTATAATATGCAATATATATATATATATATATATGAATAATCAAAGTATTGCAGTATATAGTGATACCTTTTTTATTAGACAAACCTATTCATAGGTTTCATGATAAGGTTTCAAGAGCGTTCCCTTCTTTGTCGAGTCAATACGTCAATACGTCAGAGTCAATAAGTATTGAAACCTATGAATATGTTTTTCCAATAAAAAAGGTTCCACTATATACTGCAATACTGTGATTATTCATCTGGATTACTGGACATTCACGGCTACCTCTTTATATACAGTATATATATATATATATATATATATATATATATATATATATATATATAAATAAGAAATAGCATTTTTGCTATTATTGTTTCATCATGCTTCTTCATAATATCATGCTTCTTGGATATATACTATATATACTCGAGTATAAGCCGAGTTTTTCAGCCCTTTTTTTAAGGCTAAAAAGGGCCCTCTCTGCTTATACTCAAGTCACCCCCCCCCCCGTGTCTCTCTAATCCCCCCGTGTCTCTCTAACCCACCCCCGTGTCTCTCTACCCCCGTGTCTCTCTACCCCCCCGTGTCTCTCTACCCCCCGTGTCTCTTTCCCTCCCTCATCCTCAACCCCCCTCCTCATTATAAAGCCCCCTCCTCATTCTCCCTCCTCAACCCCCCTCCTCAACCAGAACCCTCTCCTCATTCTACCCCTACCTAATTACATCCCCCTCTCCCCTCACTTACCTGCTTCTGCTCCGGCCTCTGCTTCTTGACCCGGCGCGCATGAGACGTCACATGCGCGCTGCGTCATTAGCATATACCGGGTGACGTCACAAGCTCGCCGGGTCAAGGAGCGGAGGCTGGAGCAGAAGCAGGTAAGTGAGGGGAGAGGGGGAGGTATTTAGGGGGGTTTAGGTTGAGGAGGGGGGTTGAGGGGGGTTTAGGTTGAAGGGGGTTTAGGTTGAGGAGGGGGGTTGGGGTTGAGGGGGGTTGGGTTGAGGGGGTTGAGGGGAGGTTAAAGGAGGGTTGAGGTGGGGGGTTGAGGGGGGATGAGGTTGAGGAGGGGGGTTGAGGTGGGGGGGTTGAGGAGGGGGGTTTAGGAGGGAGGTTAAGGAGGGCGTTGAGGATGAAGGGGTTGAGGAGAGACGATGAGGATGGGGGGTTGAGGAGGGGGGGGTGAGGAGGGAGGTTGAGGAGGGGGTTGAGGATAAGGGGGTTAAGGAGGAAGGTTGAGGAGGGGGTTGAGGAGGGAGGATGAGGAGGGAGGTTGAGGATGAGGAGGGAGGTTGAGGATGAGGAGGAGGGGTTGAGGAGGAGGGTTGAGGATGGGGGGTTGAGGAGAGAGGATGAGGAGGGGGTTGAGGAGGGAGGATGAGGAGGGAGGTTGAGGATGAGGAAGGAGGTTGAGGATGAGGAGGAGGGGTTGAGGAGGGGGGTTGAGGATGAGGAGGGGGGTTGAGGATGCGGGGTTGAGGAGAGAGGATGGGGATGGGGGGTTGAGGAGGGGGTCTAGGATGGGAGGTTGAGGAGGGGGGTTGAGGATGGGGGAGTTGAGGAGGGAGGATGAGGAGGGGGGATGAGGACGGGGGTTGAGGTTGGGGAGGGAGGTTGAGGGGGTTGAGGAGGGAGGTTGAGGGGGGTTGAGGTTGGGGGGGTTGAGGTTGAGGAGGGGGGTTAAGGAGGGGGGTTGAGGAGGGGGTTGAGGATGAGGATGGGGGAGTTGAGGAGGGATGATGAGGATGGGGGGGTTGAGGAAGGGGGTTGAGGAAGGAGGTTGAGGAGGGGGGTGAGTATGGAGGGGTTGAGGATGGGTGGTTGAGGATGGGGGGTTGAGGAGGGGTTTGAGGATGGGGGGTTGAGGAGGGAGGTTGAGGAGGGAGGTTGAGGAGGGAGGTTGAGGAGGGGGTTGAGGATGAGGAGGGAGGTTGAGGATGAGGAGGGAGGTTGAAGATGAGGAGGGAGGTTGAGGATGAGGAGGGAGGTTGAGGAGGGGGTTGAGGATGAGGAGGGAGGTTGAGGATGAGGAGGGAGGTTGAGGAGGGGGTTGAGGATGAGGAGGGAGGTTGAGGATGAGGAGGGAGGATGAGGAGGGAGGTTGAGGATGAGGAGGGAGGTTGAGGATGAGGAGGGAGGATTAGGAGTGGCGTTGAGGAGGGTGATAAGGGAGGGGGAAGAGACATAGGGAAGGTTGAGGAGGGGGGTTGAGGGGGGTTTAGGTTGAAGGGGGTTTAGGTTGAGGAGGGGGGTTGGGGTTGAGGGGGGTTGGGTTGAGGGGGTTGAGGGGGGAGGTTGAATGAGGGTTGAGGTGGGGGGTTGAGGGGGGATGAGGTTGAGGAGGGGGGTTGAGGTGGGGGGGTTGAGGAGGGGGGTCGAGGAGATGGTTGAGGTTGGGGGGTTGAGTAGGGGGGTTTAGGAGGGAGGTTAAGGAGGGCGTTGAGGATGAAGGGGTTGAGGAGAGACGATGAGGATGGGGGGTTGAGGAGGGGGGGTGAGGAGGGAGGTTGAGGAGGGAGGTTGAGGAGGGGGTTGAGGAGGGAGGTTGAGGAGGGAGGTTGAGGAGGGGGTTGAGGATGAGGAGGGAGGTTGAGGATGAGGAGGGAGGTTGAAGATGAGGAGGGAGGTTGAGGATGAGGAGGGAGGTTGAGGAGGGGGTTGAGGATGAGGAGGGAGGTTGAGGATGAGGAGGGAGGTTGAGGAGGGGGTTGAGGATGAGGAGGGAGGTTGAGGATGAGGAGGGAGGATGAGGAGGGAGGTTGAGGATGAGGAGGGAGGTTGAGGATGAGGAGGGAGGATTAGGAGTGGCGTTGAGGAGGGTGATAAGGGAGGGGGAAGAGACATAGGGAAGGTTGAGGAGGGGGGTTGAGGGGGGTTTAGGTTGAAGGGGGTTTAGGTTGAGGAGGGGGGTTGGGGTTGAGGGGGGTTGGGTTGAGGGGGTTGAGGGGGGAGGTTGAATGAGGGTTGAGGTGGGGGGTTGAGGGGGGATGAGGTTGAGGAGGGGGGTTGAGGTGGGGGGGTTGAGGAGGGGGGTCGAGGAGATGGTTGAGGTTGGGGGGTTGAGTAGGGGGGTTTAGGAGGGAGGTTAAGGAGGGCGTTGAGGATGAAGGGGTTGAGGAGAGACGATGAGGATGGGGGGTTGAGGAGGGGGGGTGAGGAGGGAGGTTGAGGAGGGGGTTGAGGATAAGGGGGTTAAGGAGGAAGGTTGAGGAGGGGTTGAGGATGGAGGATGAGGAGGGAGGTTGAGGATGAGGAGGGAGGTTGAGGATGAGGAGGAGGGGTTGAGGAGGAGGGTTGAGGATGGGGGGTTGAGGAGAGAGGATGAGGATGGGGGGGTTGAGGAGGGGGGGGAGGAGGGAGGTTGAGGAGGGGGTTGAGGATAAGGGGGTTAAGGAGGTAGGTTGAGGAGGGGGTTGAGGAGGGAGGATGAGGAGGGAGGTTGAGGATGAGGAAGGAGGTTGAGGATGAGGAGGAGGGGTTGAGGAGGCGGGTTGAGGATGAGGAGGGGGGTTGAGGATGGGGGGTTGAGGAGAGAGGATGGGGATGGGGGGTTGAGGAGGGGGTCTAGGATGGGAGGTTGAGGAGGGGGGTTGAGGATGGGGGAGTTGAGGAGGGAGGATGAGGAGGGGGGTTGAGGTTGAGGAGGGAGGTTGAGGGGGTTGAGGAGGGAGATTGAGGGGGGTTGAGGTTGGGGGGGTTGAGGTTGAGGAGGGGGGTTAAGGAGGGGGGTTGAGGAGAGGGTTGAGGATGAGGATGGGGGAGTTGAGGAGGGATGATGAGGATGGGGGGTTGAGGAAGGGGGTTGAGGAAGGAGGTTGAGGAGGGGGGTGAGGATGGAGGGGTTGAGGATGGGTGGTTGAGGATGGGGGGTTGAGGAGGGGTTTGAGGATGGGGGGTTGAGGAGGGAGGTTGAGGAGGGAGGTTGAGGAGGGAGGTTGAGGAGGGGGTTGAGGATGAGGAGGGAGGTTGAGGATGATGAGGGAGGTTGAGGAGGGGGTTGAGGATGAGGAGGGGGTTGAGGATGAGGAGGGAGGTTGAGGATGAGGAGGGAGGTTGAGGAGGGGGTTGAGGATGAGGAGGGAGGTTGAGGATGAGGAGGGAGGTTGAGGAGGGGGTTGAGGATGAGGAGGGAGGTTGAGGATGAGGAGGGAGGATGAGGAGGGAGGTTGAGGATGAGGAGGGAGGATGAGGAGGGAGGTTGAGGATGAGGAGGGAGGTTGAGGATGAGGAGGGAGGATTAGGAGTGGCGTTGAGGAGGGTGATAAGGGAGGGGGGAAGAGACACAGGGAAGGGAGAGGGGAGAAGAGACACAGGAGAGATAGGGGGACACAAGAGGGGGGACACAGAGGGCACAAGAGGGACACAGGGGGCAGCACATTTCCCACCCTCGGCTTATACTCGAGTCACTCATTTTACCCAGTATTTTGTCGTAAAATAGATGCCTCGGCTTATACTCGGGTCGGCTTATACTCGAGTATATACGGTAGTTCTTTATTTGATAAATGTGGTGCATACAATTAGATCTAGATAGTTGTTATGTTGTGTTGTTTCTTTACATTTTGAAGGATGTACCTGCAACAAGAAAAAGTAATTGAAAGGGTTAACATATTAAGGACATAATTACCTATAAAACGTTAGGGCTGGAATTCTTCCTTTCCTCTGTAGAAGCAATAGACGTGAAAAATGCACAACACGGCAGGGAAAAGAGATAGACAGTGAGGAGCACTTGCTCTAGTTACTATGAGACTATCATAAATATAGAAACCAGGCTTGTCACTGTAAATATTGGAGGAGGATTTATCTTTTTAAACAATGTAAATAAATGCCTCCAACTGGTTGCCTTTTGAGTAATCCATATTCGTTACTTTGCTAGAATGTGCTATTCTTAAGTATTTATAGAAGTATTACTACAAACAGGTAACAACCTGGAATTAACATGGATTGTTTGAGGATTTGCATCATTTAATTTATAGACCATAGCCACAAATTTTAAGATGTTTTTTTTTTTATTATGAAGCAAACAACAAATAGGACAAAACAACAGAAAAAGTAAATGTGCATATTCAAGTCAATACTTTGTAGAGCCACCTTTTGCAGCAATTAAAGCTCCAAGTCACTTTGGATTAGTCTCTATGAGCTTGCCACATCTTACCACTGGGATTTTTGCCCATTCCTCCTTGCAAAACTGCTCCAGCTACTTCAAGTTGGATGGTTTGCACTTATGAACAGCAATCTTTAAGTCTGACCACAGATTTTCTATTGGATTGAGGTCTGGGCTTTGACTAGGCCATTCCAACAAATTTACATGTTTCCCTTTAAACCACTCATGTGTTGCTTTAGCAGTGTGTTTGGGGTCATTGTCCTGCTGGAAGGTGAACCTCCGTCCTAGCCTCAAATCACACACAGAGTGGTACAGGTTTTGCTCAAGAATATCCCTGTATTTAGCACCATCCATCTTTCCCAGTCCCGGCTGCTGAAAAACATCCCCACAGCATGATGCTGCCACCACCATGTTTCACTGTGGGTATGGTGTTCTTTGGGTGATGTGATCTGTTGGGTTTGCGCCATAGCGTTTTCTTTGATGGACGAAAGGTTACATTTTAGTCTCATCAGACCAGAGCACCTTCCTCTATACATTTTGGGAGTCTCCCACATGCCTTTTCGCAAACTCAAAACGTGCCATTTTGTTTTTTGCTGAAAGTAATCGCTTTCTTCTGGCCACTAAGCCCAACTCTATGGAGCATACGGTTTATTGCCGTCCTATGTACAGATACTCCAGTCTCTGTTGTGGAACTCTGCAGCTCGTCCAGGGTTGCCTTAGATCTCTATGCTGCCTCTCTGATTAATGCCCTCCCTGCCCGGTCTGTGAGTTTTGGTGTGCGGCCACCTCTTGGCAGGTTTGCTGTTGTGCCATGTTCTTTCCATTTGGTTATGATAGATTTGATACCTGGGTAAATCAAAGATTTGAATATTTTTTATAACCTAACCCTGATTTGTACTTCTCAACAACATTGTCCCTTACTTGTTTGGAGAGTTGCTTGGTCTTCATGGCAGTGTTTGGTTAGTGGTGCCTCTTGCTTAGGTGTTGCAGCCTCTGGGGCCTTTCAAAAAAAGGTGTGTATATATAATGACAGATCATGTGACACTTAGATTGCACACAGGTGGACATCATTTCACTAATTATGGGACTTCTGAAGGTAATTGGTTGCACCAGAGCTTTTTATGGGCTTCATAACAAAGTGGGTGAATACATATGCACATGCCAATTTTCTATTTATGAAAATATAGTTTTATGTATATATTTTTCGCATTTCACTTCACCAACTTAGACTATTGTGTTCTGATGCATCACATAAAATACAGATTAACAAAACATTTAACTTAAGGCTGTAATGTAACAAAATAGGTAAATATTCGAGGGGGTGAATACTTTTGCAAGGCACTGTTTATATATCCCTAATATATAATTGTCGTACTGCGAGTACTCGTCCTGTTGTGGCCCTCGCAAAGTGAGGGACGAAGTTTGTCCTGCAACTGCGGCCCTCGCAAATGAAGGGACGCAGATGTGGGGGTGGAGGCATGCATGAGTTAACTTCAATGAGCGACAAAGGCGCTCATGCAGGGGTGGATATGAGCACCGCAGGCGCTCATAGCGAGGCCAGCGGGACTTAACTGCAATGAGCGGCAAAGGCGCTCATTGCAGGGGTGAAGATGAGCGTCGCAGGAGCTCATCACGAGGCCCGCAGGCCTGCGGGCCTTAGCTGTAGGCACACTGCAGCATTAACAAACTCCCTCGACAGGGGCTGCAATGCAGGGCTCGCATCATACCCAGCCAAGACCCGTACCTGGTTCCAACATTGCCAGTAGCTGAGGCGGGGCCTGCGATGAGCACCTTCCCTGTACCTGGCTCCAACCCTGCCAGTAGCTCAGGCGCATGCAGAACTCATTGCTGGGCCGAGGCACGTACCTGATTCCAACCCTGCCAGCAGCGCCGCATTCACCGTCTTCTCTTTGCGTCCTGTCCTCTGGCCAGAGCTACTTTCCTGAATCAAGCCGCTCCTTGCCCACTGCAGGAGCAGTGCACATGGGATGCGCATGCGCAATGCGTGTCTCCTGTGGCACGAAATGAGCAGGTTGATCCAGGAAAGTAGGTCCGGCTGGAGGACGGAACCTGGGGAGGCTTACGCGTGCAATGGAAGCATGACGGGTAGGTGAAGGAGAAAGAAGACACAAGGGGTAAAAAGACACAAGGGAGGGAAAGAAGGAGGGGGGAAAGGAGACACAAGGGAGTGAGAGTAGAGGAAATGAGACACAAGCGACGGAGAGGAGGGAAAATGAGACACAAGGGAAGGATAGGAGGGGCAAGGAATACACAAGGGAGGGAGATGGGGGAAGGAGACACAGGGGTGGTAGAGGGGGAAAGGAGACACAAGAAGCATATTGTTTGTCCAAGATATGGCAGGGAATTGGGGGCAGCATGACAGGGATTGCAGAGAATGGACCTACCTGTAGGTGATGGATACCAGAGGTATGGCGGATAGCAAGTGTTGTATAATGGTGTTCTGGTGTTGTAGGTAATGTATTGTAGGGCTGGCCGGATATGGAGCAGGAGGTGATGGATGGCAAGGCTTGCAGCATATGGGGGCAGCAGGGGATGGATGGTAGGGACTCTGGCATATCATGTATATTTCAGCTGGCAAGGAGTGGGGGAGTAGGAAGTGACCATTTCATTATATTTCAGGCTTTGCTTTGTGAGCGATGCACCCTGGCGAGAGCTCCCGATTTCACTACCATGCAGTAGGTACTGAACAGCTAACAAAGCTCTCTTCTTTAAGCCAAATTAAGCTGCTGTGTGTCCCTGACTCCCCCTGAGTGTGTGTCTGATCGTACCCTGCCTGTGTATGTGACCCCATAACTGTGTGTGGAGTGTGAGGGAAAGAAGGAGGGGGAAAGGAGACACAAGGGAGGGAGAGGAGGGGTAAGGCAAAGGAGACACAAGAGAGGGAGAGGAGGGGAAAGGGAAAGGAGACACAAGGGAGGGTGAGGAGGAGGGAAAGGAGACACAAGGGAGGCAGAGGAGGGGGAAAATGAGACACAAGGAAGGGAGAGTAGGGGCAAAGAAGACACAAGGGATGGAGAGGAGGGGTAAGGAGACAAGGGAGGGAGAAGAGGGGGAACATAGATACAAGGGAAGTATACGGGGAAAGACACACAGGGGAGGGAGATGGGGAAAGTAGAAATGAGGAGGGAACCCCCTCCTCAACCCCCTCCTCATCCTTCCTTCTCATCCTTCCTCCTCATCCTCCCTCCTCAACCCCCCTCCTCATCCTCCCTCCTCAACCCTCCCTCAACACCCCTCCTCAACCACCCTCCTCAACCCCCCTCCTCAACCCCCCTCCACATCCTCCCTCCTCAACCACCCTCCTCATCCTCCCTCCTCAACCCCACTCCTCAACCCCACTCCTCAACCCCCCTAGTCATCCTCCCTCCTCAACCCCCCTCATCCTCCCTCCTCATCCTCCCTCCTCATCCTCCCTCCTCAACCCCACTCCTCAACCTCCCTCCTCATCCTCCCTCCTCATCCTCCCTAGTCATCCTCCCTCCTCAACCCCCTCAACACCCCACCTCAACCGCCCTCCTCAACCACCCTCCTCAACCACCCTCCACAATCCCCTCCTCAACCACCCTCCTCGTCCTCTCTCCTCAACCACCCTCCTCATCCTCCCTCCTCAACCCTCCCTCCTCAACCCTCCCTCAACACCCCTCCTCAACCCCCCTCTTCAAACCCCCTCCTCAATCTCAACCCCCTCCTCAACCTCAACCCCCCTTCTCAACCCTTCTCCTCAACCCCCCTCCTCACTTTACCCCTCTCTAATTACCTCCCCTTCTACTTTCCTCTCACTTTCCTTCCAACAGCAGCTGCTTCTCCGTTCATCTGCTCCTCCGGGCGTCTTCCGGCTGCGGCGGGACCTGGCCAATGCTAATGACGTGATGCTCATGTGACGTCACGTCATTAGCATATGCAGAGTCCTGAAGCAGCCGGAAGACTCGCGGAGTAGCGGAGGAGCAGATGCTGATGGAAGGTAAGTGAGGGGAAAGGGATAGGGTGAGGTAATTAGACAGCGGTAAAGTACGGATGGGTTTGAGGAGGGAGGATAAGGAGGGGGGTTGAGGTTGAGGAGGGGGGTTGAGGATGAGGAGGGGGTTGAGGAGGGGGTTTGAGGAGGGGGTTGAGGATGAGGAGTGTTATTGAGGATGACTAGGGGAGTTGAGGAGGGAGGATGAGGAGGATGATAAGGGGAGGGGAAGAGACACGAGGCTGGAGAGACAGGGGGTGACTTGAGTAAAAGCCGAGGGGGCCCTTTTCAGCCTTAAAAAAAGGGCTGAAAAAGTTGGTTTATTCTCGAGAATATATGGTAAGCACATAGCATACTTTTTTTTACAGAAGTTTTTAGTTAGTGAACTTCTATCCAAAAGCATGGTCTTCACTATCTAAAAACTTCTGCAAAAAAAGTATGCTCTGTGCTTAAATAGAGCACTTTTCAATTGGCCGAATTGCAATTTAATAAGGCTGTAAGTTAGTACCCAATTGATAAATTAAATCATATACCACCTCAGTTTTTAGTATTTGTAAGAATACTCATATATTAACTATTGTATTACTAGTCTATTTCCCAGTACTCTAGTTTTAACCATCTGGTTTTATTATTAAGTAATTTTATCAGTCAATTAAAATAAAAGTTGTGTTTTAATTTAATTCACTTTTCTCATTATTCTTGAATTACTAAGTAATGGTTATTTTTGGAGTGGTATCTGCTAGTCGATTAATATGCTGTTTCTTTCTCCTTTTTATTAACTCTAACAGAATGTTTTCTATTTGGGCTGACTGATTGGCAATTCAAAATTAGACTGACATTTGTTCTACCATCTCACCAAGTATCTTCAAAGGCCAATGCTTTTTGGCAAAAATATCTTGTTTGTGCAGTACATAAGAAACTCACAAAACCAGTAGATGTATAAGCCTTGAGCACAAAAGCATCTTTAGCAGTCTATGGAAATTAAAATGTTCTATGCTGCCATTTTGGACCTTTTGAGAGTTATTAGTGAAACCTTTAAAGTTTAATTAGTTTATTTGTATTATCAGTTAGAATCACTATTGCTACAAGAACATTTATAAGTATATACACTTACAGTGAGGGAAAAAAGTATTTGATCCCCTGCTGATTTTGAACGTTGTTCACTGACAAAGAAATTATCAAGTCTATAATTTTAATGGTAGGTGCATTGTAACAGTGAGAGACAGAATAACCCCCCCCCCCCCAAGAAAAATGCATGTTAAAAAAGTTATAAATTGATTTGCAGGACAATGAATGAAATAAGTATTTGACCCCTTCGACTTAGTACTTGGTGGCAAAACCCCTGTTGGCAATTACAGAGGTCAGACGTTGCTTGTAGTTGGCCACCAGGTTTGCACACATCTCAGGAGGGATTTTGTCCCACTCCTCTTTGTAGATCCTCTCCAAGTCATTAAGGTTTCGAGGCTGATGTAACTCGAACCTTCAGCAACCTTCACAGATTTTCTATGGGATTAAGGCCTGGAGACTGGCTAGGTGCTTCTTCTTGAGCCACTCTTTTGTTGCCTTGGCTGTGTGTTTTGGGTCATTGTCATGCTGGAATACCCATCCACGACCCATTTTCAATGCCCTGGCTGAGGGAAGAAGGTTCTCATCCAAGATTTGACTGTACATGTCCCTGTCCATCGTTGATTTGATGTAGTGCAGTTGTACTGTCCCCTTAGCAGAAAAACACCCCCAAAGCATAATGTTTCCACCTCCATGTTTGATGGTGGGGATGGTGTTCTTGGGGTTATAGGCAGCATTCCTCCTCCTCCAAACACGGTGAGTTGAGTTGATGCCAAAGGGCTTGATTTTGGTCTAATCTAACCACAACACTTTCACCCAGTTCCCCTCTGAATCATTTAGATGTTCATTGGCAAACTTCAGACGGGCCTGTACATGTGCTTTCTTGAGCAGGGGGACCTTGCGGGGGCTGCAGGATTTCAGTACCTCACGGTGTAGTGTGTTACCAATTGTTTTCTTGGAGACCATGATCCCAGCTGCCTTGAGATCATTAAGAAGATCCTCCTGTGTAGTTCTGAGCTGATTCCTTGCTGTTCTCATGATCATTGAAACTTCACGAGGTGAGATCTTGCATGGAGCACCAGACCAATGGAGACTGGCAGTTATTTTGTGTTTCTTCCATTTGAGAATAATCGCACCAACTGTTGTCATCTTCTTACCAAGCTGCTTGGCGATGGCCTTCTAGCCCATTCCAGCCTTGTGTAGGTCTACAATCTTGTCCCTGACATCCTTGGACAGCTCTTTGGTCTTGGCCATGGTGGAGAGTTTGGAATCTGATTGATTGATTGCTTTTGTGGACAGGTGTCTTTTACAGGTAACAAGCTGAGATTAGGAGCATGCCCTTTAAGAGAGTGCTCCTAATCTCAGCTCGTTAACTTTATAAAAGACACATGGGAGCCAAAATTGTTGCTGACTGATAGGAGATCAAATACTTATTTCCCTCATTGACCTTCAAATCAATTTATAACTTTTTTGACATGAGTTTTTCCTATTTGTTTTTTTATTATTTTGTCTCCCACTGTTAAAATACACCTACCATTAAAATTATAGACTGATCATTTTTTCTCAGTGGACAAACGTTCAAAATCAGCATGGGATCAAATACTTTTTCACTGTATATATTACACAATTTCTTATTTAAGCACCTCTGTACTTGCGAAGTGTGCACTGTATTACTTATGCTTTCTACATTGTTATAATATCAGTTATGCTGTTTACCACCTGAACCTCTGTTTTAGAGCACAGAGATTGATTCCATGTCTTCTGTAAGAACTCCTGCAAGGCTGATGCATAGCTATAGGAATTCTTATAAGAAACTTTGTGGAGATATTCTATTTGAACTCCGCAGCCGCAAATCCTTTGTTCTGTCAAGCCCGTAACTGTTACGTTCGAAAATCGATATTAAATTGCTACAAATCCACTGGCGTTCAAACCCGTAACCCGCAAATGGAGCCAAAAAGCCAACGGGTACTAGAGAGGACCCGCAAGGGGGTTAAAGTCCTATCTGTAGCATTCTAAATACAAATATGCACACACTACTGTATTTTCAATCAAAGGGAAAGTGATGTTAGGTCTAAAAATTTATAGCACAACATACTTTTATTTCTATTTAATTTCCGTGTTATATCAATCCTGGCCATTAATTTTTTTAATACATATAAGGGAACTTGCATGAACTAGGATATCAAATTTACTGATTTATTAATATTGCATTATTTCTGGAAGGCGGGTCTGATCAAAATTGAAACCCATAAGGCTTTGAAATCTAACCTCCATTTTTCAGTGAAGTAATGATGACAATCTAATTTGCCATTGGCTCTGTCTAAACCCGTAACTACGGGTTTGACTATTTAATCATGTTCATGCCCGCACATCCAACGTGCGCAAGAATGGTATGATTCAATTGAATAGCTCTGTAACGCAGTCAAATTTCAAACCCGCAGCCTTTGCGGGTGTGCCGATGCACACAGGCTTCATTTTAATGGGGCTGCATGTCTCCCACAAAATAACTTCTATAAAATTTACTGAATCGCGCACAGCTCTCTAGATCTCATGTGTGCTCACAACTTGCCATGTGCACTGATGGAAGACTGAAACTCGATAGTTTCCATAACAAGGATACTGAACTCTACCTACTATCTAACGTGAATACACTACACTAGCCCTAACATCCACTTATTCTCATGCGTTGGTGGGCATTAATACTTCATTAGCCCCGTCACTGTACAATAAAAATATTAGCAACCACATGAGAGTCCCAATGGACCCCTGTAGTCTATATCCCCTATGGGAGTCCCTATAAATCCCCAACGACACTTTCACTATCTGCTCTGGGAGTCACTATAGACTCCATGATATCAGTATATTATCAATATATTAACTTCCCTATTGGGCCTCTACCCATCTCTATGAGGTCCTTATGGCACATAATATTCTCTTATTATGTATGCTCTTGTCGGTATGTTATGCTCTTGTCTTACAAAGCTACCAATATTCTTTGATTATTTAATTCTTCACAAGGTTACATTTTCACAACCTAAATATGTATAGGCAATAGGACAGAAGGGAGAGGGGTGATATGATAGAAACCTTTCAATACATGAAATGATGTAATAAAATTCAAGAAGGAAGTGTGTTCGAGAAAACGAATGCAAGAACAAGGGATCATAATTTGAAGATGGAAGGTGGAAGATTTAGGGGTAGTATGAGAAAGTACTACTTTACAAAATAGTAATATACAAGTGAAGCAGCTTTCCAGGTTCAAATGCAGTTAAAACATTTAAGCATGCTTGGGATAACCATAAAGCTATTATGCGGCTTAATTAAGCCAATATTTGAGGTAGATCAAATGGGCAGCATATATTGACCCTTTGGTTTTTATCTGCCATCAAATCTATGTTCCTATATTTCTAAACATGACAATTTTTTCCAAAAATATTGCTGACATTTAATACTCATTTCACGTGGACTTCACTGTTTCTCCAAATACTGGGCTGTGTTTTAGTAAACGTGCTGAAATTGCACTACCGACTATTTATAAGGAGACACTTTTGAATTAAGGCAGCGACATTTAGTGGAAATAAATGTTGTACATTTTAAAGTGATGCATTGTTTGCAAATGTATTTTTCAAATGTTTCACAATACTGTATTTTATTCATATAACTAGGAAATTGCCCATCAAAATGACAGGAATAATATTGTAAGGCTGGCAATGCTGTTTACCACACAATGTTTTGTTAACCTGCAAGTTTTGTGCTTGGGAATGCCATGTGTCTCTTTCCACCATCTCCCCCTGTCCCTTTCCTGTGTCTTTCTCCTCTGTGTGTCTGCTGAATCTTTGCGTGGCGCGCGCTGACTAGCGTTGGTTTTATTTTTAAAGTCACGTGTGCCTGGCATTGTCCATGTGTGTTACTGTCTTTGTCTTTGGCACTCATTGCAGACTAAAAGGCCCACGGGCCTCGCAGTTGCGCGCCTCCACTGCTCACCTCAATTTGCGAAGCTCGCAGTTGCCTCCCTAGCTTCGCGAGGGCCGCATGTGCATGACCAACATCTCAAACGTACCCAACACTGACAATTATATATATGACTAGCGACTTGCCCATCAAAAAATGACGGCAATGAGATGTGTATGTTTGGAAAGTTGTTTAGTTATTAATATACGTATTTGACACTTGTAAGATCTTAGTTATGATGAAATAAGTAGTATTGTGATATTAAACATGTTTATTTTTGTAAAATGTTCTTTTGGTGAACAGTAACTGTTAAAGCATTTTGTATTAAAAGTATTAACATTTGAATGTAAGAGCAGTTGAACTTTAAATTAATCATTATTGTAAACTTGAAGTAATGGTTTTTTAACATGCAAGTTGTATCTCAAGAATTTTTAACTTAAATATACATTGAATCCAGAGGAAGGCAAACAGTAAAAACCCTCCTTGAAACGTAGCCAATTGTATCAGAGAGAGAAAAAAATGAATTCCTTCCTGACCCCATGAACTGGCGATCAGATTACTCCCTGGATTAATGTTTAACATAAAAGACAACATGTACATTGTGACTTAAAACGTGGTTGACCTCTTAACATAAACTTTGTAATATGTCTAAGTAAGAAACTTGAAAGTATATTTTTTAAAACTTGAACTTTCTTATCTCTCTAAGTAAGGAACTTAAAAAAAACCTTTCAAACTTGTAACATTAGAAACAGTAACATAGTGTATCCGTTTGCCCCCTAGAGGATGGTGCCAAGTAAAGTGGAGTAAAGAGTTCTTGACAGGAGTGAATGAGTTAAACTTCTGAAGAACTCCTAATGCAGGTGCGACTTCCCTTTAAAGCCTGAAAAGCAGACATGGAGAGAGGGGTGGGGCTGCTTAGACTCTGGCCAGGTTGTGTGCTGCTGCCAGATCCAGCCACAAAGTGAAACTTGAAGCTGGTCCGTTGTGAATCTACAGTTTGACCTTTGGGAAGCAAAACGTAAAGAGATCACTTTTGGTTTACTGTGGCTGCGAGTTTTGGACAACAGTAAGAAGAGTGTGCTGTTTGCAGTGACTGAACGAATAGAGCTGAAAGAGACTACAGACTCAGGAGGTGAAAGTACAAAGGTACCAAGTAAGTGAAGGGAATATTGAGGATCCCCAGGCAGAGTTGCCTTAAAGGCCTAGGCAAGTGTGGAGCTGACAGAGGCCCTGTATGAAGGTATCAGACTGATTATGCCCCAGGGATGATGCTGAGTGTTTAACCGGTTCATGGGCAGTAAGTTTATACTGCAAAGTCAAAGGGTCCCTGGGGTGAAGCATACGGGAGAGACGGGTGGGCCCTATGCTTCGTCCGCGGCTAATTATTTAGAAACGTGGAAAAGACTTCCGATATACAAGAGAGGACTTGTATCCTGGCCACAAGGTGGCAATATAACCATAATAAGAGACTATTTGTGTCCTGGCCACAAGGTGGCAATCTATCAATAATCAGAGACTATTTGTATCCTGGCCACAAGGTGGCAATTCCTAATTTATAAGAGACTGTCTTACTCCTTGCCACTAGGTGGCGCTGTTTCCATGAAATTACTCCTTTCCGAGTACAACGGAGTTGGAGCTCTGTCCTGAAGACACCGTGGTGTAGAGTTTTGTCCCTGTTGCAGATAAGCTGCACAGGTATAGTCAGGGCGTTCCTGTGTCACAGTCAGTGCGTTTATGTAGATGTTTATTTTCATTATTTAAGCAGAGTTACTGCTCCAGTTTGTTTTTCTTAGTTCATAATAAACCAATTTGCTGCATTACCAGAAAGTATCCGTTTCTATCTCAAGAAACCACAGCTATACACGGCCATCCTGGTCACAATAGTTAATTAACATTTTAACATAATTTGTGCAAATAATGCAAGGCAAGTGTTTTGTGAGGCTAATCATCCATAAACAGTACTTCCATTAATTATGACTGAATTGTTTATTGATTTGTATTTTTCAATGGTTGACCTTTGTTTATTGCTGTGACTGAAAACGTGGTTGAGCTCTTAACATGATATCTAAGTAAGAAACTTGAAAGTATATTTTTTGAAACTTGAACTTGAAAAAAAAAATCCAACTTGTAACATTATAAACAGTAACATAGTTCATTAAGATTTGAAGATCATTTTGTATTAAAACTATTAACATATAAATGTAAAAACAGTTGAACTTTAAATTAATCAGTATTGTAAACTTCAGGTAATGTTTTTTTAACATGCAAGTTCTATCTCAAGAATTGTTAATTTAAATATACATTGAATCCAGAGGAAGGCAAACAGTAAAAACCCTCCTTGAAACGTACCCAATTGTATCAGAGAGGGGAAAAAATGTATTCCTTCCTGACCCCATTAACTATCGATCAGATTACTCCCTGGATTAATGTTTAACATAAAAGACAACATGTACATTGTGACTTAAAACGTGGTTGAGCTCTTAACATGAACTTTGTAATATGTCTAAGGAGCTTGAAAGTATATATTTTAAAACTTGAACTGTCTTATCTGTCTAAGTAAGGAACTTGAAAATATTGTTTTCAAACTTGTAACATTAGAAACAGTAACATAGTTAATTAACATTTTAACATAATTTGTAAAAATAATGCAAGGCAAGTGTTTTGTGAAGCTAATCATCCATAAACAGTACTTCCATTAATTATGACTGAATTGTTTATTGATTGGTATTTTTCAGTGGTTGACCTTGGTTTGTTAATGTGATTTAAAACGTTGTTGACCTCTTAACATGAACTTTGTAGTATGTCTAAGTAATAAACTTGAAAGTATATTTTTTAAAACTTGAACTTTCATATCTCTGTAAGTAAGGAACTTTAAAAAAAACTTTGAAACTTGTAACATTGGAAACAGTATCATAGTTAATTAACATTTTAAAATAATTTGTGAAAATAATGCAAGGCAAGTGTTTTGTGAGGCTAATGATATATAAACAGTACTTCCATTAATTATGACTGAATTGTTTATTCATTTGTTTTTTTGAATGGTTGACCTTTGTTTGTTGCTATAGTAATTGTTTTAAATCGCAGGAGCAAAGGACCTAGAAATCCCTATAAAAGGAAACTAGTAGATACTATAGCTCCTCAAGATATGGAGATGACAAACCTTATTTTTACACCAATGCCAAGACAAAGTCAAAGTCAAATATGTGTGGGGGTATATATAGAAAACAATAAAAAGTAATGAAATAAATAATGGGGAGGGGGAGAACCTAAAAAAAAGATGATAAAATTATCATATATATAAATGTCTCAGAATGTGCTTAAACATATGCTTACAAAAGAAAAACCCAGAGAAGGCAACAGATGGTAAAAGATACTTAAGTGAGTCCAGGTAGAGAAGACAAGAAACACAGTTCACATGTTGATTGTGGAATCTTTGAGGTTCTTCTTGTATGGCGTCCTTGAGAGGGAGTAGAGGAAATGGATAGAGTCTGGCTCTTAGGACAGTAGGGCAGCTGTTTCCCAAAAACTCTGGTCACCACAGAGTAATGCTGGAGAGAATGAAACAAAAAAAGGAGAAGAGGGAGAGCGCACACCGAATCCTAGAGCAGATCAATAAATTTATTACAAAACAGAATTCACATAACAAATGGACACTCACATGTAGAACCCTCTAAACAGAGGTATAGAGGGTCACTCATAAAAGGGATTCTTGGTCTTGGTCTTGTATAAATGTAGACAGAATGGTAGTCACTAGGCTGTAATTAACTATAGATATAGTTGGTATCGTGGTTGCCAGGCTAAATAATCTGATATACTTAGCTGAGGGGTGCTAGGCCCAGAGCAAGTATCAGAGAATATGGCAAAAGCTCCGTTGGTGGATGAACAAAAGAGCAAGGAGACCAAAAAAGTTCAAATAGAATCCAGTCATCAAATAAGCATAGTGGGTTACCCACAGTTGGCTTTCATTAAAAATGAGTGTCCATTTTTAAAACTCCAAAGGAAATGAAGAATCAAAAAACAAAAATAAATATGAGTTCCTCAAGTGAACAAAGTAAAAATAAAAATAGACAATGCAAACCTGCAAGAATGACACTGGAGGTGCAGAACATATGTATACTGATACTGCTAATAATGCTAAAAAGGGCACTATTAGAGTGCAAAAAAGGAAATAAAAAATACAAAATGCATAGAAACACATAAAATAAAGTAAAAATAAAAGGAATCAAGACCCATTTCGCTCATCTGCTGAGCTTTGTCAATGGTAATAAATATCAATGATCTCATAAATATACAAATGTAAATATATTAATATAAAAATGAAGTATAAAAAAGGTACCAACCTTCACCCCTCTTTATAAGGGTAATATGTGCCTCCATGTTCTGGTTTGGCGCCATCCCCGTGTCCCTGAGTGCGTGGTGACGTCAACACGCTATTACCCAGGTGTACCACGTCCTGTGTCTTGCGTGGCGACGTCATCACGCCTCCCCACTCTCCCCACAGGAAGTTTCCGCGTCTGTGGAACGCATATGCATTCCACCAGACATAGTAATGTTTCAAATAGGTGAAGAGGCACACGGGGAGGCTCGCAGCCCCAGATAAAAGGAGGCCTATGGATAGGGCAACCAAAAGCAGGCCCAAAAATAAAAATAATAACAATAATAATGACAACAATAATAACAAAGGGACACAGCAAAACACTAGGGACTCCAAATAAATACAGAGGTTCCTGTGTCACCTGGTAGATAATAAAGATGTAGGAAAACATAACATGGTACATTAAAAGCAGCACATAAAGTGCTAATGGTAACTAAGGAGGGGTGTAAAATGTATACTGAAAAATAAAAAATAAAAATTAACCTAAAAAAGTAGAAAATATAGAGATATATGTAAAATAAATACGTCTAATATATCTGGAAGATCTAGAGCCCAATGTACTAGGTGTACCAAAGGTTTTCTATCGCAGAGGAAGTCCCCATCCCTAGAATGATATAAAATAAGGACATGTAAAAAACAACCACATAACATCCATGTGCATACATACAAACACATACGTAAATATACGTGCATGTAAATATGCACAGGGACATATATATATGAGAATATAAGAACCATACCCCTACAGGAATGCGAATCACTGTACATACACGTGTACACTCAGAAGCGTATACAATGTGGGCTGATCTACTAACATGAAAGTAGAGTCAGAAGGACTGGAAGTAATAGAGAACAATCCCTAAGTGGATAAAAAGCTGACCATGGGCGTAAACAGCTAAGACACCGTCAAGTAAATAGGATGGAAAAGTAGTACAGGAACCTATTACAAAACTAGGAAGAATGTAAAATACGAAAAATAAAATCTATATAGTGGTAGAAGATATGTATAAATAGATCAAAAATCGCACATATAGTTTGGTCTCTGGAAAAGTGGTTCTCTAAAAAGAGAATGCAAGAACTTAAACTTGTTGCACTCTGTGTAAGCACTGTTCTGTATGTGTTTGACAATTTAATGTAGTTTAACAGGAAAATATTGTTTTTGTAAATGTAATTTCTATTGCGTAATAATGACCTTTTGATGGCAACGGATATTTATGTGTATTTGTTTTAAAAATGTGGTGCTTATATTGTGTTTTTTTATATTTTTTTATTTTAAATTTGTTTTGCATGGCTTTTATTTCTTTAATGAAAAGTTAAAGTACTTCATAGTAGACAATGTTTTTAGTAAAAATACGTCCATCTTCTAATAAATCACCTTGACTTTCATTCTTTTCAATGTAAACTTTAAGAGCCTGTGGATTTTTGCACCGTGATAACGTGCAAATACTGGTTCTTGTAAGAAAATACCCACAGATTTGAATGTTTGTCCTTGTGATTTATTAATGGTCATGGCAAATGCCATAATGATGGGAAATTGTCTTCTTTGAAGTATAAAAGGGAGACTACTTTCACTTGGTGCTAAATCTATTCTTGGTATGAAAACTCTATCTCCTTTATGGGTACCAGTTAAAATTTCAGCATCTATGAAATGGTCCTTTAATTGTTGAACAATTAATCTTGTCCCATTGCGTAGGCCTTTTTTGGGGTTCATATTTCACAGTAACATGACAATTGCACCTTTCTTTAACTGCAAAATATGTGGTGGCATTCCAGAAGGAGTTAGTGAGTTTATGAATTCAGTGGAAAAGTTAGCCTAACTTTCATTGTCATCAGCAAGTACAGAATCAGCACTGTGATAATTTCTTTGTGATGCATTGTTTTAAATATTTCATTATTGAGGATTAATGCATCCTTATTTTTACACGTTAGTATGACTTGGTTGGCAAGCTCTGGATATTCCTGGTTATTTATGCTACCTTCAAATATAGCCGATATAATATCTTGGTGACAAATCATATGAGGTGGGATATGCACAGTGTCGTCAGGTAAATGTGGTATTTTTTCTGTTCTGCCTTCTCCAATTTTAATAAGCCAATCATTGAAATCAGTTTGGCCTTCTGATCTCATGTTTTGTTGCAGTTGAAGATGGGTAAAATGTTTCCATAGTGTGCTTGACTTTATACAGATTTCGATAATGTCAGTTCCATTTCCATGTACAACGACAGGTAATGTTTGTCTAAAATCGCCACCTAACAACATTACCTTTCCACCAAATGGAAAAGTATTATCCATGACTTCACGAAGCAAATTACATTTTTTTGCTTGTAATGATGTCATGCGAATATCTGACACTGAGGTTTCTAAAATAGGTGTTGGCAGTTTAAAGCCACTATGTACAGTTCTTCCACCTTCTAACAAAAGTGCAGCAATTCCAATAGTGGCAAACGGCAGTGCCATTTGACCTTCTGCTCGTACAGAACTCATTATTAATTATATAGATAAGTTTTTCCTGATCCGCCAGGTCCATCAATATAGAAATAACGCTCTGTGACCATGTCATCATCTATTGCATTTTTAATGGCATTAAATGCTTGCAATAGTAACGTATTTAAAGTTGCAAGTCTTTCTTCTGTTCTTTCTACTTGTAGTTGAATGTCATAGTCTTCAAAGTTTATGTCAAATAGCTGCCACATAGCACTGACATAGCGAGCATCTACATGAGATGCAAGTTCATCATGTACTAACTCACTACTTTCAGGGTTGTCTGCACTTTTGACGACTACAGTAGCTGCATCATAGCCTTTGTAAATATATTTGTACACATATTTAATGGATTTGATGGAAGTGCAGGCTTCTACATTAATGTGTGCGTTATACTTCATGAGTATGAGTGGATTGTAGGGTACTACATATCTATTGTCAACTTATTTGCCACGAATAATGGCACTATCTCCTTCTCTTCTTTTATAAAGTGGATAGCCATCACAATTGGCATAGGTTTTGTCTCTATAATCTTTTGGAAAATCTTTGGAACATTTATTATTTTCCATACATGGTGATTGTGGATTAAGCTCACCACAGGGTCCATGAATCATGCGATGAGTAACAATCTCATATAGTCTACCATATAGTTCTGGATCTGGTAGTTCTGCAACAATGACTGCATCCACTTTGTCAGAAGTATCTAATTTATCTTTTTCTTGAAGTATTATGAGAAGATGTGCATGTGGAAGGCCTCTTTTTGGAAATTCAATGGTATATACATAAGCAAGACATTTGCCAAATAAGTGACTTATAGTGATGTCACGTATTAATTAATTTAATTTAATCTTAAAAACTCTGGCTACTAAATCTGGTTTATCGCAGGGACTTTGGCCAAGAAGTTATTTTGTGTAATTTCTGGCCATTGGGGATTACATGTAAATGTAAGAAGTAAATCGTGTTTGCCAAATTTGGTGACAATAGCCATAGCATCATTGTATCTTTCTCTCATATTTCGAGGAGGTCCTTGAAAGGAAGATAATGTTTTGTAAATAGATTGGGAATTCTTTTCTTTCTGGAAGTTTGAACTTGCCTTTTTGACAGCAACTAATAAATTGGCCATCTCTGGGTCTCTCCTGTTTAAAATAAGAAGCCTCACAAAACTGACATTGAGTATTCATGTTCCCACAATTATGAACCTCTACTGCTAAAGACTTGAGTAAAGGACAATTTGCAAAGCATATATCAGTCTCATTTTCAAATTCATTAGGTGAAATGTCATGTGATGTTTCAGGAACAGGTTCTAAATACTTTGTTTTTTTGGTGGCTTTTTTTGGTATCGCTTTAATTTTTGCAGCTGATAGTCTTTTGCTTGCAATTCTTTTGCGTTCTTTTTCTCATGGAATTTCCTTCTCCTCTGGTGTCTGCTGGTTGGCCCATCTCTCTTGTCTTTCTCTAGTTTGACGTCTTTTCTTTTCTTGTTTGCTCTCGTTAGTAGCCATGTTAAACTGTAAAAGAAAATAATGTATAATTAGTTTAGTTTGAGATGATAAGTTTGTTTTTTACATTTTTTATTATCAACAGTTTGTTTATATGTGCTTGTAGTTCATTGTAGCGGTACTTTCTTTGTATTGTTAAATAAGTGTTTTTTATTTTTTTGGTCTAACTTTCTGTCGTAGGTTGTAATTTTTGCCTTTCATGAATAGCACACTCAAGGAACTGACACTATACCTTCTTCTACATGTAGTACGTGTCTAATGTTAATTGAAATTTATATTTTTGTTGTTTTGGCAATTTATTTTTTAATTGTTTAATTTTTATTTGTTAACTTACAGGGATAGTAGAGGGCAAAAATGAGTCTATGTAATTTTTACTACAGGGGATTATCATAATAGTATTTTGATATTTTATTTAAAGGCTTATATGTTCGGGCAATTAATTTTTTTCTTTTTTTCTTGGGGTATTAGTACTATTTGTTGTAGTATTCTATTTTATGTGTGTGTTTAGGTTTTATGCTTAATATTGTACATTACGACTGGTAATTGAGAATGATAAATTTTATGTACGGTGTGTTTTGACACTTTTGTGGACTATTCTGTTTTCTTTATTTTATTTTTTTGTGTAGATTTAAGTTTGGGTTTAATGTTAAACATTGTTGTCCGTAAAAGACAAATAATAGGTAAATGACAAATGTGTCACTAATATTTTGGTAAAGGTTATAATTATTCTGTGTTATTGTTTTTTTAAAGTCTTCGTCCGATGCTCTTCACGCAGTGTCTGTTGTAAAAGAAAAAGTAAAATGTTATTTGATTTGAATGTATTTGTAATGAATAGCATATTTCATTGTTTTGGTCTATTGTATCTGTTATTGTGAATTTTTCTGCTATGCTGTTTTTTGTGCAACCTTTTAAAAATACTTTAATTTTATTTGTATATTCCAGTTATCCTTTTTTTTTTTACTGTAATTATTAATGTTTTTCTTATTTTGGATAGGATCGCAATGTTTTTAGCATTATCCTGTTTTGTGTCCACCACTTTCGGTATGCTTATTTAGGCTTCTTTGTAAGGCTTATAGGTTCTTAAACAGTAAAGAAGAATATTAATTTTCTTTTCTATGTGTTTGTGTGATTTTTGGTACAATCCTGTTTTGTGTCCACCATATGTTGCATACTTTATTTGCTTAATTAGTCTTTTTTATGAGGATTAAATGTTGTTGTACATTGAAAATGAATGTTTTTCCTATTTTGGATATGATCGCAATGTTATTAACATTATCCTGTTTTGTGTCCACCACTTTTGGTATGCTTATTTAGTCTTCTTTGTAAGGCTTATAGGTTCTTAAACAGTAAAGAAGAATATTAATTTACTTTTCTATGTGGTGTGTGATTTTTGGTACAATCCTGTTTTGTGTCCACCATATTCTGTCTACTTTATTTGTTCAATTAGTGTTCTTTATGAGTATGCAATCATATTGGACAGTACAAATCAATGTTAATTGCCTTTTCTATATCATGTTGCGCTTTTTTTTTAAATCCTGTTTTGTGTTCACCACTTTTTGGTTCTACATTTGGCTTGTTTCAGATGCTATCCTGTCTTGTGGCCACCTCTTTTTTTGGGGGGGTTCTGTGAAACTGTCTGTCTTTCTAAATTGTATAGGTCTTTGTGAAGTTTGTTGAACTGTGTTTTGTTCCTTATTCAATTTAAATGTATTTTCTTTTTTATTTTACTTGAAATTGTTATATTGGCGGCCTTTAAACATATATAGTTTCTTTATTTTTTCTACTTACTATACTTTACCTTGATTGAAGTGTTGTTCTTGTCCGAATGACAGAGGGTCCCCTCCTGCCAATCTTAATCCGCCGGTCTTCTTGCAGTGTCTGTTTGAAAAAGAAAGTGAAATGGTTAATTGTATATTTCTTCTTTTTTATTTAGCAAAGAATTATCTTTTTCAGCATGTAATCTATTTTTCTATCTTACCTCTTCTTCTTTCTTTGTGTTCTTTAAAAGGGATTCTCTCTCACAGTGCACGGTGCAAATTCTTGAGTGACGCTGTTGATGCAGAGTCTGTTTGAATAGTGACAAAAAGGGGAAAGATTCAGCTTTAGGTTCCATATGTATTAGTGTCATATTATTTTTTGCTATGAGTTGCAGTAAATTAATGTCATTTAAATATACTTGTTTAATTAGTTTCGGTTAGTGATGTGCCAAAAAGTTCGCCCGTGGACTATTCGTGGCGATTTTGGCATGTTCGCGCTCGCAGCGGGGGTCGAACACATGCGCTTTTCGGTCCGGCCCCTATTCTTTATCATTGAGGAAACTTTGACCCTGCACCTCAAAGTCAGCAGACACATTCCAGCCAAACAGCAGCATACACTCCCTTCCAGAGCCTTCCATCTGAAGGACAGCATCCATTTTAGAATCATTCTGAAGCTACATTCGTTCAGAGAGGACAGATATTGTAGCTGCTGCTGATTTAATAGGGAAATAGATAGCCAGGCTGTATATTTAGCTTCCACTACAGACCTGAAGGACTCATCTGATATCTGCTGCAAGGACAGCAACCCAAAAAGCCCTTTTTTAAGTCATAAACATCATTTATTTTTATAATTTTTTTCTGTGTAATCTAATTGCATATGCCTGCCTGCCAGCGTGTGTGTGTGACAGGCTAACACCTAACAGCTTATATTGTGCTCAGTGAAATAAAACAACACTTTTTTGACTATAATAGATTGAATAGCAATTGCCTGCCTACAGGCGTTTGAGTGAAGCCTATTGCATCTACTCTGCCAACTTTTGCCAGTGCACAGTGATACGTCATATCTGGTGCAACCGTAGTGTACAGTGACATAAAACAATACTTTTTTTACTGTAATCGATTGAATATCAGTTGCCTGCCTACAGGCGTGTGTGTGAAGCCTATTGCATCTACTCCGCCAACTTTTGCCAGTGCACAGTGAAACTCATATCTGGTGTTACAGTAGCTTGCACGCATAGTACCACTAATTGAAAAAAAAAAAAAAATGACAGGCAGAGGCAGGCCACCCCGCAGGGGCCATCGTGGTCGTGGTGCTGTGATTCCCTTTGGCCCTAGAATAATGCCCAGTTTTCAGAGGCAACCTACCTTGAACTTGAAAAGTTCTGAGGACATGGTTGACTGGCTAACACAGGACACCCAATCTTCTACAGCTTCCACTCGGAACCTAGACGCACCACCCTCCTCCAGCTTGGCTTCGAGCACCTCTCCAGTTACCACTCGCCCGCCTGTCGCCACCACCAACACTAGTACCACAGCCGCTTCACTTGATCCGTCAGCAGAGTTATTTACACATCCGTTGGAAGAAATGAGTGATGCACAAACATTAGTGCCAGAGAATGTAGATAACAGGGATATGTCCCAGTCAGGCAGCATTACACACATGGACGTACAGTCTGATGATGTTGTACCAGGTGCAGCTTCCTTTGTTTAGTTGTCAGATACAGGTGAAGCGGTTGATGATGACGATGCGTCCGTGGATGTCACGTGGGTGCCCGCTATAAGAGAAGAAGAACAGGAGGAAAGTTCAGATGGGGAGACAGAGAGGAGGAGGAGACGAGTTGGAAGCAGCGGGAGGTCGTCGAAAGTAGCTAGTGGCACAGTCAGACAGCATGCATCGGCACCCGGGGTCAGCCAGACAGCACGCCAGTCAACGCATGCTGTTGCCACCACCAGAATGCCGTCATTGCAGAGCTCAGCAGTGTGGCAATTTTTTTGTGTGTCTGCCTGTGACAACAGTGATGCCATTTGCAACCTGTGTGAAAAGAAACTGAGTGGTGGGAAGTCCAACACCCACCGAGGTACAACTTCTTTGCGAAGGCACATGATGTCACATCACAAACGCCTATGAGATCAACACATCAGTACAAGCAGCACACAAAGTCAAAGCCGCCATCCTCCTCCTGGTCCAGCATCTTCAGCCACGTCAACCACTGCTGCCCTGCTTGCCCCCTCTCAACCATCCGCCACTCTGTGTCTCGCCCTGAGCAGTCCCTGCTCATCTGCCCACAGTCAGGTGTCTGTCAAGGACATGTTTGAGCGTAAGAAGCCAATGTCACAAAGTCACCCCCTTGCCCGGCAACTGACAGCTGGCTTGTCTGAACTATTAGCCCACCAGCTTTTACCATACAAGCTGGTGGAGTCTGAGGCATTCAAAAAATTTGTAGCTATTGGGACACCGCAGTGGAAGGTACCCGGCCAAAATTTATTTGCATGAAAGGCAATCCCCAACCCGTACTCGATTGTGCAAAAGCAAGTAATGGCATCTCTGGCACACAGTGTTGGGGCAAGGGTCCATCTGACCACTGATACCTGGTCTACAAAGCATGGTCAGGGCAGGTATATCACCTACACTGTGCATTGGGCAAACCTGCTGCCACCTCCTCTACTCCTCCTACTCCATCCTCTTCCATAACCTCCTCGGCTGGGTCCTCTTCTGCTGCTGCTATGTCTTGCTCCACATCAACGGCACCCCCCAGCTCCACAGGTGCTATTCCACATCCCGGATACGGCAGTGTCACGCCGTCTTGGGGTTGACTTCCCTGAAAGCAGAGAGTCACACCGGACCAGCACTCCTGTCCGCCCTGAACGCACAGGTGGATCAGTGGCTGACTCTGCACCAACTGGAGATCGGCAAAGTGGTTTGTGACAACGGAAGAAATTTGTTGGCGGCATTGAATTTTGGCAAGTTGACACATGTACCGTGCATGGCACATGTGTGTAATCTGATTGTACAATGCTTTGTACATAAGCACTTAGGCTTACAGGACGTCCTGAAGCAGGCCAGGAAGGTGTGTGTCCATTTCAGGCGTTCCTACATGGCCATAGCACACTTTACAGATATCCAGCGGCGAAACAACATGCCAGCAAGGCGCTTGATTTTAGACAGCCCGACACGTTGGAATTCAACACTCCTAATGTTCGACCGCCTGCTCCAAAAACAAAAGGCCGTTAACCAGTATTTGTATGACCGGGGTGCTAGGACAGCCTCTGCGGAGCTGGGGATTTTTTTGCCACATTACTGGACGCTCATGCGCAATGCCTGTAGGCTTATGCGTCCTTTTGAGGAGGTGACAAACCTGGTTAGTCGCACCAAGGGCACCATCAGCGACATCATACCATTTGTTTTCTTCCTGGAGTGTGCCCTGCGAACAGTGCTTGATCAGGCCGTAGATGAGCGTGAAGAGGAAGCGGAAGTGTTGTGGTCACCACCACCACCAGAAACAGCCTTATCAACATTGCTTGCTGGACCTGCGGCAACGCTGGAAGAGGATTGTGAGGAAGAGGAGTCAGAGGAGGAATGTGGCTTTGAGGAGGAGGAGGAAGACCACACAACAGGCATCCCAGGGTGCTCGTTGTCACCTATCTGGTACCCGTGGTGTTGTACGTGGCTGGGGGGAAGAACATACCTTTAGTGAGATCACTGAGGATGAGGAACGGGACATGACAAGCTCGGCATCCAACCTTGTGCAAATGGGGTCTTTCATGCTGTCGTGCCTTTTGAGGGACCCTCGTATAAAAAGGATGAAGGAGAACGACCTGTACTGGGTGTCCACGCTACTAGACCCCCGGTATAAGCAGAAAGTGCCTGAAATGTTACCGAATTACCACAAGTCGGAAAGGATGCAGCACTTCCAAAATAAATTAAAAAGTATGCTTTACACAGCGTTTAAGGGTGATGTCACAGCACAACAACAATCTAACAGCGGAAGAGGTGAACATAATCCTCCTCCTCCCACGACCACGCCGGCAAGGAGAGGACGCTATACAGATGTGTTGTTGATGGAGGACATGCAGAGCTTTTTAAGTCCTATGCATCGCCACAGCCCTTCGGGGTACACCCTCAGAGAACGACTCGACCGTCAGGTAACAGACAAACTCGCCTTAACTGCAGATATCGACACGATAAGGAGCGATGAACCCCTTGACTACTGGGTGTGCACGCTTGCCCTGTGGCCTGAGCTATCCCAATTTGCCATAGAACTTCTGTCCTTCCCCGCTTCAAGTGTCCCGTTAGAAAGGACCTTCAGTGCAGCAGGAGGTTTTGTCACTGATAAGAGAAGTCGCCTAGGTCAAAAAAGTCTAGATTACCTCACCTTTATTAAGATGAATGAGGGATGGATCCTGAAGGGACTGACAGTGGGCGATACATTCGATTAAAAATAGGCCTGATAGATGAGCTTCCTTGAGCTAATAATGGTCCACACGCTGCTGTATTTTATCACTGAATGCCGGATGACTTGCATGACTTATCCGCCACCAACTAGGGTTCAAGGGTTTTAATGTTTTAGGACACTTTCTGCCTGGCCAACTAACATCAATTTTTCTGGTCGCTGCAACAATACCTAATTTTTACATTTAAATTCTTTTATTGTCAGAAAGCGTACAGCATGTAACGAAAAATAAAGCATTTTTGAACAGTCTTGCATAACAGTTGTGCAAAAATACATATTTATAATAGAGACATTTTGTGAAAGTTAGTTGGCTATTCCTTCTTATTTTTACTTTTTAGGTTAATAATTTTTCTTATTTACTGTGATTGCAATTTAAGAGATACCTAAAACATGGTAAAACAGACAATAGTAAAGAGTATATCTGCAGGAAACACCAAAGTCCTATTAGCTATCATCCCTCCATAGCTTATTATTTACAATATCTAACCTGGGCAATCACCCTTGGGTTACCCTAGGGCAGGCTTCAGTAAGCGACCTCTCCTTTCCTGGGATGATTTTGCCGCCGGTTTCTTCTGAAGGGTCTCCAGGGCTCCCCCGCTCCGGTCTTTCCCCCAGTGTCGCTTTAACCAGTAACAAATCTTTTATATTTGTAAAGTGACCCAATGATCCCCCTTGATAGAGGTTTAGTTTTACAAATTTTGGAGAACCAATTTAAGACCAGTGTCCCCTGTTTCTAGGTCAGGGAGTGTGTGAAATGCCTCAGCCTACAGTAATTGTAATGTTCTGACAGCGGTAGCTCATGCTTGTCCCTCAGTTCCTCATTTACTAACCAGTCTCCCAGACTATCTAGTTTCCTTGACCTCCACCAGTGTTGAGATGTTGTGCTCATGTGTTTTGGGGCCTGAGGGTGGTCAAGAATTGGGGTCATTTGGGTGGATCCAGGGAACAAACCTGTGTGTTTCTTGGCCCATTTCCATTATGATAGTGAGTGTCTGATTAGGGGGTTTGGTGAGTTTTTAAGGCTCTGAGGCAACTCTGATAGCCAAGCCACCTTGTCCCAGGTTAAGGGCCTTAAATTGTGGTTCTCTAAATACACCCAGGCCGATTGATGCCCTATAGAATGTGCTATTGGGAGGAAAGATAACTGAACTTCCTCTTGGTAATATCTTAAGTTTTTACACGATAGTCTCCCCTCTGACTTATGAAGGTACATAATTTTCTTTGTGATGCGTGAGGGAGAGTGGTTCCAGATAAACTGAAATTTTTTCCTTTGAATATTTTCTAATTCTTTTTATTTAATCGGGATCAGGAGTGTTCGAAATATTTAGAGCAACCTAGGAATTTATTCTCCCTAGCCATGATAACCTATACTTTGTCCATTTACTCAGTCATTAATTATTGTTTTATAAAGTTTGGAGTGGTTGGCTTTGTACAAGTCCTCTAGCTTAGGGGTTAGTCGGATTCCCAGGTAGTTTATGGGGTTCTTATCCAACTTAATATTAAACTTCTCTTGGAGACCCTGCTTCTCTACTGGTGTTAAGTCAATCGCTAGTGCTTCTGTCTTCTCTATGTTCAGTTTAAGGCCAGAAAACTGACCAAACTCCTCCATAGTTCGAATCAACTCTGGGACCGATTGGGTAGGGTTTGAGAGCATACACAGCAGGTTGTCTGCAAATAGACAAGTTTTGAAATGGTGATGGCCTATTTTTATGCCTGTGATCCCAGCATTGGCCCTAATTGTCTGAGCCAGGGGTTCTATTGCTATTGCGAATAGAAGGGGAGAAAGGGGGCACCCCTGTCTTGTTCCTCTTTCTATTTTAATTAAGGATCTCTCATCTCCCGGAATCTGTAACCTTGCCCTGGATGATTTGTATAATGAGTGTATGAGATTTATGAAATGGCCTTTAATACCAAATTTTTCAAGCGTGGCGTATAGGTAAGTCCACTCCAGGGAATCAAACGCCTTTTCAATGTCAAAGGCCATAAGAACTTTAGAGGCTTTGGTGTGGTACAGTAGGTTCATTGCTTTTCTAATGTTGTCTCCCGCTTGCCTGTGGGAGACAAAGCCTACTTGGTCATTATGTATTAACTTAGGCAAGAAGGATGACATTCTGTCCGCTATTATTTTTGACAGGATCTTTGTATCCCAGTTTAGTAATGACATTGGCCTGTAGTTTTTTGGTTCTAGGGCATCTCGACCCTCCTTAGGGAATAGAGCGATATCTGAACTGTTCAGCTCTGCTGGTGTTTGCTTGCCTTCTAGAACTCTGTTAGAGTGACCAAGTGTGGGCCTAATATGTCTATACATTTTTTATAATATATATTGGTGTACCCGTCTGGGCCTGGTGACTTACCAGGTTTGAGGTTCTGGACTGCTTTTCTCACTTCCTCTAGGGTCACTTTGGCATTTAAAGTCTCTAAATCATTTTCTTCTATCAAGGGGAGATCACAGGAATTAAGAAATCCCCTCATTTTGTGTAGATCTATGTGATTTGTTGCCGTATAAAGGGTATTGTAAAAAAATTTAAAAATCTTCTGGATCTTATTTGGGTTCGTTGTTTTTTCTACCTTCGAGGTCTTAATTTGAAGTATCCTATTTTGTGTTTTGGTTTGTAGTTTCCTGGCTAGTAATGGGCCAGGTTTATTGGCTTTATTGAACCCGATAGGAATAAATAGTACAACTGAACACACCACTCCAATCTGGTGGCACCTTAGATTGCACACGCAGTGCCCCAAATTTGAAGTGGCTGGACCGACCAAGCATCTTTTTCCATCTCCCGCTTCCAAAAATCCATGCCATATACACGTCCCCTGATAGGTGACGTAACAGGTATCAAACTGATAGGAATAAATAGTACAACTTAATACAATACTCCTATCTGGTGGCACATTACATTGCACGTGCAGTGCCCCAAATTCGAAGTAGGAGGTCCGACCAAGCATCTTTTTCCATCTCCCTGTTCCAAAAATCAATGCCATATACACGTCCCCTAATAGTGGACGTAACAGGGATTAAACCAATAGGAATAGTACTACTTAACAGTACACACCTTATAATAATGCAGACAGAGGCAACGCAGAGAGAGGAGTCTGAAGAAGAGGAGTCAGAGGAGGAAGGTGGCTTTGAGGAGGTGGAAGACCAAACACAGCAGGCATCCCAGGGGGCTTGTTGTCAACTTTCGGGGACCCTTGGTGGCTGGATGGAGGAAGAGACCTTCAATGATATCAGTGAGGACAAGGAACTGGACATGGCTAGCTTGGTATCCAACCTTGTGCAAATGGGGAGTTTGCGGTTGTGCATAGAGACTGTTTGTGGTTATTTACGGTGCAATAAACGGGGAGATTGGTCTGTTACTGTGAAGGGGGTTTAACCCATACACTACCTGATCGATACAACATCATACCTGATGTTTTAAAGCATGTTGTTCCAAACAATTTAGGAATGGAATTTAGGAATATTAGGTGATTAATGCCCTTTATGGCTTAAAACCAGACTCTGCATCAACTATGTAATTTTCCGTGAGAGTTTTGCCATGGATCCCCCTCCGGCATGCCACAGTCCAGGTGTTAGTCCCCTTGAAACAACTTTCCCATCATTATTGTGGCCAGAAAGAGTCCCTGTGGGTTTTGAAATTCACCTGCCCATTGAAGTCTATGGCGGTTCGCCCGTTGCGAACATTTGATGAAATTCTCGTCCGAGGTTCGCGAACCGAAAATTTGATGATCGCGACATTACTAGTTTCGGTTAACATTAGTTTGTTTTCGGGCTTACACTCATAAATGTGCGTGTGACATGTCACTATACATGAATCACATTTTCATAGTTAAAGTTGTTTTTTTTTTTTCCTGTCTTAATAATAAAATGTAATATATTATAGCTTACTTCTCAGTTGTAATTTGCACACTGTAAAGTAGGAAATTAGGAAATAATTCTCTTCTCAAGTATCAGCAGCAGTTAACTATCCAGTCACTCCGTTCATCACCTGAGTAGAAATGTAGAATTTTCTGGAAAATAGGCAGTATTTATAAACTTTCAGGTGCCTCAGACCGTTAAAACGCAATACGCATGCGCTATTTGCGTTCCACCTTACAATTTGCGATCCGTCCGCCATTTTATGCGTAGTAGTTTTAAAAATGGTGGTTAATATCAGTGTGGTACGTGCCCCATACTATGTGTTTCAGTTTTGCGAGTCACTGTAGTATTGTTGCGTCTGTAGCCTCGTTTTCGTTTTGCTCGGTGGCCATTTTTTCTCTTGCTTAGGTGATTTTCGGCACTTTGAAAAGTTAATTTTAGTCCAAAAAAACGAGTTTAAAGTGCCGGATGCCCCCTTGCTGTAAGTAAGCTTTTTATGTGTTCGTTGTGTTTATTTATTGTGTTTCTGATGTTTTCATGCGCTCCGTTTTCGGCCCTTTTTTTGCGTGTTGAGAATGGGTCGTATCACGGCCGTATTTTTTTACGAGGGACGCAGTTGTTTTTTTTTCTAAGTCGTGCGTGTGTGCGTTAACCACTTGTGAGGCGCCTTTGAGTTTTTTTTCTAAGTCGTGCGTGTGTGCGTTAACCACTTGTGAGGCGCCTTTGAGTTTTTTTTCTAAGTCGTGCGTGTGCGTGTGTGTTAACCGCGTGTGAGGCGCCTTTGAGGCTACACCGCCGCAAATGCGGCCCCTCGTTTGCGGACAAACACAGCCGACATTGGATCTTCCACCACTGCAAATGCGGCCACTCACAAAGCAAACTCTTGCTATGGAACTCAGTGGAAATTTATTTTTGTTCCCCTGTGTCAGAGTCACTGCTTTTCTATGCTTCCTCAAAGCCCTGTTCCACCAGTTTTTGGAGGTCCTCATTGGTCAAGCTTGTTCCAAGTCCTTAATGTCCTGGGGGTCTGCATCTCTCAGTCCAGCCGTATTGACCAGGTCTACTATCTTCACTATGATGATTTGTTCTGGTTGCACATCCGCACACAGCTCTGGCCATGTTTTCCTCCATACTGCTTTGTCGCCTCCTTGATGTTTATTATGGCCTGCATGATGGCATACTCTATCCAGAAATTCATCAATGGCAAATGGAACATTAATTGACAGGGATACATTATTCACTTGCTTGCTTTCCACCCCAGCGCTGTGTTATAGAGTGCAGAAGAGTCATACATTGGAGTGCAGGTTTATATTATTTTACTTATTATAAATAATTTACTACTACTTTACACTTAATTTCACAATACACATAAATACCGGCATCACATATAGGATAATAAACATTTATACAATAATAGCTAGGCCACACCATCAACACACCTCCATCACCCACCCTATACCAAACATATAAAAAATACACATAAAACATAGATTTTTTACATCAAAAATATATGCACATACGCTTTATTTTATTTATATTTATATTTTTTGTTTGTTAGCGATGTAAGGAAAAGCGCAGAGGGGAGAGGTGGGGAGGAGGGAGAGCAGGCCCTTAGGAGTAGAGGGGAGGCAGGGAGCGACTGGAGGGGAGGGAGGGAATGCATTAGAGGGAAGGAGACATTGGGTGGGAGTGGTGGGGATGTAGAGAGGAAGGGAGTAGAGGGGGAAGGTATAGGATTGGTAGTTCTAGAGTATAAAGTGTAGGGAATCCACCCATAGTTATAAGTACCCTTATATCAGGGTAGGAAGGGAGTGGCCTGATCACCAATGAGGGTCAGATGTCAGCTTCCTGGATTTCACTAGGGATAGTTATATCATCTATCTCTCCTCAAATCCAGGAATCTTGCATATCACTCTCATTGGTGGGCAGCAGCATATTTGTGACAAATGGAAGCAGCAAATACCAGATACACATATACTTTTTTTAAACATCCATTTAGACTACATTTATGGGTGTGGCCACTGCAGAATATGCAGAAACAGACTGTGTAGGGATAGATGTGCAGTTTTGTGTACTATTATATTAACAACTATTGTTGAGAGATGATAACTGATTGGTTAGTATGACACAATATGCAACAACTTCTGCACAAACAACTTATATGCATTTGCTGCAGAGATCAAGAGATCAAGATATTGTTATAAGACAAGAACAAGCAAGCTCATAATACAAAGCAAGTATCACATCTAGCAAGGATAGCTTCAAACAATAGCAAATAAATGAATCATCCAGGATCAAGATAACAGCATGTCAGATAGATAGGACCACACATGAATCAAATGACCATACAGTTTTGTTAAGCATATACTATTCTTCTCTCATTGCAGCTGGCAGGAGGTCTGGATCTACTACAGAACCAGAGGCAAGGGTGTCGGCTCAGTCCGAGCCAGATGCTGCTGTCAGTGCCCCTGACCACCAGGATCAGGAGGAGGGTAATTGGAGGTGTTCCAAGGACCCTGGGAGATGAGGAGAAGGACTCCTGACCTATGATAAGTTGGGGGATGTGCTGAACCTTCTGCCACACCCGTGGCTTTTGATCCAACTGCCCCCTCCTTCCCCAGATTGATTCATCATCTGGGCACTCATACATGGGATCCAGGCCAACATCTCCTCCAACCTGAGAGGCTTATTAGGGAGGCAAGGCGCCACCACCAGCAGGTGGAGTCCTATATGGCCTATAAGGCTGCTCCAGGTGGTGCAGAACCAGAGCTCGCTAACCCAGATCAGCATGGGCATCACCCAGCGTGCTCTGGTTCCCAGCACTGCCTTCACCACCTCAGAGGCCACCCTGCAGAACCGGAGGCTGTATCCTCCTTACTTCCCTCCATGCCTCCGCCTCCATCTCCACCAGTGCTGCTGCTGGGGATACTTCCCCCTTGACTAGGGACTAGGCACAGTGGCATGAGGAGTGGATGCCCTGTGTCAAGGCGGAGGAGGAGAAAGGGGCTGCACCTAAGATTTGACCTTCTTGACAGCAATCTATTGGTCCAAGTTACATAGTTACATAATAATTGAGGTTGAAAAAAGACTTTTAGTCCATCAATTCAACATTTTTAGATCTTCTCTGATCTGCAATATACAGATTCATTGTTAATTAGTCCAGAGGAAGGCAAACAGAAAAAAAAACAGTTGAAACCCCAGATAATGGCAATCGGATTCCTTCCTGGATCAATACTCCCTCTCTAATTATCCAGGATAACACTGAATGCCCCTTTTATTTAAAAAATATATTCAATCCCTTTTTAAAGTTATCTATCGAATCAGCTGTTACCATCTCCTTTGGTCGAGAATTCCACAGTTTAATTTGGTTAGTCTTTCTTCATAACTCAGCCCCTCCATTCCTCTTATTAGTTTTGGTGCCCTTCTCTGTACTTTTTCCAGCTCTAAAACGTCCTATGAAATTATGCCCAAAATTCTACTCCATATTACAAATGAGGGTGTACTAGGAATTTGTATAGTTGCAGAATTATATTTGCTTCTATACACTTCTCAATACATGCTAATATTTTTTTTGCCTTTGCAGCTGCTGCTTGGCATTAAGCACTGTTACATAGATGGTTGTCCACAAGCACTCCCAAATCCCTTTCAATATGTGATACCCCTAGATTTGCTCCATTAAGATTATAAATTGCATGGTTATTGTTCCTTCCCAAATGCATAAGTGTTAACATAATCTAGCCTGGCTACAGAGTAGGATCATGGCCGATGTGATTGTGATATATTGTAAGCAGATGGCCACCCCGCATCACATGGTCCATGATACTCTTCTCTGTGGACAGATACCGTTATGTTTAGCATTTCACCAATTGATGTTCATTGAGGAATGCCGTTGAGAAGAAATGGTGCATTCCCTATTTTTGTTTTTCCTTACAGAATAATCTTTATTGATTTTTTTTTTAGGCACAATACAGGTCCATAAAGGCATCCTTTTAATCTGTAAACAGTGCTACTAAATAATGTAAGGTAAATATTTACTCAGCGGCTATCAGATCAGCCATTTTTTCAATGACATCCCCCAGTAGAATGATACCACACGCCATTAAATAATCATATATTTCATGTTTAATCACACATAGTTGTTAAGTTTAACATATACCAATGCAGGTATGACATGGGACTAGCAAAGTCCGACAATGGCATGTTATTCCAAGGCAACATTAATACATGCCTTAACCACGATCATCCCCTCATCAATCTGAGAACAGATACTTTTGTCTGATATAAGTAACAGACTTACAGACATACAGTGCCTTGCAAAAGTATTCACCCCCCTTAACATTTTTTGTGTTTTGTTACCTCACAACCTGGAATTAACATGGATTGTTTGAGGATTTGCATCATTTAATTTACAGAACATGCCCACAACTTTAAAGATGTTTATTTTTTATTGTGAAGCAAACAACAAATAGGACAAAATAACAGAAAAAGTCAATGTGCATAACTATTCACCCCCCTAAAGTCAATACTTTGTAGAGCCTCCTTTTGCAGCAATCACAGCTCCAAGTCACTTTGGATAAGTCTCTATGAGCTTGCCAGATCTTACCACTGGGATTTTTGCCCATTCCTCCTTGCAAAACTGCTCCAGCTCCTTCAAGTTAGATGGTTTGCGCTTGTGAACAGCAATCTTTAAGTCTGACCACAGATTTTCTATTGGATTGAGGTCTGGGCTTTGACTAGGCCATTCCAACACATTTACATGTTTCCCCTTAAACCACTCAAGTGCTGCTTTAGCAGTGTGTTTGGGGTCATTGTCCTGCAGGAAGGTAAACCTCCGTCCTAGCCTCAAATCATGCACAAAGTGGTACAGGTTTTGCTCAAGAATATCCCTGTATTTAGCACCATCTTTCCCTCATCTTTCCTGCCACCACCATGTTTCTCTGTGGGGATGGTGTTCTTTGGGTGATGTGATGTGTTGGGTTTGCGCCAGACATAGCATTTTCTTTGATGACCGAAAAGTTCAATTTTAGTCTCATCAGACCAGAGCACCTTCCTCTATACATTTTGGGAGTCTGCCACATGCCTTTTCGCATACTCAAAATGGGCGATTTTGTTTTTTGCCATAAAGCCCAACTCTATGGAGCTTACGGCTTATTGTCGTCCGATGTACAGATACTCTAGTTTCTGCTGTGGAACTCTGCAGCTCCTCCAGGGTTACCTTAGATCTCTGTGCTGCCTCTCTGATTAATGCCCTCTTTGCCTGGTCCGTGAGTTTTAATGGGCGGCCGTCTCTTGGCAGGTTTGCTGCTGTGCCATGTTCTTTCCATTTGGTTATGATAGATTTGATGGTGCTCCTGGAGATCATCAAAGATTTGGATTTTTTTTTATACCCTAACCCTGACTTGTACTTCTCAGCAACATTGTCCCTTACTTGTTTGGAGAGCTCCTTGGTCTATAAGGCAGTGTTTGGTTAGTGGTGCCTCTTGCTTAAGTGTTACAGCATCTGGGGCCTTTCAAAAAAGGTGTGTATATGTAATGACACTTAGATTGCACACAGGTGGGCATCATTTCACTAATTATGGGACTTCTGAAGGTAATTGTTTGCACCAGAGCTTTTTATGGGCTTCATAACAAAGGGGGTGAATACATACGCACATGCCAATTTTCTGTTTTCTATTTCTAAAAAAATGTTTTATGTATATATTGTTCTCTTTTCACTTCACCAACGTAGACTATTGTGTTCGGATCCATCACATAGAATTCAGATTGACAAAACATTGAACTTAAGGCTGTAATGTAACACAACAGGTAAAAAGTCAAGGTTGGTGAATACTTTTGCAAGGCACTTTATATTATGATATCCTAACAACTGCTTCTCTACATATAAATGCACACATTGAAAAATCTGGGAGGCGGATTTGCCCCCCTTGCTCCCCCCCGTCAACACTTAAGTGCAATCCCCCATTTCATGATATGTTCCTATATGTCCCTTTAATAGGGTCAGTGCCTTTCATGCTCCATGTCAATATGCAGGGCTAAATCTGTGCTATCTAGTGATTTACCTGTGGCATTCAAATCCTCCATTTCTCCAACATTGGTGTCAGACAATCCTCTGTTTAAGTTCTCATGCTGCCCATGCTGACATATCTCCCCTTCCAGTGTCTTAGACCCCACATTATTGGCTGGTTGACATACCTTATAATGAAAAAGAGAATAAGCAATAAATTGGTGTATTTTCCTTCAAATGTAATGGTTGACATTTCTTGCCATAGATGTGCCATTACTGATCTCTGTGAGTATTGTGCTTTGGTGATGATCACTCCTGTTGCTGAGCATTGTTTGTGGTGTGTCTATCCCTTTAATAGTGAGTGCTTCATAGCATCTGCTTTGGTCCATGTGTGTTTGCTGATTGGTATTAACCTCTTGCGCATTGTGGTCTATGTTGCCCTGGACATTGCGATATGTTACGTAGAGGTGTGATATTGGCAATAGTTGGTGTTCCATTATATATATGACGAAGAAAAACATATTAATGTATATATCTCATTTTTGTAATGGAGTTATATCATTTCTATGGGAATTTATTAATGTGCTATCTCTTTCTAACAGATATGTCTGATGCATCACAAGTAGAAATTAAATAGTTTTAAATTGCAAATATGTGCCAATATCAATGTACAGCATTTATTGTGATGATATTGCATGGTTTTCTATTGAGTGTTGTACTGTCTCTCTAACTGCCGCTTTGGCTGTCAGCAAAGGTTTTATAAACATCTGCAAGTACATTTTTCTTCAATCTTTCCCAGTTTTAGCTCTGCCATGATTTGAGATAAATCCGTAAAGTTTCAATTGATTAGGGTTTTGGTGTAAAAGTGAAAAAGAGTAACTTGTAATATTTCAGTGGTGCAAAAATAAATAGAAAAGTTTGATGTTATTTTCGGCTTTGTTTTGCCGCTGTAACTCATAGTGGTTCTTTCACAATTTTTCTGCTAGGTAGTGTTACTTTGCTCTTAAACATGGTGGAATTTATGATATAAGGCAATTGAATAGGGCTCTATAACTTTTAAAAATGTGGATGTATTTAAGGCTAGAATGTGTGTCAACTGGATTGAAAAAATATGGGGGAAAAAATAGTAACATTAATCTGATTACATATACAAATAGTACAAAAGTGAAAATATACTAGATTTTATTTTGCATGATATTTTTAAACAAAAGTGCCATAAAAATATATGTGTGATCTACCACGACCCTTATCAAATTAAATACAGCCTCATTCAATTTGGGGCCGTAACTCGATCGCAAGTAGCTGATTTCCTGTGATTGAGTTGCGTTGCTCCACTTTTACTCTGCTATTCAATTAGCCCAGGCCCAGAATTTAGGCGCCATTTGCAAGAACATGATCACGGTCTAAACATGGTTGCGGACGCAACTTGTAACTCGTGGTTCAAGCCCGAAAAATCGGAGCACTTTAAAACCAAATATAAAATCAATACAGCACTGTAAATGATGGGAAACACAATGGGTGACATTAGAATTAACAGAACAACATTCTCAAGCTACTTTATTTTATGTTTAATTTCCGTCCAAAGTCCTACGGGCTTGAATGACCTCCAAGCCGTAACCCGTTATTCAAGCCTGTAGGACTTCAATGAAATATTGGAGGTTGGATTCCAAAGTCCTACAGGCTTGGAGGTTGAAGCCTGTAGGACTTTGGACGGAAAATAAACATGAAATATAGTATTTTATTTTGTTGATGTGAGAGCTTGAGAATGTTGTGCTTTTAATTATAATGTCAACCATTGTGTTCCACATCAGCAATTTAATATCGATTTGTGATTTTTGCGAAAGATCAAAGGCTTGGAGGGAAGAAACTTGCAATTTTAATAATCGAAATGGATCGCAGCTCGCAGCAAGTAACCAGATTGGAGCCCGCAATTGGAAGGCATTTGAATAGCTAAGTAACTTGCGATCTCCACTTGCGAGCCCAGGTCTCTAATAAGTAGCAATTGTATGAGGCTCACAGAGACTAGTGTTATATATAATTCCCCATACATACAAATACAAGTTATTAATAATAATAATAATAATAATAATAATAATAATAATAATACTTTGTTTTGACAATAAACATTTCATATAATTTAGTTTAAAATATCTATGTTTCTTTAACACAAATTCTCTTGTACAAGACTGGAACATTGGTACATATGGTACATATATAAACATTGAGGGTGATATAATCAAATGAAGACAGTGACACCTAATGGAAGAATTGGAGATCAAGTACATTTATATTTAGAATTTGGGTACATAATATGGAAAACTTTTAGGGACATGATACATGTGTCCCTAACCTGACTTTTTAAATATTTAAAGCACAATATAATATGGTCATACATAGCTAAACTTGCTAATCCAACACATAAACTGAGTGAAAGCAAATAGTCACCTTACAGGATAAGTTTTTTTTACATTAATTATTCCTTCTTTTCTCTCATTATATAATTAGATTCATATATGCAATGTATTGTTTTTCTTTGAAAATATGTGAGTTGTTTTCCATAGTCAGTCTGCCAAAAAAGATTTTAGATGCAATGTTGAGATTCATACACGAAGACTACTGGTAAATGTTCTACATTTAAGTGACCACACCATAAGTATAAGCGGGCTTAAATTCCAGCCTGTTGTAGATTTTCTGTTCTTGCAAGCAAGTTCTTCAACTGTTAATGATGTTACATAGAGATTCAAAAGAACATCTAACTATTTAGAGATATCACAAAAATCTGTAAATGGATTGACATCCAAGAGGGGTAAATCAAAAACATAATGATTTAAAAATGTATTGGCAAATGCCACAATGTATGGGATATGCACTCTAATGCTGTCAAATGCAAAAGTAGGCGCTTAGAGTACAAAAGCGGAGGTGTAGAATATATATATATATATATATATATATATATATATATATACATTTACAGTGGATATAAAAAGTCTACACACCCCTGTTAAAATTTCAGGTTTCTGTTCTGTAAAAAAATGAGACAAACATAAATCAATTCAGTACTTTTTCCACCTTTAATGTGACCTATAAACTGTACAACTCAATTGAAAAACAAACTGAAATCTTTTAGGTGGAGGGAAGAAAAAAAAAAGAAAAATAATGTGGTTGCATAAGTCTGCACACCCTATTATAACAGGGGATGTAGCTGTGTACAGAATTAAGCAATCACATTCCAAATCGTGTTAAATAGGAGTCAGCATACACCTGTAGAGATGTCGCGAATAGTTCGCCGGCGGACTGTTCCCGGCGAACATAGCATGTTCGCGTTCGCGGCGAACAGCGAACATATGCAATATTCAACCCACCCCCAATACTTTATCATTGAGCAAACTTTGACCCTGCATGTCATAGTCAGCAGACACATTCCAGCCAATCAGCAGCATACACGCCCTTCCACACCCTTCAACCTCATGGACAGCAGCCATTTTGGAATCAGAACTAACTTGCAGTCTTACTGAGAGGAGGTAGAGTGTAGGTGATACTGCATCAATAGGGAAAACCATAGCTAGGCAAGTTTATTCAGTGTCTAGTGCAGTGCTGAAGGACTCATCAGATCTCTGCTGTAAACACAGCACCCAAAAAAGCCCTTTTTAGGGCTATAACATCATTTTTTTTCCGTTTTTTTTTTCTGTGTAATCTAACTTCATTTGCCTGTCTCCCTCCTAGCTCCTGCTTGTAAGTGTGTGTGTCAGGCTCACAGCTTATACTGTGTGTGCACAATGCATACAATATAATATTGTTTACTAGTTGTCTACTTTTAAAAAAAACAAACTTTTTTTTTCTTAAATCTAAGTGCACTTGTCTGACCGTCAATCAAAGTTAATTTCCTTGACCGCTACCCATAGTGTGTGTCCTGCTTTCAAGTACTGTGCAAGAGAGCATGTTGTGTGCATGCTTGAGCTCCAAACAAAAGGCTTTTTAGGGTCTTAGTCCCTCAAATACAAGTTTTATTTTAACACCTTTCTGTTAATAAGCACTTTGTGCACGGTGTTGTTCATTTTTGGGAGTTTTTGTGGTTTTTTTCTTAGTTTAATTTAAGTTTTAGTTTTCTGGGGTCAGGCTCAACTCTCTATCCCAGGAGAGTGAGCTGTCTCCTGGATACTTTGCCACACCCCCTCCCTTAGCACTTTACCTTCACTCCTGAAACTTTTTTTACTTTGATTTTTTTTTTTTTTTTTTTTTTTAAGTTTTTCAGGTTTTGTTAATGTTTTGTTTGTTTGGTGTTGGGTTTTATGTTTTGGAGAGAGAGAAGACAAGTAACATCTTTGTAGGCAGTGGGGGGGAAAACAATTTGAAGTTTTTGTTTAAAAGGCTTTTTTTACATCTGACACAGAGACACAGAGGGGTTAAAAAGCCTCTGTGTTCTCTGTGTTGTTGCAATTAGTAACACCTTGCAACAGGCCATTAACCCTTCCACTGCCAAGCATCACCTCTCTCTCTCCCTTAGTTTTGTCTCCCTTAGTTTTGTCTTTTTGTTTCTTTTTCCCACTTTTATATTTAAAAAAAAAAAAAAGCAAACAGTAAAAAATCATAAAACACAAAATAAAAATAAATAAAACAAATAAACTAAAAAAAAAAGGGTCTAAACATGAGGGATAAGACCACTAAGAAGCCTCAGGGGTCAAAAGGGGGAATAATGGCCCCTGAAAATCCTAGCTGCAGCACTGCACAGCATAGGCCCCAGGCAGATAAGGCAGCCCCAGCTCCTGGTGGTTCTGCCAGCAGACCTACCCCTGTAGCTAATACCTGGTCACAGGTGGTTTCTGCTGGCCCCAGTAATACCACCGCTGGGGCTGAGGGGCAGATCACTAGGAAGCATGGGGTTAAATGTCAGATGTCTGGGGTCTACAGCATTGATATCTATCTGCGTGCTGCAGCTAACGTCATCAGCCCCTCTGTTATAGTAGCAGCCAGCAAAATGTACGGGAAAGCAGTTTTCTTTACCAGTACGCTGGCTGCTGCTCACATTCTTGTACAGAGAGGCATCACAGTGGGGGGATTATATGTCCCAATAGAACCCCTGGAAGTGTTGGGCACAAAAGTAACACTCTCTAATGTGCCCCCCTTCTTACCAGACTCCCTCCTGCGCCCCCAGCTGCTAACCCTAGGGGAAGTAAAAACACCATTTATTAAAATTCCCCTGTGGTGCAGAGAGAGAGCACTTCGTCATGTGCTCTCTTTCAAGAGGCAGGTACAAATGTGCCTGCCTCAGGGTGCAGAAAACATAGAGGGGTCTTTTGGGGTTCCATTTGAGGGGGTGCTGTACAGGATTTTTTACAGCACTACGGAGGTGCAGTGCTATCATTGCAAGGGGTTGGGGCATACAAGTAGGAATTGTCCTAATGTAAAGCATCATGCCCCAGCCCCAGCAAATGGCACCTCCGTCAGTACGGCACCCATCCCCGCTGAGCCCATAACAGCGGGGACCTCAAGGGTCATAGCCCCCCCACAGAGCTCAGGCAAGGAGGCCGTTCCTCAAGCCACCACCACGGCCTCCAAACCCCCTTCTTCCCCAAAAAAGCCATCTGTGTCTGTGGTCTCCAGCAAGACTGCAGACACGGGGAAAAAGGGGAAGAATGTCACCGGTCCTCCCAGTGTCACAGCTGCATCTCCCAAGTCCCAATCTGCTCCCATCATAATTACATCAGTTAGTGTGGGGGCACAGTGTAAGCAGAGGGATAATAATCCCTCTGCAGGGGAGGCAGCTAGTGGCAGCTCCTCTTCCAGGAGTGACGTCCCCAGGAAGAGGAAGCATAAAACCAACAGGGAGGTTGCTGATAAGTGGGAAGTGCTCTATAGTGAAGCACCTCCCTCTAAAAGCAAGAAGAGGAACAAAACATCTCCTCCTCATCCGGTGACATTGTCTGGCCCGGTTATTAAGCTCAGCCAGCCGGTGCCAGACCACACATCTCTCTCTCCAGACCCTATAGGGGTTAATGTGGAAAAGGGTCTGGAGGAAAAGCAGGGGCAAGAGGGTCTCCCAAGTGAGGCAGGGGTAGACAAGAAAGATCAGGTTCTGCCTCTGGCCTTTGAAGGGGGTCCCAACAAAGCCCCTGCTGAATGGGTAGTCAGTGTCCCTGAGGTGCTGAGCTTCAAGGGCACCAGTCAGTCTCCTCCTCCAGTGTCACTCTCTAGTGACGTACCTCGGGCTTTGTTAGAGCCCCAGGCCGAGTCACTACTGGAGGGGGGGAATATAGGCATGACCCCCATTCAGGACCCCATGGATTTGTCTGTCAGGGGGGATGTGGCACAAGGGGAAGTGGAAATGGGGGAGGGTGATAAAACAGGTTTTCCTGTTAACATCATGGGAGAGCCAGTCTACCCTCCTCAGCCGTCCACTGACCCTAACATCGGTGCCATCCAAGCTGAGCAAGCAGCGGTGGAACTGGCAGAGGAGGCATATAAAGCCTCCAAGGCTTCCATTAAGGAAGCCATGCCAGCCACTGCTGTCCAGCCAGCTACCCCTGAATGCACTCCTGAAGCTACAGGGGTGCAGCAGCAATCCAAGGGTCCATTATTTACCTTGAAGGGTGCTAAAGGGACTCCTTCTGTATCATCTAAGAGGGGGTCCCTGAGAATAAAGCTGAGGAAACTGACTCCAGCCGGGGAGGATGGAGTAAAAGCCCTCAGCCAAGAGGAGCCCAGGGGTGACCCACTAGAAGGAACATCAGATTCTGGGTGGGTTATCCCTGTCAAGGAAATAGATCTATTCCTTGAGAGCACCCTTCATGGACAAAATAAAAGGAAGGTGCGGCTGGCCTTGGAGAGGTGGAAGAATATGTCGTTTATTCTCCACTCTCTCCAGCAATATCTAGTGGTCAGCACTAGGGCCAAGAATTATGGGACTGCGGAGCATCTCCGCGTCCGGAAATTCTATAAAATGTGCGTGTCCTATCAGCAGTCTCAAGGGTCTGAGGAACGCACAATTCCTGACACGCAGTAATGGCTTTGCACATCAGCACGCTAAATACCAATGGCTGTCAAGACAGTTTCCGCAGGTTCCAGGTACTCTCCTATTTATATCAGGGAAACTCACACCACTCCAGAGGCTGAGGCCTCGTGGCAACTGGAATGGAGAGGCAGGGTCTTCTTCAGCCACTTCACATCGGCGTCATGTGGAGTGGTGACTCTGTTCTCAGAGTCTTTTCAGCCAGAGCTGCTGCTTGTGAAAGCTGTTATCCCAGGCCGTCTAATCCACCTCCGGGTCCGAGAGCAGGGTAGCATTATTAACCTAGTTAATATATATGCCCCTGCTGGAGGGCCCGAGAGAGCGAGGTTCCTCGCCAGACTGTCCCAGTTTTTGGAGACGGTTGACGCAGATGAGTGTTTGGTACTCGGGGGTGATTTCAATTGCACCCTCGACGCTCTGGACCGGAATAGTCCAGAGCCGTACCCGCCTTCTGCGTCAGCGCTGCGGGAGATCATCGCCCGCTTCTCCCTGGAGGACATCTGGCGAGAGCAGAACCCAGGGGCATCAGACGGTTTCACCTACGTCAGGGTGAGAGCCGGTCTGGTGTCCCACTCCCGGATCGACAGACTATATATATCTAGTCACTATATGTCACGAGTCGGTTCTTGTGCCATTAGGCTGGCTCCGTTCACAGACCACAACTGTGTGTCTGTGACGGTGGCGCTAACGCCAACAGCGCCACGAGCCGCCTATTGGCACTTCAACAATGCTTTGTTGAAGGACCAGGGGCTCGTGACATTGATCCGGGAGTTTTGGACGGACTGGAGGGGTTGCAAGGGGGACTTTGCCACGTTAAAACTGTGGTGGGACGTGGGCAAGGTTCATTTGCGACTTCTGTGTCAGGAATATACCAAGGGTGCGAGTGGGCAGCGCGAAGCTGAGTTGGAGTCACTCCGGGGGGAGGTACTCCATCTGGAGCAGAGGCTGTTCACTTGTAGGGACCAATCCCTGCAGAGCGAGTATGTAGAGAGGAAGGGTGTCCTCTGTGACCTGGAACGACAGCAGGCCAAGGGGGCATACGTGCGCAGCCGCTTAGGTTTTCTCAAAGATCTAGACCGCGGCTCGCGCCTCTTCTACTCACTGGAGAAAAAGGGGGGTAACAGTAGGCACATCACCTGTCTTCTAGATGAAGACGGTGACCCCCTTACAGATCCGGAGAGTATCTGGGATAGAGCCCGGAACTTTTATAAAGATCTTTACTCTCTGGATCCCATTTCTCCAGACGCCTGCAGGGTGCTATGGGAGGGGCTCCCCACAGTCAGTGAGGGTGTAAGAGCGGCTTGATATACCACTATCTTTTCAAGAGCTCTCTGAAGCCCTCCGTGCCATGTCCTGTGAGAAGTCACTAGGACTGGACGGACTGACTGTAGAGTTTTTCCAATTTTTCTGGGAGACTCTGGGACCTGATTTCCATCTGGTCCTTGGGGAAGCCCTGGAGACCGGGGAGATGCCCCTGTCTTGTCGCAGGGCAGTACTTGCCCTGCTGCCCAAAAAGGGGGATCTCTGGCTTATTAAGAACTGGCGACCGGTCTCTCTGCTCAGCACAGACTACAAGATTGTAGCTAAAGCCATCTCGCTTAGACTTGGGTCTGTGCTGGCAGAATTGGTTCACCCTGACCAGTCCTATGCGATCCCGGGCCGGACTATCTTTGATAGTATCTTTCTGGTCCGGGATCTATTGCATTATTCTCGCAGGACTGGTCTGTCACTCGCCTTTCTCTCTTTAGATCAAGAGAAGGCGTTTGACAGGGTAGACCATGGTTACCTCATGGCCACTCTGCAAGCGTACGGCTTTGGCCCACAGTTTGTGGGCTTTATAAGAACGCTGTACGCCTCTGCAGAGTGTTTACTTAAAATCAATTGGTCCCTAACAGCACCTTTGGTATTTGGACGAGGGGTGCGTCAAGGATGTCCCTTGTCTGGACAGTTATATGCACTGGCCATTGAGCCTTTCCTCTGCCTACTGAGGAAAAGGCTCACAGGGCTGGTGCTAAAAGATCCAGACATGCGGATTGTCCTTTCAGCTTATGCTGATGATGTGCTCCTCGTGGCCCAGGATCCAGTTGATCTTGAGCTGGCAAAACAGTGCCAGGAGGTATATTCAGCTGCCTCCTCCGCTCAGATCAACTGGTCCAAATGCACAGGCCTTTTAGAGGGTAATTTACAGGTAGACTCTTTGCCTCCCACGTTTCGTGACATCACGTGGGAGGCAGATGTCATTAAATATCTGGGGGTCTACCTGTCCGCTGCGGATGCTTCCGTCCCAGACAACTGGAGGGAGTTAGAGGGCAGTGTCCTCTCTCGTCTGGGACGATGGAGGGGTCTAGCAAAAATGCTTTCCCTTAGGGGGCGGACTCTAGTGGTGAATCAGCTGGTGGCTTCTCAGATCTGGCACCGGCTGATTTGTCTGAGTCCGACCCCCGAGTTTGTCACCAATATCCAGAGGAATTTGTTAGATTTCCTCTGGATGGGAAGGCATTGGGTCTCTGCAGGGGTGGCAAGTCTGCCTTTGGTGGAGGGTGGACAGGGAGTAGTTTGTGTGTGCTCCCAGTTGTCCACCTTCCGCCTTCAGTACCTGCAGAGATACCTATATGCAGATCCCTCTCCGCAGTGGTGCGCACTGGCATCCAGCATTTATCGCCAGTTGCGCAACCTGGGGTATGACCGGCAATTATTTCTGATCAGGCCCGAGGGGTTTGGGAGAGACCTCTCGGTGTTGCCGGCATACTACCAGGAAACACTCAAGGCCTGGAGCATGGTCTCCGTGATCAGGCAGGGCGTGCCTTTGGGGGATGAAATATTCACGGAGCCCCTGCTATTTAATCCAGCAGTGGGGGCTCCAATGTTACAGTCCCCCTGTATCATCTGCCGCCTTAGTCATGCACGGATGACCCGAGTCGGGGATCTCCTGGAATACGGGCGTTCTGATTGGGTGTCACCCCAGGAGCTTGCGCTCCGTTTGGGATATGTGACGCCCAAAGTCTCAGGGCGGTTGCTCCAGGAGATTAGGGATAGCATCTCCCCCGACTCGCGCACCTTCCTTCGCGGGGCTTTGCAGGCCGGAGTGCCACATGCACCTTTCAACACCCCTGCTCCGGCTGTTTGCATTGGACACAAGCCCCGTGTTTCCCCTCAGGCTCCTCCTGTCCCCAACCTCTCGAAGTTGAGGGACATACCCTCGGCATGCTTTCGCGGCATGCCGAGGAAGAGCTTATATTCTCTTGTGCTCCATACAGTGCACTTCCTTGCCCTCGTGACCCGTCCCGATACCATCTGGAGGCGGGTCCTACCAGCTGACGAGGGCAAGAGGCCCCGGTGGAGGTAACTTTATTCTGATTTAGTTCCACGACCCACCGGGGACTTGAGTTGGAGAGTGCTCCATGGTGCAATGAGCACGGGAGAGTACTTAGCTAAATTCACGGACTCTCCCTCCACTTGTCCATTCTGTGGCAAGGGACAGTCCATGTATCATATTTATTTTAGTTGCGCCAGACTGCAGCCCCTCTTGTCACTCTTGAGGGGCCTCCTCCTGCAGTTCTGGCTGCATTTCTCCCCTCACATTTTTATTTTTGTGCGCCCAGTGTCCCGGGGCAATAAGGCCAGGGACCTCCTCGTCAACCTGCACCTGGCATTAGCCAAATTGGCTATATATAAGTCCAGGAAGCAGTGTTTGATAGGGGGGGTTCCCTTGTCACCTGAGGCCATGTTCCGGGTGCTGGTGCGCTCCCGTATCCGGGCAGAGTACCACCTGGCTTTGTCCACTGGGGGAATGGATGAGTTTGTCTCCCAGTGGGCTTTAGATGGTGTGCTCTGCTCGGTATCCCCCCATCCAGTTTCTTTATCTCTCAACCTCCTAAAATGATTTTTCTTTAGTTTACAGAACAGTTTTTCTCATGATTTTAAAATACACTGTGCCAAGTTCAACCAATCCAGTCTAGTTGGGGTACCAACAGTCCACATTTTAAAAAAAATGACAGTCACAGGCAGCACACCCCGCAGAGGCCGTCGTGGTCGTGGTGTTGTGATTCCCTTTGGACCTAAAATAATGCCCAGTGTTCAGAGGCCAGTTACCCTGAACTTGAAAAGTTCAGAGGCCGTAGTTGACTGGCTAACACAGGACACCCAATCTTCTACAGCTTCCGCTTGGAACATTGACGCACCATCCTCCTCCAGATTAGCTTCGGGCACCTCTCAAGTTACCACTCACCCGCCTGCCTCCACCACCAAGACTAGTACCACAGCCAATTCAATTGATCAGTCAGAAGAGTTATTTACACATCAGTTTGAAGAAATGAGTGATGCGCAACCATTATTGACAGAGAATGTAGATAACAGGGATATGTCTCAGTCAGGCAGCATTACACACATGTACGTACGATGTGATGATGATGATGATGATGTACCCGCTGCTGCTTCCTTTGTTCAGTTGTCATATACAAGTGAGGCGGGTGATGATGATGAAGATGCGTCTGTGGATGTCACGTGGGTGCCTGCTAGAAGAGAAGAAGAACAAGGGGAAAGTTCAGATGGTGAGACAGAGAAGAGGAGGAGACGAGTTGGAAGTAGAGGGAGGTCATCGCAACGAGCTAGTGGCACAGTCAGACAGCATGCATCAGCACCCGGGGTCAGCCAGACAGCACGCCAATCAACGCATGCTGTTGCCACCACCAGAATGCCGTCACCGCCGAGCTCAGCAGTGTGGCATTTTTTTTGTGTGTCTGCTTCTGACAACAGTGATGCCATTTGCAACCTGTGCCAAAAGAAACTGAGTCGTGGGAAGTCCAACACCCACCTAGGTACAACTGCTTTGCGAAGGCACATAATGTCACATCACAAACGCCAATGGGATCAACACATGAGTACAAGCAGCACACAAACTCAAAGCCGCAATCCTCCTCCTGGTCCAGCATCTTCATCCATATCAACCACTGCTGTCCTCCTTGCCCCCTCTAAACTCTCCACCACTCCGTCTCTCCCCTCTTGCTGTTCCTGCTCATCTCCTCACAGTCAGGTGTCTGTCAAGGGCATGTTTCAGCATAAGAAGCCAATGCCACAAAGTCACCCCCTTGCCCGGCTTCTGACAGCTGGCTTGTCTGAACTCTTGGCCCGCCAGCTTTTACCATACAAGCTGGTGGAGTCTAAAGGCGTTCAAAAAGTTTTTAGCGATTGGGATACTGCAGTGGAACCTACCCGGCTGAAATTTCTTTGCCCAAAAGGCAATCCCCAACCTGTACTCAATTGTGCAAAAGGAAGTAATGGCATCTCTGGCACACAGTGTTGGGGCAAGGGTCCATCTGACCACTGATACCTGGTCTGCAAAGCATGGTCAGGGCAGGTATATCACCTACACTGCGCATTGGGCAAACCTGCTGACGACCTGCCAAGCATGGAATGCGTGGCTCTGCAGAGGAGTTGGTGACACCGCCATGACTTGCAGGCAGGCCTGCTGCCACCTCCTCTACTCCTCCTACTCCATCCTCTTCCATAACCTCCTTAGCTGAGTCCTCTTCTGCTGCTGCGTCTTGCTCCACATCAACGGCCCCCCCCCCCCAGCTCCCCAGATACTATTCCACATGCCGGATACGGCAGTGTCATGCCGTCTTGGGGTTGACTTGCCTCAAAGCAGAGAGTCACACCGGGCCAGCACTCCTGTCCGCCCTGAACGCACAGGTGGATCAATGGCTGACTCCGCACCAACTAGAGATTGGCAAAGTGGTTTGTGACAACGGAAGAAATTTGTTGGCGGCATTGAATTTGGGCAAGTTGACGCATGTGCCGTGCATGGCACATGTGTGTAATCTGATCGTACAACGCTTTGTCCATAAGTATCCAGGCTTACAGGACGTCCTGAAGCAGGCCAGAAAGGTGTGTGGCCATTTCAGGCGTTCCTACACGGCCATGGCGCACTTTTCAGATATCCAGCGGCGAAACAACATGCCAGTGAGGCGCTTGATTTGTGACAGCCCCACACGTTGGAATTCAACACTCCTAATGTTCGACCGCCTGCTCCAAGAAAAAGCCATTAACGAGTATTTGTATGACTGGGGTGCTAGGACAGCCTCTGCGGAGCTGGGGATTTTTTTGCCACGTTACTGGACGCTCATGTGCAATGCCGGTAGGCTCATGCGTCCTTTTGAGGAGGTGACAAACCTTGTCAGTCGCACCGAAGGCACCATCAGCGACATCATACCATTTGTTTTATTCCTGGAGCGTGCCCTGCGAAAAGTGCTGGATCAGGCCATAGATGAGCGTGACGAGGAAGAGTTGTGGTCACCATCACCACCAGAAACAGCCTTATCAGCTTCGCTTGCTAGACCTGCCGCAACGCTGGAAGAGGATTGTGAGGAAGAGGAGGAATGTGGCTTTGAGAGGGAGGAGGAAGACCAATCACAACAGGCATCCCAGGGTGCTCGTTGTCACCTATCTGGTACCCGTGGTGTTGTACGTGGCTGGGGGGAAGAACATATCTTCAGCGAGATCACTGAGGACGAGGAACGGGACATGACTAGCTCGGCATCCAACCTTGTTCAAATGGGGTCTTTCATGCTGTCGTGCCTGTCGCAGGACCCTTGTATAAAAAGGCTGAAGGGGAACGACCTGTACTGGGTGTGCACGCTACTAGACCCCCGGTATAAGCAGAAAGTGCCTGATTTGTTACCAAATTACCGCAAGTCAGAAAGGATGCAGCAGGTCCAAAACAAATTAACAAGTATGCTTTACACAGCATATAAGGGTGATGTCACAGCACAAGGGCAATATAACAGGGGAAGAGGTGAAAGTAATCCACCTACCACGACCACGCCGGCAAGGACAGGACGTTTAAAAGACGTGTTGTTGATGGAGGACATGCGGACATTTTTCAGTCCTACTCATCGCATCAGCCTACGGGATCCACCCTCAGAGAACGACTTGACCGACAGGTAGCAGACTACCTCGCCTTAACTGCAGATATCGACACTCTGAGGAGCGATGAACCCCTTGACTACTGGGTATGCAGGCTAGACCTGTGGCCGGAGCTATCCCAATTTGCAATTGAACTTCTGGCCTGCCCCACTTCAAGTGTCCTGTCAGAAAAGACCTTCAGTGCAGCAGGAGGTTTTGTCACCGAGAAGAGAAGTCGCCTAGGGCAAAAAAGTCTAGATTGCCTCACCTTTATAAAGATGAATGAGGGATGGATCCCGAAGGCACTGACACTGGGCGATACATTCGACTGAAAAAGGCCTGAGGAGATGAGCTGCCTTCGGCTATAAATGGTCCACACGCTGCTGTCTGTTATCTGTGAATGCCGGATGACTTGCGTGAATTATCCGCCACCAACTAGGGTTCAAGAAGAGGCAATGTTTTATGGCACTTTCTGCCTGGGGAACAAAGGTCAATTTTTCTGGCCGCTGCAACAGCAGCGGCTGCAACAATATCTAATTTTTGAATTTCAATTTTTATGCCAGAAGGCGTACCGCATGTAATGGAAAAGAAAGCATATTGAACAGTCTTACATAACACAACAGTTGTGCAAAAATACATATTTACAATGAAGACATTTTGTTAAAATTAGGTGGCTAGGCCTTCTTTTTTTTACTTTTTTGGTTTTTTTTTACTGTGATTGCAATTTTTAAGAGAAACCTAAGACATGGTAAAACAGACAATAGTAAAGTCCTATTATCTATCATCACTCCAGCAGTAGCTTATTATTTACAATATCTAACCTGCTCAATCGCCCTTGGGTTACCCTAGGGCAGGCTTCAGTAGGCGACCTCTCCTTTCCTCGGATGATTTTGCCGCCGGTTGCTTCTGAAGGGTCTCCTCCAGGGCTCCCCCACTCCGGTCCTTCCCCCCGAGTCGCTTCAACCATTAACAAATGTTTTATTATATTAGGGGGGCACTAAATGGGGATGTTATCCAGGGATACCAAATTGTCTGGAACTGGGTGATTCTATCCAAGACTACATGGTTAAATCTCTCGTTGAGCAGTAAATAGTTGATTTTTTTTATTAATTCCTGAAAGTTTTAATTTGGGGTTTTGCAACTACTAGCTATGTGTATTTTTTCTTTCAAAAAATATTTTATTAGGTCAATCTTAAACATTTTAGAAGCTTGTAAGCATGTTTCTTCCCATAGTCTTATGACTGCCGAACACTCCCACCAGACATGAATAAATGTAGCCTCATTACCACTGTTCCTAAAACATGAGCTGCTCCATTTTGGATCCCATTTATTAGCTTAAAAGGAGTAATATATGTCCTGTGTAGGACCTTTATTGAAGTCTCAAGCAGACTATAATTTAAAGATCCCCTACTTAAGCCTTGCCAACTTTTATCCCATGTGCTATCTGCCAACTCGGTGCCCAAATCCCTCTTCCAGGCTTTGGTATAGTCTGGTTTGTTTGCCCATGAGTTTTCATTAAATAGTTCATACATGAGGCTAATAATACCAGGCTGAAAGGGGGAATCCCTACATTTTTTGAGTAGCCAGGTGTTTCTTTGGGGGGTTCCCCTACCACTTATCGTATATATAAAATGATGTATCCTGCTAAAATTATAGTGTTCAGCCAGGGGTAAATTGTATCTATCTCTCACCCACTCAAAGGTCATTATTTTGTCGTCATGCCACCATGGACCAACCCTTAGTAGGTTCTGAGACTTCCACCAACTGAGAGAGCTTTCCGGAAGATGTATCTTAAAGTGGGGATTGGGTACGATAGGGGTAAGATCTGATACCCGAGTGTCCAGTTTTTGTGTCCAGTTCATCTCCGTCCATATTCTTAATGAGTGCTTAATCAATGGGTTTTTCAAGTTTCTCAAAAAAGTATACAGGCCTGGAATCCATATTACTTTATCCCATGTATAAGGTGACATGCTTACATTTTCCATAAATACCCAGAGCGGCTGATGTGTTTTGGAGAATGCGCCAGAGGAATGAAAGCCAGCTGCGCTGCCTTGTAATACAGTTTGAGATTCGGGTCCCTACCCTCTTTTGGAAAGACTATGAGGTCGGCCTGATTCAATTAAGGGGGCATAGGTTCTCCATTTAGTATAGCGTTAAACAAAGATGTTAGGTGCGGGGGTAAGCAAGGGCTCAAATTTCTTATAGTAAAGATGAGTAAAACCGTCTGGCCCTGGGGACTTGCCAAATTTAAGATCTTGGATTGTAGATTTAACTTCCTCTTGGGATATGTCTAGGTTCAAGCTGTCCAATTGAGGTACAGGTATTTTGTGGACTTCTTGCTGTAGTAGGAAGGACTCTATGTCAGATCCGCTGCAGCGGGATTGGGATGAATATATGGTCTGATCGAAGTTTTGAAATGTTTCTTGGATAGCATTGGGGCTAAAGGAGGTTTGGCCATCAGGTAGTCTAAAGATACCGTATATTATGTCCTCTCTTGGGGGGTAAAGACACTAATAATTCCTCCAATAAAATTCTGTTTTTTTTTTTGTGGGCAAGGTCACTGGTTAGCCCCTTGTGTTATCTGTTAAAAAGAGTGGGGCAGAGACTGTGGGGGCTGTTAGCCTCCTTGTCCCTGCGTGGCCGTTTAGAATCCCTGCTGCTGCATGTTTCAGCTTTATTAAGGTGTAATTGTACAGCGTTTGACGTAAGTAGCTGCCTGTGCTGGGTCAGTTTGGCTTAATTGCTGGGCCCTTTTCCTGCAAAGATGGCGATTGTCAGTCCATGGGCCTCTATGTCCCCTTCACTACCTTTGTCCCCGCTTGTGTGCTTATTTGGGATGGCCCACCTTTATATCTCCGGCCCGTGGCCTTGTAAGGGTCGCCCCCTCAATCTCTGAGTGTGGATATGCAGGGATGGGGCGTTGAATCAGGCCTACCTTCTTCTCTGCTCGCTGCAAGATCAACAATACCTAATTTTTCAGGCATGTGTACATGCCTAATTTTTCTGGTCTCTGGTGCTGCACTGTGGCTTCAACAACCAAACCCCAAAAAAAGGCACATAACAGGGATTAAACTGATAGGAGTAGTACTACTTAACACACCACTCATATCTGGTGTAACAGTAGTGTACATTTAAAACCAAAAACATTTTTTCTACTGTAATAGATTGCATAGCAGTAAGTTGTCTGCAAGCGTGGGTGTCAGACCTACAGCGTCTACTCTACCAACTTCTGCAAGTGCACAGTGCCACTCATATCTGTTGTCACAGTAGCTTGGACGCATAGTACCGATCTGTCAAAACCTGTAATGATGAATGAGGTCTAGAGTAGTCTGATTCCCTTATCCTCTACAGGTTGAGACCTAATGTTTGGGTGACTCCAGACCAACACATGAGTACAAGCAGCACACAAACTCAAAGCCGCCATCCACCTCCTGGTGCAGCATCATAAGCCACATCAACCACTGCTGTCCTCCTTGCCCCCTCTCAACCATCCGCCACTCCGTCTCTCGCCTTGAGCAGTTCCTGCTCATCTGCCCATAGTCAGGTGACTGTAAAGGACATGTTTGAGCGTAAGAAGCTAATGTCACGAGGTGCCCCAAAATTGAAGTGATACGACCAACAAAGCATCTTTTTCAATCTCCCGGTTCTAAAAATCCAGGCCTTATACACGCCCCCTGATAGGTGACGTAACAAGTATTAAACTGATAAGAGTAGTACTTACAAACACGTCACTCCTATCTGGTGGCACCTTTGACTGCACGTGCCGTGCCCCAAAATTGAAGTGATACGACCAACAAAGCATCTTTTTCCATCTCCTGGTTCTAAAAATCCAGGCCTTATACACGCCCCCTGATAGGTGACGTAACAAGTATTAAACTGATAAGAGTAGTACTTACAAACACGTCACTCCTATCTGGTGGCACCTTTGACTGCACATGCCGTGCCCCAAAATTGAAGTGATACGACCAACAAAGCATCTTTTTCCATCTCTTGGTTCTAAAAATCCAGGCCTTATACAAGCCCCCTGATAGGTAACGTAACAAGTATTAAACTGATAAGAGTAGTACTTATAAACACGTCACTCCTATCAGTTTAATACTTGTTACGTCACCTATCAGGGGGCGTGTATAAGGCCTGGTTGTTTGCGTGCGTTAAACGGGGAGTTTGGTCTGTCACTGTAAAGCGGGCCTAACCCTTACACTACCTGATCGATACAACATCATACCTGATGTTTTAAAGCACGTTATTCCAAACAATTTAGGAATGTTAGGTAATTTATGCCCTTTATGGCTTAAAACCAGACTCTGCATCAACTATGTAATTTTCCATGGGAGTTTTGCCATAGATCCCCCTCCGGCATGCCACAGTCCAGGTGTTAGTCCCGTTGAAACAACTTTCCCATCACTATTGTGGCCAGAAAGAGTCCCTGTGGGTTTTAAAATTCGCCTTCCCATTGAAGTCTATGGCAGTTCGCCGATGTTCGCCGGTTCGCGAACATTTGCGGCGGTTTGCGTTCGCGGTTCGCGAACCGAAAATTTTAGGTTCGCGACATCACTATACACCTGCCATCATTTAAAGTGCCTCTGATTAACCCCAAATAAAGTTCAGCTGCTCTAGTTGTTCTTTCTTGAAATTTTCTCAGTCGCATTAGAGGGATCTCATTGTTAAAAGTTATCAGTCAGGAGTAGGGTACAAAAGAATTTCCAAGGCATTAGATATACCATGGAACACAGTGAAGACAGTAATCATCAAGTGGAAAAAATATGGCACAATAGTGACATTGCCAAGAACTGGAGCTCCCTTCAAAATTTATGAAAATACTAGAAGATCCTACAACAGACTAATTAAGCCCAGCTGCATTCTGCTTTAAAGGGACTGCTGAGCACTCAGCAGGTTGGGTTCAGTCTGGACTGGGAGCCATGAGAGACAAAAGCGCTTCACTCTGAAGCAAACCCACAGACTTTTGGAGCAGAAAAACTTACAGGCCTGTATATATGAACGCTTTATTTTGCATTCGTTTTTTGGTAGTGAGGAAACTGCTATTTCTGTTTAGACAGCGCTTCAAAGAAGCTAGGCTTTGTTTTGTGTTATTTTTGTTTGTACCTGCTGACCAAGTTTTCAGTAAACTCCTTAAAGCTATAACGGCTTGCTGAGCCACTTCATTGCGGAGCCGGTCAACAGGTCATTTTCTGCGGAAGTGGCAGTCAGTCTGTCACAATATATATATATATATATATATATATATATATATATATATATATTCTGGTGTATTGATGATGGCAACAGAAGAGGAAAATTATTTCTGAGTTATGATATCAGATGGTTTAAAAATAAAATGGTGCAGCTGACAAGTGGCATCTTCCTTTTTATGGGAAACCCATTTAAACAGCTTTTTCCATATCTATTTAACTTCTGTACTCCCCTCTATTCCATATGGTTGAAAATTATACCTACTTATATCCTCAGTATACAAGGATACCGTAAAATATATAAGTTATCTGCACAAAGACATTCAGAGCCACTTTTTCATGTTAAATGATTTCTAGGGTATTTTAGATGACTACACTTGCCCGTACATTTATTATAAGCTCTCAACACATTATTGCCTTGACCTTGAATCTAGCAGGCATTTAGTGTCCAAAGTGTGTCTTTTTGGCTTACTTATATGCATATCTGAATGTGAGGTGCAACTTGATATATTTAATGAATTGATTTTTCAGTTTTTATTTCACATTTTTGCAAACCACTAGTATTTATAGAAAGAAGAATGACTGCCTCACTCAGAATGGATTTGTCGGGCACGCTTCTTTCATTTTATATAGAACTCAGTTCTTTACAGTCTATTATATGTGTAAATATTCCATGTCTATCCACACACTTCAGATTCTATTTTATCTCAGATACTGATGAAGACAATTTGGTGGATTAGGAACCAGTATATGATAAGAATGTGTAATCTAGAGAATGTAAATTTATCAATAAGAAAGCCTAATGTAGCGCATGAATGCTTACCATGAGGAACCATAGCTCTACAGCAATGGGGATGCCCTTACGAACAAGGCAAATGAGACAGAAACAGCATAGCAGGAAATCTGACATATTAACATTGCAAAGTTAAGGAAAGTAGATATGTTTAACAGCAATGCCCTTGCAGACAGGAAAGGGCAAAAGGCAGCAATAAGCAGAAAGTTTAACCTGGGAAAATGGTAATGTGATCAGAAGCCAGTGGTAGTACTGCAAGGAGCAGAAAGCTTACCTTGTAACATTATGATGTAAGGAGAAAGCCAGTGATAGTAACACCATTGCAGATTGGAAAAGGGCCTAAAAAGGCAGCAATAGGCTTGCAGACATGTAGCAAAGTAAATCAGAACCTGTAACAATGAGAGAGCTGCAAAGCATCCTGCATGCATTAACCCAGGAATGGACTGGCTGTGAGGTCCCAACAGGAAGAGCTGGTGTGAGCTGCAGAGCCCCACCTCTGAAGGGGCAAGGCGAGAGAGGGACATGACCACAAATTATATATTTATATATATATATATATATACAGTATATATATATATATATATATATATATATATATATATATATATATATATATACATGTAAGAGATACACATCTGAGAGTAGGCAGCCTCTAAGTAATGTCCCCACTGATTGTAGTTTGCTTGTGCCATTACAGATAAAAAATCTCCCGATACATATAATTATATACCTGGCCCTAATGGTAGGACTGAATAAAAATACCAGAAAAATCTCAAAGCTGAGGTTTCATCAGTGAGGCACATCTCATTATAGTTGGCATAACAAGCAACTGGCCCATATCCTATAATTTATGTATGTGGACCAAGATGTCACAGTCAGAATCAAACACAGAACTACCAAATTGTTCAAGATCAGAAAAAGAGTGTGGCAAGGTTGTATATTGTTCAGCTTATACTGTACATGGAATACAATATGCGTAAAGCTGGTCTTGATGAATCCAAAGCAGGAATCAATATTGCTGGAAGAAATATCAACAACTTCAGTTACATGGAGGATACTACTATGATGGCTTCAAGTGAAGAGGAACTAAATAGCAATCTCAATTCCTGGTAAATAGATGAGGAAGAAGTGGATGCAATGAAAGATTTTATTTTTCTAGGCTCCAAGATCTCTGCAGATAGTTACTGCAGGCGTGAAATTGAACTGTGTTTTATTCTCGGGAGGAAAGCTAAGGCAAGTCCCGACAAGCTATTAAAATGTAAAGATATTACACTCAAGTAAAGATATTACATCAACAAAGGTCTGCATAATTAGAATGATTGAATTCCCAGTAGTAACATACAGATGTGAGAGACTGACCATAAAAAGGTTGAGCACCATAGAATTGATGCCCTTGGACTGCAAGAAGATTCCATAAGTCAATTCTACAAAATATCAAGCCAAGCTGCCAATTGGAAGGTATGATCATGTCTTCCTGAGACAAGACTCTGACGCTGGGAAAGATTGAAGACATCCAATGAAGTGGACAACAGAGGCTGAGATGGGTTGATGAGGTCATTGACGCAATGATAATTGGGTCAGAGGGGCAGTGACTGACAGATGTGTGCTGCAGGCCATAGGGTTATGCAGAGTTGGACACGATTATACAATATATATATATATATATATATATATATATATATATATATATATATATATATATATATATATATATATATGTATATATATATATACAGTATATATAGTGTGACAAGGATGGCCATTTACGACAGTGATTTTCACAAAAGGTTCAGCAATACCTAGATTTATGATGCAGGAGACCTGTTTATTATAGGGCTCATAAACAAGTGTCCAGATGTAGTAATTAGCTTTAAGAAAAAGAAAAGAAAAATCTACGTAAACGTTCTTACTAAATATTCAGGAACACCCTGACTATACCCGGGCAGCTAATCTGCTCCGGAGAAATATAATTCACAAAAATGAATCCTGCCGTACTACTTCCAGTGGAGGTTAGCAGGGTTTGTCTTTTCCCCAAGTCTCGTGTCTCTTTGGAGAGAAGGCACAACAGTATCTCGAATTTGGTAGTGTTAGTATCGCCACATTGTGGATAGTTTACAAAACTGTCCCTGGTAAATGGTATAGTGCCACCTTGTGGCCAGGATACAAACAGTCTCTGATATGTGGTATAGTGCCACCTTGTGGCCAGGATACAAACGGTCTCTGATATGTGGTATAGTGCCACCTTGTGGCCAGGGTACAAACGGTCTCTGATACGTTGTATAGTGCCACCTTATGGCCAGGATACAAACGGTCTCTGATATGTGGTATAGTGCCACCTTGTTGCCAGGGTACCGGTCAACCCTTCTCTCTGAGTACTCACCCCCAAGGACCCTTGTAACGAGAACCAAGTGTACTCTAAAAGATAAAGTCTAGTTAAGCACAACAGTCTCTTCCCTGGGGGTAATAAAGAAAACAAAAGGAGTTTCTGACCTTGCAGTAATGTAGTCGGCCTTGCAGGTGGCTTAAGTCTGCATTGCAGATCCTCAGCAGATTGGACTTGTTTCCAATGGCAGCTTCCTTGGTTTGTCTCTCTCCGATTCCAGCACCCACACTTCCTGAGTCTGTGCTCTTACTTCCCCCAGACTCCTTCACCTGGCTGTTAGTTCCTGGGAATTTAAATAGTCTGCTTGTTGCTTCAAGTGCAGCTAATTGCTTTAACTCTGGCAGCACAGGACTAACGAACCGGATCAGCCTAATGCTGACATATCTTTCTTCTATAATGTATCCGTGGGTCCGTCAGACTTTGTGACAATATCACATATTATAAATTGTCAAACTGCGAGACGTTGTCACGATTTGCAGGGTGCGTACAACATAGGTGATGAGCGCCAAATGCGATCATCGCCTGCGAGCCTCGCATAGCGAGGCGAGCCATTAACTCACAACACTTAGGCGAGCCAATTAAACATGCAGCACTTGTACAAAAATCCTCTCTCTCCCATGTGTCTCTTCCCCTACTCCTCTACTTACCCTGTGTCTCTCTTCCCCTCCTCCTCTCCCTCCCATGTGTCTCTCTTCTCCTCCTCCTCTCCCTCCCCTGTGTCTCTTTTCCCCTCCTGCTCTCCTTGCCCTGTGTTTCTCTTCCCCTCCTGCTCTCCTTACCCTGTGTCTCTCTTCCCCTCCTCCTGTCCTTACCCTGTGTCTCTCTTCCCCTCTTCCTGTCCTTACCCTGTGTCTCTCTTCCCCTCCTCCTCTCCTTACCCTGTGTCTCTCTTCCCCTCCTCCTCACCCTCCCCTGTGTCTCTCTTCCCCTCCTCCTCTCCCTCATTTACTGCGATCCAAAATCACGAGCCAGGGACTTATAAAAAAAAAAAATACCTTAAGGTCAAAAAACAACGCAGTAACCGTGCAAACACAAAAACACATTAATAAAAAAAATACTCTCACACACCGCAAGGGGGGACAGCCAGGCCATCCGGAAATGAGGTTTCAGCACTCGAAAATTTAAGAGAGAAAAAAAATGGTGGCTGAAAAAAATTAAAATCCATGTCACCAGACCGCGACACCAGAATCCATGACACCAGACCGCACAAAACTTCCAGCCGCGTACAACTTGGCCAAACCCCCACATTAAGAGATCCAAGATAAGCTCGGGATCCCACATTAACCCCTTGCTGCGGAGGTCCGATCAGACCCCCGAACTGTGCCCACATTAAGCCCATGCTGGGGGTCCCCATGGGGAACCCCCACAATGTCCCAACATTAACCCTTTCAGTGGGGGTCACTATCGTTTCCCCCACTGCATTTAAAAGGTCTAAATTCCCTGCCGCAGGTCCTTAAAGAGCCCAAAGGCACACAAACAGTTAAGCCTGGCAAAGGGGGTACTATAAGTACCCCCACTGGCACTTAACATTAATCCCCCAATGTTGGTGGTCCCCATTAGGACCCCCAGAGGATCCCCACATTAACCCCACATTAACCCTCACAGTGGGGGTCCCCAATCGAACGCGACTGGGGACCACTGCTGCAAACAAAGTTTGAATTTCCCGCCTTAAAGGATCGTAAAGGTCCTGAAAGGACCAGTGCTATATAAAAATTAACTATATCACTCATTGGGCTCTATACAGAGCCCCACAAGCCCCTAAATAACCCTGTCACTCATGGGGGTCAATACAGACCCCCATAAATCCTTAATTAACCCTGTCACTCATGGGGGTCAATGAAGACCCCCATAAGCCCTTAATTGACCCTGCCCCTTATGGGGGGTCAATAAAGACCCCCATAATCCCTTAATTAACCCTGTCACCTATAGGGGTTAATACAGACCCCCATACACCCTTAATTAACCCTGGCACTCGTGGAGGTCAATACTGACCCCAATAAGCCACTAATTAACCCCATCAGTCCAATAGGGGTCTTGATAGACCCCTATAGGACACTAATTACCCTGTGTAATAACACTATAAGTGCCATGAGGTTCATCCAGGACCCTCATGACACAAAGTGTAAGCACTACACTATTAAACCTAACTATACCCCATTAACCCAACCCTGGCCCTATTTAATCCTTACAGTACGTATTTAACCCTAACAGTACCTATTTAACCCTAACTGGGCCTATTTAACCCTAACTGGGCCTATTTACCCCATCTAAGCCTATTTAACCTGTCTCTTGTTGGGGTCTATACAGACCCTCATAAGCCTCTATTTAACCACAAGTGTCCCATAAGGGTATATAAAGACCCTCATTGGACAGTTCCAACCCTAACATTATCCACATAAGTCCTCAAGGACTCTCATGACACTAAGTACAAAAACTACACTGCACTATACCCCCAATAAACCATTAAATCTAAACTAACCCCCTCTACCCTAATCTATTAACACCTACACTACCTACCTACACTACCTAACTACCCCCCAATAAACGCCCACCCCACTAATTACAGAAAATAAAAAAGACCAAGTCACAAAAAATAAAGAATCTACAATACCGAAAATTAACCCCCCCGACCCCACAACAGAAAAAAAAATTACACACCTGAAAAGGAAATACATACAAAATAAATACATTACTATACATTACAATACAAATACAATACAATACCCCCTATCTAAATACATACATACCCCCTATCTCAAATACACACATACCCCCTATCTAAAATAAAATACACCCTATCTAAAATACATACATACCCCCTATCTAAAATACATTAAATCTTATTTACATACACAAACCCTAAATCTAACCTAAAATAGAATAAATAAAAGCACTTACCTTTGCAGATGTCCCTTCAGATCACCCCCAAGGGAAAAAAAATGAGTACAACACACTTCATACAATAAATAAACTTTGTCAATATTCTATTCACCTTTCCAGCATGTCCCCGTCCTTCTTATTTTCTTCTCCGGTGCGGCCCCTGTTAAAAATAAACATTAGATTATTACTAAATACATACACACAAAATAAAATAAACATAATATACATTCAACTTACCTCAGTGGGATGTCCCTATGCTCCTCTTCTTCTACCCCGACTGGGCCCTTAAGCAATCTGTGCGCTAAAAAAAAAAAAAACTAACAGAGCTCCGCAGTGACGCTAGTGAGGCCCCTAGAGCCTTTTCCGGCAGAAAAATTGCGATGGCGCCTTTGGATTGGCTGAAATGTGATTGACAGTGTTTTCAGCCAATCAGAAGACGCCAAGGTTTGAGCCAATCATAAAGGGATACACCCCTATATCACATTCTGATTGGCTTATGCACCAGTCAACCTTTTTTAAACCATTCAGAAGGCTCTATTCCCTTAAGTCAATCACAATGGGATACACCCCTATGGGGTGACGGGGACATGCTGGAAACATGAGTAGAATATTTAATGTGTTTATTTATTATATGTAGTGTGTTGTACTAATTGTTTTTTTTTTATAGGGAGGTGATCTGAAGGGACATCTGCAAAGGTAAGTGGTCTTAATTATTCTATTAAGTTAGATTTAGGGTTTGTGTATGTAGATAGGATTTAATGCATGTTACATAGGGGGTATGTATTTTAGATAGGGGGTATGTATGTATTTTTGATAGAAGGGTATGTATGTATTTCAGATAGGGGGTATTTATTTTAGATAAGGGGGTATGTATGTATTTTACATAGGGGGTAATGTATTTTACATAGGGGGTATGTATGTATTTAGATAGAGGGTATTGTATTGTATTGTATTGTATTGGAATATGGGTATATATTTTGTATGTATTTCCTTTACAGGTATGTAATATTTTTTAAATTTCTGTAGTTTGGGGAGGGGGGTTGTAATGTATTTTTTTTTATTTTCTGTAATGTAGCTTTTTTATTTATGTGACTTAGGTTTTATTATTTTTGGTGAGTTAGGGTTTATGATTTTCTGTAATTAGTGGGGTGGGGGGTTTAGTAGGGGGTAGTTAGGTAGTGTAGCTGTTAATAGGTTAGGCTACAAGGGGGTTAGTTTAGATTTAATAGTTTATTGGGGGTAGTGCAGTGTAGTGTTTGTACTTAGTGTCATGATGGTCCTGGAGGACCCTCATGGCACTTATGGGGTTAATGTTAGGCTTCTAACGTTCCCATGAGGGTCTTTAGATACCCTTATAGGACTGATGGGGTTAAATAGTGGCTTAGGAGGGTCTGTATAGACCCCCATAAGAGACTAGGTTAAATAGGCTTACAGAGGGTTAAATAAGCCCAGTTAGGGTTCAATAGGCCCACTTAGGGTTACATAGGTTCTGTTAGAGTTAAATGCGTAGTGTTATGATTAAATGGGCCCAGGATTGGGTTTATAGGGTACAGTTAGAGTTAATAGTGTAGTGCTTACACATTTTCTCATGATGGTCCTGGATGACCCTCATGGCACTTATAGTGGTATTACATGGGTTCATTAGTGTCCTATAGGAGTTTAATACAGTTGAGGCACCAAGTACACTCTCATTGTCACAAACAGCATTTCAAAACTTTTTATTGCCCCTTCATTATTGACGGGCAAGTCGCTAGTATCACATATAATAGTTGTCAAACTGCAATTCATTGTCAAGCTTGCGACAAATCACAGTTTGACAACTACGATTGCCGCATTTGCGCGGTGGCCCGCACATGCGCATTGCAGCGTGCCAGAGAGAGAGAGGAGGAGGAGGGGAGACACACAGGGAAGGAGGGGGAAGACACAGAGGGGGGAGAGACACAGAGGAGGGGGGGAGACACAGGGGAGTGAGAGGAGGGGGAGAGACACAGGGGAGTGAGAGAGGAGGAGGGAGAGACACAGGGGAGTGAGATGGGAGGAGAGACACAGGGGAGTGACAGGAGGGGGGAGAGAGAAATGGGAGTGAGAGGAGGGAGAAGAGACACAGGGGAGGAGGGGAGAGACACATGGGGGAGGGAGAGGATGGTGAAGAGACACAGGGGAGGGGGGAGATACGCAGGGGTGTGAGAGGAGGGGTAGACACACAGGGGAGGGAGTAGAGGGGGAAGAGACACAGGGGAGGGGGAGATACACAGGGGTGGGAGAGGAGGGGTAGACACAGAGGGAGATGAGGGGGGAGAGACACAGGGGAGGAGGGGGAGACACAGAAGGGTGGGAGAGGAGGGGGTAGACACACAGGGGAGGGAGAGGAGGGGAGAGACACAGGGGAGGGAGAGGAGGGGGAAGAGACACAGGGGAAGGAAATGGTGGGACAGAGGGAGGGGGAAGAGACACAGGGGGGTGAGACACGAGGGAAAGAGACACGGGGGAAGAGACACAGGGGGGGCAGAGGGGGGCAAGAGACACAGGGGAGGGAGATGTGGGGAAAGAGACAGGGGTGACAGGGGGGAAAGACATGGGGGAGAGGGGGTAAAAACACAGGTTGGGGGAAGGAGAAACAAGGGAGGGAGAGAAGGGGAAAGGAGACACAAGGGAGGGAGAGGAGGGGGGAAATGAGACACAAGGGAGGAAGTAGACAGAGGGAGAGACTTGCATTGGAAGGCCCGTGAGGAGCGCCGAAGGGGCTCATCGCGAGGCCAGTAAAGTAGAGGGGGAGAGGCTCCCATTGTGTGGCAAACAGCATTGCCAGCATTAACATTTTATTGCCGTCATTTTTGACGGGCAAGTTGCTAGTATATATATATATTCTACGTAGTAAATAGTTTGCCTTGCAAATACACACAGATCTATGACTCTGTGGATCATCTCAAATACAAGCACTGAATGGCTTCACGCCGAACTATTAAAGTGATTATAGTAAAGCAAATTTACTCTGTTCCAATGCATGAAATACACATTGGGCCTCATTCAATTGCGATTTGGCCAATTGAATAGGGCTCTAAATAAGCACATAGGATATTTTTTTAAAGAAGTTTTTAGTTAGTGAAAACCTTGCTTTTGGATAGATGCTTACTAACTAACAACTTCTTTAAAAAAATATGTTATGTGCTTATTTAGAGCCCTATTCAATTGGCCAAATCGCAACAGAATGAGGGCTATTGAATTGTGTTAGTGCATTATTTTGTATATTACATTTATTGGCACGCTCAGTATGTGTATATTGTAATGATGCAGAGACAAAGTGCCTCATTCAATTGCGATTTGGCCAATTGAATAGGGCTCTTTATAAGCACAGAGCATATTTTTTTACAAAATGTTTAAGTTAGTGAAGACCTTGCTTTGGATAGAAGTTCACTAACAAAAAACTTCTGTAAAAAATATGCTCTGTGCTTATACAGAGCCCTATTCAATTGGCCAAATCGCGATTGAATTAGGCCCAAAGTGTGTGAAATAAGATATAGGCCCTCATTCAATTGCGATTTGGCCAATTCAATAAGGCTCTAAATAAGCACATAACATATGTTTTTAAAGAAGTTATAGTTAGTGAAAACCTTGTTTTTGGATAGATGTTTACTAACTAAAAACTTATTTTAAAAAAATATGCTATGTGCTTATTTAGAGCCCTATTCAATTGGCCAAATCGCAATTGAATGAGGCCCATAGTATCTAGGATTCAGTAAACCCTTGTAAACAGCAGCTGTGATTGAATACAGTATTATTGCTGCCTCTTTATGGAGATCACACAGAATAGCTACTTGTTGCTTGTGAAAACCACATCAGCTCAAGGGAGCTTGCCAAAAACAATATATGATGATTTATTTTCCACTAGCACAATGGTCTGTTAGTAACAGATTAGCTGTGCAAATACTTAAGACCAAACACTGTACTGGGCAGTTTGGACCACAATATATTAGTGTCAAGGAAGGGTTTTATTTTGCATTTGGTGATTAATGTGGTAATTCTAATAGTTCCCCTGTGAAATTGGAATCCATAGACACTTCCTTGTTTAGAACTAGTAGTTTGATAAATACTCCCGGATGATGATGTAGAAACATAAGATCTCTGTATCTGAGTGTAAGGCCCAATAATAGTGGTGCTGAAATTAGGAATGACCATAGTATGAAGAAAAATGTATTTTTGATCTACAATCTGTATCTGGTGAACTTTGGTAAAAAAATTGCTGGTCAGCATCAGTATTAAAAAAAATATTTTAACACCACTTCACTTGACCAGCTGAAAGGTAGGTGGCTTACCAAGAGTTATCAAGTGATCTTGAGCAGTTATAGGCTCACTATTATCTCACAAGAACACAAATAGGGCACTACACTTTGAGATTGTACCTATTACCTTCATTAATTCTCCACAACCAACTTATGAACTTAGAATATACTAAAAAGTCCCTTTAATTAATAGTAAATTAACTCATATTAAAGAAAGAAGAAAAGGAAATCTATGTATCTAATTGAACCAAACCTCTGGGAGTTTATAAATATTACAGTGAATGCAAGTAGTAAAAAGGGAAAATATATAAAATAATTAATGTATTCAATTAATTAAAATAACTAGTTATAAGACAAAAAAAAACAATGGTTAAAAAATAAAAATTATGTACATGATCATCTTTTATGAGTTTCACTATTCAGAAAATTATACATCTTTAATTTCAGTCAGATTGATTAAAAAATCCCATATACCAAATGTTCAGAGTCTTAACAAAGTAGAGGTTTTGAACCTCTACATTAATTACTACATTTCGTACCAAAATTACTGAATTCATAAACAATATTACGCCTTTAGCTAATACATTATGTGAATGCAAAAAACACACTCAAATAAATGCAAAATAACAAAAATGTATTATATTGTGTATATACAATGCACATACAAATTACAATCATTAGACATTACAATTAATTAATTGACTAAATACAATCTCAAAAAATATAATGAATTATTATACTACAGTAACTTAAATCCATATAATAAATACAATCATATGAAACAAATACCTACAAGCATGGTGCATACACAAATACATCAATCTGACTTAATAAAAATGACATTTACAACTATTTATTGTTATCTAAATTTAAAAAAATAGTATATTAGGCATACTTGATGCCCACTTATCAATCATAAACACTCATTTGTTAATTATTATCTAAATTTAATATCTAAATTTAAAAAAAAATTTAGTCACTTATCAATCATAAGCACTATTATGTGCAAAAATCAACATTATCACCAATTAAATTTGCATAATGCACATTATAAACTCTTAAATCAAATATGCTAAATGCCAACTTAACAATGGTAAACACTCTCCCATGCATGAACAGACATTATCATGCAGTAAACTTCCACATTACACAGTGCCATCTATTAAGTCTGCTCAATAATTTTCCAATATTACCATGTATTGTAACGCTACACCAACCGTGTGACATCAGATGTGTGATGGGAATAGGTTGATACCCATAGAGGTGATATACAGGCTCACTATTATGCCAAAACTGTTGAAGTTTTCACTTAACCAAGTACAACCACGGTTGTGTGTATGCTATGATTGAAGAAATGAACAAGAAAGGCATCATTTACTCAACTGCATACTGTGCACCAATGTTACATTAGCCAAAGGTCAGTACATAGGTTAGGATATTAATACCTAAAAGAATAAAGTGCTTTAAGCAATTTTGAAGTAATTGTTTGCATCTGCTACTCATAAATTGAAGAAAAGAATACAAAGAGTTCCCTTCTAGAATGGTGCACTAACGTAATAAGGAAAGGTCAGACAAATCCCAATCCACTACAGAAGGAACTGGCAATCCACTCCAGTGGAACAGCACAGGAAGATACCTAGCTGCTTGTGCTGCAGTCCATAGGGTCACAGAGATTCAGACACAACTGAAGGACTGAACAACAAATACTAAAATGTTCCTGGGTACTTGATATATGTGATGTGGTGATGAAATATGGACATTATTTGTTTTCCCAAATGTAGATGTGATGAGCGAGATGTATATGCAATTATATTGATATTTTAGGGCCCACAATAGAGCCCCTGGGAGTGACAAAGGTTTAATATAGAAGGAGTTTCATGCTTTTGTGTTGCTATTTAATCAAGTAGTGTGTCTTTAATTAGTTTGTGCATGTTGCAGCATGGCTTTTCATATTGGCATGTGCATGACTATTGCAACATATGATAAACAAAACATATTTTTCAATGCTTTAATATTATTGGAGGATTATTGTTCAAGTAATTGTAATGCCTTTCCATGCTTTCTCTATATTTTAAAGTGCACTGGTGTGTTTTTATTCTCCTTTACAGTGTTTAGAAGCTGTCAGTAAACCCTTTGCGAGTCCTATTTGGAGCCCTCCATTTGCGGGTTACGGGCTTGAACACCATGGCGTCTTTGAAATTTTGTTACAATTTAATAGCAACATTGAAAACGTAGAAGTTACAGCTTTACAGAACCAAGGACTTGCGGCTGTGAAGTTCTATGTTCCAAGTCCTGTAGGCTTTTTTCGCTCCAAACCCGAAGATTGGCAGCGACTTGCTTTATGGGGCCAATTTAATAGCCGTAAGGCTTACGGGCTTCATTATAAGCTACGGTTTTACGCGTTAGGGGAATTTATTAAGGTTATTAGTTGCCCTTATTTACATTCACATGCTCTCATCACAGGTTATCACACCCCAATGTATACATGTTTTCTGTTGTATGTTTAGGTTTGTTTTTAGATATCCGCATTTAAATATTTTTTTAAAACATGGAATTCTAATATTATGTGACAAGAAACACCTACATCTGTAGGGACAACATTTAAAATAATCATATTTGACTCCTATATAATTTTATATTATGTCATATATTTTGTGTTTAGTGTGTCCTATACTCATTTCCGATCTATGTCACCATATACATTAATAGGGAAGATTTTCTGTAGAATACTGGTGGGATTTGGGTTTGTATGGCACAAAATTGGGGTTTATATATATATATATATATATATATATATATATATATATATATATATGTATTGTTGGTTGTTATGTTGTTAACAACCGATTTCCCGCCACCAGCTCCAGTAGCTGTAGCAAGATCATCATTTGGGTTGCTATAAGCAACAATACACTTGATTGAGTATCTGGTATAACACTGCAACGCTAGGTTATAATTGGCAAAATGTATTACCTATTATGTATTACCTAAATGTAAGCACGCTAGGGGGAGTCATGTCAGAGGACGCATGCCAGATCACGTGGACTGATAGCCTGGGAGGTCAAAGAGCACATACTCTGTTTGCAGTGCAGCAATATCATGAAGTGTTGCAATACTGCTCTGTAGTTTGAACTTTAGGTGAGGCAACATGTTCATTCCTACCACTGTTGAATGGACCCTGGAGCAGCTGCTCCAGCAATGAATAAAAAAAAATATATTTGTATAAAGACTGCTTTACTATACTTTAAGCTGCAAAAAAATCACATATTATAATTGTCAAACTGCGATTTGTCGTAATGCTTGCAATCCTCACGAAGCGAGGCGAGCCGTTGAGGCATTGAAGCTTTCCGAGCTCGCATGACGGGCTACATCACCCAAGTGACAGGGGCTGCAATAAGCCCCTGTGTCTCCTTTCCCCTTGCCCTACCCGGTGTCTCATACCCCCCTCTCTGTTGCCCTTACCGCCACCCCTGCCCACCAGATGCTCCCTCTGTCCCCCTAGATGCTCCCTCTGTCCCCCCTTACCTGCAGTTTCATTGGTGGTTCAGTGGAGTCCCTGACAGCGCGTCCGGTCTGCAGGGGGACTCTGGAATGACGTCAGAGCTACGGCGCCACGCTGGAGACAGGACGGGTGGGACTCCACTGAACCACCAATGAAACTTCAGGTAACCGGGGACAGAGGGAGCATCTGGGGGGACATAGGGAGCATCTGGGGAGCAGGGGGGAGGTAAGGGCAATCGAGATAGGGGGGGTATGAGATGCAGGGGGTATGAGACGCAAGGGGGAGGTTATTAGACACAGGGGAGGGCGAGGTTATGAGACACATGAGAGGACGAGGGGGGGTATGAGATTTGAGGGGGTATGAGACACTGGCAAGGGTGAGATTATGAGACACAGGGGAGAGCGAGGGGGGTATAAGACACAGGGGAGGGCAAGGGGGGTAGGAGACACAGGGCAGGGTGAGAGGGGTAGAAGGCATAGGGGAGGACGAGGGGAGTATGTGACACAGGGCAGGGGGAGGGGAAGGAGACACAGGGGAGGGGGAAGAGACACAGGGGAGGGGGAAGAAACACAGGGAAGGGGGAAGAGACACAGGGGATGGGGTAAGAGACACAGGGGAAGGAGACGGGGAAGAGACACAGGGGAAGGAGAGGGGGAAGAGACACAGGGGAGGGGGAAGACACACAGGGGAGGGGGGAAGAGAGTAGGGGAGGAGAGAAGAGACTCTGGGAGGGGGAGAGACACAGAGGAGGGGGAAGAGACACAGGGGAAGGGAGAGAGGGGAAAGAGACACAGGGGAGGGGTGAGATAGGAAAGAGACGCAGGAGAAGGGAGAGGGGGAAAGAGAGACAGAGGGGGAGAGACATGGGGGGAGAGGGGGGAGACACAGGGGAGTTTGAGGGGGAGAAGCATAGGGGAGGGCAATGGGGTATGAGACACAGGGGAGGGAGAGGGGGGAAGAGACACAGGGGAGAGAGAGGGGGAAGGGACACAGGGGAGGGAGAGGGGGAAAGAGACAGAGGAGAACAGAGAGGGGGAAAGAGAGACAGGGTAGGAAGGGGGGGGACACGGGGAAGACTCACAGGGGAGGGAGGGGGGAGACACAGGGGAGGTATATAGTACTCCATCATGCTGTCATTTTTGACAGGCAAGTTGCTAGTATATATATATATATATATATATATATATATATATACATACAGTATATATCCTTATTTCCAAATTACAACTGAACCACTTTTCTTTGAACTCTCCCTTTTTTTTAACTTTCGCACTTACATTATAACTGAACATACACTAGGACTGTTCCCATACTCCCAAGCCACTTCTTCTCTTGTTTAAAGTAGATTCAGACTACTCACCTGCAGACTGATTACTTAACTTCACTGCAAGACAAATAGCTAACACACTTTCCCTTCCAACAAGTAACTCACAGGACAGATGCAAAGCAAACACACGAGACTTGTCCCAGGTTTTGGAGAAAATATTAAGAGTACCTTTTCTCTCCATGTTAAGTTTAGATAATGTAGGGCCATCGTGGTTTACACTGCACTAAGTATTTGGCCACCCTCTCTAGTTGTAAGGTCAGATATAGAAAAGTAGAGAAGTGTGCCCAAGGGAGATCCAGAAATACACCAATAGATATTCATAAGATCCAGGCAGATTCAATGTACTCCAGGATTAAATTTAGAATCAGGGAATGGCCAGAAGTAAAACTTATGGAACCGGTCTTACAGACTGCAATTTTTCTATATCTTTATATAACTTTGGGAAGCTAATGAAAAATATGATTTATTAAGTGTGAATGGAGTGAAAATTGATCTAGAGGATACTTATAAGACATGCAATTCTACAGTCTATAATCATTTAATATATGGCAGTAATATATATTGTGAGGACTAGAAACAAGATATAGAGTAATATCCTTCTGAAAAATATGTTTCACAGTACTATGTCACAAAGCAGAGAACATGAGAAGATTCCCAAGAAAAAAAGTACTATTGTAGAAAAAAATGGGTGGAACTTCTAATCCCTTAATTATTTCACTTGCTAGTGTAAAAAGATCACAATAGCAAATTAAATATCTAAAAATAGCTTCTTTCTAAGTCTACAAATTTCAGTTTGATAGTATAATATACAGGTGGTGTAAAACATTGAAGTTATAAGGTACACACCTCTTTTAATTTAGTTGGTCTCTCTACCAGAGTCAAAGTAGTGGTGGTGTATGTGAATGGGTGCAGAGGTAATTTCCCTCAGATCCCCAAACATGTTATTTTTACATGCTCAGTTAGCTGGCTTCCAGATCCAAACAAGTTATTTAAACCTGTGTGAAATCTAGAGTTGATCACACTATGCAGCACTGGACGGAAGTGTAGGGGGGAATGGGGGAAATCCCCATCACCTTAAAATAGTTTTATTGATGCTTTTTTTTATTTTTTATTTAAACACATTTTTAAAATCCCTGTCTGCTTTTCTGATTTTCCCCTCCTATTTCTCCATCCCTTCTAATATCTCCCTCCTTGATGATATCTCTTCAAAGTGCCTACTGACGCACCCCTCACCACACCACACTATCGCTCATCTCCAGGGTCCTTTGAAGGGCATTCGGGTGGGTGCCTCCATCATTGGTGGTTTAGTGGGCTTATGCACTCTCTACCCCAGCAGCTCTTCTTATTCACGGGGCTGGGAGTTAACATGTGATATCACATGGCATGTGGGAGAAATTATAGGAGGGGAAAGATCAGGAAGGAAGGAGGGAGAAACAGGAAGGGTGTTGGCAATCAGGAGGAGAGGTGAAAAGTTTATGAGGGAGGGGACATTAGGTTTCTGGGTATCAGAAGGGAGGAGAGATTAGTTCCGGGGTAGGGAGGGGAGCAGGTGATTAGGAAGGAAAGGGGAGAGAGGCCGAATCAAGACACATCATAAGGTAAGAGTGAGTTCACCTACAGATTAGGGGTATTCCCTAGGGAAGATTGTAAGGGGCAGAGATCCTAGCAGGAGGGAAGGAGGGAGAGATTAGGAGTGGGGGAGGATCAAGAGGGAGAGTGTTAGAGATCCGGAGGGAAGTGGGAATAAGGAGGGTATCTGTATGGGGGGTGAAGAGATTAGGAGGACAAGGGGGGAAAGTAGGAGTGATAAAGGATACGGATATGGAAGGGAATCAGGAACAGGGTTAGGAGGGAGGGGAGAGATTAGAAGAAGGAAGGGGAGATTAGGAGGTAGAGGGGAAATAACAAAAGAGTTTGAGGGACAGAGATGGAAATAGGTGGGAGAAATAAAGGGGAGAAGAAGGGGAAGGATGGAAAGAGGGGTAGATGGGAGGTGAATGAAGGGACAGAGAAGGGGATAAAAGATATATATATATATATATATATTTTAAAATATTGATGTTTAGCAAATAGTAGTAACTGTGTGCTTTTAAGGAAATAAAACATGTTGGACATTTTTTTTTTTTTTTAATTATCTGCAGTTTGTTCTTTTAGCTGATGAGAGTCTCATCAGTAAAATCGCAAATCGCTATTAGATTGCTACAATTCCGCAAGCCCGCAAATGGTTTCATACGTGGAAGCGGCAAATGTAGAAAGAAAAGCCTATGGGTACCACATAGGACCCACAAAGGGCTTAAAGACATGTCAGTAGCACTGTAAATGCAAATAAAAAATCAATACTGCACTGTAAATGATGGTGAAACTGATGAAATACATTACAATTAATTGCACAAAAGTATTAAGCTTGCAAATCTGCAGAATTTATTTTTTTCATTTCAAGGTTATATCGATCTCGGCCACCCACATGGACTAGAACATTATTGGTATTAATTTTTATTATTTTGTATTGTGCAGGTTTGCGAGTCCGATTGCATATCGGATTTCTAAACGCTAATTTATTGACATATAACCTACATATATACTACTACTTATACTGCCAAAATGATGACAGTCTCATTTTCTATTGGCTGTTGCTGACTTGGGAGTTACGGCCTTGCTTAACTAATCTTGCTCACGCTCTGAAATGCTACATACGAGTGCATGGTTTACGTTTTCGGATTTCAGGCTGCAACTTGCTGGATTGTTCAATTGAATTGCTCCATAATTGTAGCAAAGTTCTATCCCCCAGACATAATCCTGTATACCTTAAGTTCCGACTTGCAATTGAATGAGGCCCTACAAATTTAATAGGTTTAAGCACAGGGAGAGAACAACCTTTTTATTTACATGGGGTGTCAAAATGTACTTATGTGTTGTTGCCATTTAATGGCTTGTCTTTGTCAGAAATAAATGTAATGTTACCTACATGCATTATCAGTATACTAAAGAGACCAGGAAATGTTATTATTAGATAAACTTTTATTTTTATTGGTTTTAGTAAAAGTACAAAGTTCTAAATAAGAACATTTTCTTATTTTTTACTTACTAGCATTACTATTTTTTTCATTCCCAAGTTACATACGACTAAAATCACAAATATACCAGTAGAAAGCTGAACTTGTACTGACAAATTCTGTAATTTCATTATGTAAATATAAATAAGCTGACAGAAACCATATCTAAAAAGATACATAACAATATGTGACAGATGTGTATGGCCTCCTGGTTGAGGCATCTATCCAGAACTCCTGGCACTGAATTGGTTAAATCAAGATACTGTATTAAGAAGCCAGTAAACACTCCAAGCTGCACCATAAGCCTCTCCCATGGAATAACTGGCTGCTACTATTGCCTTTTTCTGGAAGTCATACAGAACATGGGCTCCTATTGTTTGCTGCTTATGAAAACACAGGACTTAAGCTCAGGTGAGCAGATTAGAAAAGAATATAAATACTTAATTTTTCCACCAATTGTCTATCCAACTGGTTAGAAAAGCCATTATGTGTTAGCGCTGTCTTATCATGGTTTTAATCTGTTGTTTTAAAATGTATTTAAAAAAGGAAATTATAGAGTATGGTCTCCCTTTTGCTTATGCTTTAGGTATGATGATACCATGGTTATATATTTAGGACTACTGTGAGGCATCAAATATCTCTCTCTTTTGGAAAAGAAATTCAAATAAAAAAATCACTTCAGCTTCTGTAACCCAATAAAACTCTATGTGCTGCAATAAGACAGAGTAAAATAATAAGAAAGAATATTTTACAGGCTCACACTATTGTTTTTTCTCTCTCTTAAATGTCCTTTAAAATAGCTGGAGGCAGAGAAAAGAAAGTATAACCTTGAATATCTGAATTGGTCAGCAAGTATTGTGATACACTATTGGACATTCTAATGAACCCAGGTTTGATACGTTTTTGACAGTGATACATGAAAAAAATCTACATAATGTACTAATTCTCAAAGTCATTCACTTTTTCCACATCAAGGATACTAATACACATAACTTTAAGTTTCTGTTTATCAGTTTTAATGTACATATAACGAATATTCCATAAATGGCTTCTATGTTTTGGGATAAGCAGAGGGTAAGGCCTATGCTAATGTGGTACTGACATGAGCTCAGACCTAGCAGGACTGTGGAATAAGGAACAATGAGTGCTAGAGCACCTTTACACAGCATCTGCAGATACACCATCGTAAAGAGTTGTCTTTAGTCATCAGCTAATAGCAGTGTTTATATTATGTTTTCTGTTTAATGTGTAAAATTGTCTGAACTTCCTATCAAAATAAGAACTAGGAGTTATTTTACATATTTACATTGTAATTGAAGTTGAAAAAATACTTTTAGTCTACCAAATTCAACTTTTAAGATCTCCTCTGATCTTTGTAATATGCAAAATAAGTTTACATTGATAATTGATCCAGAGGAAGGCAAAACAAAAAACAAAACAAAACAAAAAACTTTGAAACATTGCTAAGTGCCTCAAAAGAGGAAAAAATAAAATGTTTCCTTCTAACCTCGACATGTTGTCTTGTCCGGTATAAACCTCTTGGCACAAAAAGTTCACTTGACAAAGCCTTATATTGACCTTGGATGTATTTATATAAGGTAATTATATCCCCACTTAGACACCTTTTTTATAGACAAAATAAGTTTAATGTGGTTAGTCTTTCTTCAGAACTTAGCCCCTCTGTCATGAATCACCCAGGGGCCATATTGGATTTGGTGTGAACTATGCTGGGGCCATTTTGTGACTGGCAGCAGTGGCCATTTTGGGCTGGGTTATCTTCCACATGCTGTTGCCATGTGGAAGAACAAAAGGTTTGGGTTGTAATAGTTAATTACAGTATAAGCTTGCATATAGTACTATGGAGGGATTGTATTTAGTTAACCATCCCCCAGTAGGTAAACACTGAGGCAGGAGCTGAGCCAAATGGGGTTATCCTAAACAAGATAAACCTCACAGGGTGTCGCCAGGACCTAAACAAAGAGATTTGCCAGACAGCCAGGCACCTAGATAACAATGGGGGGCCTAGGAGCTCAAATAGGAAATTTCCCCTGGGACAGCCTGGGTCAGAATGAGCTTGGTGGCCACGCCTGGGGTTGGCCCAGGGAAGGGGTCTGGTGGTTCCCATAGCCTACCTCTGTTACATTGGACAGAGGTAATTAGGTTACTCTGGAGGTTACCCTATTGGCCAGAGAAAGGGGAAAGGTTGAACTCCCTCCACTGTGTGTGTGTGAAATGTTTTAAATATGTTGTTCCAAAATAAAACGTGGTTCATAATTTTCATCAAGACATGGTGTGTAGATGTATTATTTACCCGGGGACATATGCTTGCAGTAAGATTCGTCAGACTTACTGTCAATATTGCTCAGTCTAAACCAAGGGCTGAGACATGATGTTCCTGTAATCAAAACGGCTCCGGTCCAGAGTAACCCAAATCCGGTCAGCAGACCCCAGCCAGAGAGTGGGTCGTGACAATTGGTGGCATAGTGGTGGGGTACTCTGAGAAGGACCAGAAAATGGAGCAGAGGGAAGCAGAGGACTACAGACTACTCCTGCTAAATCAATGGATAGCATTCATGCAATTATGGCATGGCCATGAGCTGGCAAGCTGGTTGGAGGAACTGGTAGAGAAAGAGATGGACTTGGAGGAACAGTACCTTGCCAGGATAGAGTCCTTGGGTGGCCGGAGAGAGGATCTCTATTTTCGTTTGGATCTAGAATATGGGGTCGGTGAGATTCTGAATGGTGATCCGGAATGTGGCATGGGAACTGCAAGGAGGCATAATAACTTGTTTGTTGAACGCTGCCGGGGTCTGGGACTGGAACCATGGTTCCCAGAGGCTCCTTTGCTAGAACCCCTGGTTCGGCAAGAGCAGCAACTGGAGGCTGAGTATGTTCAATTGTGGGATGTGATACCCAAGAAGTATTTTTACAACTCAGACGGTATGTACCAGAGGGAGTATGTTCACTGGAACTTAGGAGAGGCTTTTATAGACTGTAAACAAAGTGAGGAGTGGGAAGGGGTAAACACTGTTCATTTGCCAACTCCTAGGGATGGAGAATGTTTGCCCCTAGAACATGCAGCAACTGTGTCAGGGCCTAGTCACCAGCCCAAAGAGCCAGAGACCCAGTGGAATGTTCCCTGGGTGGGGTCAGATAATCCATGTCTGCCCCCTGATACCCCAAGAGATTTAATCCCAGAGGAAGTGGGAACTACTCACAAGCTAGGGCCAGATAAGTTAAGTATGCCCTCAGAAGTTCTAGGCAAAGTGTGTTGGCCAGAACTGTTAATGGAGCCACAGGCTCGGGATGATTATGTGATGGACGGTGGGAAGGGAGCCTTAGAGGCCAGGCTGGGTGGGAATGATGAGATTCCCCAGCCTGCATCAGATAACCACTGTCTGTACCCTGACACCCCAGGGGAGTTGTTCCCAGAGGTGCTAGTGAAGCACAGAGCCCAGGAGGGTTGTTTAAGAGACTGTGGGGAGGGAAAGGAATTGGTTTCTGGCTACAGGGAACCTGACCTCACACAGCAAGAGTGTGCCAGGGGCACAAAGAGCCAGGCCGGGGCAGCAAGCCTGCCAGCCTTGGTAAAAGCGTTATGGGTGCAGAGTGGCACCATAGTAAAGGGTGAACCAAGTGGGGAGATACCCTGGATAACCAATGTCCAGAGGCCCACTGGAACAGACCCCGCTCCAAAGGCCCAGTTAAACCTGGAGGACTGGGATAAGGGTACCAAGCAAAAGGCCATAGAAGAAGAGGGTCAGCTGAGGGCCCCAAAGCACAGCCTGGGTGGGAACAGCGTAGTTCTCCAGGCTGCAACACAGACAGACCCAGGGGAAGAAAACCAGGAGGGTCTGTCCAAAGATACATATTTCCAGGAGCCAGAGCAAACAGAGCATCCAAGTCCGGACTCCATCAGGGACGCTGGAGTCAAGCGCAGACCGGTATGTACTTTACTGCAGTTATTGTGTTATTGGGCTCCCAACAATAATGATTTTGCTGAGAGAGGTACTGGACTGCCCCCTTGCAATCCCATAGGCCCAGAGACTGTTTTAGAGACCCCAGCCCAGCTGTGGGGACTGGCTGGAGGGAAAGGGGTTGCTATGGGACAGGGGTTGTTTTATGGGGCTCCCAAAAATACTGTGTTGCCTCAGAAGAGTGTATGGGTGCAACCCTCTGTGTCCCCAGTGACTTCCATGCTGATGCCAAAAACAGAGAGATGGGATCCTGGACTGTTTGGGTGGGGGTTGCATGGGAAGAGCAATTTGCTCTATACAGTGGGAGCAAGGCCAAGGGCTGGGGGAGGTTGTTACTCTGCAGTTTGGGACTGTTTTCTAAATGACTTGAATGTGGAGAGAGTGCAGAGGGCCTAGCCAATCCAGAAGAGTCATGACTATCAGCGTAGCTGGGAAAATCCTAGGGGCATGGATGTTTCCTGCCACGCTTGGGGAGGTGTTGTCATGAATCACCCAGGGGCCATATTGGATTTGGTGTGAACTATGCTGGGGCCATTTTGTGACTGGCAGCAGTGGCCATTTTGGGCTGGGTTATCTTCCACATGCTGTTGCCATGTGGAAGAACAAAAGGTTTGGGTTGTAATAGTTAATTACAGTATAAGCTTGCATATAGTACTATGGAGGGATTGTATTTAGTTAACCATCCCCCAGTAGGTAAACACTGAGGCAGGAGCTGAGCCAAATGGGGTTATCCTAAACAAGATAAACCTCACAGGGTGTCGCCAGGACCTAAACAAAGAGATTTGCCAGACAGCCAGGCACATAGATAACAATGGGGGGCCTAGGAGCTCAAACAGGAAGTTTCCCCTGGGACAGCCTGGGTCAGAATGAGCTTGGTGGCCACGCCTGGGGTTGGCCCAGTGGAGGGGTCTGGTGGTTCCCATAACCTACCTCTGTTACATTGGACAGAGGTAATTAGGTTACTCTGGAGGTTACCCTATTGGCCAGAGAAAGGGGAAAGGTTGAACTCCCTCCACTGTGTGTGTGTGAAATGTTTTAAATATGTTGTTCCAAAATAAAACGTGGTTCATAATTTTCATCAAGACGTGGTGTGTAGATGTATTATTTACCCGGGGACATATGCTTGCAGTAAGATTCGTCAGACTTACTGTCAATATTGCTCAGTCTAAACCAAGGGCTGAGACATGATGTTCCTGTAATAAAAATGGCTCCGGTCCAGAGTAACCCAAATCCGGTCAGCAGACACCAGCCAGAGAGTGGGTCGTGACACCCTCCATTCCTCTTATTAGTTTTGTTGACCTTCTCTGTACTTTTTCAGCTCTAAAATGTCATTTTTATAAAATGATTCTTAATACATGCAAATATTTGACTTGCCTTTGCAGATGCTGCTTGGCATTGAGCACTTTCTAACATGAACACGCTACACTAGCCCCAACCCCGCCTATATGTATCCATCTATATATATAAACTTTCTCGGATGGCAGGGAAGGGCTTACAAATGAATAATAATTCATTTGGGGGTTATGACCCCTATGCCTATGCCCTGCTACCTCTAATATATAAATGAGCCTGGGTGTCTACCAGGGCCTTAACTCCTGGGGACTCATTGGGCCCCTTGTTCATGTTGTAACATTTCCTTATCCCCACACAGTATAGCTTAACTGGTACAAGTTGCCAATTTTTCGTCTGAAGAATTTGGCGGTTTCAGGGCCAAATTGAAATGGTTCATGACACATTTCCAGGTAGCAGGTCAAGTTGCAGAGATTTTTTTCTGATTAAGAAAATATTAAACATCTTCTCTCTAAATGAAACACACCATGCATATGTGTCCCAACAAAGCAAAAACATTATTTTCCTGCACACATTTGTAGAAAGTGTTTTTACCTTGGTAAACACAAGTTTGACACCTTTTGCCCTATTTGAATTACCCCACATGGACAAGGTTTGGGCACAGCAGGGATTGATTAGGTAGTGGGATTGTTGGAGACAGAGTGTCTGGGTAATTGGTCTATAACCTTGGAGGTGCAAGTTTTAGTTTCTTGGGGGACTGACACTCTGACATTTGAGGGGACCCAGTGGAGGATAGTGGAGCTGGTTAGAGGGGCTCAGGAGGATGAATTGGTAAAGTGGTTATGTCTATCCACACCCTAGCCGACAGCCCCTCAGATAATGATTCCTTTAGTAGGAAGGGAGTCTACTAGGGGGTTCGGAGGGGGTATTGTCCTTTTAAAAACTCTTATGGCCATTGGAATAGCACATATGTTAGGTAGTCATAGGGCTTGTGTCCATCAAAGTCCAGGTTGCTAGCTCCAGAAGTCTAGGGCATTCATGTGTATGTGCTCAGGTCTGAAGAGTGAGGAAAAGGATTTAGCGGATTAGCGCTGGACATGTATTAATTAACCTCTTTTTTTCTCTACAGGTTTATTTTTTTTATTTTTTTCAAAAAAAAATCCTTTCATTGTACTTTTGTATTTTTTTTTATTTACTGTAGTTATGTTTTATTTTATGTAATGTTTATTTTTTTAGCAATTTGCAGTTATTATTTTATTTTTTACACTTAGATTAGTGCACTCAGGGGGTTAGTGTTAGGGAATATGGGAATTCTTATGGATACCTCTGGTAGTGGTTAGGGTGCCATTTCCCTGTATGTTCTTGACAGCATTAACATGTTTTATCCTCCCCCTACTTTAGATCAGAAAAAAATATTTCCCTTACAATTGCGTAGTCAGAATCTCAAACTTTAAGACTTATTTTAGAGTTCAACATTTTCTTCATAATTTCTCAAACAGTTGTCAGATAAAGTCATATCTTTATGTTATGTATTTATATCTAGTGTCAAATTCAGTTTTCTTAGGTTACCCCCCAAAAAATATTGAATGTTATATGCATGTATAAACTACAGCTGCTTTATGCTATATTGAAGCATTTTTCTTAAATGTTACATATCTACAATGCTGTTTTTAACATTCCCAAAAAATACTTATTGCATTTCCCAGTTTAGAATTAATAAAGTTGATACAGAGGGGGTCACACCACAAACATGAACATATGATTCATTGGAAATCATCTATGGTTTCTGTAATTATAATTTAATGTTTCAAAAGGTCTCAAGCATGAGTGTAGGAGCCCAAAAGTATCTGGGGTGGACAGAATTTTAAGAGACAAAAAAAACTGTCGCCCTGAGTGGTGCAATTCAGCTGTTCTCCCAGTACAGACAGCCTTCAGGAGAAGAGAGGGCAGACAGCAAGTATAAATAAAACATACTGGACAATAGTGACGCACTACACAGCATAAACAAAATGTGTTAGAATATCAAAGGAATGGTACTTATCCACCACTAATGGAAACAGTGATCTGAGGCAATAGAGATTTTCCTTAGACTCAGTCAGGGGCTGATCTACCAATGGTGCAGGTGGTCCACTGGGGGTGGGGTGGAGACCAGTGCTGTGTAATGAAAAAACATGTCATTTTTTGTTTTTTGGAGTGCATTGGTTCCTTTTAGGCCTCCTGCCACGGCCCATCCGCCAAGACCCCACTGGGACCTTCCTGTGCCTCCTTGACCACACACACCACCTTGCTAGCAATATGTGTGTGCCTGTTAAAAAAACAGAATTTCTACTGAAGCTCCAACAGGTGGCAGTGTGGAGCAGATCAGCACGCCTGGGTTCTGAGAGGGGATGGCTGTTGACAAGGACTGGGCACTATGATGGGAAGGATGCTAAGAAGGGTGGCTGCTGTGTGAGGGTGATGTTTATATATGTGAATATGTTTATACATGTGTGTACATATATATCCATAGAGGATGTCGCAGGAAAGTGGAACGTGCCCTGTAGCTGTGCTGCAGGCAGAGAAGCTTCTCACAGGCAGGTGCACTGATTTGGTCCCGGCGGGGTCCAGCACAAAACTATTTTTACATCCTACATAAAAAACAGCACAAACATAAAAACTGGTTATCAGCTTAATACTAAAAAAGGCAGTTATTTAGCATACATATAAGGTATAACCTCTTTTTAATGTATGTAATATGGCAGATTATTTACTCCTTTGTGAGCATAATAAAAAAAAAGAGGTTCTACGTATATATTATTCAGATATTCGAATGTTTTAGTATTAAATCGATAACCTTTGATTAATCTCATACCCATTAAAGTCTGTTTATCTTATCAAGACTCTTGTGTGCACTGTCAGATAAAGTGGACATGTATTTGCAGTTTTTATGTTTCGTTATTAAAATCTTTGATTTGTGTGTTAAAATAACCCAAACTTATGTCACCATATATTTTTGCTGTTTTAAATTTTTTTTGCCCTTTTCCCCATGTTTTTTTTTTTAACAAACTCGTATAACAGAAAAGCAAAGATAATATCTTGTGAATATGCAGGGAGCAGATACCATAAGGAAGAGAGAGAGAGAAACTAGGAGTAGAGAAAGCAAGGTAAACATGGAGAGAGAAAAAGAAAGTAATACTTTACAGAAAAAGTAATAGATAACTCAAATAGCCTTCCAGTGGTAGAGTTAAACACAGTTAAGGAAGCGAAGCATGTCTGGGATAAGCATAAGGTCACTGTAGAGCTTAATAAACCAGACCTTTTGGTTGATAGAATGGGCAAGCTTGATTGGCGTTTTTAGTTAGCTGTCATCAAATCAATGTTTCTGTGTTTAAGGGAGGAGGCAAGACAAAGGAGAAATAAATAGACAGACAAGGGGGAGAGAGAAAGGAGAAAGACAGAGACAAGGAAAGAAACAGACAGATACAAGGAAGAGAGAAGGGAGGAGAGAAGAGAGAAAAGTGATGAGAATGGAGTGAGAGATGGGGGAAGGGAAATAGAGAGACAGATCTCTAGAGAGCAGGAGAAGGAGATAGGGAGAGAGTGGAGGGGAGATAAATAATAAATAAGAGGGATAAGTAGGGATAAAGTGTGTAGAAGAGATAAACACATAAAGGTTTATGCTGCTAGACATGTCCAAATGTTCCCTTTGTTATTTTTATATACATACTAGCGACTTGCCTGTCACAAATGCATGATGGAGTTTTCTATATTGTTTTGCAACCTCCCCTCTCCCTCCCTTGTGCCTTTCCTCTCTCTCTCCATCCCCAGTCTCTCTCTTCCCCCTCTCTCCCTCCCCAGTCTCTCATTGCTCCCTCTCTCCTTCTTCAGTCTGTCTTTGCCCGCTCTCTCTAACCACTGTCTGAATGTGCCCTCTCTTTCCCTCCCCTGTCCCTCTTTGCACCCTCTCTCCCTCCCTGTCTCTCTTTGCCCCCTCTCTCCCTCCCTGTCTCTCTTTGCCCCTTATCTCCCCCCCTGTCTCTCTTTGTCCCCTCTCTCCCTCCCCTGTCTCTCTTTGCCCCCTCTCTCCCTCCCCTGTCTCTCTTTTCCCTTCTCTCCCTCCCTGTCTCGCTTTGCCCACTCTCTCCCTTCCCAGTCTCTCTTTGTCCCCTCTCCCTTTGTCCCCTCTCTCCATCCGCTGTCTGTCTTTGCCCCCTCTCTCTATCTGCTGTCTGTCTTTGCCCACTCTCTCCCTCCCCTGTCCCTCTTTGTCCCCTCTCTACCTGCTCTGTCCTTCTTTTCTCCCTCTCTCCCTCCCCTGTCTCTATTTGCCCTCTCTCTCCCTCTTCTGTTTCTCTTTGCCCCCTCTCTCTCTCCCCCGGGCTCTCTTTGCCCCCTCTCTCCATCCGCTGTCTGTCTTTGCCCCCTCTCTCTATCCGCAGTCTGTCTTTGCCCTCTCTTTCCCTCCCTTGTCTCTTTTTGCCCCCCCTCTCACCCTCCCCTGTCTCTCTTTGCTCATTCTCTCCCCCTGTCTCTCTTTGCCCCCTCTCTCCCTCCCTTGACTCTCTTTACCCACTCTCTCCTTCCCCAGTCTCCCCAGTCTCTCGTTGTCCACTCTCTCCCGCCCTTGTCTCTCTTTTCCCACTCTCTCCCCCCCTGTCTCTCTTTGACCCCTCTCTCTCTCCTCTATCTCTCTCTGCCCCAGCTCTTCATCTCCAGTCTCTCTTTGCCCCCTCTCTTCCTCCCCTGTCTCTCTTTCTCCGCTATCTTTCTATCCCTCCCCGTCTCCTCCCCACGCTACCCCCTTACGTGTTCCCCTAACCTCCCCCCTGCCGCACTGAGGCTCCCTCTGCCCCCTCTTTGCCCTGTACCTTCTCATTCATTAGTGGTTCAGTGGATCAATAAAGTCCCTCTGTCTCTCTTTTCCCACTCTCTCCCTCCCCTGTCTCTCTTTGCCCCCTCTCTCCCTCCTCTCTCTCTATCTCTGCCCCCTCTCTCTCTCTGTCCCTTCTCTCTATCTGCTCCCTCTCTCCCTCTCCAGTCTATCTTTGTCCCTCTCTCCCTCCCTTGTCTCTCTTTTCCCACTCTCTCAATCCCCTGACTCTCTTTATCACCTCTCTCCCTCCCCTGTCTCTCTCTCTCTCTTTCTTTGCCCCCTATCTCCCTCCCCTGTCTATTTTTGCTCCCTCTCTCTCTATTTGCCCCTTCTCTCCTGGCTTCTATACCCTTCTTAATACATGCTAATATTTTACTTGCCTTTGCAGATGCTGCTTGGCATTGAGCACTGTTACCTAGGCGGTTGTTCACAAGTACTCCCAAATCCCTTTCAATATCTGATAGCCCTAGATATGCTCCATTAAGATTATAAATTACATGGCTATTTTTCCTTCCCAGATGCATAACTTTACATTTATTCATATTAAATCTCATCTGCCACTTAGATGCCCATTCCTCTAATTTATGCAAATCCCTTTGGAGGGAAAGTACATAATTTTCTGATATAATTACCTTGCACAACTTTGTGTCATCAGCAAAAATGGAGAAACCACACTCCAGTCCCACTTCCAAGTCCTTAATAAATATGTTAAAAAGGAGGGGACCTAATACTGAACCCTGAGGAACCCCACTTATCACATTAGTCCAATCAAAGTATGTTCCATTTACCACAACCCTTTGCTTCCTGTCTTTTAGCCAGCTCTCAATCCATAAGCACATATTTATGGCAATTCCACCTATCTCTCGATTTGTACCCCCTCTCCCTCCACTGTCTCTCTCTCTCTTGCCTCCTCTCTCCCTCCCCTGTCTCTCTTTGCCCCCTCTCTCCCTCCCCACCTCTCTTTGCCCCTCTCTCCCTTCCTGTCTCTCTTTGCCCCCTCTCTCCCCACCCTGTCTCTCTTTGTCCCCTCTCTCCCTCCCGTGTCTCCCCCTTCTGTGTTCCCCTATGCTAATCAGACAGTGTTATTTAAAATATATCGTAAAAATGGCCGCATGGGGATTTTTTCCTATGTTACAAATTCATGCAAATTTTTCACTTGCAAAATTATGGCAGTCAACCCACTTTCATAAACCATGTTTTCTTCAGTTTAATTACACCATTCAAGTAAATATTACGGATATTTTTGCTGCGCCACAGCCATAGAAGCCAATGGAAAATGGAAACGGATTAGTGATTGACAGGCATTCTGTATATATTTGCGAGTCTAGAATGGATCCAAGTCCATAGCCAGCCCCCACCCACCAGGATCTGTGTCAGGCAGAGGAGCCCAGGAGATGTTCAGAGGGCCATTCAGAGGAAGACTACAGAGGAGATAGGGGCTGCACCTAGGATTTGACCTTCTCAACAGCACACCTCAGTGACAATCTGTTGGTCCAAGAGTTGCCATAATCTAGCCTGGCTACAGAGTAGAGGATTATGGGTACTCCCCATCACATGGTCCATGATCCTCTTCTCTGTGTACACGTAGGACATGATTAACATTTCACCAATTGATAGTCACTAAGAAATGCTGTTGAGAAGAGATGGTGCAGCACCTTTTTTTTTTAGGCCAAATTCAGGTCCATAAAGGCCTCCTCCTCATCTGCAGCAGTGTTAACAAATAATGTGAGTGAAATATATACACATCGGCTATCAAATAGCCCTTCCATTAATGACATCCCCCCATCAGAATGATCTCACACATTATTAAATAATCATTAGAGATGTCCCGGACAGTTCGCCCGCGGACTATTCGCAGTGATTTTGGCTCTTTCGCGCTAGCAGCGGACACATGCGCTTTTCGGTCCGCCCCCTATTCTTTATCATTGAGGAAACTTTGACCCTGTACCTCACAGTCAGCAGACACATTCCAGCCAATCAGCAGCATACACTCCCTACCAGAGCCTTCCATCTGAAGGACAGCATCCATTTTAGAATCATTCTGAAGCTGCATTCATTGTGAGAGGACAGATAGTGTAGCTGCTGGAGATTTATTAGGGAAATAGATAGCCAGGCTGTGTATTTAGCTTCCACTACAGACCTGAAGGACTCATCTGATATCTGCTGCAAGGACAGCAACCCAAAAAGCCCTTTTAGGGCTAGAACATCTTTTATTTTATTTTATTATTTTTTTCTGTGTAATCTAATTGCATATGCCTGCCTGAGAGCGAGTATGTGACAGGCTAACACCTAACAGCTTATATTGTGCTTATTTTCACTACTCATACCTGGTGGTGTACCATACATTGAAAACAACCATTTTTTCCCTGTAATTTAATTTCAGTTGCCTGCCTGTGTCAGGCTCACAGCTAATATTCTGCTCTGTTTCACCAGTCATAGTTGGTGTACCATACATTGAAAAAAAACAACCCTTTTTCCCTTTAATCTAATTTCAGTTGCCTGCCTGTGACAGGCTCACAGCTTATATTGTGCTCAGTTAAATAAAACAACACTTTTTTGACTGTAATAGATTGAATAGCAATTGCCTGCCTACAGGCGTGTGTGTGAAGCCTATTGCATCTACTCTGCCAACTTTTGTCAGTGCACAGTGATACGTCATTTCTGGTGCAACCGTAGTGTACAGTGACATAAAACAACACTTTTTTGACTGTAATCGATTGAATATCAGTTGCCTGCCTACAGGCATGTGTGTGAGGCCTACAGCGCCTACTCTGCCAACTTTTGCCAGTGCACAGTGACACTCATATCTAGTGCAACCTAGTGTACAGTGAAATAAAAGAACCCTTTTTTTACTGTATTTGATTGAATATCAGTTGCCTGCCTACAGGCGTGTGTGAGGCCTATTGCGTCTACTGTGCCAACTTTTGCCAGTGCACAGTGCCACTCATATCTGGTGTCACAGTAGCTTGCACGCATAGTACCACTAATTGAAAAAAAAATGACAGGCAGAGGCAGGCCACCCCGCAGGGGCCATCGTGGTTGTGGTGCTGTGATTCCGTTTGGCCCTAGAATAATGCCCAGTTTTCAGAGGCCACGTACCCTGAACTTGAAAAGTTCTGAGGACATGGTTGACTGGCTAACACAGGACACCCAATCTTCTACAGCTTCCGCTCGGAACCTAGACGCACCACCCTCCTCCAGCTTAGCTTCGAGCACCTCTCCAGTTACCACTCGCTCGCCTGCCGCCACCACCAACACTAGCACCCCAGCCGCTTCACTTGATCCATTAGCAGAGTTATTTACACATCCGTCGGAAGAAATGAGTGATGCACAAACATTAGTGCCAGAGGATGTAGATAACAGGGATATGTCCCAGTCAGGCAGCATTACACACATAGACGTACTGTCTGATGATGATGATGTTGTACACGGTGCTGCTTTCTTTGTTGAGTTGTCAGATACAAGTGAAGCGGTTGATGATGACGATGCATCCGTGGATGTCACGTGGGTGCCCGCTATAAGAAAAGAAGAACAGGAGGAAAGTTCAGATGGGGAGACAGAGAGGAGGAGGAGACGAGTTGGAAGCAGGGGGAGGTCGAAAGTAGCTAGTGGCACAGACAGACAGCATGCATCGGCACCCGGGGTCAGCCAGACAGCACGCCAGTCAACGCATGCTGTTGCCACCACCAGAATGCGGTCATTGCAGAGCTCAGCAGTGTGGCAATTTTTTTGTGTGTCTGCCTGTGACAACAGCGATGCCATTTGCAACCTGTGCGAAAAGAAACTGAGTCGTGGGAAGTCCAACACCCACCTAGGTACAACTTCTTTGCGAAGGCACATGATGTCACATCACAAACGCCTATGGCATCAACACATGAGTACAAGCAGCACACAAAGTCAAAGCCGCCATCCTCCTCCTGGTCCAGCATCTTCAGGCCGTTAACGAGTATTTGTATGACCGGGGTGCTAGGATAGCCCTGTTTTTTTGCCACGTTACTGGACGCTCATGCACAATGCCTGTAGGCTTATGCGTCCTTTTGAGGAGGTGACAAACCTGATCAGTCGCACTGAGGGCACCATAAGCGACATCATACCATTTGTTTTCTTCCTGGAGCGTACCCTGCGAAGAGTGCTGGATCAGGCCGTAGATGAGCGTGAAGAGGAAGAGAAAGAGTTGTGGTCACCATCACCACCAGAAACAGCCTTATCAGCATCACTTGCTGGACCTGCGGCAACGCTGGAAGAGGATTGTGAGGAAGAGGAGTCAGAGCAGGAATGTGGCTTTGAGGAGGAGGAGGAAGACCAACCACAACAGGCATCCCAGGGTGCTCGTTGTCACCTATCTGGTACCCGTGGTGTTGTACGTGGCTGGGGGAAGAACATACCTTAAGTGAGATCACTGAGGACGAGGAACGGGACATGACTAGCTCGGCATCCAACCTTGTGCAAATGGGGTCTTCCATGCTGTCGTGCCTGTTGAGGGACCCTTGTATAAAAAGGATGAAGGAGAACGACCTGTACTGGGTGTCCACGCTACTAGACCCTCGGTAAAGGCAGAAAGTGCCTGAAATGTTACCGAAATACCACAAGTCGAAAAGGATGCAGCACTTCCAAAATAAATTAAAAAGTATGCTTTACACAGCATTTAAGGGTGATGTCACAGCACAACGGCAATCTAACAGCGGAAGAGGTGAACATAATCCTCCTCCTCCCAAGACCACGCTGGCAAGGAGAGGACGTTTTACAGACGTGTTGTTGATGGAGGACATGCAGAGCTTTTTAAGTCCTATGCACCGCCACAGAACTTCGGGGTCCACCCTCAGAGAAAGAATCGGCCGTCAGGTAACAGACTACCTCACCTTAACTGCAGATATCGACACTGTGAGGAGCGATGAACCCCTTGACTACTGGGTATGCACGCTTGCCCTGTGGCCTGAGCTATCCCAATTTGCCATAGAACTTCTGTCCTGCCCCGCTTCCTGTCAGAAAGGACCTTCAGTGCAGCAGGAGGTTTTGTCACTGAGAAGAGAAGTCGCCTAGATCAAAAAAGTCTAGATTACCTCACCTTTATTAAGATGAATGAGGGATGGATCCCGTGGGTGATACATTAGATTAAAAAAGGCCTGATCGATGAGCTGCCTTGAGCTAATAATGGTCCACACGTTGCTGTATTTTATCCCTGAATGCCGGATGACTTGCGTGACTTATCCGCCACCAACTAGGGTTCAAGACGCAATGTTTTAGGGCACTTTCTGCCTGGCAAACTAACATCAATTTTTCTGGACATGCAACAACACCTAATTTTTGCATTTAAATTCTGTTATTGTCAGAAGGCGTACAGCATGTAATGAAAAATAAAGCATTTTTTAACAGTCTTGCATAACAGTTGTGCAAAAATACATATTTACAATAAAGACATTTTGTGAAAGTTAGCTGGCTAGTCTTTCTTATTTTTACTTTTTAGGTTAATAATTTTTCTTATTTTTTACTGTGATTGCAATTTAAGAGATACCTAAAACATGGTAAAACAGACAATAGTAAAGAGTATATCTGCAGGAAACACCAAAGTCCTATTAGCTATCATCCCTCCAGCAGTATTAGCTTATTATTTACAATATCTGACCTGGGCAATCACCCTTGGGTTACCCTAGGGCAGGCTTCAGTAAGCGACCTCTCCTTTCCTGGGATGATTTTGCCGCTGGTTGCTTTTGTAGGGTTTCCAGGGCTCCCCCATTCCGGTCCTTCCCCCAGTGTTGCTTCAACCAGTAACAATTCTTTTATATTTGTAAAGCAACCCAATAATCCCCCTTGATAGTGGTTTATCTTTGCAAATTTTGGAGATCCAATTTAAGACCGGTGTCCCCTGTTTCTGGGTCAGGGAGTGTGTGAAATACCTCAGCCTACAGTAATTGTAATGTTCTGACAGCGGTAGCTCATGCTTGTCCCTCAGTTCCTCATAGGTGAGCATCTGGTCTCCCAGTCTATCTAGTTTCCTTGACCTCCACCAGTGTTGTGATGTTGTGCTCATGTGTTTCGGGGCCTGAGGGTGGTCAAGAATTGGGGTCATTTGGGTGGATCCAGGGAACAAACCTGTGTGTTTCTTGGCCCATTTCCAGTATGATAGTGAGTGTCTGATTAGGGGATTTGGTGAGTTTTTAAGGCTCTGAGGCAATTCTGATAGCCAAGCCACCTTGCCCCAGGTTGAAGGGCCTTAAAGTGTGGTTCTCTAAATACACCCAGGCCGGTTGATGCCCTATAGAATGTGCTATTGGGAGGAAAGATAACTGAGCTGCCTTGTAGTAATATTTTAAGTTTGGACACGATAGTCTCCCCTCTGACTTATGAAGGTACATCATTTTCTTTGTGATGCATGAGGGAGAGTGGTTCCAGATAAACTTAAATATATTCCTTTGAATATTTTCTAATTCTTTTTATTTGATCGGGATCGGGAGTGTTTGAAATATGTAGAGCAACCTAGGAATTTATTGTCCCTAGCCATGATAACCTATACTTTGTCCATTTACTCAGGTCATTAATTATTGTTTTATTAAGTTTGGAGTGGTTGGCTTTGTACAAGTCCTCTAGCTTAGGGGTTAGTCAAATTCCCAGGCAGTTTATGTGGTTTTTATCCCACTTAATATTAAACTTCTCTTGGAGACCCTGCTTCTCTACTGCTGTTAAGTCAATCGCTAGTGCTTCTGTCTTCTCTATGTTCAGTTTAAGGCCAGAAAACTGACCTAACTCCTCCATAGTTCGAATCAACTCTGGGACCGATTGGGTTTGAGAGCATACACAGCGGGTCGTCTGCAAATAGACAAGTTTTGAAATGGTGATGGCCTATTTTTATGCCTGTGATCCCAGCGTTGGCCCTAATTGTCTGAGCCAGGGGTTCTATTGCTATTGCGAATAGAAGGGGAGAAAGGGGGCACCCCTGTCTTGTTCCTTTTTCTATTTTAATTAAGGATCTCTCATCTCCCGGAATCTGTAACCTTGCCCTGGATGATTTGTATAATGAGTGTATGAGATTTATGAAATGGCCTTTAATACCAAATTTTTCAAGCGTGGCGTATAGGTAAGTCCACTCCAGGGAATCAAACGCCTTTTCAATGTCAAAGGCCATAAGACAGGCTTGTATGTGTTGAAATATCATACAGAGATGGTGAATGTACTCTAGCCCCACTGACTCTGTCCACAGCTATGCATTTCTTGTGAGATACAACATCATTATTTGTGGTGATGGCAAGTTAATTTTTATGACAGATAGAGAACAGTTTGCAATGCTTGTGGATGAAGTTCAGGTAAGTTACTTTACTATTACAGTTACAGTATTTACCACAATACTGTTCATACACATTTTTTTTTATTTAGTTTTATTTTTCTCCTCCTCCTGCTTTTTTTTAGCTTATGACCACCTTTTCTGATTTTCTGAACAAACTATATGTGTGTAATTTAATTGGATTACATAATCCCGAATTTTAAGCATCTGCATAATGAAGCAGATGATGACATGATGTATGTGCTCTGCATATCACTGGTAACTTCTGTTATATGGAGTGTTGAATGTTGCTATTTTTCTTTATCTGCTTATGGTTATTGTGGTTTGACCCTAGTAGATGCTATGCATCATTGTTATTACACAGTATTACCTTTACCCTTTAGGTATGGCCAGTTTTTCCAGCCTCTTGTCCTTTCAGATCTGCCCACACTACACCCATGAAGTTAATGCACAGTTGGATATGTTTATGACTGTGCTCTGTTTATACAATAAACAATGATATTATTATACCATTATCCATGTTTCCTTGTGTTTCTCATGGTTACAGATTCGGGACATCCACATACATAACAATTACTTCACTATTATGTTTAAGGATATTGGTCATTGGCATTGTATGATTCATGAACATTCCAGTGACACAAGCATGGTTTAGAACTGAACACGTGTGTTAATATATATAATATGTGTTCACACACTTTAAATGTTATCATTTCTATTTTCTAAATCAAGATTATTTGTGATTATTGTGAGTTAATACTTTGATATTTATACGTTGTGACACTGATAGGCTTCACCATTCCACAGAAAAGTAGGAATTGTGCAATGCATATTCTTACTTTTTGTTTGCTGTATGGTAGCAAAAACATGAAACTAAATATACAGAGCACCATAGAATAAGTATGAGTTGTGTTAATTAGAAGATACCAGAGGTAGAGACATTCTTGATGAGAGAGAAAGAAAGAACACTACTAGGGTCTATGATTTCCTTATATAAATACCTCCAGGGCCAATATAAGGTTTTGTCAGGTGAGCTGTTTTTCTAAGATTTTGTCAGTCAATCATATGTCTATCTTTGTGGTTAGAAGCAAAAAATAGAAATGCATTTTTCATTGGGCAATCCAATAGTGGAACTCACTACCAAATAAGTTTCTTACACCAGATTCAATAGATAACTTTTAAAGGGGTTGAATATAACTTTGAATAAAAAATGACATTGAAATTTTATGTTGAATAACTAAAACAGAATGGGTATTGTTCAATAGGGTTATCCAATTGCCAGTATTTAGGATCAGGAGATATATTTTTTCCTCTGGTAATGCAGCTGGCGATGTGTGTGTGGGGGGTATTTTTACTTGCTTTCCTGTGGACTATTTAAGAGTTTGCAAGGATCAAAAGGAGATCAGAAAAAGGTTGAGGTTTAAAAATACTTTTAATTCTTTAATTTCAGTTTCCATGTCACTCTGTTAGAACAAATGTAAAAAATATCTAATTAAAAAGGTAATCGTTTGATACAAGCTTAATATGGACTTAATAGCAAATTTGCCCACACACTAAAATATTTTTAAAAAAAGGGGTATGTGGTGTCTATAAATTAATAACTCATATAGTGTCCTAATTGTATATTAGTTACGGTAAATTGAAAGAATTAAGGGAGTGGTAAACAGCAGAAACACATCTGCACAGGTGTCAAATACTTTTATAAGTTCTACATTTTTCTTCATCCCAAGCAATTAAGAAAGTTAGAAGTTTCTGCTTATTAAATTGGTTGTTGTAAAATGAAAGATTATTGTATTAAAATACTTTAAATGTCAAATGGAAAAAAACTCAGATGTAAAAATGGAACTTCTTTATGTATGATCTGTTCTGAGACTTTCAGAAGAGAACAGAGAGTTCTTAAAAGCACCTTTTTAAATATAGTTCCCCAACACTGGTATCAGTTCTTTCAATGAAGTATCAATTATGGGAGTAATTATAGTAAAATATTGTGATATCACATAAACTAAGACAAAGGTTCCCTCTTATAGTGCACACCTATTATTCCCAATTCTCTTATAGAGACAAAAATAAGTGAATAAAACTTAGCTTTTAATAAGATAGGTTAAAATCGTTAAAACATATTCAGATGCTGCAATTCCATCAGGGATTTTTATAACAATTTACCTGCTGTCCAAACTGGCAAATACTAATGGCCCTTGTTACTTTCTTTAATTAATTCTCCTTTTTGTTTCAATATTCCCTTTAGAATGTACGATTACTAGTTTTCAATCTTGTATGTTGTTGTGAAAAAAACACCATGTATATGATTTTAAACTCAAAAACAGGGCCCCAATTTTTACCATATGTTTAAATTGTATTTTCATTTTTTCTTTATACTTAACCTATGAAATATTTTTGTCGTTTATAAAAAATATATATAATAATAATAATAATAATAATAATAAGAAGAAGAATAGATGCTGTAAAGTCATTTTTTTTTATTTTTTTACAATGGCTAAAGCGTAGAACTATTGCCAGAACTTTGATATTTTAAAGTAGGAGTTGTTTTAAAATCAAGTCTATCAGTCTGCACATGTTTCTTTGTAAACTTCAATGCAAAGTCAAAATGTTCACATTGCACTGACTTTTGCACATTGTATAAACCAGCATGCAGCATGCATCACATCTCCAAAAACAAAGGGTCTCCTGTGAAATATGCATTTCATTCAATTGCATTTCAGCTTATAACACTTTCAACTCACTTGTTTGCTTTTTTGGCTAAATACTCTATTAGCATGAGCTTCATCTTGCGTTGACCTTATTTGTTTCTGAAAAATTAAACCAAAAAGGGTTTCATTGGCCTAAATGTTAAGAAGTGTTCAGTGTTAATTGTTAAAAAAAATAAAGTTATAAATCCTTAAAATGTTATTAAATGCTTGTGGCTCGGAGAGCTACTATTATGGTCCAGTTGTCTTACCTTTTAAGAAGTGGAAATCAATATAAACAATTTTACATTTTTTGTTGTTAAAAAAGACGGTTCCCCATGATATTTAGATTGGACACCATTACAAACTATTTATCATTGTGGCAGAGTGAAGAGCACATTTTCCTGCAGCTGCCTGATCACTGCAGCACAATCAAATAAATTACACTTTATGCTACAAAGTGTAGCAATATGGAAGCTGGATTTGAGTGTGCATCACAACTCTGCCACAATCTGTAAAAGATTGGGGGCGGTACAGCCTAAAGATGAAGGGCGCAACCAGCTTTTTTCACTATAGTGTTCTCACAAAATATATTTTTAATAATAAAATGAAACCTTTACTACTTAAAAGCTTTGGAAGTTGGAACATTACAGTGGCTGTTTAAATTATGAAGTTTTGGGAAGAAAGTCATTTTTTTTTTCTAGAACTTGTGCTTATGATTTGCGTGGGAAGCCTAGCCTTTCTCACAGTATTATTTTATAGCTTCCATGATATGTGTTTTTAGGCACCTAATTACCGCAATGGTATGACAATCAGACAGGTGTACATATTCCTTGGTAATCTCAGTACATCAAATTATTTAAAAAAATGTTCCAGCTCTAAAAAATATTGTTGTTCAAGAGGATCAGAGCCTTCCAGTAATAAAAGCAATTGCTTTGATTTTTCAGTACTTTTTTCTTCACAAGTGACAGGCGCACTAACTTTTGAAACATGTGCATTTTAATTGACAGACTTGGACAGGTTTTAGTTACTTTATATATACTTTAAGCTGACAATTAATCTGATTTGTATATATTTATGTATTTCTCTTCTTGCTCTCCTATGTATCCTTGCCATATATTGTTTATTTGTTTAACTCTTTGTGCTCCAGAAGATTGAATGCAAAATTATATTGTTACATATATTTACATAGTTACATAGGCCCTCATTCAATTGCAATTTGGCCAATTGAATAGGGGTCTAAATAAGCACATAATATATTATTTTAAGGAAGTTTTTAGTTAGTAAACATCTATCCAAAAGCAAGGTTTTCACTAACTAAAAACTTATTTAAAAAAAATATGTTATGTGCTTAGTTAGAGCACTATTCAATTGGCCAAATCGCAATTGAATGAGGGCCATAGTAATTTAGGTTGAAAAACTACTTTAGTCCATCAAGTTCAACCTTTTTAGATCTCCTCTGATCTGCAGATGTATTGGTAATTGATCCAGAGGAAGGCAAACAGAAAAAAAAACAGTTAAACTTTGCCAAATGTCTCAATAGGGAAAAAAATATACAATTCCTTCCTGACCCCAGATACTGGCAATCAGATCATCCCTGGATCAATACTTACTCTCTATTTATGAACCAAGTTCCTACTAACCTCCTCATAGAAACCAATTAGGTTTGTTTGACATTACCTATCCTTCATAAATCCATGTTGGATTATATTTATAATCCTGTTTGAATAGACATATTCCTGAATATTATCCCTTATTAACTCTTTTAAAAGCTTTCCCACTACAAAAGTGAGGCTCACTGGTCTATAATTCCCTGGATTTGCACTTACTCCATTCTTAAATATAGGTATCACCTCTGCCTTTCTCCAGCCATCTGGTAGAAACCCTGTGTTGAGTAAATCTTGAAAAATTAGATATAATGGTTTTCCTATTACAGAGCCCAGTTCCCTCAGTACCCTTGGATGTATTCCATTAGGACCTTGGGCTCTATTAACAATCATTTTTTCCAACCTCTTTTGGATTTCTTCCTGCGTTGACCAGTTATTTGGTGAAGGTAGTGTAGCCCCATTATGTTGCAGTGTCCCAACCACTGGTACCTCCCTTGTGTATACCAAAGCAAATCTGCCTTTTCCTGGTCACTAATTATCAGACGGCACGTGTCACATTGTAATGTTCCTATAGCTTCCTTCCTGGCCTTCTTCCCATTCATATATTTAAAACATATTTTAGGGTTAGTCTTACTCTCCTTTGCAACTAACTTTTCATTTTTAATTTTAGCCAGTCTAATAGCCCTTTTGCAAGCCTTGTTGATTTCCTTGTACTTATGTAAAGCAGTCTCTGTCCCTTCTTGTTTGTATAATTTACATGCTTGTTTTTTACTCTTCATCTTCATCTTTAATTAATTGCTAAGCCACATGGGTTGTGATTTACTCCTTCTACTTTTATTTCCACACGGTATATGGTGATAAGTACGTTTATTCAGTAAGGATTTGAACGTTGTCCATTTATGTTCAGTATTTTACCTGCCAGTTCTCTGTCCCAGGCTATACTTTGCATCGCTGCCCTTAGACCGTTAAAATCTGCCCTTTTAAAATTAAGAGTTTTCGTTAGCCCCTTACAGTTATGTTTTTTAAATTCAATCTCAAATGAGACTGTGTTGTGATCAAGGTTTCCCAAAGGTTGCCCTATTTCCACATTTGATACTATATCAATATTATTTGTGATAACTAAATCCAAGATAGCCGAATTTCTGGTATGTTCTTGTATAACCTGGGCCAGATAATGATCTCTGAGTGTACTGAAGAACCTGCCCCCACTTAGCTGAACTGCTGGCCTCATTTATCCAGTTTATTTCAGAGTAATTAAAATCTCCCATTATTAGAACTTGACCATGCTTAGCTGCAATTCCAATCTGTAACAATAATTGCATTTCCTCACTTTCAATTATATTTGGGGGTTTATAGCATACTCCTACTAATATTCTTTTAGAATTTGCTGCTCTGCTATTTAACTCTACCCACAAACATTCAACATTACCGCTAGTTCCACCCTAAATATATTCTCTGACTATAGGCTTAAATTCAGGTTTAACATACAGACAAATATCTCCTCCTCTTTTACCATTGCCTCTATCTTTCCTAAATAAGTTATAACCATCCAGATTAACAGTCCAGTCATGAGATTTATCCCACCATGTTTCAGTAATGCCTATTAAATCCTATTTCTCATTAACTGCTAATAATTCTAACTCTCCCATTTTTCCTGGCAAGCTTCTGGCATTAGTGAGCATACACCTTTTGTTATGAGTCTGTAGTTCTGAAGTGCCTGCCACTGTACTTGAGTTACTTAGCAATACCACCCTATTGACTGTACTAACCCTCCCCCATGACTAGTTAATACGTTCCTTACCCCCTCTAAACTTTCTACCCCATAGCTTCTATCTCATCCCTCCCCACCTACTATTTTAAAACCTCCCCCTCCCCCACTATCCCCTAGCACAAAAGTTCCCTCATCATTAAGGTGCAATCCATCCCTGCTATATAGATTGTACCCAAGTGACAAGTCAGCCCAGTGCTCTAAAACCTCAACCCCCTCCTAAATGCACCACATTTTTAGCCACACATAAACCTCCCAAAGCTCCTTCTGCCTCCCTGGGCTAGCACATGGCACTGGAAGTATCTCAGAAAATACTACCTTAAAGGACCTTGCCTTCAGCTTATTACCTAGTTCTCTAAAATCATTCTTTAGGACACTCCATCTTCCACAAACTTTGTCATTGGTACCAATATGTACGAAGACCGCCGGTTCATTTCCAGCCCTCCCAATAATGTATCTACCCGATCCACAACATGCCGAACTTGAGCACCCGGGAGACCTCAAACTGTTTGATTGCTGGGATCTGGGTGACAAATCACCCAGTCTACCTTCCTAATAGAGTGCCCAACCACCAAAACCTGCCTGTTGCTCTGCCTATTCTGCCCTCCCACTGCTCCAGAAGAACTGTTCTCCCAGCTGTTAGAGGGAACAGCTCTATCTGGCATTGCCATTCCTGAATGGACATCCCCAACAGTTTCACTCAATCTGGCAAATCTGTTGGTGCTTGCTAACTCAGAACTGGCCTCCCTTCTGTTCCTGTAACCCAGCTACCTCCCTGGACATCCTCACTAGACCCAGCTCCACCCTCCATGCTAGGTCCAGCTGAACTGTGCTTTGTGAGCACCCACTCCCTTTCCAGTGGAGCACTATCACTAAGTGCTGCAATTCTCCGCTCCAGATCTACAATTTTAGCTTCCAGAGAGGCAATATGCTCACACCTGCAACAGCGGTATGGACCCTGGACCATCTTTTTCAGTATTGCATACATATGACAGGATTTACACTGACTCAGGTTTCCACTGGTCTGACTCATAAATACAGTGGGTAAAAAAATGTATAAAGCACTACAAATTTCTCCCCCAGACACTCCCTCCTTTTATTTAAACTCCTACACTTATACTAGAACTATGCTAGAAGTGTTCGCACCTTCCCCTGTTTATATTAGGTTCTTACTACTCACCTGCTAACTACTCATTGCACAAGTACATACACACTTACTGTTCAGGAGAAATCACAGAACAGATGCAAGCAGACCACAAAAATTGACACACTGATATAGCTTTACACAGGCAAAACCTCACACCCTCTCAGCTGCCACTAATCATTGCACAAGTACACAACACACTTACTTTTCAGGAGAAATCACAGAACAGATGCAAGCAGACCAAAAAAAGTCACACACTGTTATACCTTTACACAGACAAAACCTCACACCCTCTCAGCTGCCACTAATCACTGCACAAGTACACAACATACTTACTTTTCAGGAGAAATAACAGAACAGAGGCAAGCAGACCACAATAAGTCACATACTGATATACCTTTACACAGACTAAACCTCACTCGCTCTCAGCTGCCCACTAATCACTGCACAAGTACACAACACACGTACTGTTCAGGAGAAATCACAGAACAGATGCAAGCAATTTATAAACCGCATTTGTCTTAGAGGCATACGGAATTCCTATATGTGGAATTGGCCTGTAAATAAGAGGGAATAGTATATAACATGGTCTCAGTATTGCATCAGCATGCTGACTCACGTGATCAGTAACTCCAACTCTGCTGTAGGCTGCAGCACTAAAGCTCAAATGTAAGTATTACATGGACTTTGGTATCCCAACAGGATGTTGATTTAATGTTAAAGAGTATTAAACACTGGCTATTACATTGTACTAACAGTCTTATTGCAGGTATTTATTTGACTACTACAGAGACAAACAAACATTGGATTGTCCTAATTAGCACATTAGAAGCAGCCAATTAATATTCATGAGCTGCTCATTTGAGCCACTTTAGAAAAAATTGTTAACACATTATTGTCGGTTTTTCACTCTCTTTAAGAATAATCTACAAAAACAACAACTTGGTTTTGGGGTGATAGAATCCCTTTAAAAGTTTTTTTTTTTTTTTAACAAATCTTATTAATCATGTATTAAATAAATAAATGAAATCCTTGTACGTGTCATGAATTTTAAGCAAAGTTACCTTTTATTTTACACTTTCATCACTTTGACTCGATGTGGAAAATAAAGTATTTTGTAGAGAGTGTTCAAAACGTATCTATCACATTTAAATGCTGAGCACGGCAAGGAGATAGAGAGAGAGACTACCAGCAGAAGTGTTAGGCAAGTGATCTGCAACAAGAGCTGAGAGCCAACTGTGCTCACTTGGGTTTGTTAGCTCAGCCAAACACCATCAGCCTCATTCTATTGCTGCTATTTTGAGATCCGGGCTCGCAAATGGAGGTCGCTAGCTACTTTGCTTTTAAATTGCCTTCAGTTTGCGATCGAGTTACTTGTTACTAGCTGCGATCCATTGCGATTCATCAAATCGCAAATTATTTCCCTCAAAGCCAATCACGGCCGCAAGCATTGCGGCTGCTAAAATCACAAATCGTTATTCAATTGCTCACTCTGTCAAGTCTGTCAAATGGCAAAAATCGAACGACAGGTTACTCCGACTAAGGAGGTCTTGCAAAGGGCTTGCTTACAAATTGGGGCACTTAAAATGCAAATATAAATTCAATACAGCACTGTAAATGATGGGGAACACGAGTGACATCAGAATGAAAAGCACAACAATCTCAAGCGAGCATATAGCCAAAATAATACTTTATGTCATGTTTATTTTCCTTCCAAAGTCTTACATGCTTCAACCTCCAAGCCCATATCGACTTTGGAATCCAACCTCTATTTTTGTTCAAAGTCCTACGAGCATGAATAACGAGTTATGGGGGTTGGAGGTCATTCAAGCCTGTAGGAATTTGAACGGAAATTAAACAGGAAACAAAGTATTATAATTTAGCGATGTGCAAGGTTTGTGCATTTCGCCTTTCCCCCCTCCTCTCCCACACAAGGGTGGGAGAGGAGTGGGAAAGGAGACACAAGGGAGGAAGTAGACAGGGGGAGAGGCTCGCGATGAGCGCTGAAAGTGCTCACTTTGGGTGGCAAACAGCATTGCCAGAATTAACATTTTATTGGCGTCATTTTTGACGGGGAAGTAGCTAGTACAAAATAAACATGGCAAACAAATAACCCAATGCCTAGCCTATAGGGGAATGCCACTATGGTCGGTGTGTAATAAATTTGGCGCTGATTGCGCCTTAATAAACTCACCCTTGTGGCCACCCTGCCAATAGGAGGGCGAGCCCAGGCTTCACCAGGTCAAAGGACACTACAGGCTATCCAGGATGCCTGGGCCGCCTTCTGTGTCCGCAATAGCCTCTCCTAAAACAATGCAAAGCAATAACAAAATAAAATAAAATAAAATAAAAAGTTTTCAAACACTATTGATTCTCCTCTCTTAAGTCAACAAGTTAATATTTAATTAGATGCCCACCTTGTCTGTATAAAAATCTGTTTTCTTTTTGATTTTGCAGTTTCTTTATTTCTAGTATCAGGACATTTTAGCACAATTGGCAACTGGTGGCTTTAAATTACAATTCATCTCAGCCTCACACTGAGATCAATGTGCTTTTATTACAAATTTATATTTGTGTTTTATTTACATAGTTGAGGTGTTTTTACATTAGATATTGATCTGCAAACACCGTGCATTGACTATTGAGTCAACAAGAAAATGTATGCAAATTAACCACTAAAGTGGGAAATGTATTACTGGAAGTCAACAATGACATAGACCTTATTAATTTAGGAGATAGCTGTCCATTCCAGTTGTTCATCCTTCCAATACAGTATCTCTATCTATAAAGGAAGCCTTGTTTCCTTTACTCCAGCACCTAAAAATAGTGCAGCTATATTCAGGAGTTAATGATGTCTTACAATGTTTACTTTTAAAATGTAATACAGAATTAAGTTTAAATCAGAACCCTAGCAATAAAACTCATTAGATAGGGGCAGCAAATGCGAATTCAATGAAGAAACAAGGAATAAAAACAAACTATACAGTATGTAGTGTAGATTGGGAAATGATAATTATTTTCCACAAGACAACTGTTATTACCAGATAAGAGAAAGAAGACATCAATGGATATATTTAAAAATAAATGCTAGGGAATTGTTTTGTCTATTAATTATCTAATAAAATTAGTGAAATTATCAGAAACAAACAAATATTTAGAACTACTGCATGCTTTACTCCAAATCCACCAAAACAAAATCAGAATTAGATAATTAGTGTTATAAAAAGGAACTAGCGGTTGAACAGTCTTTATCACCAAATACAACCTCTCATTAAAAATATTGAGTGCAACAGTAAAATATGCACTGAAAATCTTTTATTCAATGTGATCACATATATTAGTTGTGAGCATGCGGGTTGTTGCTAACGCTGCAGGCTCGCGTAGCGCTCCTTGCCAGCAACTGCAGACTTTAGGCCCGCAAATGCGGACCCTCACAAAGCGAGGGGCCGCATTTGCGGAGGTGGAGGCTGCCACCTCAACCGCAAAATTTACGGACTTAGCATCCAGAAATACGAGACTTAGAAAAAAAAACATTACGACCTCGCAAAAATACGACCTTAGCGCCGGAAACCCACGCACATGAAAACATTAAAAACACAATAAATACTCATAACAAACACATAAAAAGCTTACCCAGAGCAAGGCCGGGGGGCACCCAGGACCTCTGAAAGTGAAGTTACACCTCAATTTAAGTAGAAATTGAAGTTTTTAGACACCCGAAAATCCCGTAAGCGAGAGAAAAAATGGCCGGCAAAAAAAACGAAAACAAGGCTACAGGACCCTAAACACGCAAAACACCACGAAACGCATATGGATTTTCCGAAAAAGCGGTACGAGGTCCAACAACAAGGACACAAAATCAGCCAAAGCCGCATACCTCATACATTAGCCGCCATTTTACAACACTAACTTACACAATGCGGAAGTACACAGCTACCCTAACGGATTTTCCTCGCGCACGCACACAATTTACACTACACACTGCACACATTGCTGACTTACACAGCAGCTCCACAATAGTGAAAACACACATTGTATGCTGCAGCATCATGAACACAGATTGTCAGCTCTTCAACACAATGCTTCCTGCATATATTACTTCAAAATAGGTAAAGTATATTCATTTATTAATTTATTAATTATTTCATTAGCATACAAAAGATCACCGCCAACGCTGCTCATAGCACACAAACAACCAACAGCCTCACAATGAGCACCGAAGGCGCTCATTGCGAGCCAGACGATGAGCGCCCAAGGCGCTCAGCGCAAGGCTCGCAATGAGCGGCCAAGGATCTCGGATCACAAACTAAATTATTGTCGCAACCAAACACTATTACCTGCCTTACAATCTTATTGCCGTCATTTTTTGACGGGCAAGTCACTAGTAAAATAATAAATGGAAGTTAATAGAATGTGGCATTTAGGGTAACTTAGTGTAAAGCATTAGGCCTCTCTAAATATTTGTTGTTTCATTTATGAGGTTTATAGTCTAACCTAATTGAACATCCTTGCTTTTGCACCCTGTATTTTCTATATGGAAATTCTCTCAATTGTTTCCAATTTTCAAAAGAACACCAAACCATGGGCCTCATTTAAATGCAATTTGGACAATTGAATAGGGCTCTATATAAGCACATAGCATATTTTTTACAGAAGTTTTTAGTTAGTGAACTTCTATACAAAAGCAAGGTATTCACTAACTAAAAACTTCTGTAAAAAATAATGTTATGTGCTCATATAGAGCCCTATTCAATTGGCCAAATTGCATTTGAAAGAGGCCTTATGTCAATAAACTAGCACTTAATTTGATCAGAGAAGAACCACAATACTATCAAGATAAAATACATATTTTGGGGCCGCTTGGAGGATATTCTACAATAAATTAATGAAAACTTTTATCGGTCACAGAAAATATATTAAGCATCATTTGTATTAATTTAATTATGTTTACAGTATTTACTAGAATGTGGATGATGCATTAAATACATCATGATGGGGTTGACTGATCATAAAAAGGTGCATTTGCAGTATAGTTACACAAGCCATAATGTGTTAAAACATATTCCTACTGTAAATAATACGATGACTCATTAGATAACTTCTGCAATAACTTCTGGTATAATATGTGATGAAAACATTTTTAAATTACAAATCACATGGATTAGTGGTGAACCAAAAGTGTATCTAAGTTTATATTATATTTACCCTGAACAGAGAGAACTATATACACTCTATGTGGAACTTAGAAGTAGTAGAGAAGTATAAGGTATAAAAGAAGCAGGATGGATGGATGCATGCATAAGATACCCAACTGGCATATTTAAATATATTATTCATGGCAGAAAGGATCTAATTCAATCTTTTGAATCTCCTGTAGTCAGTTTTATTAAGATCTGGGCATTCCCAGATTCATATTGTAATTAAAAATGGTTTAAAATTGTCATGATATTAATACTTTGAACCTATCACCTATAATAGTTGTCATAGTGTGTAACAATCCCCCCGGCCTTGCGCATTGACGGCAGGAGGTTACACATTATGTAAACAATATGAGTAACTGATGCGCAATGCGTGGTGTGAGCCACGCATGCACATTGCGCCCGACAAGGGATGCATGCGCACCGTGAACGGCAAGTGGCGCAATCCGCGGCTTTAGCCGCATATGCGCATTGCATATGAGGGGGGAGAGACAGGGGAGAAGGTGGGAGAGAGACATGGGTGGGGAGAGACATGGGAGAGAGGGGGAGTGAGAGACATGGGTGAAAGAGACGGGAGAGGTTGGGAGAGAGATGGGGAGAGAGACGGGGGGAGAGAGACAGGGGAGACAAGCAGGGGAGAGAGATGGAGACAGGGGAGATGGTGGGGGAGAGTCATGGGGGAGAGAGACAGGGGAGAGGGTGGGAGAGAAACTTGGGGGGAGAGAGATATGGGGTAGAGAGATGGGAGGGAAGGAGAAGAGCATTGCGCTCTGCTGGGGGGGTGGGGGTAGGAGGGGATAGGGACACAGGGGATGGAGGGAGGAGGGGAAAGAGACACAGTAGAGGGAGGGAGGAGGGGAAAGAGACACAGTGGAGGGAGGGAGGAGGGAAAAGAGACACAGTCGAGGGAGGGAGGAGGGGAAAGTGACACAGGGGAGGGAGGGAGGAGGGGGAAAGAGACACAGAGGAGGGAGGGGGCAAGAGACACAGTGGATGGAGGGGGGATGGGAAAGCAACACAGGGAGGGAGAGGGAGGGAAAGAGGCACAGGCGAGGGAGGAGGGGGAAGAGAAACAGGTGAGGGAGGAGAGGGGAAAGAGACACAGCGGAGGGGGGAAAGAGACACAGGGGGAGAGACACGGGAGGTGGGAGAGAAACAGGGAACTGAGAGGGGGGACACACAAGAGTTGGAAGGGTAAGAGACACATTAAATAATATTCCGTAATTTATTACAGGCAATTGACTAGTTTGAGAATAAAGACAAAAGTGATTACATACTTTTACAAAGATTTCTTAGCAATTATATCTGTTCATTTTAAAATGTACATATATTTGCTGTGGTGACATTTGCATGTGACATTTGCATTTAACAATTGTAGGTTTTCATTTTTTTATGATCATTCAGGAAATTATTTTATTATTAATATTATTTACAATTATAGTCATAGCTTAAGTAGTAAAGATTGATATTAAGAAATGTTCAAGGAAGTTATAGCACACTGTCAAAATAATAAGCAGTTTGTAAAAGATGGGATGAGTGGCTGTCTAACTATGAGGGTAAAAGTGTCTATTTGTACCTCTGCACATCATTTATCAGGTGGCATACCAGTGACCCTGATCACTTTCATACTATATAAAGGGTTCTAGAATGTTATATATATATACAGTCTATCCCCAATGCATATAGACCCCAGTGGTACACTAAAATTGGCCCATAACTACCATATAGTTCTATATTGATTCCCATTGTGTACTAAAATTAACCTATCATGTGCCATGTGACCTAGGTGAAAATGCAATTACACAAAAAAAAAAAAATACATTACACACTAAAAATAAATAAAAACTGGAATTTTCTCAAGGAAATTTAATTTAACGAATCAGAATGCTGGGGTTGATCCATCTGATTAGTCAAATTAAATATCCCACAAAAATGAACAGGGTGACATATCAGAAACAATTCTTCTTCTGAGTGAAAAATGAGGAACATCTATTTCAGCCAATCAGAATGCTTAAAAATTAGGAAATTAAGTGTTAGTTATTGTTTTTATAGAGCAGTGTCTATCAATCAAGTTGGATGGCCCAATAAGTCCAGGGCAAAGGATTGAGTACAAGGGGATCGATGATCATCACTGGAGGATCATTTTGGTAGGAAAGTACTATTAATTTTATTTTACATGCTTTAATATTTTAATATTTACTGTGATTTTTTGTTTTATTGTAATATTTTTTATTTTAATATTTTAATTGTTTTTTAATTTTTTTCGTATTGCACGTTTTTTTTATTTTTGTTAATTTATTGGTTTTAAATTTTTGTTAATTTAGAAGGTTTTCTATTTTATGTATTTTAGAGGTTTTCTCTTATTTTTTGTGTGTGTTTTATTTTTTTATTTATGTTAGTGTTTTTGTTAAGTTTAGTGTACCATGAGGTCTGTACAGACCCCTGTGGTATGTAGGGGTCAATTTATATACATTTAAGGACCCTCATTGTATGAATGGGTTAATAGGAATATTGTGGAAGTCCTTTAAGGACCCCTAAAGTTTTGGGTTAATTAATAGATGCCATGGAGGTACTTAAAGGACCTTCATGCCATTAGATATTTATTAGTATCCAGGATTTTAACATTGATTCAAATTCAAACAAACATTTTCAAATAAAAAGAGAAAATAAAAAAATCCTTCTAGTGTGATGTATAGGACAATCCCAGTGTAATCATAAAGGGCCACATACATATCCAAAAGAATATTAAAACCTACCTATACAATGCAATTGAACCCTTTCCAGCATCTTACTGGCCATACAGTTTCATTTAACACACAGATACACCCATTCAATGCAGTGATATCCTAGTGACTAGTCTTTCAAGGTCCATAATTCTATTCCTGTGCACATTAATTATGCCACCTATGATACTAAAACAGGATTAATAAGACTAATACTACAACCCCCCCTCCTCTTTTGGAATCATCATTTGAATGCCTTTGTTACTTACTGACAAGTTGAACCTTCCCTTGCCCAGGGGAGGGGAGAATTTTCTTGGGCCATAAAGGGCCCTTGCTTGTAAGTTTCAAAGAAGTCCCACCTGACCCCAATAGTCAGTCATGACAAATGAGCTTTGCA